>OX438650.1:4375000-5000000 GCA_949316285.1 Eupithecia subumbrata | reverse complement strand
CCGATATAAATACCGGTACTGGTATAAATACTGGTATAAATTCCGGTATAAATACCGGTATACATACTGGTACCGGTATAAATACCGGTATTATTACCGCAATGCATACCGGTATAAATACCGGTATTAGTACCGGTATAAATACCGGTATACATACCGGTACCGGTATAAATACCGGTATACATACCGGTATTATTACCGCAATACATACCGGTATATATACCGGTATTATTACTAGAAAACATATAAATACCGATATCGGTATACATACCGGTACCGGTATAAATACCAGTATACATACTGGTACCGATATAAATACCGGTATACATACCGGTACCGGTATAAATACTGGTATAAATACCGGTATAAATACCGGTATGCATACTGGTACCGGTATAAATACCGGTATACAAACCGGTATTATTACCGCAATACATACCGGTATAAATACCGGTATTATTACTGGAAAACATACATAACGATACCGGTATAAATACCGGTATACATTCCGGTACCGGTATAAATACCGGTAAACATACCGGTATAAATATCTATCTATCTATCTATAGCTGTTTGGTCCCTGACTGTGACAAGGCATTTTCACACACGAAAAACATTTTTTTTCACACAAGAAAAACACCTTTTTTCACACAAGAAAATTTTTTTTTTCACACAATAAAACATTATTTTATACCGGTAAACATACTGGTACCGATATAAATACCGGTATACTTATCGGTACCGGTATAAATGCCGGTATACATACCGATACCGGTATAAATACCGGTATACATACTGGTACCGATGTAAAAACCAGTATAAATACTGGTACCCGTATAAATACCGGTATACATACTGGTACATATGTATACCGGTACTGGTATGTATACTGGTATTTATACCGGTATGTATACCGGTATTTACACCGGTATGTATTGCGATAAGAATACCGGTATTTATAAAAAATACCGGTATAAATACCGGTATTATAACTGGAAAGCATACCGTTATACATATCGGTACCGGTATAAATACCGGTATACTTACCAGTACCGGTATACATACCGGTATACAGACCGATACCAGTATAAATAGCGGTATATATACTGGTACCGGTATGTATACCGGTATTTATTCTGGTATTTAATCTGGTACCGGTATTTATACGGGTATGTTTTCCAGTAATAATACCGGTATTTATACCGGTATGTTTTATAAATGTTTTATAAATACCGGTACCGGTATGCATACCGGCATTTTTACTGGTAACGGTATGTATTTATACCGATACCGATATGTGTACCGGTACTTATACCGGTAGTACTTATATCGGTACCGGTGTAAGTACAGGTACACATATCGGTATCGGTATAAATACCGGAATACATACCGGTACCAGTAAAAATGCCGGTATGCATACCGGTATACAGACCGGTACCAGTATAAATAGCGATATATATACTGGTACCGGTATGTATACCGGTATTTATTCTGGTACCGGTATTTATACCGGTATTTTTTCCAGTAATAATACCGGTATTTATACCGGTATGATTTTCAGTAATAATACCGGTATTTATACTGTTATTTATACCGATATGTTTTATAAATACCGGTATTATAATCGCAATACATACCGGTGTAAATACCGGTATACATACCGTTATTATTACTGCAATACATACCGGTATAAATACCGGTATATATACCGGTACCCGTATAAATACCGATATACATACCGGTACCAGTATAAATAGCGGTATGTATACCGGTACCGGTATGTATTCTGGTATTTGTACCGGTGCCGGTATGTATACCGGTATTCATACCATTATCGCAATACATACCCCCATAAATCAGTTCCCATGGGATAAAAATCACCTTTAAACGTTTCCATAGAAACAACGCGTGCAAAGCCGCGGGCATAAACTAGTAGTAAATAAACGCAGCCCGCCGCCGCCGCCGCGCCGGCGGCGTGGCCACTGTGGCCAGTGCGCGGTGTGGCCCCGTGCGTGCAACGCAGTGAGGGATGTGGATATTTCGACCACGGCGGCCAGTCTCATCGACCAAGATGCGCAGGACATATTATAGTGCACAAGTGTGTGCGCAAACATAGGTGCACTCTCTATGCCCTCACTCTCATAATCCGATAGGACGGCAGACCGACACGGCCGGGGAGAGGTCATGCGATAGACCAACGGCTTAAGCCGTCTAACACCGCCAACTTGCTAGAAAAGACCCAATAATACAAATCTTGGCCCGACCCGGGATTTGAACACGGGACCTCATTTTCAGCGGTTGAACAAGCGACCACTAGACCAACGAGGCAGTCGGATAAAAGTAAATGTCCTGCCACAGAAATAATAGATAGACCTACATTTACTCTACGTTTATTCCAAAATGTTTAAAAATAAATGTCCATCCGTGCGAAGCCGGGTCGGGCCGCTAGTTATTAAATATAATTGCAACTTGGCTCAGCTAAGCAAACGTTTATACGAAATAAAACTTCGAAACGCACGAGTCACACGACTGTCCGGTCTCACTCGCTCGACTAGAACGGAACTGGCTCGATAGAATCTGCAGCTGAGCCGAGAGCTATTTATAGTTTTCTCATTTCGGTACTTTTATTTTAAAATTACGCTACTGCTAAAAATAAAGCTATCGCTATTTTTCGATATCGAAACATAACGGTACCGTTATATAAGGATATCGTAATATAACGGTATGACGTCATACCGTTAACCTTTTCATACCGGTATTTTCCGGTTATTCAAGCCCTGCTTCGAGGTTGGACGCACGCCGTTTGTCTCCCAAAAATTCCCCCCGCGTTTCAAATTGGTGCAGTGCAGATAAAAATTATGGGTAACAACAAGAATAGTAGAAAATTGAAACCTAAGACACAACATAGAAAATTGTAACTCGTAAAATGCTAAGTAGATACTTCTCGTTACCTATGTATTTTATCAGATTGTTGGTATGTAGGTACCAAAGTAATAAAAGTTATATTTTGTAGATAGGTACCTAATTAGGTACTTACACAAAGAAATAGTTTCTTTGTCACTCACATATGTAGGTATCCAGTTCGGTCCATGCACCTATGTAATGAATGAAGGTATAATATTTATTTACGATATGCGTATAAATGATTTTCTACAATGCCGCTAAGTTCCAAACAATTGTTCCCTACCTACAATCCCACAGTATAAAAAAATATAGTAGGTAGGTAAGGTAAGTGATTTGTAACAAACAACAAATAGAATTTGTAATTATTTTTGGCAACAGATATGGCGCGGCGAGGTAAGGTCCGCCTGCGACGCAGGAGGTTGCGGGTTCGATTCCCGCCTCGGAACAAATGTTTATACGATCTGCAAATATTTGTTCCGAGTGTTCTGGGTAGGTTCTATGTATACTAAAAAATATGTATCAATTGTATTTTATTATCAGTCATCAAGTAACCTAACACTTATCAACTATTACTAAAACGACTTATAAAAATTAGTTATTATTATAGAATACCTATAGTGTGTAAGTGTAAATAAATGACTTAGGTACTACGTATTTCAAATAGCTTCAGTGCATATATCAAAGTCATTTGTTTCCTACACACTCTATAACAACGATGCGAAGTCTAAACGTAGAATGTCTACCTTTTATCAAAATAAAAGGTAGACATTCTACGTTTTACGGCTTTGTAAGAAACATTCATTCACTCATTGAAGCACTGCAAACAGTGCTTCAATGAGAAGAAACAAAGCCACTGGTGTTGCTCAGGCCTAAACAACTGATTCTTCTATCTATAGCTCCACGTAAGTATTTTATTCGATACACTAACTAGCTGACCCGACAGACATTGTCCTATTCCAATTTTCAATAACTTTTACAAAACCTACCTAAGCTGGTACCTACATATCTATACCTATCTACACCTACCTACACCTACCTACCTAAATATCTACCTACCTACAATGTACATACATATATCTAAGCGACGAATATTTTACTATTTATATTATATATTATTATTTATATATTTTAGTGTAGTAGTGTTCGCACACTACTACACTACACAAATGGGCATTTTGTGGCCGCGTCTACTCGCTATTCGACTTTGCGATTTCGGACTCTTCTGTCACACCAGTTTGACACAGAACTATTTTTTATGTCATAATCACACCAGTGTTACACGGAAGCGATTATTATTTCCCGCCCCGTCATAATTTTCCATTGTGTCACACCGTATATGGTTTTTGCTTCTGTGTCACACTGTTGTGACAGTGAGGAAAAAAATGCTTCTGTGTCACACTGGTGTGAAAGGGAGTCTGCACCCGACTCCCGACCCGAACGTCAAGTGTGCGGAGCATTGAACAAAATGAACGACTTGTACGAATATTTTCGGCCGCAGCTTCTAGTCGTCGAGCTGTCGCGGCGACAAAACGCCTAGATTACGAGGACACTGAGTAGGTACCTACCTACGTAAATGTTTTCTTTTCAATTGTAAAAAAACACTTTTTCTTAGGATGGAGGAAATCGACAACTATTCTCTGAAAATTCACAACTCTGAACAACACAACAAAGGAAATGAATATAAATCTACAAGTGGACGGCGAATCATATATATAAATTACCTTATGTCACAACTTCAAAAAAAGCGCAACATAATGAATTTATTTGATTGCAAAGTAGGACATTTCAATTGAATTGGAGAAAAACGGACAGGATTGCGAGAGTACGTCGATGCAAATGTTGCTGCAATCACTGGAATCATAGCTGCTGGCATTGGATTTGCACAATTCGAAGAAATACTTTCTGCTAAGAATGTGCCTGTTTTTCCCAAAAATATTACTCATGTTTACAAGACGTTGTTTATGAAAATTGGGAGAAAGTCGCTGCCAAACGCCATAGTTTTAAAAGAAAATGACGAAAATATAGACATACCTATGCAGCCAGGGCCATGTAAACACATGGGTCAAATTCAAAGTCCAAACCAACCTCGTATCCAGTTCGGTCTATGCAAATCTAGGCGGCTACTATTTCATGAATTTTAATACCCATAGATGCACTAAAATTCATGAAATTGTATGTAAATTGTATATTATCAGACATGAAATCTTTTTTTTAATTGTATATAAATAAGATTACAAAAATAATTAAAGTAGGCAGAAGTACTTAGTAAAAAAGTGTTGTTCTTCAAAATAAATATAAATGTTACTTGTACAAGTTGTATAATTTACCTCAATGTTCTAGTTGCCGCATCGAAAAGTGACTGGACTAATTTTATATTTTAATGACCTAGCATTGTGACTGTACCTAGATCTAGACATAAAAGTAAAAAAAATATTGGTAAAATTGTTATTAATATTACCTACCTAGGTAACAGCAGTTAGTAAGTACATAACATATGTACGTACCTGTACCTACTGCTGGATTTGCTATACTGTGGCACTAAGATATCTTACGCGGTCACGCTTGGTCCGCGCGCGGCGCGTAGCGCAAGGCCTGTCGGGAGCGTAAATGAATACGTCGCGCGCTAAACATGGGGGGGGCTGAGGTAGCGTGAAATGCCTAAAGTTCTTGGATAACCTCGCCTTAAATAAAATATGTAGTGGCGCTAGTATCGGGGTATAGTATCGCCTTAAATAAAGTTTTTCCTCCACCTATAACATTCGTACCGCTAAGAAATGGAACTCGCTACCTGCGTCTTTTAAAATTTTTAACTTATCCTGTTAGGTACATAAGCTAATAATTATCTGTCTTTAATCGATAGCTTAATCGTTTGTTTTCTCTTGTTGACGTAAGCAGAGAATATTAAAATAATAGTAACACATAAGTCAAAACATAAAAAAACTGCTAATAGTGGTTTTACACTGCAACCGCGTTAGCCATCTTTCTCGGTCAAGTCTCGCTCAGTTTGCATATTGTAGAAGAAGTCTGACGGAGAAGTACAAGTTGAAATGAACTTTATTGTTTTACTATAAAAACTATCGTAGTTTGACAAATTCATAACGGATGTAAGCGGGTTAACTACGAACATTATCTATGTTGGAAGAACACCAACGTTTCATCCCTTAACGAGGGACATCTTCAGGGTTAGTGCGGTTCTAGACGCGCGCGTTCCGCATCTCTCCGCGCACTATGCACGAGCGCGCGTTGGTTCGTAGCTAACCCGCTTACATCCGAAATGTTTTTTTTGTTGTATTGAAATCTAAAATGTATTTTTTCCAAGCCTAGAAAGATAGGCCAGAAAACCTAATTTATAATGGCCATTACTCACGTACTGCACTCGCTAGCTCGCACACTAGGCATGATGTTGACTGATTAAACTTGATTAAAGTAAGAGGATAAGTTCTTTTAAATTTGACGTTTTGAAGTGTACCCTGACACCTGAGAATAAATAGGCGTAACTACTCCCTCTCGCGGCGGAAAATGGCGACGACAAATGGGCCTGAGCAGGCCTTACAGGAGTATACGGGGACTTTCATTGCCGCCGTCGCACATAGACGTCTTCCACCAGCTCTAGCTGTGGCGGCCCCTTCGGGTCGCACCATAGAGGCTGGGCAGTGAATGCGTTTAGCGTTATACTATAAAAACTTTCGTAGTTTGACGAATTCATTGTGAAAGTAAGCGGGTTAACTACGAACCTAGTAGACACCTAGTAGAACACAAGGTGTTCTTCCAACACAAACTAGGTTCGTAGTTAACCCGCTTACTTTCATAATGAATGCGTTTAGCGTTTTTTAGAACGTTGTTTAGAACGCAAACTGCTAGACTTAGGAATGCCTGTTAACCACCTTGGTGGTATAAAAACGTATTGTTACAGCTAGTAACAATACGTAGCTAAAACCCTGCATAGCAAGATATTTACGGAGAATCTCACCTTTTTTAAAATCTTTATTTATAGAGCTTAATCACACTGCGATTATGTCGCTCTAACTAAGTTACAAAAAAAATAACAAATACTTATAAGAAATTTAAAAGACTTAACTGATAAAACTTACATCTACTAAACTATTATAAATAAATAAGAACATTAAGGTCTAAGAAATCAAATAATATCGCAAAAAAATTTGACTTCAAGGGGACTTGAACCCGCATCCTTCCCTCAGTACGGGAATGTGCTAACCAACTACACCACGAGGTCAAGTGACGTAGGAGTCGAACATTTTTGCGACTTTCTACGGACTGTAGCGCCGTTAGCTCCACCTACAGGGGAAACATTGAAGTTAATCCAATCCTGTTCAAAGACTAAAGTTACATTTAGTTCGTTTGACGAGAGGTGTCGCGTTGTTTGATTTCTTAAACATTAATTAGCCAGAGTGTGAGCAAAAACTTTAAACATTAAGGTCAGTTCCGATCGGTCTGATCGGAGCTGAACTTAATGTTGTACAATTTCACTAGTTTTTGAACTTCTTCCGAATCGGGGTTCGATGGGGTAATGTTACAATTAGAAAATTATTTTAAGAAATTACATTTCTCTGTCCGGACGTTGTCATTCTGGACACACTCCATGAAAACATGCAGTACGTCCTCCAGTACACCGCACAAAATCTCACCTTAATAAGCTCTTTAATCCTATCAGTGATGAAAAGCCCCGCGCCTGGTTTGTAGTGTCCGAGGTCGCCAGTCTTGAAGAACCCATCTTCCATGCAATCAGCTGTTGCTTCAGGGTTCTTGTGGTAGCCTTTCATTATTGTGTGGGATTTTACGTACAATTCTCCGGACTGGAAAGATTAGACGAACGGTTAAGAATGCCGAAGAAAAATATATGTACGAAAGAGGTTAGTAATGGTTTTAATTCCGATGTCGCCAAAACTTAACTTGCATTAATTTGACAGGACCAAAAACAAAATAATGTTGTTGTCTCTTTCACAACGATGGAAATAAAAAGGGTGGCATCAGTCAAGTGCTGTCAAATTAGTTTTGATTAGTTTTGGTGACGTCTGAATCGACACCAGTTTTGATTGCTTGAATTGATTAAATATAAGCTCATTGTGTAAAATAAATTTATTTATTTAATTGGTAAGTACCTAATTCAAAGTTGATTCATCTGTACGCTATTTTTCATTAACTTGTGCAAAAAAAAGCATTTGATAATAAAATTGATTTTAAAATTTTTAATTCTGAACTTTGAAAACGCTACAGCGCTGTCGGCCATGTTGTGACGTCATAGGACTCACACAAATTTCATGTTGGATCTTAAGGGATTTATCACACCAGCGGTTAGCAGCGTCTGCGGGGCGGAGCGGGCGCGCAGCGAATGCGTCGCGAACACTCCGAGGCTGCACAGCGAAGACGTCGCGGACGCGTGGCAAATTCGCAACGTTTTCGTCGCATGTTTGTAGCAAGTTAGCGACGTACAATACACTCAGTAACAAAATGGATTCCGACGAGACACTGCTGTTGGCTTTGTTACTTCGAAGACGTCGGAGACGAAATTGAAAGCATCGACGAACTTGGGAAGATCCATTATCAATTAATCGAATGGAAAAGAGCGACTACTTTGTGTTGTTTTGCAAACGAATAAAAAATACGTACGTACTAAAACGTTTGTACGAGACAATACAAAATGGCGTCCACGCTGCTATTCGCGGCGAATTCGTTGCGCGTCCGCAACGAATTCGCTTCGCATGCGCGGTGTGTTCGTTGCGCCCCTGCCCTGTAGGTAACGTATTCGTTGCGCGCCCGCTCCGCTTTGACGACGCTCGCAATCCGCTACTATAATAAGGCCCTAAACGAGTGAAATTCGCTCTGTCTATACTTTTACAATGACGGACGTTTGCATAAGTCAATTGCTTTTTTTTCTAGGCGCACTAGTATTATGTCTGTGGTTTCCGTATGACGTCACAGCACAGATAAATATGTCCGACAGCGTTTTCGCTTGTTTACAAAAAGTAGACTTTTAAATAAAGTTTAGCGGTTTTCTAAGTCCTAAAAAAATATGATAATATTTTTTTTCCTCTAATCTAATCGTAATCGGACAATAATTAATAATATAAGACCTACTTTAAATATGAGTCAACTGGCTAGTTATACATATTATACGCACTTGTCCAACAGGCACCGGCTGGCCAGTTGTGGGGTCAACGAACTTCAGAGTAACTCCAGCCATCGGCACGCCGCATGCTGAGTAGTCTATGTTCTTTGTCTTCTTGAGAGTTGAGGTTCCGAGGGAGGTCGTTTCTGTGGCCCCGAAGCCTTGGTTGAATTCTATGTCTTTCTGGAAACAGAATTAGAGATTTTATTTAAAAGCTACTAGTAGGTATTATAAGGAAAAGCTTCTACCCGCGGCTAGTAGTATATTAAGTATATATTTTCTAAGTGTACATTTATTGTATTTATGGATGTAGAGTTTTTGATTTGATTTAATGCGAAACAGCGCAATCTGTGCAGTAATATCTAGGTGAAGACAAACATCCAAACTTTCGCATTTACAATTACTAGCTGCGACCCGCGGCTTTGCACGCTTTTTTCCGATATAAAAAGTAGCCTTTATCTGTCCCCGGGATACCATCTATCTCCCTGCCAAATTTCACGAAGATCCGTTCAGCCGTTTAAGCGTGAAAAGGCAAACGGTAGACAGGCAGAGTAACTTTCGAATTGATATTATTAGTATGGATGGATGGGAAATTTCTAGCGTCCTCAACATTAAAACAATGCATGGGAATGTTTGTACCTTGCATAGTATATGTAAAAGCTGCACGTTTCCACAGAAGAAAAAAAAATTCTAGCAATTTTCCTCCAACCTTCGTTTGACCACAATCCACAATCTTTGAGCTAATACTCAAAGCTAAGAGAGGATTAGATTTATGTAGATAGAGAGGATAGATAAGAGAATTAGATGGAGCAGCGTGGATTATCCGGCATTATTTATTAACTAGTTTATGCCCGCGGCTTCGCAAGCGTTGTTTCTATAAACGTTTAATGGTGATTTCTATCCCATGGGAACTGATTTATGTGGTAAAAAGTTGCCTATGTTTCATTCCAGGATTAGAATTACCTGTATGCAAAATTTCAGCTATATCCGTAGTTTTGGCGTGAAGAGGTAACAAACATCCATCCATCCATCCATATATCCATCCATCCAAACTTTTATATAAGTATATTAGTTTGATGTGATTAATAAGATGTAATAGGGCGAGTGATAAGTGTAGGCGACCTCTAGGCGACAACGGCCGAACTACAAGGCTAACTTGTCAATAGAGGCGCAAACAGCGAAAACGACGAAGCATGTAAAAACCCTAAATGTTTCAATAAACATCCGTTAGATGTCGTGTCGTTATAAACAATCTAAAAAACAATCGGAAGAAGCAAAAAGAGAAAGCAATCCTAGATCGCGGAAACACTTGATTCAGTAACAACTGGCTATATACAACTATCCGACATCAACTGTCGGTCGAAAGACCACCGGGCTCAGTGGACCAGATGGGTCGGGCCCGGTTCAGAGGAGATCTCCCTCTGTTCCTATTTGGGGGAAATCCACCTTCCACTTGCCACTTAGATTTTAAGCTGTTTTGTTATTATGTTTCTATCGATAAGTGTGCAATAAAGAATTTTCTATCTATCTATCTACCTTCACCCCCAAAATAAGCATACCTTGCTTTTCAACAGAATAGCGTCGACATCGGAAGCAGCTAAAGGTGCGGCACCACACACGATGTGCCTCACGTTGCGGAAGTGTTCGGCTGATACGTCTGGGTGCTTCCCGAGAAGAATTGCTGGAATAGAAAAGAATTATATCAGATGCTATGTGGTGGGGCTTAGAATTTGCACCACGCCATTTCTTCCCGCGGGCGTCGTAAGAGGCAACTAAGGGAAATCCACCGGTGAAAGGCAGCAGCGCCCCCGAACAATTCTACCACCGAACTGTGAACCCAACCCGCATGCCCAGCGTAGGGATAATGGGCATTACCCCCATGAAATAAAAGCCAATAAAGCACCACAGATCACTACTCATTAAGTATACTACCTGATATCATCATTTCTCTGAAGTTGCATATAGGTAAAAGAGATATGCGGAAAAATTACAACATTTAAAAAAGATAATACCTACATAAATTAATGCGTAATAAACAATGAAAAGATAATGCTAAACCACACTCGAAAAAATTACAACATTTAAAAAGATAATATCTATATAAAATACTGGGTAATAAACAATAAAAGGCGAATGCTATACCACACACGTAAAAAAATAACCACCGTAAAGATAGCATTAGTTTATCTATTACTAATGAAGTAGGTAATGAAATAAACTGAACTGCGACTGAGTATTTTTATTGTATTATATTTTTTTTATATTTTCTATTTAAAACTGTTAAATAGATGCTAATTACGAGTAAATGCAATTTGGAGAAGCGAGAAGGAATAGTTACCTACAGCAGAAGGGACCGACAAGCTAATTTTGCAAAAAATCAAAAACTCATCACTTGAATAGCAAATCTTCTGCTCTGCGTTTGAGATTAAAAAAATAGGGAATGGTCCAAATAGGAAATAGTACCTGAAGCCACAGCGTGGGTAGGGTCCCAACGTGGTGAAATGAAGTTTTTAAATCTATCATGGTTCACCCACTATCATGGTTGACACTAAAGTCATTTACAACGGGATATTTACCATGATTTGAGTTTTCAGCTTTCCAATATTTCGGCAAAATTTCATGCGCCGTGATCACGGAATAACTGAAAGTTCAAAACTCAAATCATGGTAACTATTTTTTGTAAATGACTTTAGTACCTGATGAAGGTAGCGAGAAGCCGCATCGAACGGTTTCTTGCGAACTTCATCAGATGCAGGCAGCGCAAGAAGGGTCATTGTGGTGATCTTTAAGGAAGGCCTATATCCAGGAGTGGACGTCGTTCAGCTGATGTGATGATGAGGAAATAGCCAAAAGAACAAGTAGGTAAAATAGCATCAAAGCGCTTTTGTTAGTACACAGACACCCCGAGACCCGAGATCGAACACGAGTGTGTACATGGCGCACTAGACTCGCTCTGGGTCGCTCGTACGAAGGCTCTCGTCTTGTCTCGGTCATAGTTCAAGTGAGACAAGGAGTGTGTACATGGTGCCCTTTGAGAGGATGAGCGCACGAGACATTCGATGAGACGTCTCGACGAGTGTGTACTGTCGGCATAAGATGACTCTTACAACCAATTCCCAAATATAACGCCATACAGGTACGATTACGCTAAAATCTCCCATTCCCATTGAATGGGCCGTCCCGGGAGACTGGTCATAAACGATTTCAGGTTCCAATATGGTATTACATTAAAAATACACACAACTTTCTGATGGGCGTCGTCGATCGACTACGGTAATTTTGACGTCTACGTCAATTGACTTTGACTTAGGTTATACATGAGTTATACCTAAGTCAGAGTCAATTGTAGGTAGTATTACTCATGCTTATTTTGCTCGATTACAGTAATTCTGATTCAATGTTACAAATAATAAGTAAATACATTGCAGTAATAAAACGTAGTCGTGCAAAACAATGTCTAGTGTGAGTAACATAAGTATGAATTTTAACGATAAGTCACACAAGTATTCACAAATATATTATTAAAACATTACTATTGAGTGGAAAATTTGTGATATTATGACGTTGGCAGCTTCTTCGTCGGTTGAGTCAATCCAGCCAGATAATCCTCCCGGATGGCGATCCATTGAATAAAATAAATAAATAAATAATAAATAAATAAATAATGCTGGACAATTCACACAGCATTATCTAGCCCCAAGCTAAGCAGAGCTTGTGTTATGGGTACTAGATAACTGATATACTTAATACAATATACTACATAGATAGATATTTTTATTATACATATTGAATGGGATATTTTAGCGTAATTGCACAGCTGGATCTCTTCAAGACAAGAGTGAATAACTGCCCAACGCAATTTTTGAAATTTCCTTTATTCAACGTAACAATAAGATAAAATAGGTGGCGCTAGTTTGAGTCGGGGTAGCCCCTCTGCGTACGTCTGTAGCATCAGAGAAGTTCAAATGAGTCGTTACATGCGTCGCCACCCATCAAATAGGTACCTACTATAATATTAGGATAAAAAAATATTTAGTAACAATTCCACGCAAAACCTCCTCCGACAAGATCCAACAAAATGTGATTTGCGTGTACCGCCCGTCCTCCCACAATTGCTCCCACTTGCAATCAGAGAAAGTAAACAAAAGACTTACGCAATACGAAATTGCCCAGTAAATTACCCTCCAACTCCAAGAACGAACACAACTTAATTTGCAAAAGAAAATACCACACCAACCACACAATGAAAAACTCATCAAAAGTAAGTCGTCAACTAGTTTCGTCTTTGACACTGAGACCGCCAAGCAACAACGACAGAGTCCTGCCAGAGATGTTGCCTCTCTGAGCTCCCTGCGTAAAGTTCTTACTTTATTTCCCACAAATAAAGTAAGAACTTTACGCAGGGAGCAGGGACGGGCGGTACACGCAAATCACATTTTGTTGGATCTTGTCGGAGGAGGTTTTGCGCGGAATTGTTACTAAATATTGTTTTATCCTAATATTATACAATGGATTTCCGCAAAGTAACGCCTGAATCTATTATTTGTTTAGGTACCTACTTTTTTAACAGAACTTACCAACAGGAGGTACGATGTACAGCAAGTTCATTGGCTGAGTCCTCAACAAGTCAAGGTAGAGGCTAGCTGAGAACTTGGACATGGTGATCAGCTTGCAGCCAAAGGTCAGGTGGCCGAGCAGAGTTATAACCATTCCGTAGATGTGGAAGAATGGTAGGAAGCATGGGAGGGTGTCTTGGGTGGTGCCTGAAAAATAATTGTTTATTAATTTACCTTATTACGTCATCTTTCTATCTCTTTCTACGGCTCGACGTCTTCTAATTCAGTCCTCCGCCTGATTTTTTTTTTCGAATTGACTACAATGCAGTTGACTGCAGTTGGCCATGACAGCGTTACTGGACTTTTGGCGAGCGCAGAAGGCGCCTCACCGGTTAAATGTTAGGTTGGGGCAACACGCACAAGGGCCACCACTTAGGTGCGAGCCTCGGCTTGGGCTGTTGCCAGATGCTACGAGAGGAAAGGTAGGTTTCGCCTAGGTGCACAAGTGCACCTATGGGCGGAAGCGGGGAATTCTTCGGTTTTTGGTCGGTTGTGTAATAAATAATAATAATAATAATAAATAAATGTTTATTTTTCTCCCACAAAAGGTAACTTATCTATATAAAGCTTACATATTTATAAATCAGGCTTAGGCTAGGTCGTGTTATAGCTATTGGTGGGAGAGTAGAAACAGATTCCTGATATGCTTATCTACCTGTGTTGTGAGAGACTGGTGCCCTGTAGCACAGGTTTTTCATAAACCTTTGTGTAGTGTGCGGAAGCGAATCGGTTGCCGTCACCTCCGGGTTAGCGACGGTGATTGGGTCAACGGGGTCAACGTGAACGTGTCTCGGTCTACGGAGGAGAGACCCTCCCCCTGATAAGTGTCTTTTTGGCTTTTATCACATGGGGGGTAGTGCCCATAATCCCCGCTCTGGGTTGGGAATTGCATATTGGAGGTAGAATGGTCTGCAGAAGGTGCTGCTACCCGCGTCCCGTTGGATATCCCTTATTTACACGATTACGACACCCGTGGGAGTTGTTGGAAAAAGTCATTCAATTGTCCACAAATCCCAAACAATCGTGATTATCTATTATTATCTCTACATTATTTCCACAGCTGACCATAGGCATCGCGGAAAAGTTACTTTTGCGTTTTTTTTGGGGCTCGACAGTTTTAGCTTTTGCCATATTTCATTTTTTTGCATTTTATTTTGTTTTTGCATACGTACCTAGTCGTACCTACCCTTAAAATGTTCTTTAAATCGAAGTTCCTGGTAAAAGATCTATGTTGGTTGTCTTGTCCATTCAATAACGAAAGTCAGTAGCCTTGAACAACAGACAACTAGTAACAAATTTTACTATCAGCTATGCAACTTCGGGCCTCCACCTCACAATTTTGAAGCGCGTCTTGTGTCGCGCGATTTGTTGCGCTTTTGAAGCGCGATTCCGCTGCGTTTTTGTAGCGCAATCTCAGGACGCCGCCGCGCCGCGCGCCAAATACGAAATCGCAGCAGTGTGTAAGATCGTATGCGTCTGAGTACAAAATATACTGCAAACAAATCGCGCGACACAGGACGCGCTTCAAAATCGCGGCTGTGGGGTCCACCCCACAGCCAAAAGCCTCCACCATCCAGCCATGATTTTGAAGCGCGTCTTCGCATAGCAAAACGCAAGACGCAGCTTCAAATCGTGGTTGTGTGATGGAGGCTTTTGGCTGTGGGGTGGACCCCATAACCGCGATTTTGAAGCTGCGAATTGCGTTTTGCGATGCGACGACGCGCTTCAAAATATGTGGCTGTGTGGTGGAGGGTTTAAGGGTGCAGGTCTTAAAGGTGCAGGTCTAGTTGCGCATATAGATAACAAACGGATGTTTCAATTCAGATACAAGATAGAAAGTGAGACCAAAGTCCTGCTGATATCGTGAAAACAAAACAAATGCTATCAACCATATCAGTAGGTCTATGTAATCAGTTGTTTAACCTGTTTCATACAAACGATTCTATATCGTATTGCATGGTGGATAAGATACATAATCAGTATCGTAATTGTAACCATAAGCCATTGTTTGTCGAGGCAGGCGATTGATGATCGTAATGAAGCTTATGCTACGGCCACATTACAAGGTCTTCACCTTTTCGTCTTCGAGTTGTCGTAATAAAACTTCGTGTTCGATATACGACAAAGTGTTTGGCCACATTGGAAAAAAACTTCGCAACGTCGCGATAATCTAGAATGTAGCGATATTTATTTTCAGGAAAAAATGGGAGGCGGTTGCGCTCATGGCGGCAAATAATTATTTATTTTTGTGAGATGTACACAGATGTACGAATCTGTGCTACATTTATATTATTTAAACAAAAGCAATAATACGTGCACACCGCTCGGCGTCTCGATGCAAAGAGCGCGCGAAGTGTAGCCAACCGCACGAACTTTTGTCGCGATAAAACCCTTTGATGTGCGGCAGTTTACCGACAGCGTCGCGAAGGTAATTGTATTCGCGATAGTGTGAACGTAGCATCAAGATATCAACAAAAGAAGTCCAGATATCAACTAGATACTGCAATATAGGAGGGTCCGAAGGCGGAGGCCTTCGTCTATACCTATTCAAAAATATAAAAAAATATAAAAAATATCTATCTACGTAGTGTATTGTATTAAGTATATCAGTTATCTAGCACCCATAACACAAGCTCTGCTTAGCTTGGGGCTAGATAATGCTGTGTGAATTGTCCAGCATTATTTATTTATTTATTTTTATTTATTTTATTCACAGGAAGCATTGGGCCCCCAATGATTCCAGTGAATATAGACACTGCTACTTCAGAATATCTCCGCTTTAAGACATCTGATTTCAAAGATTATATTTTTAATTGAAAGGTAGTAATTTTAAAATTAATAATAAAATTGTTTTAAAAGAAAATAATGTTTGGTTAACTTAAGCATTATGTAAATTAATTTATTGTTGAAAAAAGTTGGTGCTCGCGAGGTCTACTGTTCGTTGAAATACTAGTAATAAGCATGTAGATATAATATATATATATCTTCTTCTCTGTCGTATTCTTCATTGCTGAAGGTCGTGCCCGTCCTGAAAAGCTTTCACGGAGACGCTGATGAGCTGTTTCCACACCACTCTGTCTTCGGTCTGTCTAAGGGCTGCAGGCAAAGTGAGTCCCGTTATTGTTCTTATTTGGTCAGACCAGCGGGTTGGTGAGCGTCCTCTTGGTCTTTTTCCCTCTACCTTGCCTAGTACAACCAGTTTTTCGAGGTTGTCTGGTTGCCTTCGGGCGATATGTCCAAAATAGCTGAGGACTCGTTGATAGCAGGTCGTGGACAATCTGGTTCTGATCTTCAGTTGGTCGAGAATGGATCTGTTGGTACGTTTTGCTGTCCACGGTATGCGCAACATTCTCCTCCAACACCACATCTCAAAAGCATCAATCTTTTTTCGGTCAGCTGCACGAATGGACCATGATTCAGAGCCATACAGAAAGACCGAGAACACCAAAGACCGCACGATTCTCATCTTGGTGGTATTAGAGATACTTCTGTCTTGCCAGATTTTAGTCATCTTACTCATTGCTACTTTGGCCATTTGCATGCGTCTACGGATCTCTCTGTTGCAGCCTCCCTGGTCACTGATCAAAGAACCCAGGTAAATAAACTCGCTTACAAATTCCAAGCCCGTGAGTTCCCCTGTACGTGCAAGTAGTCCACCTCGATCAACTATCATGACTTTTGTCTTCGCCTTATTGATGGAAAGACCATTTAGCTCACTCGCGCGCTCTATCCTGTTAAACAGTGCAGCTAGTTCTATATATATATATATATATATATATATATATATATAATGAACCTTTCACGGTAATTGTTGATCCAGTACGATTTCTTAAGAAATGTTGATCCACCTATTTCAAGTGTACATTCGACTCTAAACCTAGTAAACAGATATACTTTGATCCACATTTGAAGAGCACATGGCAACGCTAGATCTACATTAACTGGTTATCGAGATACTCGCATTCAAAATATCCCAAAATATCAAAATTTTGTTGATCCACTAACGGTCACAAATTTTACACTAAAACGTCTTTTTCACATCCGTTACATATTTAACTACGCGTAACATTAGCTTAGACAATGTTGATCCGCAGACTTTGGAGCCACAAATGACTACTTCGTCTGTTTTCAAAGCGGCAACGCCGCAACGCCGCGACTGTGAAACTGACAAATTACATGTTTAAGTAGTTCCGACCACTTTTGAGTAGAACATGTAGGTACCTATAGTTATTGGTTATGAGAGCGGACGTGAGGTGAATGAACCGTATGAAATTAACTTCGGCTGAATTAAGCCATATTTACTAATAATTCGGCTAAAATAAATTACATACGATCTTCACTGATCATACCCCAACTTAAGGTAGGTTCATCATCATCATCATCTACAGTCCACTGCTGCACATAGGCCATCCCTAGTGAGCGCCATAGCGCCTGTCCTGTCTTCAGCTTGCCGCATCCAGCATCTACTTGCAGTCTTTCGCAGATCGTCATCCCACCTGGCTGGAGAGCATCCTACACTACGTTTGCCGAGTCACAGTCTCCACTCAAGGACACGTTTACCTCAGTGGTTGTTGGTTCTTCGCGAGATATGGTAGTTACCTTTGGTTCTCCCTCAGACGTTTTCGTTACGAATCCTATCCTTCAGAAAGACTCCGAGCATAGATCTTTCCATAGCTCGCTGAGCGGCTTTGAACTGGTGGACCAGCCCTACCGTGAGTATCCACGGCTCAGCTCCGTAGGTCATGACGGTTATAGGAGGCACTGATTGAAAGCTTTATCATTCAAACATTGCGGTATGGATGACGAGAAGTTTCGACATAGTTTTCCATACACTGCCCACCCTAGCTGGATCATCTCCTTGGCCTCCTTCTCAAAACTAGGTATTTTTACATGACTGGAGGCCTGAATTTCCATTGATTGCAGAATTTGCCCAAGATAAGTACACTCAGAAACAATTTCGATAAGGTGATGGTCTGTAGTTATTCAGGAGAGTTTTCTCAGTCTGTTCTTTAAGATGGGTATCTCTCCCTTCTTAAACAAGATCCGTCAAGTGCGAGTGTAACTCGCGCGCTTGAGGGTTTCGAACGGCCGGGAACGGGGGCCATTACTTTCGGGCTTTATTTATTTGATGGTCAGTGTCCATAACCCACGCTGGGCAAGCGGATTGGGGATTGCAAATCGGTGGTGGAGTTGGTTATGCAGAGGGCGCTGCTGCCCGTGCTCCGGTGTATGTCCCTTAGTCGCCTCTTACGACTTACGAAATAGGTAAGTTACCTATTTCGTATTTTAAGGCCTTTGGTATGAAAAGTAGGTAAATAAAAAACTTTAGGGGGAGGGGGGTTCTGATGACATGCATAATTAGGTAACCTAAACATTTTATGACAGTCAATGAATGATGAAGATAACTTTAGGGTCATTATATGAAAGTAAAATGATTGACACTAGTAATATTCAGAGTCGGTTAACCACGTTTGGTAGAGTAGTTACTATAAGTAGCGGCACGTAAGCTTAGCGCTGAGCAAATGGTGGAGGGGATACTGCGCACCCTGTGATACCAAATTTATTACTTCTGCGCAATAACGGTCAGCGCTAGAGTTTCGTGCCGCTACTTGTACCTACCTTAAATAATTCTAGGTCCTAGGTTTAATTTGTAACAATGATATCCAATGCCTAGCTAAAAGTGCCTCGAGGTGGTTCGAGAAAAGGGTTCCTGGTGGAGGTTGTGTACTCCACACGGTCCACTACTGTGGGCCCTGATAGGTGTAACGTAGATATTTAGGCGAAAATAAAATGATATTAAATAATTTATTTGATACATAACAATTACAAAAGCTATAAAGAAATAAAACGATACGTGCGAGTCGAACTCGCGCACTAAGGGTTCCGTTTAATTGTAAGACCTTGTTTCTTGCCAAATATCATGATTCTAGGTCAACAAGAAGCAGGTGTATTTTTTGGCCGAGGGAGAGAATCAAAAATTATATTTTTTTTAATAATAAACTACAAACTTACGGTTTCCAGATTTTTCTCGTTATTTGTGCTATATGACCTTGCATCTTACCAAATATTATGATTCTAGATAAGCAGGAAGTACCCTATAGGTTTTGGTCTATAGCTAGAATCAAAAGTTTTCTTTATGAATTAATTACAAATTTCCTTTTTTCGGATTTTTTCCTTTTTTCATAATTTAATAAATTTCATAATTTTAGGTCTGCGGGAAGTACACTATAGGTTTTGGTCCATGGCGAGCATTAAAAGTAATTTTTTAAAGTGAATAAATTACAAATTTATGTTTTTCGGATTTTTTTCATTACTTGTGCTATAAGACCGTGCTCTTCACCAAATTTCATGATTCCAGGTCTGCGGGAAGTGGGTACTTCCCGCAGGTTATAGGTTTTGTGTGCTTGTGATTCCCTTGGAAATCTCAAAATATTCGGACATAAACGGCTGCAACTTTTGAATGCATTGACTTAGGAGTTTTATTTATATCATGGCTTCAAAAAGTTACGGACTTGAGTATTTGACGAAAATTTCAACTCGATACGTCCATACCGACAGACAGACAGACAGACAGATGGACAACAAAGTGATCCTATAGGGGTTAACTTTTACCTTTTGAGGTACGGAACCCTAAAAACTAAACAAGGTACGAAATACCAAGAAATAAATCACAAAAAAAACTGTTTATTTGGTTATAGGTTTCAGTTAGTAACACAAACAAACAAGATTCGTCAAGTGCAAGCGTAATTTGCGCGGAGGTTTTTGAACGTTTGTTAATTATACAAATATGTGGGTACTTAAGGTACCGGTTCTACCTAAAAGTAGTAGCTACCGATCGACCTACATTTAAGATGGATCGCTGTGCATACTTCGGAAATTAGAGGGCTATGTTCAATTTATCGACTTTTCTCAAAATATTAAAAAAATAAATGTTACCTACAGAAATTTCCAGAACGGTTCTAAAATGTACAAACCGATACCTTTCATTTGATACCCCACTCGGTGAGGTAATCCCCCTTTAAAAAATTATTCCCCCCTTTTACCTATTTTAAGAAGTATAAAACCTGCAGAAATTTTAATACTCTACAAAACGATACCTTTAAAAAATTTCATTCTATTTTTTTTTTATTTTCGTTTATTTTTCTTTATATCTGTTAAGGTGCACAAATGTAATATTATTTTAAATTTCAAGTTAATAGCTGCGGTAGTTGCTGATGTATTAAAGGGAGAAAAGGATAGACAAAACGAGACCATGAAGGTTTCGAAACCGATCTCGAAACCCTAAAATAACAAAATAGTTACATAATCATCGCTAAAAAGTATTGACGGATCAACATTTGACCGTAGAAAATTGTACGCAATGGATTTTGAATAATTAAATAATGACTAGGGAACGCGATGTCACAATAAATAATAAATGTCATGGAACATGGCGTTACCTAGTCAGTACGATTCTACACGAGTCGACCCCTCCCCCAGACGGAGCGGCAACGTCGCAGCCATTTTCGACCAATGCTGCGTTCTGATTGGTTCATTTGAATCGGATCAACTTGTGCAAAATGGATTTGTATATTGGATCAACAAATGGTATCATAATGCCTAAGGCTACGGGAGGTCAAATGTTGATCTGGTCGGAGCCACACTTGTTCCTGGAAATGCATAATAGATCAACAAAAGAGGCTCGGATCAACATGTGTTTTTGGATCAACAAAGTACTCGCCGTGAGTCGCGCCTGATCAACATTTACCGTAATGGTATCTCTATATATATATATTATAAACCTTTCACTTTTTATATATATATATAGAGATACCATTACGGTAAATGTTGATCAGGCGCGACTCACGGCGAGTACTTTGTTGATCCAAAAACACATGTTGATCCGAGCCTCTTTTGTTGATCTATTATGCATTTCCAGGAACAAGTGTGGCTCCGACCAGATCAACATTTGACCTCCCGTGGCCTTAGGCATTATGATACCATTTGTTGATCCAATATACAAATCCATTTTGCACAAGTTGATCCGATTCAAATGAACCAATCAGAACGCAGCATTGGTCGAAAATGGCTGCGACGTTGCCGCTCTGTCTGGGGGAGGGGTCGACTCGTGTAGAAACGTACTGACTAGGTAACGCCATGTTCCATGTCATTTATTATTTATTGTGACATCGCGTTCCCTAGTCATTATTTAATTATTCAAAATCCATTGCGTACAATTTTCTACGGTCAAATGTTGATCCGTCAATAGCGATTCTTTTTAGCGATGATTATGTAACTATTTTGTTATTTTAGGGTTTCGAAACCCTCATGGTCTCGTTTTGTCTATCCTTTTCTCCCTTTAATACATTAGCAACTACCGCAGCTATTAACTTGAAATTTAAAATAATATAACATTTGTGCACCTTAACAGATATAAAGAAAAATAAACGAAAATCAAAAAAAAATTAGAATGAAATTTTTTAAAGGTATCGTTTTGTAGAGTATTAAAATTTCTGCAGGTTTTATACTTCTTAAAATAGGTAAAAGGGGGAATAATTTTTTAAAGGGTGTTTCACCGAGTGGGGTATCAAATGAAAGGTATCGGTTTGTACATTTTAGAACCGTTCTGGAAATTTCTGTAGGTTAAATTTTTTTTTTATATTTTGAGAAAAATCGATAAATTGAACATAGCCCCCTAATCTCCGAAGTATGCACAGCGATCCATCTTAAATGTAGGTCGGTCGGTAGTTACTACTTTTAGGTAGAACCGGTACCTTAAGTACCCACATATTTGTAAAATTAACCGTAAAATTAACAAACGTTCAAAACTCTCGGCGCGCAAATTACGCTTGCACTTGACGAATCTTGTTTGTTTGTGTTACTAACTGAAACACCTATAACCAAATAAACAGTTTTTATTGTGATTTATTTCTTGGTATTTCGTACCTTGTTTGGTTTTTAGGGTTCCGTACCTCAAAAGATAAAAATGAACCCCTATAGGATCACTTTATTGTCCATCTGTCTGTCTGTCTGTCGGTCTGTCCGTCTGTCAACCCTCTTTTCTCAGGAACGCGTGGACTTATCGAGTTGAAATTTTCGTCAAATACTCAAGTCCGTAACTTCTTGAAGCCGTGATAAATGAAACTTCTAAGTCAATGCATTCAAAAGTTACAGCCGTTTATGTCCGAATATTTTGAGATTCACAAGCACACAAAACCTATAGGTATCCCGCAGACCTGGAATCATGAAATTTGGTGATGACCACGGTCTTATAGCACAAGTAATGAAAAAAATCCGAAAACCATAAATTTGTAGGTAATTTTTTCACTTTAAAAAATTACTTTTAATGCTCGCCATGGACCAAAACCTATAGGGTACTTCCCGTAGACCTAGAATTATGAAATTTGGCAAGATGTAAGGCCTTGTAGCCCAAATAAAGGAAAAAAATCCGAAAAAAGGAAATTTGTAATTAATTCACAAAAAAAACTTTTGATTCTTGCTATAGACCAAAACCTATAGGGTACTTCCTGCTTATCTAGAATCATAATATTTGGTAAGATGCAAGGTCATATAGCACAAATAACGAGAAAAATCTGAAAACCGTAAGTTTGTAGTTTATTATTAAAAATATTATAATTTTTGATTCTCTCCCTCGGCCAAAAAATACAGGGTAGGTACCTGGTTCATGTTGACCTAGAATCATGATACTTGGCAAGAAACAAGGTCTTACAATTAAACGGAACCCTTAGTGCGCGAGTTCGACTCGCACGTATCGTTTTATTTCTTTATAGCTTTTGTAATTGTTATGTATCAAATAATTTTTTTTATTTCATTTTATTTTTTCCTAAATATATACGTTACACCTATCAGGGCCCACAGTAGTGGACCGTGTGGAGTACACAACCTCCACCAGGAACCCTTTTCTCGAACCACCTCGAGGCACTTTCAGCTAGGCATTGGATATCATTGTTACAAATTAAACCTAGGACCTAGAAGTATTTAAGGAAGGTACAAGTAGCGGCACGAAACTCTAGCGCTGACCGTTATATCGCAGAAGTAAAAAATTTGGTATCACAGGGTGCGCAGTATCCCCTCCACCATTTGCTCAGCGCTAAGCTTACGTGCCGCTACTTATAGTAACTACTCTACCTAACGTGGTTAACCGATTCTGAATATTACTAGTGTCAATCATTTTACTTTCATATACCCTAAAGTTATCTTCATCATTCATTGACTGTCATAAAATGTTAGGTTACCTATGTATGCATGTCATCAGAACCCCCCCCTCCGCCTAAAGTTTTTATTTACCTACTTTTCATACCTAAGGCCTTAAAACATAAAGTCGTAAGAGGCGACTAAGGGACATACACCGGAAGACGGGCAGCAGCGCCCCCTGCATAACCAACTCCAACACCGAACTGCAATCCCCAATCCGCTTGCCCAGCGTGGAGTTATGAATGATAAAGCTTTCAATCAGTGCCTCCTATAACCGTCATGACCTACGGAGCTGAGCCGTGGACACTCACGGTAGCTGGTCCACCAGTTCAAAGCCGCTCAGCGAGCTATGGAAAGATCTATGCTCGGAGTCTTTATGAAGGATAGGATTCGTAACGAAAACATCTGAGGGAGAACCAAAGTTAACTACCATATCTCGCGAAGAACCGACAACCACTGGGGTAAACGTGTCCTTGAGTGGAGACTGCGACTCGGCAAACGTAGTGTAGGATGCTCTCCAGCCAGGTGGGATGACGATCTGCGAAAGACTGCAAGTAGATGCTGGATGCGGCAGCAGATGAAGCTAAAGACAGGCGCTATGGCGCTCACTAGGGGTGGCCTATGTGCAGCAGTGGACTGTAGATGATGATGATGATGAACCTACCTTAAGTTGGGGTATAATCAGTGAAGATCGTATGTAATTTATTTTAGCCGAATTATTAGCAAATATGGCTTAATTCAGCCGAAATTAATTTCATACGGTTCATTCACCTCACGTCCGCTCTCATAACCAATGCACTATAGGTACCTACATGTTCTACTCAAAAGTGGTCGGAACTACTTAAACATATAATTTGTCAGTTTCACAGTCAAGGCATTGCGGCGTTGCCGCTTTGAAAACAGACGAAGTAGTCATATGTGGCTCCAAAGTCCGCGGATCAACATTGTCTAAGCTAATGTTGCGCGTAGTTAAATATGTAACGGATGTGAAAAAGACGTTTTAGTGTAAAAATTTTGACCGTTAGTGGATCAACAAAATTTTGGTATTTTGGGATATTTTGAATACGAGTATCTCGATAACCAGTTAATGTAGATCTAGCGTTGCCATGTGCTCTTCAAATGTGGATCAAAGTATATCTGTTTACTAGGTTTAGAGTCGAATGTACACTTGAAATAGGTGGATCAACATTTCTTAAGAAATCGTACTGGATCAACAATTACCGTGAAAGGTTCATTATATATATATATATATATATATCTGCTTAGCTTGGGGCTAGATAATGCTGTATGAATTGTCCAGCATTATTTATTTATTTATTTATTTATAAAAGACTTGCTTTTCTTGTTCAATTGGGCTAGAAGACTTACCATGTGTCATAACAGGGTACTTCGTTTCATCGACCGCCATTGTCTCCATTGCAGACATCAAATTCTTAAGGCTGATCTCCACACCTTCAAATATATAAATAAATAAATAATAGGGACCAATTTATTTAGTACTTACAAAGAAAGTTACAATAACAGAATAAAACAATTACAACTAGTATTTATACTTAAATCTAAATAAACTAAACTAAACTAATTTGACAGCAATGTTACCGTCCCTTTCATATCGATGGTAATAAAAAGGATGGCGTAATTTTTTGTGCCGTCGAATTAGTTAAATTTATTTTTAGCAACATCGGAATTGACACCACTGACTGGTAAGTAGCAAAGTAAAATATACCTTTAGGCAGTCCAGTCGTGCCACTAGAAAACGGTATACAAGCGAGATCCTCCGGCTTCCTTTGTATCTTATCCAACATACTGTAATCTACTTCGCCGTTCTCAGCTATCTCCGAATACCGTATAACGTCATTAGGTACAGACGATCCCGGGGTATCTACGAAGACGATTTTAACATCGTTTTTGTAGTTTTTGATGCCTTTTAGAACGTTTGCGTAGCACTCTGGGATTGTGATGATGACCTTTGGCTCGGTTAGGGTTATTTGGTGGTTGATTTCATCTGAAAAAGATATTTGTAAGTTATTCTTTGTGATACAATAAACAAATAGAGTTCAAATAAATTATATTCGAGCCATATCTGGTACTAAGCGGAGAGATTCTTCTAGACCTTTATTAGTAACTAATAAACTGTTCACATTTCCATCACTGTATATTTTCGAGATGTCGAAATTTGTTGTTTGAATGCCGTTGTTTGAGGAAGATGAAAAGTCTCTACATATACAATAGAAAGATTCCACAAAGGTGCCTCAATTTAGATTAGAACTTTGTAAAAGGAACTGCTACGCAATGGCAATACGGATGTATACTAAACTTCCAAATGACATGAAAAAATTACAAATAATGAATTTAATCGGAAGTTATATAACTGGCTCTGTCAAAACTGTTTTTATAGTATACTTAGATGATTATCTGAAATTTAAATTCACATAAATTATTTTTAAACTTGTACCGAATTTTGTTAAATCATTCTACATAATATAATAACTTTTTTACTTTTTATGGTTTTATGCATTATTTTCTAAATATTTATATTTTAAAAAATGTGAGGGCAAATTTTACGATTAATAATGTTAATTTTCTACTCTAACCAAAATGTCCGAATTCTATTAAACATTTGCACGACTAATAAGTCAAATAAAGTGATACCCTATTCTTAAACCATCATTGTTACACTAAACTAAAATATACTAAACTAAAGTAACGGGTATTTATCACGTTTATGTAAGTACCTTTTTTCCCGACGTTTCTAAAGGAACAGTCGTGGTCACGGGATGACATCATCCGAGATCCGAGAGAGCCGGACGAGTCATTCTGCGACCACGACAGTGTAAACCTAATAATAATGTGTTCGCGTAAGTTTATTTTTTTTTCCTCAGCCTATTCCGTCCCACTGCTGGGCAAAGGCCTCCCCCAAATCTATTCACACCGTGCGATCTTGCGCGAAAATATTGAAGTTCTATTAAGTTTGAAAATATTGATTACAAATAAAGGCATTAAAATATAAGAATTGTAAACAGATCAATTGACAAAGGGCAGTGACTTCAAATTTAAGTCAGTACTTGTTCCTGTGAGCCATTGATTTAACAGTTCACTTTGTAATTCCTTAAATATGAAGTATCAAAAATATAAAACTAACCCAAAATAATTATAGCGCCCTGTCGGGGTTTTTATGCATTGTGTACGCAATAAGACTACCTATCTATCTTTCATTTCCAGTCCATCCCAAGGTTGCCTGGAAGAGATCGCTCTTAGCGATAAGGCTGCCCTTTATACTTCCTTTTTTTCTAAGCATTTTCTTTGTATTGTTTCCTGTATTTGTGTGGTATAATAAAGTGTTTTCTATGTATCTATCTATCTAAGATTACCTACACGAAAACCTATACGCATCAAATTACAATAAATGATATGTATTATGAATAACTAACGTACACTGATCGCTATGGTAAAGAGGTATTATCCCGAGCGGTCCTATAAAACTTAAAAACAGTGTAAAATTAAGGGGTTCGAAGTCGTTTTTTTTATTCAAAACAATCAAATTGTTTGCAACAAATAATGCCAGGAGAGCTATGGACAAAGGTAGCCACCGATTGGCAACCTGACCAGGCGAGAAGGCGACGCGGTAGACCTAGACGGAGATGGCGGGACGAATTAGACAAATTTCGGGCCGACTGGACGGAGCTGGCCAGTGATCGTGATGTCTGGAGAGAGTGGGGGGAGGCCTTTGCCCAGCAGTGGGATGAACTAGGCTAATAATAATAATAATAAAGACATGAAAAATAAGAGAATCGAAAACAGATGAATTGACAAAGGGCAGTCACTTCTTATATAAATCAGTCGGTACTTGTTCATATGAGCCATTGATTGAACAGTTCAGTTTGTAACTGACGTACACTGATCGCTATTGTATAGAGAATAATAAATAAATAATAAATAATGCTGGACAATCCACACAGTATCATCGAGCACCAAGCTAAGCAGAGCTTGTGTCATGGGTACTAGATGACTGATATACTTAAAACAATAAATAATATATATAAATAATAAATAATGCTGGACAATTCACACAGCATTAGCTAGCCCCAAGCTAAGCAGAGCTTGTGTCATGGGTACTAGATGACTGATATACTTAAAAAAATAAATAATATATATAAATAATAAATAATGCTGGACAATTCACACAGCATTAGCTAGCCCCAAGCTAAGCAGAGCTTGTGTTATGGGTACTAGATAACTGATTTAATTAATACAATACACTACATAGATAGAAATTTTTTATTATACATAGAAAACAACAACGGAACCAATTTCTGCAGATCGTACACAAATTTGTTCCGAGGTGGGAATCGAACCCGCAACCTTCTGCATCGATGGTGGACCTTCGCCCGCCGCGCCATATCGGTCGTCTCGTCAAACTCAATCCCGAGCTGGTCCTATAAAACTTAAAAACAATGTAAAATAAAGGGATTCGAAGTGGTTTTTTATTCACAGTCAAATTGTTCGAAACAAATAAAGACATTAAAATATGAGAATCGTAAACAGATCAATTGACAAAGGGCAGTGACTTCAAATTTTAATGTGTGACTGACGAACTGACTAATAGTCAGTATTTGTTCCCGTGAGCTATTGATTGAACAGTTCAGTTTGTAGCTGACGTACACTGATACATTTGGCCCACTTCTGCCTGGTTCCAATTAGACCGTCTTGCCAGATTCATTAGCATTGAATGTACGAACTTGCGCACCAAATGTTGGATAAGTCGCTTACTTTTATTTTTTTCAGCATTAATCGGACTAATTTGCATGTCATTTTGTATTACAATCAAATAATATAAATAAATTTGAACTAATATTCATAATAGAAACAATTGAGCTAACTGCTACTATTGCAACTGTTTCTTTCTTCTTTCTTTCTTTTTTTCTATTAGATTTTATCTTATCAAGTGACAAGTTCGTTCGTCAAATAACAGTTCTACTTTTCTTTCAGGAAAAAACAGCCTATTATCATTAATAAATAAGTAGAATTAAATTATTTCATTCTACGATTACAATTTTATTAGTAGCTTGAAAGTCCCACAGTTGGGCAAAGAACTTTGAGGATCCTGATCTCTCTATGCGTCACAAACGCTTCATGCATACAAGGACATTTTTTATTTTGTATTTGTTTTTGGGGTTTCGAGCTATTACTATTATAAAGTAGGTCATAGGTAAGTACATTATATGCATTAGAGCTTGTGTTTTAGGAGACCCCAATGAAAGAACTTAATAAGATAAAATCTAATAAATATAAGGTCTCGACTGAGCCATCACATTCGCTACCCTTGGAGTCGAGACCCTTGGTCCGTGGGGTACCGAGGCTCTTTGGATTTTTAAAAAATTATCTGAGCATCTGGTCGAAGCCACGCGTGACCTGAGAGCTGGTGAGTATCTGGCGCAGCGCATCAACATTGCCATACAGCGGGGAAATGCAGCCAGCGTCTTGGGGACGCTTCCAACTGGTATTGATATGGATCAGTCGAGCTACATGTAGGTTGTTAGCAACATTCTGCAGTTAGCTCAATTGTTTTAATTGTAAATACTAGTTCTAATTTATAGGTACTTAGTAATCCAGTATAATCTACACAGGTGGTTTAGACAAGAATTATTCTGATGCATAAGATTAACCGGTCGACGCGCTATTGTAAAAACATCATAAATTAATTATACAAGTACCTACCTACTCTATTTGTGCGTCATACTTCAAAAAACAAATAGGTATGACATAATGTCTCACTTTGTTATAACCAAAAATATAAGGAACATGATAATAGCCTACGATTTTACAAAGTAGGTACCTATACTGTGGGCCGAACTCGTGTTTCTAACCCATACTTAACCCTAATAGTTATTTGTTCAACAAGTGGGCGAAACAATTTTTTGTTGTACTTGCCGACAATAAAACCCGAGATAGCGAAGCAGTCTAGAATAGAGTCACGAGCGTATCGACCGTCCTCAAGAGATACTCTAAAAATAATGTTTGTAAACAGATCACAAGACTAAACTCGAAAATTCTCGTTTTGGCGTCGAGTTCGAAATATAATTGTCAGCACTAAGCATTGTAGGAACGAGCTACAACCGACGAGTAGTACAGTTCTGTCAAAAAATAAACAAGAAAATACTTTTTCAACACTCTTGCTCGAAAACGGTGACTTTATGCTCAAAAACAGTCAGCAAAATCGAGTTGTGCTCACATGTGGAATAAAGAATATTATTCAACTTGTTGAAAAAAGTAATTTAAATTCGGAACAATGCAACCTTAATAGAAAAAAATACTCGTGTTTAACTTGAGGGCAAATATTTTCCGTTTCGTGCCTTTTAAATCCCTCGCTACCTTAGCAGTCTACTTTAGAGCTACTCGCTACGCTCGTGACTCTATTTGAGTCTGCCTCGCTAGCTCGGAATTTAATATAGGCACGTTCAACAAAAAAACATTTTGCCCACTTGTTGAACAAATAACTATTGTATGGTTTATTTTTCGACACTATGCGTAGGGAGACCGGAGTCATAGAATCGCTCTATTTTACCTATTTAAACCTAAAGGAAAATCGGTCCGCCATTTCTTTTAAATTTTTTACGTCGCCATGAGACTTTCCAAGCCACTGGGTTAGCTTAGCATGTTTAGTTCTCAAAGTGCAAAATAAACTTACACTCCTTATAAATAGGGTTCACAGTCGTCAGCACACAGCCCGCCTGGATGGTCCCAAAGAATACCACAGGGAATTCAGGACAGTTGGGTAACATAGCCGCGACAACATCACCGGGTTTCAAGCCAAGCTTCTTGATAAGTGATGTGGCGAATGTTGCTGTGTTTTTCTGGAACTGGCTGTACGTGTAGGCTTCCTTGGTTTCTGCGCTTTCCTGAAAAAAAAACAAGAAAGGTTATGTTAGAGTCAAGCCATAAAGGTTGTTTGCTTTTTTTGCTGTTTTTAATTTATTCTACCTACATGGAATAAAACTGGTGGAATATTAGTTTGCCGCAAATCGTAAACCATTATAACAAATCATTATTTTTATTTATATGTCAGTAGGTACGTAGGTACCTAAAATCAGCATGCAGCGCAAAAAAGCAGCAAAAAGTGTGTGATTTTAATTAACTACAAACATAATTATTATGTTATTGTTGCCGATATTTTGACGTTTATCTGAATCTCTAGGTATCTACTAAATATTAAGAGCTTTATTATTTTTAATAGAATTTCCAAAATAATAAGTTATGCTGGACAATTCACACAGGATCATCTAGCTCCAAACTAAGCAGAGCTTGTGTTAAGGGTACTAGATAACTGATATACTAATACATTTTATTACATGGATAACCAGATATTTTTACTATATTACATTAAGTTTTTCACATACAGTGCATTCATAGAACACCCAGAACACCCCGAACACATAACTGCAGATCGTAAAACATTTCTCCCGAGGCGCAAATCGAACCTACAACCTCCTGCGTCGCAGGCGGAACTTCAGCCGCTGCGTCATAGAGGCTGTTCAAGCTACTAATAGCTTTCTTTATCCCTGAGTGTTATAGTTTAAATCCTATGTCTCAGCCATTTCTATTAAACCGTAGGTATTGTATTTTAGCTACATTAACATTTATACGTTTACTTGGTAAGCGAAAACGCGGAAAAAGTTGCAAATTATTTGCTATTCTGGTACACTAGCTTATGTTCAATGTTCAAGGACACTATTTGAATATTAAAATACATGATATAAATAATAAAATACCTACATGAATTTTATTTTATTTTTAAGCAGTCTGAAACATCTACAAAAAAATCTGTTGTTTTTGCCAAACCTTGGTTAATTGCAAATGACTCTGAGAGGTCAGAGTCAACCTCTTTGATGGCAAAATGTCCATACAACTAACAAGCTTAGATAACCTTTGATGTCCATACAACTATGGCCACAAGGAAGTAAACCGTGCAATGGCGTCTGAGATACCTATGCGTGCATAACCGACTTGGAAATAGAGGAAGTTTTATGGTAATTACCTATAAACTAATACACATAAAAAAACAAGAAAAATATCTTGTAACTATAATGTTAGAAGTTATTGTTATTTTGGATAATATAAATAAACCGCGGTATAAGGTTTCACTCACGTAATTCCCGTTCCCGTGGGAATTTCGGGATAAAATATAGCCTATGTGTTATTCCAGACTATAATCTATCTCTGTGCCAAATTTCAGTCAGATCCGTTCAGTAGCTTTTGCGTAGCAGCGCCTCACGGTTTCACCCGCGTAATTCCCGTTCCCGTGGGAATTCCGGGATAAAATATAGCCTATGTGTTATTCCAGACTATAATCTATCTCTGTGCAAAATCTGTTCATCCAGATCCGTTCAGTAATTTTTACGTGAAAGAGTAACAAACATCCATCCATCCATCCATCCATACGTACAAACTTTCGCGTTTATAATATTAATTAGTAGGATAAATAATGTTGGACAATTCACACAGCGTTCTAGCCCCAAGCTAAGCAGAGCTTGTGCTATGGGTACAATACAACTGATAGACATAATACAACACACTACAAAAATATTTATTTTTGATGAAAATTATGTACCTTTATATTGCTTTTGAAGACGTAAATGTAGTGAATGCTTACGCATAAATCAAGTTACGAAGCGGAACTGTTGTAGTTTTCTTGCGGTTGATTGGTTTTAATAACAGGTGGGTAAGAATTGTCTATCGATAACATACATTATTTTCTTCAGGAACTAAAATATAGTTCAGCATTTATCATCATGCACGTAATATATATGAGACTGTCAGACTGCAAATCCAAAACATACTAACATGAAACTTTATTTATTTAATTTGAAGGGGAAATTTCGCATGCATTCTTACTACCCGTTGTCCTATTACCCGTTTTCCCGTAGGAATGAAGCATTTTCCTGCGGTAAAAAGTAGCCTATGTTCATCAGGAATAATGTGGGCTTCTAATGGTAAAAGAATTTTGAAATCGGTCCTGTAGTTTCGGAGCCTATTCAATACAAACAAACAAACAATCAAATCTTTCCTCTTTATAATATTATTAGTATAGATTTGTTCTGCAGTGTGCATTTAATTATGTTCAGGACAGTTATTAAATAAATTCTAGAATGCGACCTTTCAAAAGTTAGCAGTACGAGTAGTCGTAGTTCGTCCCGTTTCACTTAGTCAAGAGAAATTGCTGAAATCATCAATTTAGTAAAACGAGATCGAATTCCCGAACATTCAATAGTATTTTACATGCAGCTGAAGGACCTACTTTTATCGTTATCACTATCGAGGTGGGACTTTGACATACCTTTATCTTGTCTCATGACTGTAATTCTAATTAGGTATATCTTATCATGAGCTCGAGGGGTTAAGATAAAGAAGTTTATGAAATGTTGTTTTGAAAAAAGAGGTGTCATCGTTACGCGATAATAGAATTTAATATTACGGGGGTTTATTACCTCACTAACACGGCTTTATTATCTCATAAACGACCCGCCACAATGGTGTGAATTGCACACTTGGGTAGACAAATCACAATTAGTAATTTAGTAGGTATTACTAGGTACAGTAGACTTATTTTTAAAGTGGTTTATAGGATGAGGCATTTACAATCTTCACTTAACCTTAATATCATAAACACAGCAAACAAAACACTTGAGGCTTGTCCTTATTTATTTATCACTTGAAGTGACTCTTTGGTCAATAAATGGTTGTGCCACATACGAAATGCTACGCTTTGTGCTACCGTATATTTGCTACGACACTATACGTTGTAGCATGATATGCTATAACCTCTATACAATTGTAGCATGGAATGCTAATAGATTGCTACTTCCCTCTACGTCGTAGCACGGAATGCTACGGACAGCTACGCCACTATACATCGTAGCTCGAGCTGCTACGGTTTGCTATGCCGCGCTACGTCGTAGCTCGCTACGAATTGCTACGGTTGTTACGCCATGTAGCAAAAATATACTATTAATTGCTATGCCAATACGTAGCACACTATCCCGTAGTGTGTTAGTTATTACTGCGTCACTCTAGCCCGTAGTTTGCTACGGATTGAATACCACTCTATGCCGCAGTTTGCTACAAAAATACTACAATAGGCTAAGGCGTAGCTTGAGCTATGTGCAGCGTATGAGCTGGTCGATTTAGATGTATTCATGAAGAAATTCGATAACTTTGGCGAGTGCGGCGAGTGCATCGCGATCATTCACCATACGAACGCGAACCTGCATCGTCATCGAATTTCCTCACGAATACATCTGACCAGCTGATATAAGCCGGAAGTCAATGCTTAGGTGTGCGAGGTCAAGTACAGTCAAATCAGATGCCTCATAAGCATAACTTCAAAACCTTTATTCTTCCTAACATTCAAATTATGTTAATTTTTGCGTGAGACACACGCAAAAATTAACATAATTTAATAAAATAACATATTTCAATAGTTCGTAAAAGAGTTAAATTGACAATGAATATTTTTCATGAAATAAAAGACTGAATTGATTAGGTATAAATTGCGGGGCTATTTTTATGTTTGTTGTTGTTTTGTTTATACAGAATGTATGGTAATGGGACCGACATGCGAGAAGGCAGCCAAGTTGAGCAAATTTTGTAATTTTGTAATTCAAAAGAACAAACCAAAAAAAGTCGTGAGGTTTTTGTTATTATAGTGCGTAAGTCCTTGGTAATTTCTGATAATGTTTGCTTAATTATGACCATAGACCGCACAACCCCTAAAATATATATCTTAAAAATCTAAAAAATAAATCGGTTCTATTACAAAACACCATGTTTAATTGATAATACAAGAATATTATTGCGGTAGTTAATGACGTTTTATTACAGGTTGTTAGTATAAGTGGGGTACTAGTATAGTATTATAATATCTATGACCTAGGTAATGGTTTTCCTTTTATTAATACACTAGCTGTACCCGCGACTTCGTTCGCGATCGCCATACCTGCCGACTAATTAAGTTCACATTTAACCACAGTTTCTCTCATATTATGAAACGCCGTGCAAAAAAACTTCGATGCGCAGAATTGGACCTGTTACACTTTTAACCCTTAAACCCTACCCATTCCAGGAGAAACACTATTACTACCCAGGGGTTTTTTGGAACCCAATATTTAAAAATAACTTTAAAACGTCGCGTCGTGATGAGCGGTTAAAGAATTTTAATGTTCTCTCCCTGCGGAACCTTACCGAATTCCAGGATAACATGTATTCCATGTCCTTCCTTGTAGTATGAACTCAAATCGTGCCAGGTTTCATTCCAACTCATTCCGCAGTTTCGGCGTGATGCGCGGTGAAGGAATCTTACTTTCATCCCCTCTGCCAGGGGGACCTTACTGAATTCCGTTATAAAATTTATCTTTCCTCGTAGTATGAACTAAAATCATGCCGAGTTGCATTCGAATCCATTAAGAAGTTCCGTTGTGATGCGCGGTTAAAGAATTTTACTTTCATCCTTTCTCCCAGGGGAACCTTACTGAATTCCAGGATAAAATGTATCCCATGTCCTTCCTTGTAGTATGAACTCAAATCGTACCAATTCAGTCCAACTCATTCAGCAGTTTCGGCGTGATGCACGGTGAAGGAATTTTACTTTCATCCCTTCTCCCAGGGGAACCTTACTGAATTCCGTTATAAAATTTATCTTTCCTCGTAGTATGAACTAAAATCATGCCGAGTTGCATTCGAATTCATTCAGTAGTTCCGTCGTGATGCGTAGTTAAAGAATTTTACTTTCATCCCCTTTCCCAGGGGAACCTGACTGAATTCCTGGATCAAATGTATCCCATGTCCTTCCTTGTAGTATGAAATCAAATCATGCTAGGTTTCATTCCAACTCATTCAGCAGTTTCGGCGTCATGTGCGGTGAAGAAATATTACTTTCATCCCCTCTCCCAGGAGAACCTGACTGAATTCCGGGATAAAAAGTATCCTATGTCCTTCCTCGTAGTATGACCAAAAAACATGCCGAGTTTCATTTCAATACCTTCAGTAGTTTCGGCGTGATGCGCGTTTAAGAAACAGACAGACAGACAGACAGACAGACATGAATGAAAAAAATTACAGTTTTGGCTTCAGTATCGTTAATAGAGTGCCCTCCAAAAAAAATTTTCAAAATATCTTCTATGTACAGAATTGGATCTGTTACAGTTTTATTATAAGTATAGATAAAACAAGATAGGTACCCAGGTGATTTTCCCGTGTGAACGCATACCATTCGTGTCAGACCAAGGCTGGACGCTTTCTTTGTCATTAATTTCACTTTCGTTCTATGAATACAGTATGGTGGTCTGAAAGCTAAAGATACACCTGAGAAATTGTTTCGAATGACATATCAAAAAACGCATAGGTACCTAGCGATATAATTTATGCCAAGACACGCACTAACATAGAATAAGAATAATTTTGACTAACATGATATTGTACTAATTTGTTTTTTTTGTCGTCTGACTAAATGAATTTTATTTATGTACTAACGACCCGCCCCAGCTTCGCACGGGTGCAATGCTGATACTAAATATACTACAGAATCGACCCCCCGGCCGGTACTGCCGCAACCGCTATGTCCCTGCATTTTAAATATGTAATATCTTCGAAAATATTATTTAAATTACATGTTGTAAATCGTCATTGATCTATATTAAATGCACAATGTATTTAAGGTACATAATTGGAAAAGGATTAATGCTGTATTGCTTAAAATCGCTTCGTAAATAAGCCATTATTTCTCGTAAAAAGTAAAGGATAAAAAATGGTTATTGTGGGCTATCTCTAAGAGATAGACATAATACCATCGCGGACTTTTTTGTAGACCTTATTAAGGTGTGCAATACTGTAGTACATTATTTTGATCTATCTTGTAGGGTTCAGCCAGCGTTTGCAATGTAAGCGCAAAAATGTGTTTATTTACGACATCACATTAGAAACCTCTAAAATTATTAGTGTTTCTCTACTGTATTATGCATGTATTATACATATAAACCTTCCTCTTGAATCACTATCTAATATAAAAAAACCGCATTAAAATCCGTTGCGTAGTTTTAAAAATCTAAGCATAAATAGGGACAGACAGACAGGAAGCGACTTTGTTTTATACTATTAGAGATAGCCCAATATACCACGAGTTTATGGTAAGGATGGCCTTCTAAACTAATTTACTTCCTTCCACTTTCCACATTTTTTACTTACAAGCGCTATATGATCCTTATAAACCGAAATATTCTTCCATATTCTATCCGTGAATCTCTCACTCGGAACTTCAATATCCGGCATGGGAGATCTAATATGGTACTCCTCATTTTTCTTCAAGGTAACACTGGCTGATAACTTCCGCTCCAATTTTAAATTTTTGAATTCACGAAGAACAATTTTTCGAGCCAAGCTGTTCATTTTCGCGCGCGTTCGGAACTGAAGTGCGACTGGCGAGTGGATGGAAAATGGCGACTGAATGAACGTTGAACTTGTAAAGTAAACTCCGTGTTGAAAACCTCTAATCGGTATTCAAATGATTGTTTTTAGGGTTCCGTACCTCAAAAGGAAAAAGGAACCCTTAAAGGAACACTTTGTTGTCCGTTTTGAAGTATCGAGTTGAAATTAACATCAAATACTCAAGTCCGTAACCTCTTGAAGCCTCAATATAAATTAAACTTCTAGGTCAACGCAATCAAATGTTACAGCCGTTTATGTCCGAATATTTGGAAATTTCCAAGGGAATCACAACCTTATAGGGTACTTTCCGTAGACCTAGCATCATGATATTTGGCAGGAGCAAGGTCTTATAGCACAAGTAAAGGAAAAAATTCGAAAACCGTAAATTTGGAGTTTATTCTTTAAAACATATTTTTTATCTTGCCACTGACCAAAACCTATGCTTCCCGCTGACCCTGAATCATAAAATTTGGCAAGAAGCAAGGTCTGATAGCACAAATAAAGGAAAAAATCCGAATGCACTAAATTTGTACTTTATTCTTTAAATAAATTACTTTTGGACCAAAACCAATAAGGTATTTCCCGTTGACCTAGAATCGTAAAATTTGGCAAGAACCAAGATCTTGTAGCACAAATAAAGGGAAAAATCGTATATTTGTATTAAATTAACAAAAAAATAATTTTTCATTCTCGGTAGGGACCAAAATATACAGGGCACTGTACTCCCCAAGCAAGAAACCAGATCTTACAATTATACGGAACCCTGTGTGAGTGCGCGAGTCCAACTCGCACTTGACGTTTTATTTATAACGATAGGACTACGTAAACAGGTAATTTTTGTAATGGGTAGGTAGACACTAATAATAATTATAATAGTTATTTGGACCTCTAGAAAATTACAACAATAAAACAAATTAGAACTAGTATTTACACTTTCTAAGAATAAAGTTTTTGTTTTTGCTTAGGGTTTCAAATACGACTAGACAAAGTTAAACTCGAAGAAGAAGTCTTGTTTATGACTATACCACAGGTTTTTCTCCGGTTTTTGCGACAGACCACTGTCGGGTCCGTTTTTCCCCGGTTTTTCAGACAGACCACTGTCGGATCCCACTTCAAAACAAGCTACTTCTTAATTCGATTTAGTTTTTATATTATTTTATTGGGTAAGTACCTACATAATTAAGCCATTTTAGTCGAGCTTAGAGTCCGCTGCAAATTATGTCAACAAATCTAAACAAAAAAACAAAAATTCTCACGCTAGGAGTCGAGATAAATTATATCTATAAAAAATTTAAGATTTTACTGTCAAGTTCGTCCCATTTTTGTCAACTCAGATTTAATTAAGGGTTCCACGAGGACGAATTTTACAGCCACAAATAGGTAAATAAAATATTCCATTCATTCATTCATCCATTCATTCAGTAGCAATTTGTTACTTGTTATAAATTTGAAGTCCTAGTAGATATTCATCCTAATGGATATTTTTTTGTCATTTCAATAATAAATACATACATGGTTAATGATGCCTACATTGTGGACCCAACATACGCGGAAGTAGATAGCTATTCAGGAAATAGTCAAGTGTGAGTGCATCTATAATAGGTAGCAAGTAGCTATACACTAGCCCAACTCGATGTAGAATGTTTGTAAACAAACCTAGACACAAAAAGTATAACTTGATTGACGTCGAGATCAGATTTAATTGTAAGCAATATATATTGAAGGAAGTATCACAAATTGACAAGTAATGTAGATTCCGTATAGAATACGCGGTAACAAAGTGAATTTTCGTTCATGTATGGGTGGTTTAATAACAAACATTCTACATCAAGTTCGACTGGTGTATAGATACTAGATACCAACATACACCGTTTTCGCGCCTACGTAACATGTTTACGTTATACCTACAGAATATCTAACAGTGCAAAGTCCACGCCCAAAAAACTCATACACGACCAATCGTGTAAATTAAGATTTATATGAAACTTGTTCCTGCCCGCGGCTTCTTCTCTTTAAATGTTATTTATTTTTATACCATAGGAACTGATTTAAAACTTCCACCCCACTGCCACGACTTTGAAGCGCGTCTTGTGTCGCGCGATTTTTTACGATATTTGTTTGCAGTACATTTTGTACTAAGACGCATACAATCTTACACACTGCTGCGATTTCGCATTTGGCGCGCGGCGTCTAGCAATCGCGTTTACAAAAACGCAGCGGAAGCGCGGACATAAGGACACAAGACGCGCTTAAAAACCGCGGCTGTGGTGTGGAGGCTTGATGAGATAAGAGAAGGAAAATTTTAATCCAGGTCAGGACATCTATGCAATATCGGCCGATCCGTTCAGTAGTTTTGACGTGAGAAGTAACAAACATCCCATCTATCAATCCATCCAAACTTTTGCATTTATAATATTAGTGTGATTCACATAAAAGTACAATTTTCTGTAGGAAAATCACATAAGAGAACATAGAAAATAACATGGTGGTAATTTGACCTACACGCTACAGACTAGGTCAAATTGTCTCTGAATCATGCTTAAGAAATCTGCTTCATCTCAACCAACATTTTGAAGTCCACTGTGACTGATAAATGGTAAAAATAATAAACAATGTGTATTGTCGAACCTTGATAAACGAAATGTGCGGATACACGACATATATTTATCGTCATAAATAGGAAAAAAAATATTTATGTTAGCTATCTCAAAAACAAAGCCGATAAAAATATTTTTTTCATGGAAACTACTTCATCTGGTTTTTTCTTCGTTTCTTTTCCAGTAAACGGTGTATTTTATTCAAAATAGTCTCATTGTTATGAATGTTGACAAAAGAACGATTTTATTTTATTTTTGATCTCTAATTTTAACTGGGTCATTGAGGTGTACTTTTTTGCATGTTGTATTATACTTCAGAATTTATTCTACAAATCCTCAAAAAACTATGGGTCTATCTCTTTTCGTTGTCATGTTATTCACCATTTAATATAGGTACTTTCTGTCGTGTACAAAGATCAACAGACAACAAATTATGAAATAAAACAAGGCAAGATAAGATGAAACGGAGCGAGGCCTTTGTCCAGCAGTATTAACGGCGGATTAAGATAAGATAATGTAAACAAAATTTTTAGTTATTGATGTCAATTAATTTATTAATTGTTCAAAATGTCCACCATTTTCCTCAATGCATATCGTTGCACGTAAAGCCACACTGCGCGTTGTTCTTTTTAGTAGGTACACGCCACTGGTCCGCCTCGTCCAATCCATCTCTCTGAGTAAGTTGCATTAAGATGATCAGATCACGCACGATTGTGCTGAAGCGAGCTGGAGCGCCATCATGCTGGAACCACATCCTGCTTCTTGTTTGTAAATCAACATCTTCAATTAGGTCTGAAAAATCTTCTTGGAGAAATGATAAATAAGCTTGACCTGTCAACATTGATGGAAGAACAAACGGTCCGATTAAATTATCTCCAATCATACCAGCCCAAACGTTGTATGAAGATTCGACTTGAAACGACGCAGGCCGAACCACCAACGGGTTTTCTTCCTTTGGCGTCCACATGTGCAGGTCACGGAAATTTGTGATTCCAGTCCTGTTAAAATTTGCTTCGTCGGTCCACAGAATACGATCACGGAAATTGAGGACAAAACGTCTTTGGCGTAATAGGCACGAACAAAAAACAGCAGTTAAATTAGGTGCTTTCTGTCTATCTTTTTTCGTTGTCATGACAACGAAAAGAGATATACAGAAAGATAGACCCATAGTTTTTGGAGAATTTGTAGAATAATTTATGAAGTTTAATAAAACATGCAAAAAAAGGACACCTCAATAACCCAGTTTTAAAGTTACAGATCAAAAATAAAATAAAATCGTTTTTTTTTTGTCAAATAAAAAAAACTATTTTTACTAGGCTTATGTACCGAAATTGTATTTTTTATTTATTTTCTTAGCTAAGTAGACTATTTATAGTTTTCAAATGAGACTACTTCGAATAAAATACACCGTTTACTCAAAAAGAAACGAAGAAAAAACAAGATTAAGTAGTTTTCATTAAAAAAATATTAAATCGGCTTTGTTTTTGAGATAGCTAACATATATATTTTTTCCGATTGCTATCGATAAATATATGTCGTGTATCCGCACTTTTCGTTTGATCAAGGTTCGACAATACACATTGTATATCGATAGTAAAATCATCATCATCACCATGATCATCATAACCAATCTATAAGTCCACAGCTGGACATAGGCCTCCTACAGGTCGTCATCACACCTGGCTGGAGGGCGTCCTACCATTAGGTACTACCTACGTTTGCCGTCTCGACTCAATCAAGAACACGTTTACCCCAGCGGTTTTCGGTTCTTTGCGAAATGGTAAAATATTCCTAGATAAATTATTTTCGCCAAATTCGGCAATAAAAACTAGCACAACAACAATCGAGGTGACCGTGACATTGGACTTTGCAACTTTATCTATGAAAGGCCAAGTTCATTAGCGCAAGTATTTATCGGCTGTATTTTTTATATGTATATATATATCGATTTCTCCGCCATTTATGGACCGATTTTGATGATTCTTTTGTGGTATCTTTTTTGTAAATACTGTTACCATCCACACATCATCGAGCCCCAAGCTTGTGTTATGGGTCTAGATGACTGATATACATAATATAATTACGTTACATTACATGGATAGATTTTTTTTATTATACATAGAAAATACCCAGAACACCCGGAATAAATATTTACAGATCGTACAAACATTTGTCCCAAGGCAGGAATCGAACGCGCCACTTCCTGCGTCGCAGGCGGACTTTCGCTCGTCGCGCCAATAATTCTTTTTATTCTTTGTGTTTTATACTTACAAAGAATAAAAAGAATTATCAAAAGAAGCAAATCATAATTGTTTTAACAGCTCTTAACAGATACCGGACGCGGACTGTTAGTATTTCGTGCGACAGAGATAACGCTCTACGAAGCCGAAATAAGCCGATTGTCTCTTTCTAACGGTCGATGTGCAATTTATCGCCGGGTACTGTACCTAAATCTAATTTATTTCTATTCTTTGATTGTAATTTTCTTTTGAAAGAATTACTAATAACCAGTTGTCTGCAAATGATTTGATCGATTTATTGATCGAATATTCGACTGATTCAGTTCGCACCTATCACTAAAATCAACGTCATAAATTGGTATTTAAAACTGCTATAAAGTCGAACTATATTTTGAAAAACGAGACATAATGCCTGTTCAGACTTACACGGCAGGTATTCGCTAATCAGAGCGGTAGTGAAAGCCAAGTGCGGGTATGCGGTTGTCCTTCTGTTCACCAAAATACCCAGGGGTGACCCCGTCTCCGAGCGATAATTTCGCTCGGACGGGGATCGTCTAACACTCTGGTTAGCAATTACCGCGTAGGTCTGAACGGCTAGCGACTAAATCACTACCTACGAAAGCTCTACACTACGCTATTTCTAAAATAAGATACATATTCATTATTATGATTGTAAGCGGGTTAACTACAAACCTAGTTTGTGTTGGAAGAACACCAACGTTCATGCTCGCACGGACTCGGAATGTGCGCGACTCGAGCCGCACTCACCCTGTAGAAATCCCTCGTTTTGGGATGAAACGTTGGTGTTCTTCCAACACAAATTAGGTTCGTAGCTAACCCGCTTACATTCATAATGAATTCGTCAAACTACGAAAGTTTTTTATCGTAATAAGATACGTACTTATTATACAAGGGAATTGAAGAAGCATAATAAATTAAACTATTGAAAATAAAATATAAACATTTATTTCAGATAGCAACCTGAATATAATATAAACTCAACATTGTAAATATTGTAATATGTTAATAAAACTTATACCGTCTTTATACAAAATACAAAGGTGTACCAAAATAGGAATTATATTTTTAAAGGGTTCCTCTTTGTTTGTTTTTTAAAGTTTTCATATTATATATTTATCATCATGTTTATACTATATAGCTATTTTAGCCAAATAAGACTAGAAATTGTAAAATAAAATAACAAACAAATTAGAAACTCGTAATATTGATTCCTTTGACTCCATTTTTTGGAACACGAATTTAAATTGGACCCATTTCATGGTATAATTTTATTATGTACTTATATAATAATTAATTGCATTAAAATGCGTTATTGCACGTAATAATATCCAATAACTTACCTAATGTATTTTGTCGTCTCGCATTTACGTACTTAAAAAATACTACTTAAATAAAGATATTCATTAAAACTTTCAACTCTATTGTGATAGTTTTTCATGACATAGTAGTTGTTTCTGGGTATAATTTTCCATAAATTATGGAAAGTTGCAAAAATTCTAATTAACTTTTTTTTCACTTACGTCCTCAAAAAGCCACTTTTTCTGTTTCCTTATAGAATATTATAATAGCATAAAATCCCATCGTCAAAAATCCATGTAAAATCAAGATAAAACACTTAAAACTTCAAAATAAAAATACTATAAAGAGCATAAAACACTCGGCCTTCTGGTGACGGCTTAGATTTTTAAGAAATAGACATAAGTGTACATATTAGTTGTAATTGTTTTATTCTGTTACTGTAATTTTCTATGATTTCTCATTAATAAAACCAATGATCATTTAGTACAATATTAATATTATAAAGAGCTAAGATTTGTATTTTTGAATTTTTTTTTTAATAAACTAAAAACTACCAAAAAGAGCATTTTATTACTTAGTTTCATTATTTACTATAGTAAGTACCAAAACCACTACCATACCATATATTGCCATCTTAGAGGCGCAACTCGTCTAAATTGTTACTAGATTCATCCAAACCAAACTGATTAAAATAACCAACTAATAATGGAACTTACCCATACTACGTGACACGTTTGTCTTCAAAATAACACGCTTGGTCACAGGGAGGAGGGGGGCCTTGTGTTTTCGTCACGTGGTGACGAAAACCTAATGATCCTCTAGAGAAATCTAGCGCTTTTTCGAGCTATTTTCAAATATGGAGCGCAGCGTTTAGCGCTTTTAAAACACACAGGAGGCAAGACTTGTTTTTGTAAATTAAAATATGCTTTTATACAAGCTTTTTCTTTTTGATAATATTTCACTTTAATCCATTTTCTCCTGTGTACCTCAAAAATAGATTTGAGTTCCTTCATTCTCCTAGCTCCCTCAATCTTAGGTCATCAGATAACTCACTTCTCATGTTTGCTATATATTCCCAATTCTTTTATGGCAACTCTTTTAGTGTACAGGCGTCTTTGGAACAAACTGCCTGTCGCCTTCAAACTTGCTCCTTCCATAACTCTTTCAAATCCCACCTCAACTCCCATTTCCTATCTTCAGCTATTTAAACTGTGCTTTCATTCTTTCCAATTTGCCTTTCTCTTTTGATGTCAATGTAGCTTAGTTATTATTATTAGGTATATTATGTAAGTAAAATTATCTGTATAATGTTTGTATTTGTATTGTATGTATTAAGTATATGCCTGTATTTATGTGCACTACCAACTGTTTATTGACTTATATCTTTGGGTAGTAATAAAATTGCCTGAAAGAAATTGCTTTAAGCAATATGGCCGCCTATTGTACGTTTTTATTTTATTTAGATGTAAGTTATTTTATTAATTTTGTAAAATAATGTGTTCATTCATTCATTCATTACTACGGATGGTTAACATGGGGGTAAGGGGGTAAATTTAAAAAAATGGGTCACGTAGTATGTGTATGTTCCTTAACTGCTTCGTCCGGCACGACTAGGTTAACTATCTTATAAAGAATTATAATAATTCGATTTGTACCTATTTGTTAGTCAGCATTAAAATTAATCAATTTATCCACATAAAAACTTAGGCATATTTTTTGAAGCTTCTTTGAACTCCGCATCGCTAAACGATTTTTAGCAGCGACATCTAGTTTTAAATTCAGAACAACGAACGAACCGTCTTATTATTTAGATATAATAATGTAATATTATAAAATAATATAGTACTGTATGGCTAAATTACCTAACAACTACAAATTATTGTCCAAGTCCAATGTACTAATTAATTAAAACAAACTACAAAATAAAATATAAATCCATACCCACAAATGCCCCATATTTTATCAGAACTTTTATCTATTTCAAACCTAAGTATCATTTAAAATAAGCTCAATTTTCGTACTGAAAGTATAGCAACATTTGTCAATATAGTTAAGAGCTAACTACTAATAATCTGCGCGCGATCAGAACGGGATGGGACCATTTCGTAATGAAACGAGCTCGGCCAGACATTCACTTTGACAAGAGGCCCGATTCTGCTAACCGATCACCAATTTACTATAACAAGGTACGACGCAAAATCGTCACTTAGAATCCATTAATGAAAAAAACTCTAGAAACTGCGTGCGTTGCTATTTGCACGGAGAGCGTTGTTTTACCCACGACACTTTGTACGCGCTTCTCTCCGATTCTGCAGTTTCTTTCATGTAAAGTGGAATACTAAAATATACAATTCTGTGACGATACCAGTGTCGCAGTAAAGCGACTAGTTTAGATAGATAGATAGACAAGTCTTTATTTGCATCTTCAGACACACACATACAGACCATGGCAATTATAGAGTACACTAATACAAATAAACAATAATAAAATACAGTTGACAAATAAAACAAACAATAACATTACTACATCTAGGTAAAATGTCTGTGTGTGCTGCAGTATGTCAATAAGGCCTTTGCTCAGCGTAATATTTTGAAAATTTCTGTTAATGAATCTTAATATTTTTTTTAGTTTCGCAGAATAGGTAGGTCCCATTTTGATAGCGCGCGGATTATACAACGAGGTACATAAAACATGCAACATTAACAACTCTAACAATACTTTTCTTTCAATACCTTTCTTAAGATCTTACCCGCAGGGTTTTTAGGTATGTCAGGTACTAATTGCACTTCTTTGATATTCTTGAAGGAAACAACTTTACTATTCACGTATTCCATTATTTCCTCGGGTAATATTTCTTGGCCTTGCTGTGGTACTATAAAGGCCTTAGGGAGTTCTCCAGAAATTGGGTCAGGGATGCCTATAACCGCGCAGTCTAGGATTTTAGGGTGTGTTCTTAGGATCGTCTCTAATTCTGCGGGAGGGACTTGGTATCCTTTTACCTGTAAAGGAGTACAATTCAAATTATTTACTGGACCAAAGAAATTTCATGTAATAAAGGTGACCTTTTGTCCCCAACTCTTCCCGCGGGTGTCGTAAGAGGCGACTAAGGGATACCCACCGGGGGTGAGCAGCAGTGCCCCCTGCAGAAAAATCTACCACTGAACTGCGATCCCCAACCCGCATGCCTAGCGAGGGGATTATGGGCTAATGCCCATAATCCCCTCGCTAGGCATGCGGTTTTATCATATGGGGGTAATCCCCCTATATGATAAAAGCCAATAAGGCGGTTATCAGGGGGAGGCCTGCGTCCAGTAATGGACCAATACAGGCTGTTGAGGTTGAGGTTTGTCAATAAATAAATAACAAATAATGCTGGACAATTCACACAGCATTATCTAGCCCCAAGCTAAGCAGAGCTTGTGTTATGGGTACTAGATAACTGACTACATAGATACCTACATATTTTTTATGATACATATAAAACACCCAGACCAACGGAACAAATTTCTGCAGATCGTACACAAATTTGTTCCGAGGCGGGAATCGAACCCGCAACCTCCTGCGTCGCAGGCGGACCATCGCCCGCTGCGCCACGGAGGACGGATCTTGTTTATGACGGGCATGAGTTTGGCCACCAACTCACTTAAGTAAGTGAAGATGTGGCCTAAGATGGAGCACGCCTGTTAAGAAGGTACTTATTTACCCTGCACTTGAAGACTCCAAGATTGTACTCCGATTGGAAAACAGACTACTAAACTTAAAGAGCACGCTTTCCCATATGGAACTTATTTACCCTGGATTTGAAGACTCCAAGATTGTACTCCGATTGGAAAACAGACTACAAAACTTAAAGAGCACGCTTTCCCATATGGAACTTATTTACCCTGGATTTGAAGACTCCAAGATTGTACTCCGATGGGAAAACAGACTACAAAACTTAAAGAGCACGCTTTCCCAAATGGAACTTATTTACCCTGGATTTGAAGACTCCAAGATTGTACTCCGATTGGAAAACAGACTACAAAACTTAAAGAGCACGCTTTCCCATATGGAACTTATTTACCCTGGATTTGAAGACTCCAAGATTGTACTCCGATGGGAAAACAGACTACAAAACTTAAAGAGCACGCTTTCCCATATGGAACTTATTTACCCTGGATTTGAAGACTCCAAGATTGTACTCCGATTGGAAAACAGACTACAAAACTTAAAGAGCACGCTTTCCCATATGGAACTTATTTACCCTGGATTTGAAGACTCCAAGATTGTACTCCGATAGGAAAACAGACTACAAAAACTTAAAGAGCACGCTTTCCCAGAAGGAACTTATTTACCCTGGATTTGAATACTCCAAAATTGTACTCTGATGGGAAAACAGACTACAAAAAGTTAAACTAAACTAACACATTCATGGCCCAAGACCGAGATGCCAATATCCGTCCCCGTGTCACGGCGGCGGCGCGCCCCTGCAGGTCAAACCGCTGGGCAGTGAATGCGATATACGAATTACCTTAATAAGTTCCTTGAGTCTATCAGTAATGTAAAGGTATTTCTTCTCGTCGTATTTGCCGATATCCCCGGTTTTGTACCAGCCGTCTTCTGTCATACATTCCTTGGTAGAGGCCTCGTCACCGTAATATCCAGACATGAGATGCGGACCGCGGGTCCAGATTTCACCCTCCTGTAAATTGAAACAAATCACGGTAATCACTTAATATTATGCATGCGAAAGTTTGGGTGGATGGATGAATGGATAGATGGATGTTTGTTACGTCTTCACGCCAAAGCTACTGAACAGATTGAGCTGAAATTTTGCGTCGGTATAGCTGTAAACCTGAAATCAAAGATAGGCTACGTTTTGTCCCATAAATCATTTCCTCTGGGTTAGAAATAACATTTATACGTTGCCGTATAAACAAAGCGTGCGAAGCCGCGGGCAGAAGTTAGTTATAATTAAAAATTGACGAGTTGCAGGCAAATCTTTTTTAGTAAAAAATGGTATGGTTGTACGGAACCCTTTCTTCGTTGTCGAGATGGACGAGAGGAATTTGGAACTTGTACGGTATTCTGCTATCTTTATCTCCTAAGGGACTTAGGGGTCGACCATTAATCAGGTGAAGATCGAAAGGGGTGGGGGGGTTCGGGAAAATCACGAAATATCACAAGGGGGTAGGGGGGTGTAGTAAGATATCACTTGTATTAATTTTTCGTTGAACGCGCGATTTGTAAAACGGGCGGACAGATTTTTTTTTTATTAATATTATGGTGATTAATATTTCGGAATTAAATTAGATTACTTATACCTGTATTTAGATATATTTGATACTTAGTTGTATCTACAAAAAAATACAAGTGCTTTCGCGTGGTGGGTAAAACGCTGCTAAAAATATCACGTAATTAATGTATTACCCCTTATTCACATAGATCCAGCACCGCTACCGCACGGCACAATGATGAGCATTTAATTACGGGCTTAAACTCTGTTTAGATACACTTTACAGTTACACAATTGCTTAAAGCAAGCGTCAAGCGAGTGACCCACGCGCTGCCTCCTATTTTATATTGTCATTGTAAAATAAATATGTAATAGATTCGTGCGATGCGTGTACCGCCCGGCTCCCACAAATTGCTTCCACTTGCAATCAGAGAAAGTAAACAACAGACTTACGCAATACAAAATTGCCCAGTAAATTACCCTCCAAGAACGAACACAACTTAATTTGCGAAAGAAAAGACCACACCAACCACACAATGAAAAAACTAATCGAAAGTATGTCTGTTGTTTACTTTCTCTGATTGCAAGTGGGAGCAATTTGTGGGAGTGCGGGCGGTACACGCAAATCACATTTTGTTGGATCTTGTTGGAGGAGGTTTAGCGCGGAATTGTTACTAAATATTGTTTTATCCTAATATTGTCATCGTAAAATTTATGTTAATGTTACAAATTACGACTGGCACGACGGAGGTCACCAGTTTGGGGGTACAGGTGGATTCCCCTTAAATAGGAACAGAGGGAGATCTCCTCCGGGCTGGACCCATCTGGTCCACTGAGCCCGGTGGTCTTTCGACCGACAGTTGATGTCGGATAGTCGTATATTGTCAGTTGTAACTTAATCAAGAGGTTTGCTTTCTCTTTTTGCTTTTTCGATTGTTTTTAATGACATCTAGCGGATGTCCATTGAAGCGCTTAGGTATGTTTTTACTAGCTTCAGTGTTTTACAGTAGCCCATATTTGAATGTACATTTCTGTCGGGAGCGGTATTGGTGCGGTTCATATCTGCGACAACCTTTATTTGTCTTTTAAATGACGTAACTTTCTTACCTCGCCAACTCCCAAAGCCTCCTGCGTATTGATATCAGCTATCTTAACCTCTGTGCTGCCAAGTACGAAACCGACTGCCGAATGGTTCGTATCTACGTTGTTACCGACGGAAATAGCGCCATTCGTCTCTGTGAGACCATAGCCTTGCCGGAATAGAATGTTCCTCTGAAAAAAGAGATGAAAATGTCTAAGTCTATATCATTCTGAGATTCATTCGTCTAATGTAAAGTTATTTCATCATCATCAGACCATATACGTCCACTGCTAAAATAGCGGCGTTTCATGCGCCATGATCACGGAATAACTGGATAACGAAGTCATTCCGTGATCATGGCGCATGAAACTGTGCCGAAATATTGGAAAGCTCAATACTTATATCATGGTAAATATAACGTTGTAAATGAGTTTAGTTTTTATAACCATGATGGTTTTAAAAGTTCATAGTCGATCTCACAACAGCGAAAGCGCCTTCACTGCACTGTAAGCATGTTCCTGATAAACTGGGACATACCCGTGAATTGTATAGCGAGATCAACAAACCCGGATTCATTAGCTATTTCTTATCCGATTAGGTATGTATGTATAATGCAAAATTTTATTGAAATCGGAGATATAGTTTCCAAATGAATCGGAGAGTACGTTTGTATGGGGGCTTAGGCGTTCGCAGCCACCTTAAGATCTGGACCTGGAATAACCAATTTAGGTATACGGGGTGGTTTTTTGAGAAGGGCGCGGGCGGTGGTGGCCAAGTCCAAAACCACGAGAGTTAGAGAAAAAACGTGAAAGGAGTCATGCCTTCGATTTATAAGCAAACAATAACTGCATATTTAGTTTTTTTAAACCTTTTACTTTTGACGGAAATCGACACTAATGATTTTTCAAAAAAAGGAACGCCTGTATTATTTAACCAATGAATTTTGTTGCTGATAAGGATCAATCTTTGCAAAGAAATGTATTACTAATAATAAAAGGAAAAGGCAAATTTTTATAAATTACATTTAATGCGGTTAGCACAGGACCGTGATGGATGGCACAAACTTCGGGAGGCCTATACGCAGCATTGGGTAAAATCCGGCTGTAGATGATGATGACTTTTAATACTTATCTTACGATTAACTTCATAGTTAAAGATTAAAAAAAAAAACTAAAAATGCAGTTTTTGTTTTCTTATAAATCTATGGCATGACTCCTTTCACGACTTTTCTTTAACTCACGTGGTTTCGGACTTGACCATCACCGCCTTCTCAATAAACCACCCTGTATATATCTCGGAAAAAGGTGTGCGAAGACGCGGGTAGAGGCTAGTCTAAATAATAATAAAAATTATATAATAAATATTATATTATTAATTTAAATCCATCATGGTTAGTCGTTTATAACGGGCCATGTAGGTATAGCCATTTACCTACTCAAATAATGGTGAACATCCCGTGGTAATTTGTAAAAGACTTTACTGTTTAGCACGGTTTAAATCGGTTTGATCCGTGACTTTGAGATGGCTCAAGACACAAAACATAACAAATTTACAACACATTGCCGGTAAAGTAATACAATGGAGAATAATTATTCAACAATAAGAAATAACAACTCTTTGAAGGTTAAAGGATCGCTTGAGGACATGACTAGGTGATTTTATCTTTTTTCTTACTGAAAGATAAACATTACATTTCATTAAGTACCGACCTATGTACAGTCAACGACAAAAATCGCTAAAAAGCTATTTTAAGTGTAGTCTTTTGTTAGAGTAGTGTGCTCAACATTAGTTGTAAGCTTCTGTGGCGCAGCGGGCGAAGGTCTGCCTGCGACGCAGGAGGTTGCGGGTTCGATTCCGCCTCGGGACAAATATTTGTACGATCTGCAGACATTTGTCCAGGGCGTTCTGGATGTTTTCTATGTATAATAAAAAATATCTATCTATGTCGTATATTTTGTTAAGTATATCAGTTATCTAGTACCCATAACACAAGCTTAGCTTGGGGCTAGATAAAGCTGTGTGAATTGTCAAGCATTATTTATTATTTTATTTATAAAAAAGAAAGCTGATATTAGCTAGAGGTAGCTATGATCAGTTATAGATGGATCTCTTTTCATCTCAATCGTAGACACTAGTACTGTACTTCAAGCTCAACAGCCTGCATTGGTCCACTGCTGGACATGTCCAGTGCTTTATTGGCTTATATCTCATGAGGGCCAATGCCCATAATCACCACGCGGGCATGCAGGTTGGGGATCGCAGTTCGGTGGTAAAATTGTTCTGCAGGGTGCGCTGCTGCCCGCCCCCGATGGATATCCCTTAGTCGCCTCTTACGACACCCGCGAGAAGAGGTGGGGTGATGCAAATTCGGCACTACACGGCCAACAAGTACTACTAATTAGTACATATGTATTTAACTAAAATATTTCAGAAGTAAGGAAAGATTCTTACATTTTTCTGGAGTACAGCTTGAGCATCAGAGTCTGAGAGCGAGGCAGCACCGGAGATGATGCCATAGACTGAGTCCAGGTGTTCGGGCTTCACGGCAGGATGCTTGCCCAAGAACACCACTGTGGTACAAATATTTGGATTAAGGTTGATCGTTTCATGTTAGCGCGAGATTCGGATTCATTCCCTATGACATAGGTACCATAGATTTTCATACCTAAATAAGACAGGATTTATGAGATTTTTATGACATAATTTTAATATTTTAACAGCAACTTAAATCATGCGGGAGGCCCTAATACTTGCTACAGAGTTAACAACCTCTATAAAAAATTCCAACCCCTATAAATCCTACCAGTCAGCCATATCGTAAATTTAGGTGGTTTTGCGTGTTGGCGTGAGATAATTTTTTGTTATGGTTTTTTTTTTGCGTTCTACAAGGAATAAAATTAGCGTAAAAGATATCTTACTGTTTTCTATTAACTAAGGAAAAAACTTACTTCGATTTATTGGTATTTTTGGAGCATTTTGGAAAATAAGATATTTTGGGATGTAAATCAACATATTCCCAAATGCTCCCAAAATACAATTGTATCGTGGTTTTATCATGGGTTCGAAGAAAATGGTTTACGATTTGCGGCAAATTACTTTTCTGTTAGTTTTATGCCTTGTAGAACGCATAAAAATTTCAAAACTATAAAAATACCCTTTCTTCTATTCAATTCAATTATTCTATTCAATAAAATAACATTAACATCCTTTGTCGTTAATATAAATGACAAATATATGTGATAAATAGTTTACGTAACGAACGACTAACGATACAATATCATAAATACAGATAATTATTTGGCCTATCAAATGCTTAATTTTTAGCCTACCTATTAGGTATTTTATGGTGACCTGTAGCGAGACATATATACATTACATTTTATATTAACAGCTCTCAAACTGTTCAAAAGTTACTTAATTTTCCTTCGTATACGGGTGGATTTTTGGACGGGGCAGTAAGGACAGATAGGTACCTTAACCGGTGTAGCTATAAGGGAAATGGTGTTTGGAGACTATCTATAATATTTAGAGACATTATTCCCATTCACAGATTTTCAAAATAATTATCAGTTTGCAAGAAAATGGGCATTTTATAAAATAGCGTTTTTTGATGCCAATCGATCCTGACTTTATACTGATCAATAACTTCTATCGGACCAACAAAGGCTGGAGTACTAAAAATTCAGAAATCACTACAACTTTGCCTTAGTTGTCTTTTTTGAAAATCTGTGAAAGAAGATCCGGCCAATAATCCACTCAGTATCCTATCTCATCCCTCTAACTTGGACTAAACTAAAACGAGGTCAACCAAAACAAACCAAGCTAGCTTGCAATGTTAAGGGAACCCTTAACCCTCGAAGTATGACCTTAATTTCGGATTTAAAACGCTTTTAACCATTTAATGTAATCTAGTTTAACACATTCACTGCCCAGCCTTCGCAGTGCGTCCCGAAGGGGTACGTCTCAGCTACAAGGACTTCCAGGAACGCGTCGTGAGGAATAAAAGTGTTACCTAGTTATTTCCATTCACTGCCAAAGCCCGTACTCTTAAAAACGAAATCGAAGTTTCTGATTCGTTTTCGTGCGAACGCTAATCTTATGCAAGCGACATAAGAGTTGGTTTTGCACGACAACGAAAACGAAACTTCGATTTTTCTTTTCCGAGGTCCCCAGTCTCTAACGATGCGACGTGAATGTGCGCGCCGCAGCTACAAGCTACAAGGTGCGAAAGTTACGTTTATCAATCAAAATCAAAATCAAAAACTCTTTATTTCCATAAATACAATAAATGTACACTTAGAAAAGGTCAAATTGTAAAACTAAACACTGACACGGAAACAAAGTGATATTTTTGATTACTGTCGCTTCGGTATGTAGACTAAAGTAAAGAAGCGACGAAGAAACCTTTAGCCTGTTAGTTGTTACTTTTCGAGTTGGAGCAAAACCCGTCCCAAGCTTTTTTATCTTCTAGATAATCTGATATTTTATAGTAAGCCTTTTTGCACAGCAAGGTTTTTACAATTTGTTTGAATTTATTTACTGATAATTTTTGCAACTCACTAGGAGTTTTGTTGTAGAAGCGTATACATTGCCCTTTAAAAGATACATTAATTTTGTGTAGCCTAGTTGTGGGCACAGCGAGTTTATGTTTATTTCTGGTATTAAAATTATGTTTATCACTATTTTTAGGGAACCGATTTATATTTCTATGAGTGTACAACAAGTTTTTATAAATATATTGACATGGTACTGTCATTATGTTTATTTTTTTATAGTTTAACATTTCCATCTACCTATATAAACCTAGGTGTTATCTTTATTTTATTCCACTCACCATTTCTATCAAATATTTAGTATCTGTTTAAATGTTACCACGCTGTCGTCTTTATTCCGAATTTTGAAATTGTACTATTTTAGTATCCGTTTAAATGTAACCACGTTGTTGTCTTTATTCCGAATTTTGAAATTGCATATTATTTTAGTCTCCGTTTAAATGTAACCACGTTGTTGTCTTATTCCGAATTTTGAAATTGTACTATTTTAGTATCCGTTTAAATGTAACCACGTTGTTGTCTTTATTCCGAATTTTGAAATTGCATATTATTTTAGTCTCCGTTTAAATGTAACCACGTTGTTGTCTTATTCCGAATTTTGAAATTGTACTATTTTAGTATCCGTTTAAATGTAACCACGTTGTTGTCTTTATTCCGAATTTTGAAATTGCATATTATTTTAGTCTCCGTTTAAATGTAACCACGTTGTTGTCTTATTCCGAATTTTGAAATTGTACTATTTTAGTATCCGTTTAAATGTAACCACGTTGTTGTCTTTATTCCGAATTTTGAAATTGCATATTATTTTAGTCTCCGTTTAAATGTAACCACGTTGTTGTCTTATTCCGAATTTTGAAATTGTACTATTTTAGTATCCGTTTAAATGTAACCACGTTGTTGTCTTTATTCCGAATTTTGAAATTGCATATTATTTTAGTCTCCGTTTAAATGTAACCACGTTGTTGTCTTATTCCGAATTTTGAAATTGCATACAAACTATGTTAGGTTAGGAGTGACCAATTAGCTCATGCAGTAAAATTACAATTAGCGTTCTATTGTATTTTTACTGTAGCATATAGATTATAACTTATATCTACATAGATACTACTATACCAAAGTCATAACGGGATATTTACCATGATTTGAATTTTGAGTTTTCCAATATTTCGGCACAGTATTATTTATGACTTTAGTGTTAATAACCATGATGGATTTAAAAGTTTTACTACTATACCGCCTACCGGCCCCGCAGGTAAAGCGTATTTTTAACAACTTTTTGTATCTCATTATAAGTGAACATTTTTGTTTTTATTTGAAATAAACCTCTTTAAACCATAAGTGTAAGAACTTACCCATTGGAGGCACAAGAAACAGCACTGCAGCTTTATGCTGCACCAGCGTTTGTAGGAACAGCTCCGGTTTGAAGTAAGGCAAGGTCACCAGTTTGCAGCCAAGCGTCATCTGGTTCATTAGAAGCGCGTTGAAACCGAAGATATGGAAGAATGGAAGAATCGCTGGGAGGACGGCTTGGTGTGTCGCTGGAAGTAGATAAAGACGTAGTTTTGAACATTTCACACTAATATTATAAATGCGAAAGTTTGGATGGATGGATGGATAGATGGATGGATGTTTGTTACCTCTTCACGCCAAACTGCTGAACGGATCGGGCTGAAATTTTGCACACAGGTAATTCTAATCTTGGAATCAAACATAGGCTATTTTTTATCCCATAAATCAGTTCCCATGGGATAGAAATCACCTTTAAACGTTTCCATAGAAACAACGCGGGCAATGCCGCGGGCATAAACTAGTAAGAAAAATTCGGGAGATTGGCTGTACTAGATTCTCGAAAGTGGAAGGCTCAAATTAGGTTCAACCACCTCAGTCATAGTGGGATCGTCTCGTCGCCACCGGCGTTCGTGTTTCGCGTGCGTATTGTTGTCTCGGATCGCATTTCCAGTCCAGCAGGGGTATTTTAATTCATTCGATTCGTTTCCGAATCGAACCCGACAGATCTAAAAAACGCTATTTTAAAAAACGCAATTTTTTCGCCTCTGGTTGATGATCGAAAATCCGAAGCGAACAACTGTTGACTAATGGCCATGTCAATGAGGAGGAGCTCCTTATTTCGATCATCAACCCGAGGCGAAATCAAAAAAGCGTTGTATAGATCCGTCGGATTCGATTCGGAAACGAATCGAATGAATTAAAATACCCCTGCAGGTACGTCTTTCCATCTGTGTTGTTCATTAGGTTGGTATATGACATAAGAGAAGATAGAAATAGCGTATCTTTGCGTTTAGTTGTAACACGACGAGTTGTTCGATTCGTAAACGCATTTCGAATAGTCGAAATTTTGAAGATCACTGATGAATTGATGATGATCTATTCAATGTGTGTATAAATAAATAAAATAATAAATAAATACTGTTGGACAATTCACATAGCATTATCTAGCCCCAAGCTAAGCAGAGCTTGTGTTATGAGTAGTAGTACTAGATAACTGATATACTTAATGCAATACACTACACAGATACATAATTTTTATTATATATATAGAAAACATCAAGAACACTCTAGAACAAATATCTGTAGATCTTACAAACATTTGTCCCGAGGCGGGAATCGAACCCGCAACCTCCTGCGTCGCAGGCGGACCTTTACCAGCCGCGCCACGGAGGTCGTCAACATTCCTATTTGTTGTATTATATTTGTATACACTTGGCTTTAGCGCTCATTATCTCTATCACTCATAATCGCCGTTCGCTCAGTGTTATTGAACACTAAAATCATTTACGTATCAGGGGACCTACTTTAAAATATGATTGACACTGTTCTAACGAGATAGGCAACATATTTATTTAGCACATAGAAATAAAGAATAGGTATAAACATGAGATAGGTTTTGCGTTTTTAGCTTCAGGGACCTTTTTACAGCACATGCAATCACCCACAGAATAAATAAAGAAATGACGGTGGATCATCCACACACATCCACGCATCATCTAGCCCACGTTGTGATTGGTTATGCATGTATTATGGGTACTAGGTGACTGACATACATAATACAATATCTACATTACATAGGCATATATTTTCTACTATGTATAGAAAACACCCAGAACACAAGGGATTCGGCCACCTTCTGCGTCGCAGATGGACAGTCGCCGCGCCAAATCGGTCGTCTCGAATAATCCTATAAGTGCTTCCTAAGGAGTTGACTTACCAGTAGTTTCCTTCACAACTATTATACTAGGATCGGCTATCATTTCATTCATGGCCACCACACTGCCATGTGTCAACGCCACTGCTTTAGGGAATCCAGTAGTACCACTAGAGAACGGCAGAATAGCCAGATCCTTAGCTGTTCTCTGCACTGATTTTAAACAGTCTACGTCAATGCCAAAGTCTTGAGCAAATTCAGCAAATTTTATGGTTCCTTCGGGAAGATCCTCATTGTCTATGAGTATTATTGGAATGTTTAGTTTTAGGTTGTTGAGGGCAGCTTTAATGTTCTTGTAAGATACTTTTGAAGAGATGATCGCTTTGCAGTCAATCAGTTTCAGTTGTTTTTCGAGTTCATCTGAAAATTTGATTGGTTTTAGATGCTGTTTGGTTACAATTTAGTCTTAGTTAACTTTGGCGGGAAAAAAATTGCAGATTCATTGTGTGTAGTTTAGGTCCAGAGCAAGGTGTAAAACCATTATGGGTCTACAAAATTAGTAAAGAAAATTTGGGTATTTGTTTTATTAGCTTGAAAGTCTTGGAGACTGAAAAAGAGAATTTTCTCTTCATCAGTCTACTTATTCATTCTTTGTTTACTGCTTCGCACTTGCTCTGAACGTGCCAAAGGGTCAAAAATTTAACTTGGAAATGATTTTAAGAAACTATTTAAAAATATTGATAGTTATTGAACCTTATCTCATGAGACATCCAATTCGCTTTCAGAGGGCAGACCAAAGGGTCAAGGCACTCTGAAAGCGTCTTTTTTATCTTAATAGAAATAAAGAAATTTGTTCCTTAAGTAGTGGAGATAAGGTAGACACATAATAATAACTGATCACTGATCACTCACAGGCAGTATATGCTGGATTCATCATGCTAGCAACACAGCCAGCCTGTAGCACCCCTAATATACAAACAGGGTACTCTGGCACATTGGGCATTATAATAGCAACTTTGTCATCACTCCTTAGTTTTAGTTTCTTGAGAAGAGAGGCAGCAAAGGTTACTGACATACGGTGGGTTTGAGCATAACTGTATCCATGGCCTGTTAGTGCACACACCTGAAATGTAAACAGCAATTCCCTGGGTTGTTCTTATCTTAGATTATATTTATAGTTAAGGCGAAATGTACCTATGTGAATTTGTAGTTGAAGTTGATGAAGATGATGCCAAGATAATTAACATTTTGGACTGCTGACATTTGGCAGATATGTGGCTCTAGGTTAGGGATAACATCATGTTCTATAAGTGACTCTAAAGCCTTTAAATCATAAGTATTTCTGTAAATATCCCGTTAAATGACTTTAGTTGAAATAACCATGGCGGATTTAAAAGTTTTATTATAATGTTACTTTATATGCTGGTATATAGTATTCAAACTTGCAGGTAGAAGATAGCTTTTAATAGTAGTTACACATAAAATAGCTCCCACAGCCATGAACTATTCAACTCAACACCCAAACAAGTGGGTTGGATCTGGATCTCTTAGTCACTAACAGAGACTGTGGGAGCATTCTTATACAAGAGATTGTTTGCTTATCAGTGTAAATGGGTTAACTTATAAACAACTTACGGTAGCAGTTTTGTCAGGCCACTGGTCCAGATTCTGCCACACAAAATCATTGACAGTGCTATGGTTGTTCTCAATGTTTTTGTAGACCGAGGTTAGTATTTTACTGTCTGTACTTTTTAGCCGCAGGCCTGACTGCTTGACAGCTCGGAGCAAGCGTAGTGTATGCCTCATGGTTGACATTGTAGAGAAATCTGAAAAAAGAAAAATATTTATATTGTAGAAAGCTGGTGAGTATGCAATGCTGATGCATTGCCCTGATACTGCTGCTGAAGATGCTCTTGGCGACACTTCCATCTGGTATAGATCAGTTGAGCTACCTCTAGATTGCTTGCAACAGTCTGGAGTTAGCTAAACTGTTTTAATTGTAAATACTAGTTCTAATTTGTTTCTATTATTCGTAATATTTTTTCTTTATTTTGTACCAAAATAGTCTTCTAAACATCATACTGATGCTATGATATTGATTAATTGTTATGTAACCAACTATTAATAATTTAAACCACTGCCTTGTTACTTAAATTATGTCACCAATAATTCAGGCCAAGTTCGTCCCACTTGAAGGACAAAGGCCTCCCTCTCTCTCTTCTGTAATTCTTTATTGTGCACAATAATTTGATTTGATATTTTTTTTTTTGATTTTTCGTTTATTAAGGCACAAACAGTATACAATTTTCTTAAAATTAACAGTGTATATAGCTACATATAAACCAATCAAGATGCCACTAATAGAAACATTATTTATAATATAACACAACAACGTAACAGACGCTAATTTTGAAAATACAGAAACAAAGACAAATCGAGTATGAATACACAAAATTAACCTAAGAGAGATACTTGTTTTTTAAAGTTATTCTTAGAGAGCGAAAATATGTCACATTGAGAAAATTGTTCATTGTGCAACCTACTTACTCTAGGAATAAAAGAATTGCCTGCGTAATTAGTTTTATGATTGCTTAACATGAAAAGGTTATTGATTTTACGAGCATTCATACGTGGACATTTTAAAGCTAACTGATTTAACAAGTACGGTGAGTCAACCAAGTTCCTTATGATTTTAAACAACAACATTTGGTCCCTAATCGTGCGTCGGCTTTGAAGTGAATCCATGTTAACTATTACCGATTGATTTGAGTTATTGATTTTAAATTTTAGATGTTTAATGAACTTTGACTGAATTCTCTCAAGACTGTTAACATTAACTAGATAACGAGGATTCCAGACACTAGAGCCATATTCTAAGATGGGCCTGATCAGGGAATTAAATAGAACCACCATCGTTTTAAAATTACTAAAATCTTTACTAACTCTAAGTACAAAACCTAACAATCGATATGCGCGATCTGATATATTTTGAATGTGGGATTTAAATGTCAACTTATTGTCAATAATAACTCCTAAATCTCTAACTTCCGTTACTCTCTCAAGTAAAATATCGTTTAAGCGATAATTAAAATTAATAATTGTTTTGTTGCGAGAAAAAGTGATGCAGCTACATTTGGTTACATTCAGAAATAAGAACATAATACATAGTAGAGATGGGCCGAATATTCGTTTTATATTCGGTATTCGGCATATTCGGCAGCTTTACCGAATATTCATATTCGGCCGAATATTCGGCTGAATCACCTAATGTTCGGCAAAGTGATACTCAAAGTTATTACTGTTAAGACCCGTGTATTATCATGATTTGAGTGTACGGTGTAATGAAGTTAGTATTTTAGAGTGTAGCTTTCTGATTTTGTCGTCACTGAAGCTTTATTTTCAATTAAAGTAAGTTGGTAAAAAGATAATAACTTCAATCAATATCTTCACGCCGGATCCCTTGCAGGGTAGGCAAGGAATCCATAATAACTTAATGCAAAATATAGGTATCTAGCTGTTTTGGGATTAGGCTTCTGTGTTAACTCTTTGGAATATTATATTATACAGGCCTTTATTGAAGAAAAATAAACAAGATATTTATTTCGGTCAGTCTTTATTGTGTAAGAGAATAGCTGAATCAAATCACAACACCTTAGTAGAATATGAATAATATTTTTTTCTAGTTTCTACTCAGCATAGCGTCGCAAAATATATTTATTGATATTAAACGTTTAAACCTATCCTATTCAATCAGTATATTTCTTTATAAAGAAAAAAAGTAATTTGTTTGTACTTTTCAGGTTGTAATTTAAGAGATCAAGTTAGGAACTTAATTATAGTCTACTGAGATATAAGACAAATATGACATCTCATATAATTATTTAAGATCAATTCAAAATGTCATTAACGTATTAAGTCTTTTTCAATTGTTCACAAAAGTTGTGGAATGACAGTATCACCTACGTGTTTTCGGCTCGGCATTTGGTATTTAGGTTTTACTAACTGCATAAGACGATTAAAGCCTTTATCTTCAACAACGGAAATTGGTTGGTTGTCTACTGCAATTATTTCCGCTATTGATTTCGTAATCGGAACTGATCTTGGGTAGTCTATTTTCCATTTAGATATAATTGAATCTTCTAGTGTGGATTGAGTAGTAATAAAAGTTTTAGAATTTGTGGGTTGTAAATGTACCGAATATTCGGCCGAATATTCGGTTCGGTAAAAGTTTTACCGAATATTCGGCCGAATGTTCGTATTCGGTGAAACCCATGTTCGGCCCATCTCTGATACATAGCAAGTACCATCTAATGATGGATACTTTGCTGGTTCATGTATTAGTTAAATATTTTTTGTTTAGTTAGTTCATAATAACTCTCCCAAATCCATATCCATACTATTATAAATTCAAAAGTATTTCTGTCTATCTGTCTGTTACCTTTTCACATTAAATGACTGAACGGTTCTCATAGAAATTTGGCAGGAAGTTGATGGTATCCTAGGGACAGACATAGGCTTTTTATAAGCATGTGAAGCCCTGGCCAGCAGCAAGTAAATAATAAAACAAAACCAACTCACCTTATGGATACCTCTCAGCTAAGCAGTCATTACAAGACTGGTTCTAAATCTGAAAAGCGAAGTAGTTATTATCAATTATCTCCTATGGCACTTAACTTATGAAACTATCAATCAGAAAGAGCGTAGCACCCACTATCACAGATACAATATCTGATAAAAATTGTTTAGAACTTTGCTCCAATGTTTACAAACTTTAGACTCCGTTCAACAAGGTTCGTAGGTAGGTACAGAGAAAATAAGCATGATATGGCTGTCAAACAACAATCTAGCTAGTGGATGGCTTATCATTATCATCGCTAGTGATAACATTTGCAGTCAATTGAACAGTTGTTTTTACCTCATACGCTCAAACTGACTAGTACGGTCTGTTGTACATTTTATATAATAAGGGTCAGGATGAATATTAAATAGGTACTTAAGTAATTACAAGAATATAGCACTAGGAATTACATTTTGTAATAGTGGTAGTGGTAGTTGGTCAACACCAATAGTTGAAAAATCCTATTTACTTTAAGTACCTATAACAATAGCAACAAGTCACGCTTGAAGTTAATTTATTTAAGTGCCTAGGCGTACATACCTAACAAAAGGCAATCCTATGAGGCAATCGGCAACTAGCAACCCAAGCACCCACTTGTTTATCGTCAAATGCCTACACGATTTACGTAAAGTAGCAATGAACAACGTAGGTATCTACCTCTCTGTCTGTAGGTATGTTTCTGGTGAACCTTGGACTTTGTCTTTCACCGCCGTTTTGGAACCGGTTGTTTATTATCAGCATCTCATTTGCATTTGTTTTGTTAGCCCATTTCATTTCGGCAGTCTTCGGTAAAACTACCTACATTTGTGTTCTGTTCTATAGCACAGTTTATTTGTAGCAACAAACTAAATAAAACAAAGGAAAAGAATTCAGAAAATCTAGCGAGCTTTTGTTTGTTTTTGTTGAATTTCCTTTTTTTTTTATTTTACAAACAAACAAAACCTAGCCAAGTTTGTCAATGTCAAATTTGATTTAAACGCCAGTGTCAAATTTTGAATTTCTTATGACGTTTTATGCATAAACTATTTAAGTCCTAAGTCAGGGGTCGGCAGACCGCGGCTCGCGAAGTCGCGAGCCGCATGCGGCTCTTGCCATAGGATTATGGCTCTTACAACTCACTCACTCACTGCGTAACTGCGCCGCCGCCTTAGCACAAATAAAACACCTAAAAAACAAGAACGTCAAGTGCGAGTGTAACTCGCGCGCGGAGAGTTTCGAACGTTTGCCGATCGCTATTTGATGAATACCTACCTAAAAATAGTAGGTATTTACCAAACTACATTTTAGATGGATCGCTCTGCGAGATGAAGCCAATTTATTGACTTTATTCAAAATAATTCAAAATGTGTACCTACTCTACAGAAATTTCAAAAAATGTTTTGAAACGTGCAAACCTTTCATTTGATAACCCAACAGGGTGTGGTAGTGAGGTAGGTATCCCCCTGTTTTAAAAACAACCTCCCCACCCCATTTGACCTTTTTTAAAAAAAAATTCGTTTTACAAACTTCTCTATTATTTTTCCTGTAAAATTTAGATCCATTTCTACAAACGTTACATCCATTTCAGAAAGATCGCTCTGCAATCTTTGGAGATAGGGGGGTGGGAATGGGTAATATTTCGACTCTTTTCGAAATATTTCAAAAAGTATGAAACCTACAGAAATTTAGAGAACTGTTTTGAAATGTACAAATTGATACCTTTCATTTGATACCCCTCATGACCCTGTAGGTATCTTTTAAAATTTCGACATAACAATTTGTATGGAAAATGTTCATTTTAATTTTTCATTTGTTTAAATGTCTATATGTAAATAAATATATTTTTCATTTCTTACATGTTTAATAACTGTAATAGTGTCATTATATTTTTATTAAGATTTGTAGTATGAAGCAAATTAGACTCTAATTATTACGGCTCTTTGAAGGCATGGGAAAATCTACAAACTTGATATTTGGCTCATTTGGTTGGTAAGTCTGCCGACCCCTGTCCTAAGTGTAGGAATCATTTCTGTGCCTCCTGTGAAGAGTGAGTTATGTCGAGTTGTGGGTACCCATTTTTAGTTTTTTTTTTAAACTGACTTGATTTTGGCAAAAAATATCGTGAATAATGTGGCGGGGGTACGCGGGGTGATGAGAATTGAGTGTTACTTAATACTCATTAATACACACATTAACCGCAATACGACACGCGTCACACAGCAAGAGCAAGGCGAGCCTTGCTGCGTGGCGGCGGCAGGATCGGATGGCGTGGGATTGTGGTGAGCAAAGCACACAACAAGGCGAGCAAAGCTAGCCTTGCTGTGTGGCAGCACGAGCGGAGTCATCTGCGGTTCGTTTCGCTCAATGAACACAAATCGACCAAAAGCGCAGAATCTTTCTGTGATCTTCATAGGCTTCGCGGAGTGATCTCGGCAAGTTGAGGATTTCTATTCGTTTCGTTGTGCTGTTAGTCCCTAACATTCCAGGACTACGTGGGCAGCTAGTTCGTCGTCGCTGAGGCACCTTCTGCAGAGAAGGCTGTCCGTCGCTCTGGTGGTGAATAAGTGTTTGTTCAGTGGGCAACTGGGCAGTGTCCTGTTAGTGTGCCCACCAGTATATGCAAGTCCGTTCTGTTTAGGTTAAGTAGGCGTTTTGTCAGCCTCGGTGATGTTGATTGAAGCGCCGCTCTGATTTGATGCATCCTAGCAGGCGTGTCCATCGCTCGTTATGCATCTCTCTAGTTCTGAGCCTAGTCCATGTCTGGAGTAGTGAGAATGGCAGGGGTAGGAAAGATGATCTTTCTGTGGTGTTTCCGTTCCCCTCCATGCCAATTCATCAGCGGCGATATTACCTAGCGATCCACTACTTATGTCCCTTAATCCAATGAAGGATGATCTTGTTCTGCTGCCTGCGTCCACTCCCCCACCCGCGCGCGCCCGGTGTGTTTTGTTTTGATTTTTCGAGTTTTGTTTACCGATATATAGTCGATTAATCACATTACATGTATTATCATAGGTACATAAATTAGTTTTAGAAGAATGATTTAACTTTATTAATTGTTCATTGGAAGTTCCTATTATTTTTGTTAAACATACCTATCTAGGTTTAGGTGATTTTAGTTTTTTCTGAAGTTCCTTTATTTTGTAATACTTATTTAGTTGATTTATGTGATGTAGATTACCTAATAAATAAAAACTATTAGTACTATAAATAACCCGTATTTTGTTCGAGCTACCTTACGCGCCGCCCCCCCCGTTTGGGATTGTCCGGTATTTTTTCGCGACTCACCTGGCAACCCTAATCACAGGAGGCGCAGATTTAAAGTTTGGCGAGTGGCGGAAAATTCAAATGTTTTGCAGTTTTGATATTTTTATACTAGCTTCTGCCCGCGGCTTCGCACGCGTATTTTCGGTATATTAAGTAGCCTATTGTTTAAGTTAGGCATTCATCGTGACCTGTTAAGTATCTGTTTAGTAGGATTTTCTGCAATAAAATTGGGATAGATTCCTGGAGTCAACGAATCTATGAACAAACGGGTTTAGATGGCAAAATTATAAGGATGGGGATGAGGATCGGGGCTATTTAAAAGGTTTGTGAATTGACACTTAATGACAATAGGTTCCTATATCTAGCAACATCATTTTCATTACTACCTACTGGTGTCAATTCAGATATCGCCAATACTAAACTGAACTAATTTGACTGCACTAAAAATGATATCGTCCTTTTTATTTCGATCACTATGAAAAGGACGGCAACATTTCTAGTGCTGTCAAATTAGTTTAGTTTAGTTACTGGTGACATCTGAATTGACACCACTATGTGCTATTAACATGGACGTTAACGTATAGTAAGTAACGATGGAAGAAAAAAAAACAATATAAGATATATGGTTTTACTAAGTCAATAAGTACGTCGGTACAAAATAAAACAGTAGACACAGGTAAGGTATTAGAAATAATATCAGACCTTCATTCAGACAACAAATAATGAATAGCTATGTAAATGTATACCTACAAGGAAAGCTGGAATACAATATAGTGCCAGTTACACATCCTAGCTAGCTGGACTGAAACTTAATAGATTTGAACCTGTGAGGTATGAATACATGAATGCGCAATACCTATAGCGCATCGTTTAAAGCGTTTAACAAAGAGACTAACAGTGGGTTGTAGGCAAGTAGGTTATACAATATTTTGTTGCATTTGGCACTAAGAACTAAGATTATATTAACAAACAAAATAATGTTCTAGGAAAAGACAAAATAATGTTTAAATAGAAATAAAACTTATATAAGCTGAACAAGTTATAAATGACACACCCAACATATACAGGTGTTGCATTTGCTGGAAGTAAATATTTTTGTACAAAATATTAAACTTCCATTCAACATGAACAAAAAACTATATTAAAAAACGCATATTTCCATGGTTAACCATCGTCAAAAATCGACTAAGTTGACAAAGACTGCTCCAATTATCTTTCAGAGGACACCACTCTTAGGTCCGTATTAAGAAAGCTTGCTCTGTCATCAATCTATTCTTGAGTAACGCTTTACTATGGTTTAAACGTCACTCAAGCAATAATCAGGAAAAATATGTTTCCGAGTAGAGTTTGTGAATTATATAAAAAAAAAACGAGTATTATATTTAACTTTTCGTTGCCGAAGTATCGTAAAGAAGTTAAATTAAGCGTTGCCAAGGACTCATTACAATAATTATTAAGTTGTATTTTCTTACTATTTTGATTGTATAAAATTAATTATGTTTTGTAGGTATTTTCTCCTTATTTTTTTTTAATGCTTTGTCCACTTAGTTACACTTTTACTACATGTTTACATAAAATTATTTTGGTTTATGTTTATTTAAGTTCTGTTTTTATTTAATATAGTATACTGTTTATTTCCCAAATAAAACAAAACAAGGATAGATCTTTGACTAAGCAAGCTTTCATAACACGGGCCTTTGAGGTAGGTATCTTGAGGGAGATTCTTCTACTTCTTCATGTGATGTTTTCCTGTTTGAGATTTGAATTTGTACTGCACAGAATCTAGAAATTGACTAGTGGCGACAACCTATTTGGCAACAAAAGCGATATTAAAACTAAAAGTAGATTACAAATTAAAAAACACAAAGAAAAAACTTAAAGAAACAGAATTATACCGTAATATTAGCTCATTTTACTTAAGGCATTAGTTATATTCTGTATGCCTAATAGATAACTATTTGTTCTCTTTCACCTCATAATAATATGCCATTACTATTGCAAATCCATCATAGATTGATAAACTAATAATTAATTATCATCTCTATTCTTATACAAATTAAGTTCAATGCATGCATTGTTAAACTACGGGACTTCGAAAACAATGCGATTCTGACTAAAAATGCTGAATTGATATCGAATGTTTTAAGAATTACGGAGACATTATTATGAGTCGAAAGGTACGTAACTCAGTTTACTTGCATATCAAGTAAAAATCTTCTACAAAACTATATTTTCCCCACACTCTTTCGCCGAGGTTTATCCTCATTTATTTCCATAGTTTTCTGCTCTATTACATAAATCAACAAATCTTGAATTTATAACTAGCAAATTCGACGGATCGGTATTTTTATTTTATGAGAGCGCCTCAATACAAGCGTTTGTCTTAGAAAATTTTCCTTCATAGAATAGAATAGAATCGTTACATACGCAACTTACATCAGGGGGCCTACTCGTAAAAACGAAAATCGAAGGTTCTGATTCGTTTTTGCTCAAACGCTATCTTATGTAGGTAATAATAATAATAATAAAAACATTTATTTGTCTCTCACAATAAGTGTCATATATAACTAAAAGAAAAGTAAAGTACCTAGGTATAAGAATCTAGTTAGTTGTAATGCAAGGATCTAGTAGGATGTAAAGTAGGTGACATAAGTTTAGGTTTTGCTTGAAAACGATTCAGAAACTTTGATTTTTGTTTTCATAGTAAGCCTCCAGTCTGCGTCCTTGCTTTATCAACATTAGCTGGATATCTCAGTTCAGAGGCACTATTACTTTTCTGCTAACCAATCGCTTTACTATGACACTGGTATAGTCGCAGAATTGCCAAGAAATTGAAAAGAAACTTCAGACAGTGAGTGTGGTATTTTGTATGGAGAGAATGATAGAATGGTTCTAGATTGGTTTCAACTTCAACCTCGACAATTAAGACGTGCATCCCTCCTGTAGTTTTTTCATCTAAGGTAATAATTATACCAAAACGTGTCTACAGTGGCGATTTTACGACGATATCGTTGTCATTTTAAAGATTTTAGTTTAGCAGAAAAAACTGCCCCTGTTAACTCATCTGCAATGTAATGTACATCACATCACATCCTACAAATTTTGACACCCAACTTGTTTGGTTGTGATGAGTACTTTCGGCGCAATATTTTTTTTTTAGAAACTGACTGCCAGTTCATTTAACGGTTACTATGAATAATAATTATTTTGTTAAGTTCGTTTTTTCTTTTATCTTTGTACTGAATACAAAGTACCGAACTGGCTTTAAAAACTAAGGCATCGATCAAGTCATTTCGTTTCTCGGCCGAATCCCGAAACCTTTCATTTCCTTTTCATTTCTTTCTTCACATCCCGAGCTTGTTGAATCTGTAAATATAGAAAAATACCTATTTTATTTTAGACAAATTTTAATTTTAATATGAGTTTCGGAGTTGTAAATGGAAAAAATGCACTAGCTAGAATAGCTATAATCTCCGAGGTACTTTTTAACCAAGCTCAGGGTAGAAACCTAACTTATTACTACTGAATTTCTTAAGAGTCGAATTATGTACAAACTAGTTTATGCCCTCAGCTTCGCACGCGTTGTTTCTATAAACATTTAAACATGATTTCTATCCCATAGGAACTGTGTAACCTTTAAAGTTTTATGAAGCCCTGAGCGGGCCAGAAAAAAATTCATACCGTCAGGTATCACGATGCCCGCTCCGGGCTCGACACCTCAGACCAATTGAAACCTTATTTTTAAAATATAAGGAACACTATGGCTTGAAATCTATGTCTCATTCGATTCGGAATGAACGAACCTCTTTACTAAAAGTTTGTCTATGGTGATCGAACGGTTTGAAGTTCGAGAAATAATCAGGTAACAAAATCACGCATTTAGCCGCCATTTTGTACACATTCGGTTCGACTTTATTACGGAAGCAACAAGGTTCATTTTTGTATAATGAGTTATCGATTTTTGTATACTGAGTTATCGACAAAATTCTAAATAATAAGCATGTACCTACAAATAATAAATAGACTAATAGAAAGAATACTTAGTCTAGATTCTATATCTTTTTATAGAATAAATAAATTCTTAGTATTTTATGAGATACAAGCATTTTAGTGCGGGAATCGGGAAAAACGCGCGCCGCGCGCCACCCGTGATCCTTGAGGGTGATTCTTGATAGTTAAAAGCTATTTTTGGAAAGAACACCTTACCGGTTAATGGGATAAAAAGCCTATGTTTGATTTCAGGATTAGAATTGTATTATAAATAAATAAATAAATTTAATATAGATTAATACAGACCCTTACAGCATGTAATTTAAACGAATATTTTCGAAGAAATTACAGATTCAAAATGCAGGGACATAGCGGTTGGGGTACTGGCCGGGAGGCCGATTCTGTATTGCACCCTTGCGAAGCCGGGGCGGGTCGCTAGTATCTTATAAAACATGTTGGAACTAATTAAAGACAAAATTCATTTGTAGTGTGAGCGAGTAGAACTGTCAATGATTTCTGAAGGACACTGAACATTGACGCCTTTCAATAAGAACATTCACACGGCAAGGCGATGCATGACTCTTAACTTCTTTTGCACATCATGTTTGATGGATGACACTTGTTTTTTTTTTTTTATTATTAATTCTTTTGCTTCATTAATTACGCAATTTTCGTCAAAAAATTTAGTTTTCACACTTGGCTTTCTGTGTCTATTTTAAATAATTTGTAATCAGTTAAGCTGATGGCAATCCGAATTAAATAAATAAATGTTCTAAAGCGTCAGGTTTCTGAGATATCCACAGAAGAAAATAACTTTATAGTTTCTTCATTATGTGAATATCTCAGAAAGAAACCTGACGCTTTTGCACATTATTTTACACCACATTTTTATTTGTTTTAGCGTTTTCTATCCAAATGTATAACTTTTAATGAGTGCGGCGATTTTGCGATTTTGAAAAAAATACAAAATGGTGACTGATGTAAGGGCCAAAATCTTAAACCCATTTGGACTTAAACTGGTTAATTTACCATTTTACTGCAGATTCCCGATATCTTCCTCGAAGAGTCGCTTCCCTCCCTTGAGTATCTTCTCATCAGCATTGCCGAACTGTTTGCCGTATTTCTCCAACCGGCTCAGCCATTGCGCCCAGTGCTCGCGCAGTTTATCCGTCGATAAGTGGTATGTGTCGGCCTAGAAATACAATAACGTGAATTAGAAAACATATTAATACTTTCAGTACCCATGAAGCACAGGGTGATGTTCAGGTAGTGCGGCGCGCCCATAGGCTGGACATCAAAATCAAATCAAAAACTCTTTATTTCCATAAATACAATAAATGTACACTGAGAAAAGGTCAAATTAGAAAACTAAACACTGACACGGAAATAAAGTGCAATGATTTTTTGATTTCTGTCGCTTCGGTACGTAGACTAAAGTGAAGAAACGACGAAGAAACCTTTAGCGTGTTAATTGTCATTTTTCGAGTTGGAGCAAAACCCGTCCCAAGCTTTTTTATCCTCTAGAATACTCTTAGACTCTAGATAATATTCTGGACATGCGCTTAGGATGTAGGTATGTTATGGGTCTTTGATTTTCTGAGATGATGATTATACAACTCTGGTTTGAAAACAAAACCCTAACGAAAATGTTATGCCATAGACGAGGCTGCGTCAGCCCGTGGATGTCGTAAAAGTCGATTATGGGAATCTACTAGAGAGAGGGCAAAAGGTTATATCTGTGTATTTTAACTCGTCTACTGCAATCTCCACTCCGCCCGTCATGGTCATGGTGGCAAAACCCCGTATTGTCTGGGGGACGCCTTTTCAGCAGAGGACCCGCAAAGCCGCAAGGCATGATCAGATAATCTCTAATTAATGAATCTGCTGTTAATATTTTTTACAAAAACAAAAGACAGACTTCACACTTCTTTGAATTTACACAGTTTTGTTAATTTTTAGGGACAAATAGTAATTTATAATTAAACCACCCGGAATCTTTATCGATACAAAACCAAAAGAATTATCAAAATCGGTCCACAATTGACAGAAAAATCTACAACATACAGACGAACATACGATCTCCTCTTTTTTATTAAGTCAGTCAAAAAGCGGTACAAAAAACTGCAGGTGTAAAGTCTAGTACTGTAATTACTGTACTGTAAAGTTAATTTGTAAACATTTTGGATAATAGAATAGGGATGCTTATAAAGACACTTTTACAGTGCATTATTTATAAGACTTCGAAACTGTATAACTTCTCATAACATTTCTGTGATTATAAATACCTAGCTAAAATTCATACGCCCCCCTAGGGTAAGATGCTTCTGCCGCAATCTACCTAAAATACTTCTTAGCGTTAAGGGACCGGCGACGGATGAATTTCCCATACAAACGTAGTACCAAAATGATTTGTTGTTTGAGAATATTTTCACCACGGTTTGCTATTATTTGTATTAGAATAGTATTTATTTAGGTTCCTGCCACAATCTTATTTCAAAATACTTATCTACACAAAAACTAAGAATACATTCATTCTTTAATGTAAAATTGCGATTCGGTTTAATTTCATTTCAGAAAGGTATTTTGAAAAAAAAATGTGTCAGGAACCTAGATAAATACTATTTTAATACAAATAATAGCAGACCATGGCGAAAATATGCTCAAATTACAAATCATTTTGGTATTACGTTTGTATAGGAAATTCATCCGTCGCCGGACCCTTAAGACCTGACATGAATAATTAAATTTGAATTTGTACTCGGGCGAGATATGCAGCTATACTTTAGCTGCATATCTCGCCGAGTACAAATGGTACAAAATACATTGGTGGAGTAACACACTATAGAAGCTATAGTGTCTCTTGTGTAAATAAATAGTACTGAACTACTATTGTCAGCAATGACTAACTGGTAAACTGAAGTGTGGTTTTTTATACTGTTAGTACCTTAGATCCATCAGTGTAAGCGATGACTAATAATGCATCGCGCACATTAAGATGCTTGTAGTTTAGATCATTGCAAACTGCTCCAAAGTAAGCGGCCAACTGCACCGGGTTGTCGTAGGTAAGGGCTATCGACTTGCGGAGTCTGTCGGATTTCTTCCATTCTATGAGGGTCGGCTTGTCTCTGTAATAATAATGTATATGCGTAATAATATCTCGTTCAAAACCTGGAATATTTTAGGCTACTTTTTATCTCGTAAAAAGGCTTGCGAAACCGCGGGCAGAAGCAAGTTCAAAAATAAACACGGAACATGATACAGAAATGAAATCGCAATCTACCTAAAATACCCTCCCTAACCTTGAAAACTCCCCTTGAAATTGGAGTAAAATCAGCGAATATTGTGATGTCATTGACACCTTTATCAGAGGCGCCAGTGATAAGTGATAAGATTGTTTGTGTGACGTTTTGTTGTTATTTTCAATGGAATGCGAAGGAGGCGTTTGAAAACTACGCAAAAGTTTGGCAATTACTTTGTTGTTTACATACAGAATATAATTATTTAATTATCTGCTCTTTTATTTTGAGACGAGTCTTATGCTGTTTTTATTATGAAAACATTTTCGTTCTGGCGCATGGCGTTTGTCCTTGGTGACTATTGTTGGAACTTCAAAACAAACCTACCAGTCTGGCACAATAAAATAATATTAGCAAATTAATAAAGAGTATGACTATGGGCATGTTGAGATAACTATTTATGTTAATAATGATAATAAATACTGATCTGATACAGTTGAAATTTTGCATGGATGTAGGTATAGATCTGGAATAACTGGCTCAGTTAGGGTATTGCTCAACATAATCTAAAAAATAATTTGCTAAGCTCATAGTGAATTTCATCATCATCACGCTATATTTGGTCCACAGCTGGACATAAGCCTACCTTAATGCCTGAAGTCTTTCGCAGATCAACATCCCAAGGAGGCCGGAGGGCATCCTACACTACATGTGCAGAGCCGCAGTCTCCACTCAAGAATCTTTAGGCCAGTGGTTGAAGGTTCTTCACATGATAAAAACAAATTTAACTTACTCATAATCAGCAATAGCATCAAAGATCCCTCTATACTTCAACACTGGATGCACAACATTGGACTCGATTGCTTTGGGAGAAGATACATGTTTCAGCACATCAGCTACTGACGTCCACACACCTTCGACATCCTTCTCAATGCGGAGCTCAGAGCGGGGCTGTGTGAAGTAGTTCTTCAGAGTACGGTGGAACTTGCTACCTAAGGCCATTTGGGCTGCAGAGAAAAGATACAGTTAGATTTGATTATTGTTCATGAACGTAACTTTGGAGACCAGTTACAGGTTTTCCTAAAAGCAGGATCCAGCCTCTCAAAATATACAGGTTTCACATAGAACTAAGCATAAGATAATTATGGTTAAATTTAAAAATATGTTGTGAAGAGGAAATAAACTAAAAATCGGTACAATCAAAACAAGAATCATGAACAATGGCAACAAAGATCCTGAAACAGTGGGACAGACTCAAATGGACAATGTAAGAAATAGCAGTACCAGAAACCAGACTAAGGTCCAGGAAATAACTCTGAAAATAAGAAGACAAAAGTGGAAATAGACAGGCATGAGAGGAAAAGACAAATGGAGTAAAATAACCACACAATGGTACTCAAGGGATGGAAAAAGAAAGAGAGGTAGACCACAGAGAAGGTGGGATGACGACAATAGACAAGTTGCAGGAATTACATGAGGTAGAGCCATAGAAAGGCCAGAATGGAGAAGATTGGAGGAGGCCTTTGCCACCTGGCTAACGGACTTACAAATATGGAACAAAAGAGAAATATGTGAATAACAATGAAATACTGTCTTGTCGGATTAAAGGCTTATTATTATAAAGGCCTATGAGTTATTCTGGTGGTTTAGGACAAGCAAAATGTATCTTTTTAAATTCCATACACTTATGAAACAGGATTAGAGAATTGAATAAAAAAAACTTAGCTTTATGATAACAGTTTTTGAATTAAATGTTGAACTTAAATTTGCAATCGAAGTTAAAAATATTTTGTCATGTTAAACCACTCCTCCATGGTGACTCACCAATTGCATACAATATCGAGCCTGCACGGGCCATTCGCGAGTACTTAACATGTACAAAAGTATTATTTGTACAATCAAGATAGGGCAAAAATTATTTCCAGACAGTAACATCTCACACTCAAGTTAAGGTTGAAGCTCAAATTAATAAATAATCATCATCATCACTTGAATGAACTCATCATTATCATCATCATCCACAGCAAGATTTTACCCCCTGTTGGGTATAGGCTTCCCGAAGTTTGTGCCACCCACCACGATCCTGTGCATAATCAAACTCACCTTCATATTATTAGGATTAAAACTCACCTTCATAAAACCTATTGAACTCATCCAATCCCAATTCAGCTATTCTCTCCTGCTTCCATTTTTCCAAAGCCTTTGCTGACTCTTCGGTCATAGTCTTATTTAGAATCAATGTCACTGAAGGGAACTGCTTTGCAAAGTCATTGCGGTGTGGTTTGATTTGGAGAATCTTATCCTCGCTTGCATATCCTGGCTGTGCTGGTGAGCTCTTTGTCGCATTACACACTGATGATGTGCTCAAAGCCCTTACAGAATTATTCAGCAAGAGACCAACAAGGTTCCCACTGTTCCTTGAGCTCTGCCACATTGTGGTCTTTATCACTTCTGACAGAGGGCTCAAAAAGCTCAAAGAGAGTGCATTTCGCATTGTGAACTTCGATGTTTGTTCGGGGTTTGCGTTGTTTTGATGAGAGTTATTCTTAGCTGCAAGATAGTAGTGTTTAAACGCACGGCGCCAGTGAATGAATGTCATATGATTTGAATTGGCAAGATGTGAGGCTCGCGTCGAATAATACGCAATACAACGAAACGGAAAGTGGAGACTTCGGAACAAACAATAGCTAATTTTGAACCGTGAAAGTATTCAAAAAGGGTTATGTGTTATGATACATAATACTGATCAGATTACAACGTAATTCAATAGGTGTTTCATCATAATTGCAGCAAGTTTAGAAAGTCAATGCAAACCAGTGCCAAGGTTGCGGAAACCTTACAAATCTACACTTACCAGCTTTCTGCAGCCGCTGTTTTCTCTGTTTGTTAGTCTCTAATAAGGGCCCGAATAATTCTTTGTTTTCCTTGTTGTACAATTTTATTTTTTCCGCCGGTTTCAAGATAGAAGCCTGGCGAATTATTTTGGTCCTCACGAATTCTTTGGATTTCTTTTCAACGGAAACTCTGCGACCGATTGTATTTAACGGCCGAAACATAACGTGGTGCTAAGTATTGGTAGGTAAAAATACCGCGATCTTTGCAAATCCAGAATTCTGATTTTGCGAACTTCTACTTTTTTCTTTTTTCCGAGAATCCGAGAATAAACTGACAGAATGAATGAACGATATGATATCGAATGAGTTGAGTGAATGAGTAACAAATGTCAAATATTGAATGAATGAACCTCGAGGGCACAAAGCACAGATTAAATATAACACAAAGCCTCACACCACAGATTAAATATAACCCTCACACAAAGCCCAGCGAACTTTCACGATTCGCATCATTCAACGTCAATTTCAAAATAGTAAATATAAAATCAACGTCACACACAAACATCACAAAAATTGGTGGACGGAAGATGAACTTGATTGAGATTTAAATTATCCTCTTTTTACTTTGGACTCAACCTCCTTATATTTTCACATCGGTTTTAAAAAATGAGCAATTGAAAACTGACATTGGCAGAATTGTGTCAAAACAAGATGCAGAGCCAAATAAAAAAGAAGAAGAAAAAGAAACAGTAGCCTAATTACATAGCGTTAAGTGAAAATACACGCTGGCTAGCGGCCATTTTGCGTGCTTATGTGGCGCGCCACATAAGCACGTGCGCGTTTATTTCATTAAGCTGCAAGCTTATTACACTAATAAACGCACGTGCCTAAAAGCACGCAAACGCACGTAAACGCACGTACGTGCGTTTGCGTGCGTTTGCGCGCGTTTGCGCGCGTTAGTGCGCGTTATTTAGGCTATATAAGCACGCTTATTTATTTGGTTCATTTTCTCACTCATTGAATGATTGAATGAATGAATAAAAGATCAATGTGTCAATTGTCAAATTAAGATGCTGTCAAAGTACTTGCAGTATGTATTGTCAACTTCAATGAGGTATATTGTCATGAGTGACTTATGACGGGGTAGTGATTTCCTTCGTCCGAGGTGAGAATAAACAAGACATTGTCTAGGTTACAGAATCTAGCCAATCTAATGAAAAATGCTACGGGCCATGGACCGTCGGCGTCGCGTCGGTAGTAACGTCTAATGATCTTTTACATCTTGCCCAATTCGTATACGCTTACGCACGGTACACTTTTTACAAGACCCCAAAACGACAAGCTTAGAATAGACTAGAAAATCTGCACAAGCCATACCTTTCACACGAGTGAGAAAACAACCTTACGCATATAGCTTGAGAAGAAAAGAGATGGCGATCTGTCTCACCATACTCTTTCTACGGTCTCGCCCCTCACACGTCTGTGTCTATGCTACATGCATGACACATTGGCATCATGGCAACAAACGGGTGATTTTGTTCGCCCAACGAATAATGTAATTTTTAGGGTTACCCAAGGGGTGAAAACGGGACCTTATAATTAATAGAGATTTAACACTTGTAGTGCGTTATCTATCTATGTGGGTCTGATGTCAGGCTCCATTTGCATAGTGTAGAAAGAGATGCCCTTTATTTCAATGCAGAAATTAGACAAACAGCGCTCTGACGGAGAAGTATAAGCTGAAATCAACTTTCTTGCGTTGCTATTAGAATCAAATATGTATATTTTCTAGACCTAGATAAAAAGGCCAGAAAACGTAATGCATAACGGCCTAAAGCCTCCGCTGTCAGTCCGTCTGTCCACCCGTCAGCAAGCCGTATCGCATGAACCGTAATAGGCAGATAGATTAAATTTTCACAGAATGTGTATTATTCTTGCCAATGAACAATTAAATAATAATCAATAATATATGTATAGGTATATTATAAAATAAACACCGGGTGTTTGATATTTTCAAAGATTTGCTTAAATTTGCCACCTTCTCACCCCATGCAAACACGATTTTCTTATGTAGGCGGTGGTGGTAACTTTTTTTTTTAATTTAATTTTTATTTAGTTTTAAACAGTGGTGTTGTGAATGCATTAGATGAAAAGGCGGTCAATTTGAGCAAATTTTGTGAGAAGAACGAAACATAAAAAAATGTTTACATAATCGTGACCGACGAGCAGTCAAGTATCCGTAGTACTTTGATAGATTTAATTACGATTTTTAATGTAGCATATCGTTGAAATGGGTAGTATAATAAATGAAGAACTAATTGAAAAAAAAACTTAACTCAATTTAACTTGTAGTTTTTTTTTATATATAATCTAAAATCAAATATGTACACTTAAGAACAATACCTGTGTGCATAAAATCACAATAAATGATATGAATATGAATATGAATAAAAAAAAATATCACAGCAACCGTGACAACACTTAGGACATTGATTGAATCGGATAAAAGTAACCCATGACTCCGCGACTTCTAAAAAAATTATTCTGGTCGTAACGCAATACCAATACTTAACTCTTTGGAGGAGTGACCAACGTCCGTCACGTTGAGTACCGAATACCGATCACCGAAGGTAATCAACGTCCAGTGCGGTCAGTACTTAGATGGGTGACCGCGTACTGTTGGCTTTTGTTTGTTTATTAGGGTTTCTTTTGCGAAATTTTTATACTATAGTAGGGAACCCGCCGTGTATGAGTTGACTCACACTTGCCAGTTTAATTGACTGTTGACATTGACAAATAAAGCAACATGTCATTTTCCATCAATTGGTACTTATGTCAGTCAATAAGGCAAGCAATGTATTTCCACCTTAGCGCTTTTTGTGTTCAACGTAGCGCTTTTCCGCCAAATATTGAATCATGCAACCTACCCCGTTATTAATATTAAATAAGGTGCAAACAGGAATAACATAATTTATCAGTATTATTGCTATAAAAGAGAAACACTGACTAACATTATGTCAATGGATATCAAAACCAGCAAAATCCTTGCCAAAAATAAATAGGTACCTATGGTTTATTAGATTTATCAGTAGGTAGCTAGCTGTTGCCTGAAACTTCTTCCGCGCGGAATTAAGTTTCCTAAATAATAGGCTTTGTTTATTTGTTTTATTAGAGAAACTATAAGTAAAATTGGAAGCACCAACATAAGTGATTCACCAAATCGGTGTCGTGCCTGTTTTCAGGAAGATTTCAGATAACACTGAAACACACGCTTGTTCATTAAGTTTGGAGAACCTAAATCTAAAATGTTGTCGGTCTACTACTAACAAAGGTATCATAAATTCATATCATAATATACAGAGCATTGAGGGGTTGGACACAGAGCGCCTTTTTTCCCTTAGGTAATGACTGCACGAACGCTCGCTGTGTAATACGTTTCATTACGCCCCGTATCGCAAGTCAGTACCCAGCTTAAGATTTTATACACTATAGCAAGAATTTCCTTAGTGCATGCATCATTTCCGTAAATTTCTTATCGCAAAATTGTTCGTGTGTTTGCTGGCAACATATTATTATTATATCTAACATAACCAAAAGCAACCAAAAAGAAAAAAGTGTTTTTGAAATATTTTAGCAGAAAAACCAAGTAAATAATCATAAAAAAGTATTGAAAATATTAATCAAGTTTACTATTGATTGATAAAGACCCCGTAAACCCGGCAACCGGAGAGTGATTTGTTTGTGGATGACAAATCTGTGCACAAAAGTTAAGTCGAATAACGAGTGCTAAGAAAGCTTCAACGCAGACTAGGAACGAAATAAAACAGTGCAAATAACTTGTGCATCGATGTAACATGTACCTATGGCTAAACAAAACAGTGCATCTGAATATATTTGGGTGCTGAAATTTACTATCAAACTAACCTTTTTCAACAAAATGAGAAACTGCACACTGTACAGGTTATCACAGAAATAAAGCAGAACTGTTGGATTAATAACATTGCAAACACCACTACCATCTACATGACGTGTAAACATATCTTCAGATATTTATCAAACTTGGAAAAACTCAAATACATAACATAACATTTTGAGACGCATAATCTGGGGTCTTATTATTGTGTCTACAGTCATGGTGTTGATAACTTGCTAGGTATTATAATGTGTTACAGCTTTTGAATACATTTTTTAAAGGAAATGTTCTTTTTTTTTGATAAAACTTCCTACTAAAGTTTGGTGCAATTTTCATAACATAGTTTCACCAATGTAAGGTATAATGTATGGTTTCCGCATGTCTTACCTACCTTAAACATCCTTAAATATCTATCCTGTGCCGGTCCATTCCATTATGATGTAAACAATAATTCCATTATAACAACAGGCAAGTGAAGGTATAGGACTCTACTCTCATTCCTTTATCTATACAAAATATTTACCTACCTCCTATAATCTTCATAATATAACTTATCAATGGTCTTTAAATATGTATTACCTTAATGTCCCTATGGAAACTAGGGTATCACCATGCATAAAATAGGTTTTTTAGCTGTGAGATGATTGATATGACAAGTAGAGTAAAGTAAAATTTATTGATCAAATACATGTTAATAAGGTACATAGATAAATTATGTATATGTTTAGATATGACACAATGTATTTCTACCGTTGCGGCGTGCAAAATCTGGATACAATAATACCTATTTCATAATATTATAGAAATTTGCCAAAGTGTGAGGCTTACGCTTTATAAAAACAAAAACTTTTTCTGAATCAGTGTGACTGGTAGTTCTCAAAGTGATTTTGGCAGACCTGAAACAAATTAATTCGCTGTAAATAGAATATTGATAGGTATTGACTTAAAACCAGGGACTGATTTGGTTACCCGTTGAAGGGGTTTTCGATAGGGTTTTTCGAAGCGGTTGTTTTAAAACCCTGTCCATAAGTTACCCTTTCAATGAATAATCCGCTTTTAGGGGTAACCCCCTTCAAAACCCAGTCGAATGGGTTACGCTTTGAAAGGGTTTTGAGTACTCCATAGTTTTGATAACCCTTTGCATTTTAAGTATTGTAATATAATCTCTATTTCATTAGCGTAAGGTTGAAAATAAGATTTTTCATCTTCTAGAACCAAAGTAGGTTAGTAGGAACCTAACCTACCTACTTGTGAAGACAAACAAATCCCGTTGGATTTGTCAACCCAAACTTAACGGGCCTAAGTAAGTACCACGTTGTTCCGTGCCTCAGAAAGCACGTTAAGCTGTTGGTCCTGCGCTTTAATAGGTAGGTAGGTGGATAAGTTGAGCAAACAATCTAGAGGCAGCTCAACTAATCCATATAGCTAAGTTGAGCAAACAATCTAGAGGCAGCTCAACTAATCCATATAGCTAAGTTGAGTAAACAATCTAGAGGCGGCTCAACTAATCCATATAGGTAAGTTGAGTAAACAATTTAGAGGCGGCTCAACTAATCCATATAGGTAAGTTGAGTAAACAATCTAGAGGCAGCTCAACTAATCCATGTAGATAAGTTGAGCAAACAATCTAGAGGCAGCTCAACTAATCCATGTAGATAAGTTGAGTAAACAATCTAGAGGCAGCTCAACTAATCCATATAGATAAGTTGAGCAACCAATCTAGAGGCAGCTCAACTAATCCATATAGCTAAGTTGAGCAAACAATCTAGAAGCAGCTCAACAAATCCATACTTATAGCTAAGTTGAGCAAACAATCTAGAGGCAGCTCAACTAATCCATATAGCTAAGTTGAGCAAACAATCTAGAGGCAGCTCAACTAATCCATATAGCTAAGTTGAGTAAACAATCTAGAGGCGGCTCAACTAATCCATATAGGTAAGTTGAGTAAACAATCTAGAGGCAGCTCAACTAATCCATGTAGATAAGTTGAGCTAACAATCTAGAGGCAGCTCAACTAATCCATATAGCTAAGTTGAGTAAACAATCTAGAGGCAGCTTATTTAATCCATATAGATAAGTTGAGTAAACAATCTAGAGGCAGCTCAACTAATCCATATAGATAAGTTGAGCAACCAATCTAGAGGCAGCTCAACTAATCCATATAGCTAAGTTGAGCAAACAATCTAGAAGCAGCTCAACAAATCCATATAGCTAAGTTGAGTAAACAATCTAGAGGCAGCTCAACTAATCCATATAGGTAAATTGAGTAAACAATCTAGAGGCAGGTCAACTAATCCATATAGATAAGTTGAGCTAACAATCTAGAGGCAGCTCAACTAATCCATATAGATAAGATGAGCTAAAAATCTAGAGGCAGCTCAACTAGTCCATATAGATAAGTTGAGCAAACAATCTAGAAGCAGCTCAACTAATCCATATAGCTAAGTTGAGAAAACAATCTAGAGGCAGCTCAACAAATCCATATAGCTAAGTTGAGCTAACAATCTAGAGGCAGCTCAACTAGTCCATATAGATAAGTTGAGCAAACAATCTAGAAGCAGCTCAACTAATCCATATAACTAAGTTGAGCAAACAATCTAGAGGCAGCTCAACAAATCCATATAGCTAAGTTGAGTAAACAATCTAGAGGCAGCTCAACTAATCCATATAGATAAGTTGAGCAACCAATCTAGAGGCAGCTCAACTAATCCATATAGCTAAGTTGAGCAAACAATCTAGAAGCAGCTCAACAAATCCATATAGCTAAGTTGAGTAAACAATCTAGAGGCAGCTCAACTAATCTATATAGGTAAATTGAGTAAACAATCTAGAGGCAGCTCAACTAATCCATATAGATAAGTTGAGCTAACAATCTGTATGCTGTATGGATTAGTTGAGCTGCCACTAGATTGTTTGCTCAACTTATCTATATGGATTAGTTGAGCTGCCTCTAGATTGTTTACTCAATTTACCTACATGGATTAGTTGAGCTGCCTCTAGATTGTTTACTCAACTTAGCTATATGGATTTGTTGAGCTGCCTCTAGATTGTTTGCTCAACTTAGTTATATGGATTAGTTGAACTGCCTCTAGATTGTTTGCTCAACTTAGCTATATGGATTAGTTGAGCTGCCTCTAGATTGTTTGCTCGACGAATCTATAGTGATTAAATGAGCTGCCTCTAGATTGTTTACTCAACTTAGCTATATGGATTAGTTGAGCTGCCTCTAGATTGTTTGCTCGACTAATGTATGTGTATTAAATAAGCTGCCTCTAGATCATTTGCTCAACTAATCTATACGGATTACTTGAGCTGCCTCTAGATTGTTTGCTCAACTAATGTATGTGTATTAAATAAGCTGCCTCTAGATTGGTTGCTCAACTAATCTATACGGATTAGTTGATCTGCCTCTAGATTGTTTGCTCGACTAATGTATGTGTATTAAATGAGCTGCCTCTAGATTGTTTGCTCAACTAATCTTTATGGATTAAATAAGCTGCCTCTAGATTACACATACCCAATAGAGAGGAAATAATATATGGTCATTCGAATTCCGAAACTTCAGTGATTTGTAAATGTATATCATACTAGTGGTGTGTGGATATAATAATCTATGTATTACCTGTCTAAAGGTTCTCCCGATCTAACAAGAAGTACCTAATTAAAATGTATCAATTTGATTGATTTCTTTTTGATCAGTGTAAGTTTTACAAAGGGGTAGTTCCACTGCGCTCCAAAACCCATTGTTCTCAATAATTTAAAGTTCATACTCGTTGATTCCACAACGCTCCAATAATTTTTAAGCAATAAAATAACTGAATATTTGAGTTCCACCGCGCTCCAAGAAACATTGTGTAAATATAAAAATTAAAGATGTACCTATTTCAAATTTGTCTATTCAGTCATAATCACAACGGCAAATGTAAAAAAAATATTTCTAAAATTCAACAACAATAAAATCACAGCTTCAGATTAAAATAGTTTTTTTAAAACTACAATAAGTACAATTTATACTCTACAATAAAATAACAGTTACCAAAACATAATCAGTCTCTCTTATAATTAAAGTAAATAGACATAAAATCTCACAGCTTCAGATTAGAAAGTTTTTAAGACTAAGAATACACAATAAATCACAACACGACATAATAAAATTTGTAAATACTGTTCTAAATATTTTATCGAAATCATATAGTTTGATTTAATTGCATTTACCTGTTCGATAATTGAGTATAGTACTTTTGAATTCTGTATCTCTCTTGATTGATTGCAGCTTTCGATTGTTTGGATGACGATACTTTTGCTGATACAAAGCTTCTTCTTTAAGTTTAAATAATAATAATAATCGCAGTTTCTTTGGCAACTCTTTATTGAGCCCATGATTCTACTATGATTCTACTTACTCCCACAAAAAAAAATCGATTGTTAAAATCACCAACTTTCTGATACATTTATTTAAAAAAATACCGGTTCGGTAATGGTTTTTGGTTAAAGTTCTCGATGTCACTTTTAAGCAATATCCTTTATTGCAGCCTATTGGATGTGGAATTACCCCACTCAACCTTACTTTAACCCTTTCTCTTTTTATATTCACAGTCTCATATGTGCAGTCTATAGCCGAGCACCGAGCACATTACAACAATTACATGCTTCTTTGCCTCGAAACATAATCCACTTGGGCTGAAAACATCCATCTGAAAACATAAGATGAAGAAAATTTATTCTCTGTAGGTGTCCTAATTCAAAGAACCACTTATTCATCTCTGTTATTTATTCATCCTTCACTGAGTGCTATTACTATTCTACTGTATACTATTCTGGCCTGTTCCTCGCTGGACCTGTGAGGTATCATAATAAGGCATCATTATAATTGTAAGGTACTTTAATGTTTTTAGGATTAGGTAAATAAGCAGTGATATATTTCTGAATGAGACCTTTAGACTAGACCGAAGGTTTGTTATTTTATTGTAGTAGTCTGCCGAAACCTGTTATTGGACCACACCATAGGTTCATGCGCTGGTCTGTGACAGCATGTTTAGTAGGTATGTAAATAACTTCCTATTCAAATAACACCTAGCTGTAAAATAGCTGTGAAATTTTGAAAATAAAATAATCCCTTATGTAGGGATTATTTTATTTTCAAAATTTCACACACAGAGAATAAATTATTATATGTGTAAACCATAGTAAACTCACATAAAAATTGTGTTGGCACTCCTCCTGCGCGGTTACGCTTTAGGTCATTTTCAAGCTTTTCGGTAAGATAATATTACCATCACTTTGTTGGATCTAAGGAGCAAAACAAATTCCGGAGCTCAAAAGGGTAGCTATGATCTCTCGATATGAAGCTCGACGTTCCAAACGCCTTTGTTCGCTTACTCTGGCCCTACGCCGCATCGCCGCATTTCAATGAGGACGTAATCCATACTGTAAAAAGAACGAAAATGATAATCTTGAGGGTAGGTACCCATGGTTAACTACCCTTAGTTACTTATGTACCCCATGTGTGTGTTATGTGTGAATTGGAGTCGTTATTAGTCACTTAGCGGACGCCATGGGCATCATATCCCATGGGACCTTTCTTGACTAGCAAGTAGACCTTTATAGATTAATTTATATATCATCATAAGCAGAAGGTTTTGCGGCAGACAAAGGTGGGTATTTAACTATTGGATGGATTGATTGGACTGATTGGAAAGTTTACTGGGGAAACTCACTTTTAAATGTACTGGCACCCCTCCTGCGCGGCGAGGCTCGAGGTCATTTTTAAGCTGCTCGGTAATATACAGTAACATCGCTTTGTTGGCTCTAAAGAGCGAAATAAATTCAACCTCTGGGATCTCAAAAGGGTTGGTTTGATCTCGTATAGTTCTAAGTTCCGAACGCCTTTGGTCGCTTCTGGCCCTACGCCGCCGTCGCCACATTTCAATGAGGGTGTAATCCATACTGTGAAACGAACAATAATTGAAAAATATAGTACCTACCCATGTGTGTGTACCTACTGTCTTAAATCCTTTAGAAAAAAGGTAATTATCTACCTACATAAAGAGTTTTATGGACATCATCACTTCAACACAAGTAAATAACGATGAGTAACAACTTGTTTCGTTGATTTTACAAATAATTAAGTATCTTACCTTATAAAATACCTACAAGACAAGATGATAACTCAGTAATTGAATCGTATGCACAAAGAAGCTATGCACAAAGGAAATACGAACAGAATAAATAAATGAACAAACAAATAACATAAAAATAAACGAATTGAATTGAAAGCACAAGGAAATTTATGACTTTGTCACACACGTGTGTACCTATCTAGCTATATCGATAGCTCATGCGATGAATTGCGATGCGGCCATATTTGTTTCAGCGTTAATTTTATCCGCCTACAAATCGACCCCGATAAATTTTTGCACCAATTTCCACTGCCGGAGTACTTTTAGGCAGCAAATAAACGCACACGGCAACTACTCGCGTGAAATTTGCTAACTACACGCGCTAGGCAGGTTTTTGACAGTATTTACACGCGATTTGACATAAGAGAGTGATTTATTTAGGGTTCATTCAGTTATTTAGCCAATCAGCTTAATGAAATAAACGCGCACGTGCTTATGTGGCGCGCCACATAAGCACGCAAAATGGCCGCTAGCCAGCGTGTATTTTCACTTAACGCTATGTAATTAGGCTACTGATTGGCTAAATAACTGAATGAACCCTAAATAAATCACTCTCTTATGTCAAATCGCGTGTAAATACTGTCAAAAACCTGCCTAGCGCGTGTAGTTAGCAAATTTCACGCGAGTAGTTGCCGTGTGCGTTTATTTGCTGCCTAAAAGTACTCCGGCAGTGGAAATTGGTGCAAAAATTTATCGGGGTCGATTTGTAGGCGGATAAAATTAACGCTGAAACAAATATGGCCGCATCGCAATTCATCGCATGAGCTATCGATATAGCTAGATAGGTACACACGTGTGTGACAAAGTCATAAATTTCCTTGTGCTTTCAATTCAATTCGTTTATTTTTATGTTATTTGTTTGTTCATTTATTTATTCTGTTCGTATTTCCTTTGTGCATAGCTTCTTTGTGCATACGATTCAATTACTGAGTTATCATCTTGTCTTGTAGGTATTTTATAAGGTAAGATACTTAATTATTTGTAAAATCAACGAAACAAGTTGTTACTCATCGTTATTTACTTGTGTTGAAGTGATGATGTCCATAAAACTCTTTATGTAGGTAGATAATTACCTTTTTTCTAAAGGATTTAAGACAGTAGGTACACACACATGGGTAGGTACTATATTTTTCAATTATTGTTCGTTTCACAGTATGGATTACGCCCTCATTGAAATGTGGCGACGGCGGCGTAGGGCCAGAAGCGACCAAAGGCGTTCGGAACTTAGAACTATACGAGATCAAACCAACCCTTTTGAGATCCCAGAGGTTGAATTTATTTCGCTCTTTAGAGCCAACAAAGCGATGTTACTGTATATTACCGAGCAGCTTAAAAATGACCTCGAGCCTCGCCGCGCAGGAGGGGTGCCAGTACATTTAAAAGTGAGTTTCCCCAGTAAACTTTCCAATCAGTCCAATCAATCCATCCAATAGTTAAATACCCACCTTTGTCTGCCGCAAAACCTTCTGCTTATGATGATATATAAATTAATCTATAAAGGTCTACTTGCTAGTCAAGAAAGGTCCCATGGGATATGATGCCCATGGCGTCCGCTAAGTGACTAATAACGACTCCAATTCACACATAACACACACATGGGGTACATAAGTAACTAAGGGTAGTTAACCATGGGTACCTACCCTCAAGATTATCATTTTCGTTCTTTTTACAGTATGGATTACGTCCTCATTGAAATGCGGCGATGCGGCGTAGGGCCAGAGCAAGCGAACAAAGGCGTTTGGAACGTCGAGCTTCATATCGAGAGATCATAGCTACCCTTTTGAGCTCCGGAATTTGTTTTGCTCCTTAGAGCCAACAAAGTGATGGTAATATTATCTTACCGAAAAGCTTGAAAATGACCTAAAGCGTAACCGCGCAGGAGGAGTGCCAACACAATTTTTATGTGAGTTTACTATGGTTTACACATAGTAAATAGCTGTGAAATTTTGAAAATAAAATAATCCCTACATAAGGGATTATTTTATTTTCAAAATTTCACAGCTATTTTACAGCTAGGTGTTATTTGAATAGGAAGTTATTTACATACCTACTAAACATGCTGTCACAGACCAGCGCATGAACCTATGGTGTGGTCCAATAACAGGTTTCGGCAGACTACTACAATAAAATAACAAACCTTCGGTCTAGTCTAAAGGTCTCATTCAGAAATATATCACTGCTTATTTACCTAATCCTAAAAACATTAAAGTACCTTACAATTATAATGATGCCTTATTATGATACCTCACAGGTCCAGCGAGGAACAGGCCAGAATAGTATACAGTAGAATAGTAATAGCACTCAGTGAAGGATGAATAAATAACAGAGATGAATAAGTGGTTCTTTGAATTAGGACACCTACAGAGAATAAATTTTCTTCATCTTATGTTTTCAGATGGATGTTTTCAGCCCAAGTGGATTATGTTTCGAGGCAAAGAAGCATGTAATTGTTGTAATGTGCTCGGTGCTCGGCTATAGACTGCACATATGAGACTGTGAATATAAAAAGAGAAAGGGTTAAAGTAAGGTTGAGTGGGGTAATTCCACATCCAATAGGCTGCAATAGAGGATATTGCTTAAAAGTGACATCGAGAACTTTAACCAAAAACCATTACCGAACCGGTATTTTTTTAAATAAATGTATCAGAAAGTTGGTGATTTTAACAATCGATTTTTTTTTGTGGGAGTAAGTAGAATCATAGTAGAATCATGGGCTCAATAAAGAGTTGCCAAAGAAACTGCGATTATTATTATTATTTAAACTTAAAGAAGAAGCTTTGTATCAGCAAAAGTATCGTCATCCAAACAATCGAAAGCTGCAATCAATCAAGAGAGATACAGAATTCAAAAGTACTATACTCAATTATCGAACAGGTAAATGCAATTAAATCAAACTATATGATTTCGATAAAATATTTAGAACAGTATTTACAAATTTTATTATGTCGTGTTGTGATTTATTGTGTATTCTTAGTCTTAAAAACTTTCTAATCTGAAGCTGTGAGATTTTATGTCTATTTACTTTAATTATAAGAGAGACTGATTATGTTTTGGTAACTGTTATTTTATTGTAGAGTATAAATTGTACTTATTGTAGTTTTAAAAAAACTATTTTAATCTGAAGCTGTGATTTTATTGTTGTTGAATTTTAGAAATATTTTTTTTACATTTGCCGTTGTGATTATGACTGAATAGACAAATTTGAAATAGGTACATCTTTAATTTTTATATTTACACAATGTTTCTTGGAGCGCGGTGGAACTCAAATATTCAGTTATTTTATTGCTTAAAAATTATTGGAGCGTTGTGGAATCAACGAGTATGAACTTTAAATTATTGAGAACAATGGGTTTTGGAGCGCAGTGGAACTACCCCTTTGTAAAACTTACACTGATCAAAAAGAAATCAATCAAATTGATACATTTTAATTAGGTACTTCTTGTTAGATCGGGAGAACCTTTAGACAGGTAATACATAGATTATTATATCCACACACCACTAGTATGATATACATTTACAAATCACTGAAGTTTCGGAATTCGAATGACCATATATTATTTCCTCTCTATTGGGTATGTGTAATCTAGAGGCAGCTTATTTAATCCATAAAGATTAGTTGAGCAAACAATCTAGAGGCAGCTCATTTAATACACATACATTAGTCGAGCAAACAATCTAGAGGCAGATCAACTAATCCGTATAGATTAGTTGAGCAACCAATCTAGAGGCAGCTTATTTAATACACATACATTAGTTGAGCAAACAATCTAGAGGCAGCTCAAGTAATCCGTATAGATTAGTTGAGCAAATGATCTAGAGGCAGCTTATTTAATACACATACATTAGTCGAGCAAACAATCTAGAGGCAGCTCAACTAATCCATATAGCTAAGTTGAGTAAACAATCTAGAGGCAGCTCATTTAATCACTATAGATTCGTCGAGCAAACAATCTAGAGGCAGCTCAACTAATCCATATAGCTAAGTTGAGCAAACAATCTAGAGGCAGTTCAACTAATCCATATAACTAAGTTGAGCAAACAATCTAGAGGCAGCTCAACAAATCCATATAGCTAAGTTGAGTAAACAATCTAGAGGCAGCTCAACTAATCCATGTAGGTAAATTGAGTAAACAATCTAGAGGCAGCTCAACTAATCCATATAGATAAGTTGAGCAAACAATCTAGTGGCAGCTCAACTAATCCATACAGCATACAGATTGTTAGCTCAACTTATCTATATGGATTAGTTGAGCTGCCTCTAGATTGTTTACTCAATTTACCTATATAGATTAGTTGAGCTGCCTCTAGATTGTTTACTCAACTTAGCTATATGGATTTGTTGAGCTGCTTCTAGATTGTTTGCTCAACTTAGCTATATGGATTAGTTGAGCTGCCTCTAGATTGGTTGCTCAACTTATCTATATGGATTAGTTGAGCTGCCTCTAGATTGTTTACTCAACTTAGCTATATGGATTTGTTGAGCTGCCTCTAGATTGTTTGCTCAACTTAGTTATATGGATTAGTTGAGCTGCTTCTAGATTGTTTGCTCAACTTATCTATATGGACTAGTTGAGCTGCCTCTAGATTGTTAGCTCAACTTAGCTATATGGATTTGTTGAGCTGCCTCTAGATTGTTTTCTCAACTTAGCTATATGGATTAGTTGAGCTGCTTCTAGATTGTTTGCTCAACTTATCTATATGGACTAGTTGAGCTGCCTCTAGATTTTTAGCTCATCTTATCTATATGGATTAGTTGAGCTGCCTCTAGATTGTTAGCTCAACTTATCTATATGGATTAGTTGACCTGCCTCTAGATTGTTTACTCAATTTACCTATATGGATTAGTTGAGCTGCCTCTAGATTGTTTACTCAACTTAGCTATATGGATTTGTTGAGCTGCTTCTAGATTGTTTGCTCAACTTAGCTATATGGATTAGTTGAGCTGCCTCTAGATTGGTTGCTCAACTTATCTATATGGATTAGTTGAGCTGCCTCTAGATTGTTTACTCAACTTATCTATATGGATTAAATAAGCTGCCTCTAGATTGTTTACTCAACTTAGCTATATGGATTAGTTGAGCTGCCTCTAGATTGTTAGCTCAACTTATCTACATGGATTAGTTGAGCTGCCTCTAGATTGTTTACTCAACTTACCTATATGGATTAGTTGAGCCGCCTCTAGATTGTTTACTCAACTTAGCTATATGGATTAGTTGAGCTGCCTCTAGATTGTTTGCTCAACTTAGCTATATGGATTAGTTGAGCTGCCTCTAGATTGTTTGCTCAACTTAGCTATAAGTATGGATTTGTTGAGCTGCTTCTAGATTGTTTGCTCAACTTAGCTATATGGATTAGTTGAGCTGCCTCTAGATTGGTTGCTCAACTTATCTATATGGATTAGTTGAGCTGCCTCTAGATTGTTTACTCAACTTATCTACATGGATTAGTTGAGCTGCCTCTAGATTGTTTGCTCAACTTATCTACATGGATTAGTTGAGCTGCCTCTAGATTGTTTACTCAACTTACCTATATGGATTAGTTGAGCCGCCTCTAGATTGTTTACTCAACTTACCTATATGGATTAGTTGAGCCGCCTCTAGATTGTTTACTCAACTTAGCTATATGGATTAGTTGAGCTGCCTCTAGATTGTTTGCTCAACTTAGCTATATGGATTAGTTGAGCTGCCTCTAGATTGTTTGCTCAACTTATCCACCTACCTACCTATTAAAGCGCAGGACCAACAGCTTAACGTGCTTTCTGAGGCACGGAACAACGTGGTACTTACTTAGGCCCGTTAAGTTTGGGTTGACAAATCCAACGGGATTTGTTTGTCTTCACAAGTAGGTAGGTTAGGTTCCTACTAACCTACTTTGGTTCTAGAAGATGAAAAATCTTATTTTCAACCTTACGCTAATGAAATAGAGATTATATTACAATACTTAAAATGCAAAGGGTTATCAAAACTATGGAGTACTCAAAACCCTTTCAAAGCGTAACCCATTCGACTGGGTTTTGAAGGGGGTTACCCCTAAAAGCGGATTATTCATTGAAAGGGTAACTTATGGACAGGGTTTTAAAACAACCGCTTCGAAAAACCCTATCGAAAACCCCTTCAACGGGTAACCAAATCAGTCCCTGGTTTTAAGTCAATACCTATCAATATTCTATTTACAGCGAATTAATTTGTTTCAGGTCTGCCAAAATCACTTTGAGAACTACCAGTCACACTGATTCAGAAAAAGTTTTTGTTTTTATAAAGCGTATAAGCCTCACACTTTGGCAAATTTCTATAATATTATGAAATAGGTATTATTGTATCCAGATTTTGCACGCCGCAACGGTAGAAATACATTGTGTCATATCTAAACATATACATAATTTATCTATGTACCTTATTAACATGTATTTGATCAATAAATTTTACTTTACTCTACTTGTCATATCAATCATCTCACAGCTAAAAAACCTATTTTATGCATGGTGATACCCTAGTTTCCATAGGGACATTAAGGTAATACATATTTAAAGACCATTGATAAGTTATATTATGAAGATTATAGGAGGTAGGTAAATATTTTGTATAGATAAAGGAATGAGAGTAGAGTCCTATACCTTCACTTGCCTGTTGTTATAATGGAATTATTGTTTACATCATAATGGAATGGACCGGCACAGGATAGATATTTAAGGATGTTTAAGGTAGGTAAGACATGCGGAAACCATACATTATACCTTACATTGGTGAAACTATGTTATGAAAATTGCACCAAACTTTAGTAGGAAGTTTTATCAAAAAAGAAGAACATTTCCTTTAAAAAATGTATTCAAAAGCTGTAACACATTATAATACCTAGCAAGTTATCAACACCATGACTGTAGACACAATAATAAGACCCCAGATTATGCGTCTCAAAATGTTATGTTATGTATTTGAGTTTTTCCAAGTTTGATAAATATCTGAAGATATGTTTACACGTCATGTAGATGGTAGTGGTGTTTGCAATGTTATTAATCCAACAGTTCTGCTTTATTTCTGTGATAACCTGTACAGTGTGCAGTTTCTCATTTTGTTGAAAAAGGTTAGTTTGATAGTAAATTTCAGCACCCAAATATATTCAGATGCACTGTTTTGTTTAGCCATAGGTACATGTTACATCGATGCACAAGTTATTTGCACTGTTTTATTTCGTTCCTAGTCTGCGTTGAAGCTTTCTTAGCACTCGTTATTCGACTTAACTTTTGTGCACAGATTTGTCATCCACAAACAAATCACTCTCCGGTTGCCGGGTTTACGGGGTCTTTATCAATCAATAGTAAACTTGATTAATATTTTCAATACTTTTTTATGATTATTTACTTGGTTTTTCTGCTAAAATATTTCAAAAACACTTTTTTCTTTTTGGTTGCTTTTGGTTATGTTAGATATAATAATAATATGTTGCCAGCAAACACACGAACAATTTTGCGATAAGAAATTTACGGAAATGATGCATGCACTAAGGAAATTCTTGCTATAGTGTATAAAATCTTAAGCTGGGTACTGACTTGCGATACGGGGCGTAATGAAACGTATTACACAGCGAGCGTTCGTGCAGTCATTACCTAAGGGAAAAAAGGCGCTCTGTGTCCAACCCCTCAATGCTCTGTATATTATGATATGAATTTATGATACCTTTGTTAGTAGTAGACCGACAACATTTTAGATTTAGGTTCTCCAAACTTAATGAACAAGCGTGTGTTTCAGTGTTATCTGAAATCTTCCTGAAAACAGGCACGACACCGATTTGGTGAATCACTTATGTTGGTGCTTCCAATTTTACTTATAGTTTCTCTAATAAAACAAATAAACAAAGCCTATTATTTAGGAAACTTAATTCCGCGCGGAAGAAGTTTCAGGCAACAGCTAGCTACCTACTGATAAATCTAATAAACCATAGGTACCTATTTATTTTTGGCAAGGATTTTGCTGGTTTTGATATCCATTGACATAATGTTAGTCAGTGTTTCTCTTTTATAGCAATAATACTGATAAATTATGTTATTCCTGTTTGCACCTTATTTAATATTAATAACGGGGTAGGTTGCATGATTCAATATTTGGCGGAAAAGCGCTACGTTGAACACAAAAAGCGCTAAGGTGGAAATACATTGCTTGCCTTATTGACTGACATAAGTACCAATTGATGGAAAATGACATGTTGCTTTATTTGTCAATGTCAACAGTCAATTAAACTGGCAAGTGTGAGTCAACTCATACACGGCGGGTTCCCTACTATAGTATAAAAATTTCGCAAAAGAAACCCTAATAAACAAACAAAAGCCAACAGTACGCGGTCACCCATCTAAGTACTGACCGCACTGGACGTTGATTACCTTCGGTGATCGGTATTCGGTACTCAACGTGACGGACGTTGGTCACTCCTCCAAAGAGTTAAGTATTGGTATTGCGTTACGACCAGAATAATTTTTTTAGAAGTCGCGGAGTCATGGGTTACTTTTATCCGATTCAATCAATGTCCTAAGTGTTGTCACGGTTGCTGTGATATTTTTTTTTATTCATATTCATATTCATATCATTTATTGTGATTTTATGCACACAGGTATTGTTCTTAAGTGTACATATTTGATTTTAGATTATATATAAAAAAAAAACTACAAGTTAAATTGAGTTAAGTTTTTTTTTCAATTAGTTCTTCATTTATTATACTACCCATTTCAACGATATGCTACATTAAAAATCGTAATTAAATCTATCAAAGTACTACGGATACTTGACTGCTCGTCGGTCACGATTATGTAAACATTTTTTTATGTTTCGTTCTTCTCACAAAATTTGCTCAAATTGACCGCCTTTTCATCTAATGCATTCACAACACCACTGTTTAAAACTAAATAAAAATTAAATTAAAAAAAAAAGTTACCACCACCGCCTACATAAGAAAATCGTGTTTGCATGGGGTGAGAAAGTGGCAAATTTAAGCAAATCTTTGAAAATATCAAACACCCGGTGTTTATTTTATAATATACCTATACATATATTATTGATTATTATTTAATTGTTCATTGGCAAGAATAATACACATTCTGTGAAAATTTAATCTATCTGCCTATTACGGTTCATGCGATACGGCTTGCTGACGGGTGGACAGACGGACTGACAGCGGAGGCTTTAGGCCGTTATGCATTACGTTTTCTGGCCTTTTTATCTAGGTCTAGAAAATATACATATTTGATTCTAATAGCAACGCAAGAAAGTTGATTTCAGCTTATACTTCTCCGTCAGAGCGCTGTTTGTCTAATTTCTGCATTGAAATAAAGGGCATCTCTTTCTACACTATGCAAATGGAGCCTGACATCAGACCCACATAGATAGATAACGCACTACAAGTGTTAAATCTCTATTAATTATAAGGTCCCGTTTTCACCCCTTGGGTAACCCTAAAAATTACATTATTCGTTGGGCGAACAAAATCACCCGTTTGTTGCCATGATGCCAATGTGTCATGCATGTAGCATAGACACAGACGTGTGAGGGGCGAGACCGTAGAAAGAGTATGGTGAGACAGATCGCCATCTCTTTTCTTCTCAAGCTATATGCGTAAGGTTGTTTTCTCACTCGTGTGAAAGGTATGGCTTGTGCAGATTTTCTAGTCTATTCTAAGCTTGTCGTTTTGGGGTCTTGTAAAAAGTGTACCGTGCGTAAGCGTATACGAATTGGGCAAGATGTAAAAGATCATTAGACGTTACTACCGACGCGACGCCGACGGTCCATGGCCCGTAGCATTTTTCATTAGATTGGCTAGATTCTGTAACCTAGACAATGTCTTGTTTATTCTCACCTCGGACGAAGGAAATCACTACCCCGTCATAAGTCACTCATGACAATATACCTCATTGAAGTTGACAATACATACTGCAAGTACTTTGACAGCATCTTAATTTGACAATTGACACATTGATCTTTTATTCATTCATTCAATCATTCAATGAGTGAGAAAATGAACCAAATAAATAAGCGTGCTTATATAGCCTAAATAACGCGCACTAACGCGCGCAAACGCGCGCAAACGCACGCAAACGCACGTACGTGCGTTTACGTGCGTTTGCGTGCGTTTAGGCACGTGCGTTTATTAGTGTAATAAGCTTGCAGGTGGCCCTTTTAGAAAAGGAAATCGAGACATAAACCCACAGATTATATATAACCAGATGATTGGCAAGCGTGCCGATGAGCAAGACCAAAGATTGCAAGGTGGTGGGGGGAAAGTGTTGCCATGCAATTTTATTACCCCTATTTTAGGTTTCTTATTTCATGTCTCTGTTGGTGGATTGGATTTGCGATTTTCCAGTTCATAAATTTGGTTGTTCAAATTCAGAACAGGAAATTCCACCAAACCTTGGTTGACCTTTGTAGTGAATGTTTTAAGTACTGGTGTGTTTAGGTCCTTACTTTTTGTTACAGCCTGCAGGTATTCCTCGGTCCGGTAGGTCTTATTTTATTACTTGCGCACTTACAACCTATTGATCCTGTTCTGTTAGGATTTAAAGCAAACTTTTAACTTTTTTGTGTATTTGGTTAAGTTTAATCGTTCCAGTTCCAGTAAAGTTATTAGTTTTCTAGTAAATAAATATATAAGTATATACTTAAATTAGGTAAGAATGTGGGAATAGGTAAACATTTAATTTAACTAAGCCTAGAAAGGAAACAACGTTTAGTTAGGAACCTATCAATTTTGTTTTGTTATGTAGGTATATTCACTTATTACGATACGAGTAGGAATAATTTTAAACACTAGAATATAGAAAAATAATATCAATAGTTTTATGTTAATAGTAATTAAATAACATTTTTATTAGGGAATTAAATTCTTACACGTTAACCAGGCTTAGCCAACAGACTTCGAAATCACATTTCTCCTAATAAATTAAATCTTACGGTTTAGATATTGCTAAGGTAACCTTTAATACGAAATTTAATGGCACTTTTAAAATTATTATGCAGCTAAAAAGAAAAAAGTGCAAATACAACAAAATTAAATGACACTTTTACACCACAATATTACCAACATTCCTGCCTACTAATCCAAATATTTATATTCTGTTATAATATAATTAATAAGTATGTATGATCAGTCTTTAAGACGATTATTTCAATATGTTCTTAATCAAATCAAATAGTCTTTAGTTAAATAAAATTTATTATTTTTTATACTGGATTGCATTTCTTTTACATTCTCAGATTTAATTTTCTCAAATTAAATCTATATTATGGTATGTAAGAATATTGAATCATAATTATTGATTATAAATAATATACAGGTTGTAACAAAAAGTAAGCACTAAACTTTCATGGGTGGGTTCCGACTTGATTATAGAACCGAAGAAAAATTCCCGAATAGTTTCGAAAAAAAAGTAAACTAAATGTTGTGCTTCTTTTCAGGTAAAATAAACTTAAAAGGCCTACGTACCTCTTTACAACTCCATTAAAACACAAAACACCTTCGTCGTGGGTCGTTGACCGTGGAGTTCAACGACCCGCGACGTCATCGCAGCGGACAACGCCTCTTAGATGTGATAGGTAGGTCTTACAAATGCATTTTTCCTCGGTTTTATGATAATAAGCAAATGACAAGTCATTCATTCATTACCCAATCTAGTGATAATTTCGTTTTTATTTATTTGTTTTAAATTTTCATATTTTCCTGTGGTCTTTGATCGAAGCTAAAGTTTGGTCCTTACTCTTTGTTACACCCTATATAAAAGTAATACTACCCAATATTTAAATATTTTGATTGGTTATTTCTATATTTGTTTGGAAGGTAGATTATAATACAAAGTAGGTATGACAAACTTTCTCAGAGTCTTAAACAGACTTTCATTCTTTTTATATATATTACGTACCAGCCTTGAAACAGCATGAGGGAAAAGATAAGTTCGCTGTTTCATTTAAATTAATAAATTTTCATAGAAATGTTTACTACAAATTTTGGACTATATTTTGGGTCCCCAATCTTTGCAACCCGTTGCTTCTTTCCAACGCAAACGTAGATGTTTATCTGCAGGAAATCTGTAAAAAATAAAAACATGACACTTAAATAATAAATGTGAATGTTTGGATGGATGGATGAATGGATGTTTACCTCTTCACGCTACTTACTACTGAAAGGATCGGCTGAAATTTTGCATACAGGTATCTAATTCTAAAATACTTTTTATTCCATAAATCAGTTCCTATGGGATAGAAATCACACCCTTAAACGTTTCCATAGAAACAATGCGTGCGAAGCTGCGGGCATAAACTAGTTTTAAGATAATGTTTCTCGTTATGTACGTATTCAAATATATTTCAACGCGCCATTTGGGGAATTTTATTGTCTAGTGCAGGCAACCCTAAATTTTCGCAATGTTAGGTTATATTAATTAAAATTTTCATAAAACATAACTTTTGAGCCTTGTACCTCTTAATTGTTCATGTAAATCTATGAATCTGTAAATTTTGAACCTTTTTGTAGTCAAAAGAACTTGTACTTACGAGTGGAATGATAAATTCGGCACTTTTGCTTCACTGTCACTTGTACATTCGAAAACACAGCACCGCACCATTGTTGCCTTTAGTTTTTATTGTTTTTAGGTGCGGGAATGTCCACAGGAACACTTTATTCACATTTATACTTAGAAATCAAAATTTTACAACAATTTCGATGATTCTCGTGTCGAGCTCCGTCGATGTGTAGGAAATTTGTTTAGCAACTAGAGTTGCTTTTCAATGAAAAAACCGGCACGCGAGAAAGTGATAGCAAGCCATTCGCTCTATCTCATTTCTTCTTAGGTTATAGGCATAAGTCGTTCTCTCTTTATGTGTGAATGCGATAGCATTTACGCGTGTTCTATAGCATACTCTTTCTACGCATAAACCGTAGAGTAACTACACTTGCGAGCTTTAAACTGGAATCGCTTCAAGGGTTGTTCAAGACTAATTTTTACAATTTCTTTGCAGTGAATTATGAGTTAAGTTATGTTTTCCTTACGCAGGATTTATTGGCGACGATAAATTTTGATTTAAGGGACGATAATGTCCGCTGCCACACCGCAGCAGTGACTAGACAGTACCGACAGACGTCTTCCATGTCGGCATTCCCACACTAGACTGGCCAGCCCTTATTCCTGACTTGAACCCAATCTGGCATATGTGGGACGAGCTAAAACAGCGGATACGAGGGAGAAATCCAGCTCATCCAGCTCCGGCGCCGATAGAAGCCGATAGATGCAACTTCGACCTATTGCAATAATTCCCAAAATTTAGGTAGCCAATTTAATTAATTTTAAATCTTCTTGATATCACTTGAAAGGTAACAAAATTACCTTTCAAATTATATATACCACAATCTATAGTTCATTGTACATAAATTGTAAAAAAAATGTTTTGATCAACTCGCGATGAAAGCGATTCCATTTTAAAGCTCGCAAGTGTAGTTTCGATTAGCAACAAACAGATGTCACTGTTTACGAAAAACTTTCATGCACACACATTATCGACCTACCCTATAAGCGTTTCTGGTTGTTTCATGGTTGTTTCATGGTTGTTTCTTTCTAAAGCCGGCTTTTGACTATGGGATATAATATAAATTACATCTTGTGCTATATATTACATCCCGCGATTGCTATTCACACTGTAAGATATATATTTTGGAGCACACAATGATCAGTTTACACGTCTGCACACGAACGCCAACATTCAAACGGAGGGCGAAGCGGGGGAGGCGCGGTGTCCGGGGACGTGAGGTAAAATATACACCTTCAAATATCGCTCACTCGGTCGAAAAAATATTTATAGTTTGGGATGTAATATATATTATAGCACAGTGTAAACGGTGCCATACAAAATGTATGGTGAGCGATAAAATATTATATCTCGGGATGTAATATATATCCCATAGTGAAAAGCCGGCTTAATGCGTAGCATTAGAACGACCTGAGTCCTATCGCGTTAATTAACACGCTAATTTGGGCGTCACGCAGATGTGGCCAAGGCTTTAACGTGTTCATTTATTGACGACGCTAAAAATGCACCTTGGCTACTAGTAGCCAACGCTAACGCAGGTGGAGCCGTAGCAAAAAGCACGGTATGTCATTGGCCGCCTAATTCAAATTAGGAACTCTCTCTTAGTAGGACCAAGTAGGGCGGGAGGCCTACCTACATCAATAGGTGCTCATAGCTATTATCATCCAAATTAGGTGAATAGCGAATAAATTCTTCCGGTCCATATTTCTTAATGGATTGGCCAAACTTCTGGTTTGGTCACACAGTAATGACCATAATTAGAGCCTGGCACGGGCCAATAACGGTTTTTCGACCACCTTTGTATGGATGGGCATTCGTCAGGCGAAAAAGCTATCATACCGTAAATACTTCGACCTAGCTTTATAATCAGGGCAAACGTTCATTTTCGACTTGGGCAAGATGAGACAGGAATTAGTAGGTATTAAGGGTAGTTTTCTCGCAATTTCGACAACGGTTAGGTACTACATACACCTACCTACAACTCTTGACTAGGGTAGGGCATCTAGGTTAGACCTGCCGTCTGATGGTGGTGGATGGATGGTCCCAAAAGTGATACAGCTATGTCGATGAGTTTGAGCTTCTACGCCTACGTGAAAAAAAAACGACTCACTATTTAGGTTCAATACTTAAGGTATCTAAGCTTCTATGATAACCACGGGCTTAATAAAGTTAGTGTCTTATTATAAAGCCGAAATCACCACAACAAACGCCGCAACATGCGGATTCAGGAAACTGAGTCCGTTATTTTCATAGCCTCGCTTGCTAGCTTCCGTTCAGTCAGTCCCTTTTAAATGCGGAAATGAGGTCGTTTATGTTAACGAGGCTGTACCTATTTTTTTAAAGGTTTCAGTGCGTGGTTTTGCATAGAAAATACTCAGTAAGGGTCCTGCATAAGCCAAGTAGGTAGGTTAGGTAGATACCTACATAGATTTTACCTACATAGATTTTAGACCTACATTTTACAAATAGATTTCTACCAGAGCCGGCGCCGCCGCCGCCCGCCATTTATAAGACAAGCGTTAGAAGCTGCTTGTCTTTTAAAATAAAACGCCAAGTGCGAGTTGGATGCGTGCACCTAGGGTTCCGTATAATTATTAAGACCTTGTTTCTTGCCAAATTTAATGATAATACCTAGGTCAACGGGAAGTAGGTACCTACCCTATAGGTTTTAGTCCATGGCGGATTCCCAATTTTTAGGGTTCCTTACCTGAAAAGGAAAAAAAGGAACCTTAACAACAATCTTAACCACAATCTTCCAACAGAGAAATACCTACGCCCTTGGTTTAAATGAAAACCATCAGAAGCTAGATAACTGTCATTTACCATAACATTAGCTTCCCTATCGGCATTCCTCGAATGATAATAATCTTGAGCGACCATTATCCAGGGCTGGACTCGGGTACAACCTCGTTATGGATATTTTATGGGCCAATTTCACCAGCTGAATAACGATTACCGTGAATTAGGTAACTAGCTCTTAACTCGGGTTAGGGTTCACCTACCCTGGGTAGGTACACCTACCTATAATAGCTAGATGAAGGTACTTTCTCTTTTTTAAATACTAAGCTTTTTGAATGTGCGAGGCTGAGAGCTAGTGGTGTCGGTTTGTCAAAAAATTAAAATTTACTAATCAACACCACTAAAAATGTTGCCTTTTCTTCTTATAAGTATCTAAGTAAAATTTTGTATATGGACTTTCTCCCAGCGCGCTAAGCTAACTCAACAAATGGCCTGTGTTGTGTGTAGAGATGTGTGTTGTGTGTAAAGCAGCGGGTAAACACCGGTGTTAGTAGGTACAATGTACACCAAAAGCCCCCGCTGTAGGTATATTCATCGGGGGCTTTTGGTGTACACTGTACCATTTGGCGACCAATAAAAGGTAAACTAAAATAACCCGATTGTGGAACGAGAAATGTGGGTTATGAATAATCGTTCTGGATTGTGTTTTTAATTGGGTTTTCCGCATATTGGATGATTATTGATTTTTTAATGTACCTAAGTCATCAATGGTTTTCATCTTCAGAAAGCTTTTTCTACCCAGTGAAGTGGACACCTGAGATCAGTGATATATAAAGCTGCGTAGTAGGGACTTCCGCTTATTATCTTTGCGTCCGCTATTTACGACTGCTACTTCCAAGAGTTACGTAACTACCTACTTACTAGTATTATAATGTTATAATGTAGCGAAGAAACTATATCCTGCACCCTTCAAACGTCCCTGTTACATCCCTGCTATCATATTTATAGTGGCGAACACTGCGGCATGCGTGTGCGCATCCCAAACACTTTGAAATGCGCGTTGATTGGTGCAATTGGGTCGTCTTGGTTTGATTTGCTTGTTTTTATGACTTCATTTAACTTACAGAACGGCTGATTAATTTTGATGAATTTAAAGAATTTAGGTCATTTTTATGGGCTGTTAAAGTGGCAGGGTGATCACAGGACCGGTCTGGTCTCACGATCAGGATCTTAAGACAAATCCAAAAACTTAGGAACAACTATCTCAGCACAACTGCTTCTAGGTGCAATTTGATGTTTTTCTAATTTATTTTATTAAGCTTACAACGGTACTAATTACTTTAACATCAGAATTGCCATACAGCGGGGCAATGCAGCCAGCGTCTTGGGGACAGTGAGTTGTATGCTAGTAATAAGTAATTCAATGCTTTTGGACGACGACGCACAGTGTGTTATTTTACCTCAGTTGCGGACATCCTCGTTTTATGTTCGATTATGAGGCGCTTAATCATATATAATAAAACGTTCTAAAGAACAGCGGTTTTGATATTTCGCTTATTTTTGGAGTTACAGATTTTTTTTATAGTAAGGTCATTGACCTTCACAAATAATGTTTTTGTACGTATTATTGCCGAAAATAAAGGAATATATCCTCTGAAATAATACACAAATTAATCCTTGATTTGAAATACATTCTGTGCGAAAATTGTAAAGTCCTAGGTGCGTGGACTAATATGTGTAAGCGTAGAAAAAAATATTTTGTGAATTTAACTAGAAAAGAAATATAAAATGAAGCACTTAATTGTCGTATTTTTTTTGCCAACAAACTATACTTTTGTATTGTATCTTTCAATAAAAAAAAAGAAAATTAAAATAAAGCGAGATCTCGAAGATATTGCGTTTCTAAATCTTTCTTCCATTTCTATGGAAATAGGGCTGTCACAAAAATTATATTTATATATACTTACATTACGGGGTGAATGTGGAGCTTATTTTTTTAATTATTTTAATCATCGGGTTCGATGACTATTTCTTCTGTTGTACGCGCGACTTTCCGTAAAGCATACGCGAACTGAAGCACATTCATAAGCACTAAGTCCAAATGTGATTGATTACCTACCATTTCATATTGCTGTCTTTATAGAGTCCAAGAATTTTTTTTGTCATCGTATTACATGTCCGTATCCTGAAAGATAATTTTCGGTGGTAAGATTCCAGTTGGTGTTTGTTTGAAGTTCATGAGCTTAGTTTTGTTCAAATTTATCAATAGATTATTACTCTTTATCCACTGTATTATAGATTTCATCATGATTATTAAAGACAACAGTGCAGTCGTCTGCGAAAAGGATGACTGGATTCTTTGTAGCTATTAAAATGTCGTTAATATATATCAAAAATAAGAGCGGTCCAAGGACGCTACCTTGCAGTACCCCATGGGTTACAGTTCTTTCAGTAGAAGCAAATAATTTTTCAACTTTTGTTTTAGTGCATATTTTAGTAATGCATGTTATCTGAGTCCTCTGGTGCAATTAAGATTTGAGTGGATCTAGCGCTATTCCTCACACTCCATACGACTAGCTTATTTATTAAAATATTGTGCTCTTCAAAATTATAGTACCTACTTAAATTGTTGTAAGTTTGGTGTATAATGAACCGAATTGATAACAAATTGTCAGAAGTTAGATAAGATGATAACCAACAATGGATGTCTGAATAAAATTTCTACAGAAACAGGAGCGTATTGTTATTGTTTTACAATACGTAGATAAGGCGGCGATGATACTTAAACTTGGTAGAGATGAATACAATTCTGTTTTCTATGGTGGGTGGTCCTACCTGCTTATAATTTTATACCTTAAAATGAATAAACTTTACCTAGGTAGGAAGGTACCTACTTACCTACTTGTTTGAATTTGAACTCTAAAACTATTTTTAAATTTCAAGTTGATAGCTGCTGTAGTTATTAAGGTGGGACAGACAAAGCGAGACCATAAGGGTTCCGAAACCGATCTTCGAAACCCTAAAAAGGCAGCTGCTCCAGGAAGCAACCAAATAATCTGACTTTATTATTCTTGTCTGTCTCTATTTTGTTTAAGTCCTATTGCATTATTAGAGAATGCATTAACCCAAACAAATTCAGTAGGTAGGGTAGGTAGTAAAGAAATAAATATTGACGCAACTAAACACGTGAGGTGAGACGGGTAGTGGGTTTACTATCAGATAATGAATTAATAGGGCTGTTACGTTCATTGAGTAATACGTCGTCGTTTGGAAATGGCCGGAAAAAATATAAGTCCGTAACTAGGATTGCCAACTTAACTTTTTGGTTCGAATATAGTAGGTTTGGGGATCTTACTCGTAAAAATATAGTAGGATAGGAAAAATCTAAAAAAAGATTAGGTAGTTTCTGTTAATCATAGTTATATTAAATTTTGTCAAAATTATTCTGTGTAACAATAACAGGGCTAACAACAAAATGTCACGCTATATAACTAGAGCTATGAGCTACAAAGTTCAATTTTTTTTTGTTTGATACTGGTTTTGCTTCAACTCGAAAACGAAGTATCAACTAAATTTTGATAAAACATGTGAATGAACAAAATTAAAAAATATTTGTTTGTTGAAACCCCTAATTCTTTTTCTAAAATAAAAAAGTAAAGTAAGTAGAGAAGAACTCCACTTTCAAGTTATTTAAAATGGCTCTGCGTTTGCTTCAACTACACGTCTTCTGTCAAAGTGCGCGTCGATCGCGTCGCGAGTTTGACAGTAAATTATTGACATTGACGTCTATTTAAGCCAGAATTCCTTCAAAATACGAGGATGCGTTCCGTTTCATACATAAAAGAATTGTTGCGTGACAAATTCTTTTGTGCCCTTTTAGGCCATAAAAATATAGAATTAGATTCGCCTACTATAATTATTATATTTTTTCCAGAAATATAGTAGGCGGAGCTCAAATATAGTAGGATCTTGTATAATATAGTATAGGGTTGGCAACCCTACTATATTACCGTAACTGTAAACTTATGTACGGTGTGACTTGCATCACGCACTACGACTACAATTTTACGCCGTGTTTCAGGGAATTTGGTTGGCAGAATGTCGGTTATATAAAATTAAACTTTGCGTAATCGATGTTTGAGCTGTGTTCTCGTTCAAGGGTGCGAAAGACATTAACCAGATAGGTCTTTGCCCAGCGCGGTGGTAGCTATGTAGGTATGTATCTAATTTGTTCGACAGATAAGAAAACCTTGAAATACCTTAGCTATATTATTGTGGAGATTAATTTGTCTTCCCAACCTAAGCACTTTGGTCCAGGGTCCTAATGATGAATCCAGACGAAACGACCTAACTTGATTGATTTTGGCCTGATATTTCAGTGAATGTTTTTTTTTAAGTTTTAAAATATGACGTAGGTATTAAAATTATTTACTTTTGACTGAATATGGCCATTGGCCACGCACGTTTAGTGGTTCTACATTTATATTGCTAGATAGGTAACGAATTAGCTAAAATTAGTAGTCGTCACAACGTTTTCAAATATTTGTTTTTGCTGAAAAAAATATTTATACCCAAAAATTTTACATAAATTAATATAACAGGACCCACATAGTGCTACCTGTAGATTGTTTGCAACATCCTGCAGTTAGCTCAGTTGTTTCAATTGTAAATACCTTGGTACTTGTTTTAATTTATTTCTATTATTTGATTATAATTTTCTTAGTAAGCGTTACTTAGGTACAAAAAGTCTGACCGACAATGTGTAACGTTGAACCAAGTTGTTGAAGACTATAAAATGCCAACTCTTTTAAATCTATAAAACTCCTAATAAAGATGCAGTTTCGCTGTGGTTTGGTGCAAGAGAAATGATTTCATTTAAAAAAAAAATACTTATTGAATCTTTTTACCCTTTTCACACCACAAATCAAACAATTTACAATCACTTGCGTACTATATGTAACTTTTGTACTAATGAGTGTGCAATAATTAATGCAATGCAATAATTTTATGTACCTAGGTACAAAATTTAAAAGTCGAAATTTCAACAAGTGTAGGTACTCGTAGTTGGGTGTAGGTGACACATGATGATGATAAGTGTCACCTACACACTTAGAAAAAGTCAAATTCTTAAAATTAAAATAGAAATGGAAATAAAGGACAGTCTGCATGAAAGTCCATATGACATCGTCTGCTTATTTATGTAAAACTAGTGTCTTCCCGCGGCTTCGCACGCGTTGTTTCTATGGAAAAGTTTAAAAGTGATTTCTATCCCGTGGGAACTGATATGGGATAAAAAGTCTATGTTTAATACCAGGATTAGAAATACCTGTATGCAAAATTTCAGCCCGATCGGTTCAGTAGTTTTGGCGTGAAGAGGTAACAAACATCCATCCATCCATCCAAACTTTCGCATTTATAATATTAGTGTGATACCTGCGTACTCTACATTTTCTTGAAAACCCCATCAGCATTGGTAAAAGGTATGCTGATTGATTGATGATGGTGACGATTCGTATACTCATAAGCCAAAAAAAATGTTAAGAACCTTCACCAGAAGAACAGAAGCCACCAAACCACCAAGGATAATAACAAAGTAAAAAAAGTACTTAAAACCAACGATTATTTCCCTGGAACCTTTGTTTCCATGTCAAGCCGCTCTTAGCTCCAACTTGCGCCAATCTAGGAAACACTTTAGCCCCACTGACCTGTTTCGGCATCGTAAAGCCTGTGGTACCTACCTACTGCCCTGAATTACGACATTGTCGTTTACGACCCTTTTGTTGACGACCGCTGACGGACTATGGTGTAAAAGATTTTGAGCTTTATGCCAGTTTATTACGAGCTAAGTTTTAGGACTTGGGAATTTGTGACAATGTTTAAGTCGCTGCCGTGGACTTAAAGCTTTGTGTGCCTGCCTACTTTTAGATTTGTGAATGTATTTGGGCTTGGGCTCAGTGATATAACGAGAGGAAATGTTTTTATCTTTTTTCATTATCTTTATTGCAAATTAAGTAAGTTTCATAGAAAATAATCTATTTTAATTAATCTCTTAATCTATAGTCGCCGTGTGGTGCGGCTACGAATTTGCACCACCCCACCTCTTCCCGCGGGTGTCTTAAGAGGCGACTAAGGGGTATTCATCGGGGTGCGTGCAACAACGCTCCCTGCAGAACCATTCTACCACCAGACTGCGATCCCCAACCCGCATGCCCAGCTTCGGGATTATGGATATTACCCCCATGAGATAAAAGCCAATAAAGCGCTTATCAGGGGGAGGCCTGCGTCCAGCAGTGTACCAATATAGGCTGTTGAGGATGATTGAGGTCGCCGTGTTGTGCGGATTTAAAAAAATTCACCACCCCAGCTCTTCCCGCGGGTTTCGTAAGAGGCGACTAAGGGATATCCACCGGGGGCGGGCAGCAGTGCCTTCTGCAACAACTCTACCACCTAATTACGATTCATAACCTGCATGCCAAGCTTTTATCACAGCCAATAAGGTGCTTATCAGGGGCCTGCGTCCAGCAGTGGACCAATATAGGCTGTTGAGGTTGAGGTTTTTGATTATAATGTTTTCGGCAGAATATCAGCGCCTTTCTACTCCGAGTGGTAAGGCATTTATGCTGAACCGAGACCTTTTTGCTGCTGCTAAACACAGTACAGTCTCTCTTGTTTTTTTTTGTGTAAATGTTTTTTTTTGTATATTTAATATAAGTTAACTATGTAATATTTTTTATGTCTGTTATGTACTATGTAAGTAGCAAATAAATGATTGTCTACGTCTATCTACACATGTCTAGGTTGAGGAGGTTGAAAAGTAGTTATCTACTCGTATCTCTAGGCCCTAGAGATACGAGTAGATAACTACTTTTTCTTCTTTTTCCTAGAGTCTAGGGTTTTTAGGGTTTCGAAGATCGAAGATCGGTTTCGAAACCCTTATGGTCTCGCTTTGTATGTCCTTTTTTCCCTCCTTAATAACTCGGCAACTACCTCAGCTATCAACTTGAAATTTAAAATAATAATACATTTTGTACGCCTGTACAGATTTAAAGAAAAATAAATGAAAATAAATGAAAAATGAATATTTTCCATACAAATTGTGATGCCGAAATTTTAAAAGATACCTACAGGAACATGTGAGATATCAAATAATAGGTATCAGTTTGGACATTTCAAAGCAGTTTTTCAAATTTCTGTAGGTTTCAAACTTTTTGAAATATTTTGAAAAAAGTCGAAAAATTTGCCATTACCCACTTTAACCGAAGCATGCATCTGAAATGTAGATTGGTACCTACTATTCTTAGGTACCTATTTAAATTTAAATTGCGAAGTCTAACCTTTATTTTTGGTACATATTTGTTGAAAAACGTTTGAAACTCTCAGCGCGCGAGTTACACTCTTACTTGACGGATCTTCTTCATCGTAAATAACTTTAAGAACCCCTCTTTACCAACTGACTGTGTGTGACTCAGCAACTGGGCCAACTATTGTTTTATGTCAGGCAAAACCATTCTACACTAATTCCTATAAAAAAATGATGCCATGGTCCAATTATACTAAACACATTTGCTCTATTAACATTGAAGGGTTGAAGGGTCCTAAATGGGTATTTAGGACTCGCTAAATTGCTCATCTAAATACCCTTGACCCTATAATCCTATTTAACACATTAGCTGTCCACTGTCCTCATAAAACATTAAATGACCCTATTGAGTACAAATCACACTAATAATATAATTAATGCGAAAGTTTGGATGGATGGATGTTTGTTACCTTTTCACGCTAAAATGACGGACGAAAATTAATGACGGACGGAAGTATGGTAAAATCCCAACAAGTTCGGACTGTTTTCGAACGTCGTAACTACGACTAATCGCACGCAGTCTGCGCGCTTTGTTTTGAATGATATCTAAAGTGTTTTTTTTTTTCATTATTCCTGAAAATATCAATCATTCATTGACTGTCGACAAATTAACATCGACAAATAAAAATTAAAATAAAACTTCCGAATTTAATTGCACTATGAATACATACATTGCTACCTTTACAATATTTTATAAAAACGTAACAAAAAAGTTATTGAATTATATTTTTCCGCTAAAACCAAAACCTAACTAGAGATTCTTATAGAAACCCGGTCCACCTCCACTCTCAGTACCAATTGCCACGCCCTGCTAGTGTACCATTGAGTCTCATATACATTACTTAAATAATAAGACCTAAAAATGTACACAATGATTGCAATAAATATATATGAATAATTGAATATAAATATAAGGACTGTAGCGAATTGAATTTAAGAGCTTTTAATTTTCTTACATATACCATAAAATTAGAAATATCCCATACCGTAACAAAGTTATGATTTTAGTTTTTTTTTTTAACTTTAAACCTTCATAACTCAAAACACGAAATGACCTACTTAGTGACTCTTCGCTCTACGCCCACGATATGTACGTTTACGCACGAATTAATTTCGCACGAAAACGTGTACAGTGAGCGCAGGTTGTAGAAAAAGGCAAACGATAACTTTGTGATGAAACCGCCTCGTAAACATCCATCAGAATAATGTCAAGATCCCCATAAAACTACGACGGCATCGTTCACTAATTTATCTGGTGTGTAACACCCAACCTACTGGATACTTGATCTATTGTGTCCATGATCCTTGAAAATGACAGAATGGTGTCAAAAAGGCTGTAGTGTAGCTTTGGTTTGGCAAAAAGTTAAATATAAAACCGGCCAGTCATGTTCCATAATAAATACGATAGGTACCTATCTAGATATTTAGTAAAACAAGATCCGTCAAGTGCGAGTGTAACTCGCGCGCCGAGGGTTTTGAACGTTTTTCAACAAATATGTACCAAAATTACCAGTTAGAGACTTCGCAATTTAAAGAATACCTAAGAATAGATAACCTATCTAGGTTACATTTCAGATGGATCTCTCTGCATGCTTCGGTTAAATGGGTGGTTCGGTTAAGGTGGGTATTGGTAAATTTTTCGACTTTTTTCGAAATATTTCAAAAAGTATGAAAGTTACAGAAATTTAAAAAAATGGTTTGAAATGTCCAAACCGATACCTTTCATTTGATACCCCACTCGGTGGGGTAGCCCCCCTTTTGAAAATTATTCCTTTTTGACCATTTTTCAAAAAGTGTTCTTTTTACAGACTTCTCTATATTTTTCCTGTAAAATATAGATCCATATCTACAAACGCTTCATACATTTTAAATGGATTGGTGGGCAAACTTCGGAGATAGGGGGGGGGGGGAATGGGTATTTTTTCGACTTTTTTCAAAATATTTCAAAAAGTATGAAACCTACAGAAATTTAAAAAACTGTTTTGAAACGTACAAACAGATACCTTTCATTTGATACCCCACTCGGTGAGGTAGCCTCCCCTTTTGAAAATTATTCCACCCCATTTTGACCATTTTTCAAAAAGTGTTCTTTTTTCAAACTTCTCTATATTTTTCCTGTAAAATATAGATCCATGTCTATAAACGCTCCATACATTTTACATGGATCGCTCTGCAATCTTCGGAGATAGGGGGGGGGGGGAATGGGTATTTTTTCGACTTTTTTCGAAATATTTTAAAAAGTATGAAACCTACAAATATTTCAAAATATATTTTGAAATGTACAAAATGATACCTTTCATTTGATACCCCATATGACTCTGTAGGTATCTTTTAAAATTTCGGCATCACAATTTGTATGGAAAATATTCATTTTCATTTTTCATTTATTTTTCTCAAAATCTGTACAGGCGCACGAAATGTATTATTGTTTTAAATTTCAAGTTGATAGCTGCAGTAGTTTTTGAGTTATTAAGGAGGGAAAAAAGGACAGACAAAGCGAGACCATAAGGGTTTTGAAACCGATCTTCGATCATCCAAACCCTAAAAATCAATAGAATCAGGCATCCTTTGAGTACGGAACTCTCAAAATAGTTCGTCTTCCAAATGCAAATACCTAAGGGACGTTTAACGTTTCAATGTATTGTTAGTTGGCGCTTAGGTAAGTCAAGTAGGTACCATTGATTCTTATGCTATCCCCACAGGCCACATCGGAAAAATCCGACACTTAGAGCAGAAGAGCGGAGAAATACACACACTTAGAGCATGGTAAAATCTCAAGGCCTCAATTTCACGAAATTAATCGTTTCACCATAACAATACGGCATACCGTATTATAGTATATTTATACATGCCAAAATTTGGAATTGTGAGATGTCTCACAATTCCAAATTTTGGCATGTTACTTTTGATGAAGGAAACTACAGAGGGAGGGACGCGTGTCAAAAGAGTCAAGGTTTAAACTATTCATTCTATCAATCTCTATGCAAATAGCATCACATGCACTAGGTATCTTACAGTTTCATTTATCTATAGACGATTCTGCAACGATACCATACCATTGTCATAGTAAAGCCATTGGTAAGCAGAATAATTCTGGTTATGATTTTAGTTGGTTTGGTACTAAGATCTGTACCCACAGCGTGTCATGCTAACAATCGATTAAATAAATTATCAAGAATAGCTCTACTTTCCCATACCTACTTAGTACATCCAATTCAACAGCAGTTGTCAAAAATATGGCGGTGAAATATTTTATCAAGCTATATGCAAATAGCACCACATGCACTATCTGAGTTTCTTTGGATCATACGTTAGTGGTCAAATACGGATTAAGTCAAACACTCAAAATAACAAAAAGAATCTAAGTTTTCGCAAAAAGTCCAAAAACTCATTTAATGTCGTCTCGTAAATGGTCAATCTGAGCAAAATCGATAAAATTCTTTAATGCACGCAATAGGTATAAAGCAACCCTAAGCAACCCCAAAACTATTATAATATAATTAAATGCGAAAGTTTTTGTGCACCTATCTATGTTTTACTTCTAAATAATAAAACGCCTACACAGATAATTATACAAAGAATCAGTGGGCTCGACGCTCTAACATAGAGATTATTGGGATCCCTGAAACTCGTAATGAGAACCTGATGGACCTGGTACGGGATGTCGCTAAGCGTGCCAATTTTGTACTGACGCCTTATGACATTGATTTTGTCACTCGCGTGGCCCCCTCCACTAGTGATGCCAATAAAAACAAGCCTATAGTTCTCCGGATGATTGGTCGATCTAGGAAGGATGAGTTTATCCATGCCATGAAGAGCCTTCGTGGGCTAAAGGCTTCTGGTCTAGGGTTCAATGGCAAGGATACCCCCATTTTCTTTAATGACCATCTCACCAAATACAACAAAATGCTTCTCCAGCAGGCCAAGACTCGGGCAAGAGAAAGAAATTATAAATATGTATGGGTCAAGCACTGTACTATAATGGTGCGCTGCTCTGACACTAGCAGAGTAATTCACATTGGTTGCGAAGAGGATTTAAAGAAGATTGCTTAGGTGTTATTCTTAATGTTTGTAGCTCATATTTCTTGATAAAATTAAATAAATTGTATCTGTTGATAGCTTCATCCCTTAAATTCTGCAGTTGTGGCGACGTAGGCTGGGCTTTCCTTTCATTCTTGTGCGACGTTCTCTTGTGTTACTCCTTTGTTATGGATGTGGAGAGTCTTTATCTTCCAGGTTCTAGGATTAACATATCTGTGATAAGTAACAAATTACAATGTATTCTATAAATAAACTTAACATCTATTATCAGAATGTCCGCGGACTCCGGACCAAGACAAATAGGTTCTACAGAAACCTTCTCAACTCTAATTATGATATAATCTGTCTGAGTGAGACCTGGCTCCTTGATGGCATTTTTAGCAGCGAATTATTTGACGACCGCTACATCGTTTATAGGTGTGATCGAAACTACCAGTCTAGAGGTGATTCTCTTGGAGGCGGGGTTCTACTGGCTGTTTGTCGTGATATCTGCGTTATCAGCTCTCGAAGCATCCCATTCAACAATCATTATGCTGAATCAGTTGAAATTATAATTGAGATCAATCATAATTTAAAGCTAAGAGTTTACTGTTGTTATTTCCCTCATGGATCTGGCTCCTGTCAACGTGATGCTCTATCGGAATTCTATGAAATTGTGTCTCAGAGTATTATTGACAACCCTGATGACTTATATTTGATTACAGGTGACTTTAATTTGACTAACGGAAGGTGGGATTGCTCATCTGGCCAGCCTCTGCTCATGGATTCTCATCTAGACCACCTCGTTTCCGACCTGGATGAGTTTTTAACTTTTGCTGGTTTACAACAGTATAATCATGTCTTTAACGATAATGATAGAATGCTTGACCTTATAATTAGTAACCTACAATGCAATGTAATTAAATGCTCATTACCTCTCTCACTCCCTGTTGATAGTCATCATCCGCCCCTGGAATTGGAGACACTAGATCTCAAATGTAAGACCATTCGTCCGGCGCCACGAACGGTTCACCTATTTCGTAAAGCTGATCATGATGCTATCTTTAAAGCCCTCTCGAGTATAGATTGGTATCTTCATCTGAGTGACAATGATCTAGAAGTAGCTACTAAGACATTCTATAAACTCATTAACAATGTTATTGATGACTATGTACCAAAAAAGGTAATCAGATCTTGCAACCACTACCCCATCTGGTACTCAAATCCCTTAATTAAAATAGTAAAAGAAAAACGTAAATTCCATACCAAATGGAAGATTTACAAAAATCAGGCTGATTATGAGACTTTCAGTATGCTAAGAAAGAGGCAAAAGAAGGTTCAGGCAGATTGCTATAAATCGTTCATCTCAAAATCAGAGTATAAAATTAACTTAGATAGTAAAAACTTCTGGACCTTTGTGAAGTCTAAAAAGAAGAATGATGATTTACCTGATAATATGTTTTATACTGACTTAACTGGATCTAATGCTGCCGATATTAGTGAACTTTTCAACATATATTTCCACTCAGTGTTTGAGCCATCTATAGTAACTAATAATGACTCTGCCAATAAATTTCTTGGTTCTGGAACAACTCTAAATACAATAGAATTATCTGTGTCTACGGTTCGGAAATATCTTGGAGGTCTAAATGATAGGAAAGGTTATGGGCCCGACTGTGTACCTCCATTCTTTCTTAAACAGTACCGAGAGGCTCTTGATCTTCCCATATTTATATTATTTAGCCGCTCGCTGCGGACAGGCTATATACCTAAATTATGGAAAAGGTCTTTCGTGGTTCCCGTCTTTAAATCTGGAGATAAGCATGACGTGAAGAATTACAGACCAATCTCTAAGCTCTGTACCATAGCCAAAATGTTCGAAAAAATAGTCTATGATTCTTTGTACCCTGCCTTACGTCCGCTTATTATAAAAGAACAGCATGGTTTCATAAGGAAGCGCTCAACGGAGAGCAATCTGTGCGAGTTTACTCATATTGTTTCAGAAGCTATGGATCGAGGATTTCAGATCGATGTCATCTACACTGACTATTCTAAGGCTTTTGATAAGGTCTCACATTCCTTATTGGTCCAGAAATTGAATGAGGCTGGCATTCACGGTGACCTCCTTCGGTGGTTAGAATCTTATCTGCGCGATCGGAGTCAAGCGGTTACGATAAAGGGCTACTGTTCCTCATTTGTGCCAATTACGTCCGGTGTGCCACAGGGGTCTCATCTAGGCCCTCTTCTCTTCTTGATTTTTATTAATGATGTTATTAATAATTTTCACTCATCTGATTGTTTAATTTATGCGGATGATACTAAAATATTTAAAATAATTAAAACCGTTTCTGACTGTTATGCCCTTCAGGATGATTTGAATAGGCTTTTCTCGTATTGTAACCGTAATTCTATTGTATTAAATACAAAAAAATGTAATGTTATATCTTTTTCTAGAAAAACTAATTCCATAAATTTTAACTACAATTTTTATAATAATAGCATATCAAGAGTCACAGAGGTAAGAGACCTAGGAGTATATCTCGATAGCAAACTCTCGTATATTTCTCACTATAATAAAATTTCCTCTAAAGCTTCTAAGATGCTCGGCTTTGTCTTGAGAATAGGAAGGGAATTTAATAACCCTAATACGTTAATTACTCTGTATAACAGTTTTGTAAGATCCATAATCGAATATTCCTCCGCTGTCTGGAATCCTCGATACAAAGTGCATATACTTGAACTGGAGAAAATTCAAAAAAAGTTTTTGAAACACTTTGTTTACCGTTTTCCGCTGGCCGCTTCTGATACCATTTACAGCCTCCAGGACCGTCGAGTAATTAGAGACCTTATGTTCCTGCATAAAATTCTGAATAACAACATTGACTCCAGTGAACTTCTTGGTAATATATTTCTTTTTTGCCCTAGACTATCGTCTCGGAAGAAAAAATCATTTTGGACACCCACATCCAGAACACAGTATCATGGGAATGTTTTCATAAATAGAGTATGTGATGCATACAATAAAAATTTCTCCGATGTAGATATTTTTGATTTGTCTGCACTTAAGTTTCGTAGGGAATGCTTTGCCCGCCTCGCCAATACTGCTTCTTAAAATTGTTATTACTTGTATCACAATGTTGCCTTATCGCTAAAATTTGTCTAAAATTGTCTTTCGCTTAAAATTCACTACATTCTTATCTAAATTTACCTTGATTTTAAACTTGTTTATTAGAATTATGTATCTTAGTAATCTGTATCTGTTATGTTTCACACACGTCAAAGGGTTACTACAGTGTACTATTTTTTATCGGTGGAAACACTTATTGGTTTTTGTATTAATTCTATGTCTCCATTGTATTTTGTACTATTATAACTGTTTGTTTCCTAAATAAAAATAAAAACAAAAACAAAACAAAATAACTTTTTTAGTACATAAGTAAAATATATCAAATAATTAATACTAAAGCTAATTTTTACCGCGAATTCGTATTAGGTATGGACGATTTTGCAACGATACCATTGTCATAGGAAAACGATTCGTAAGCAGAATTTAGCCCCTCTGGTCAGATTTTAGTTCCCATAGCATGTCATGCTCACAAACGATTAAATCATCAAGAATAGCTCTACTTTCTCATACTTACTACACCCACTTCAACACCAGTTGTCAAAAAATATGGCGGTGAAAGACGAATTTATTTTCTCAAAAGCTTTTATGACTCAATCTAAAAGCCATTAAACATCAAGCTAAAAACATAAAACAATAGAAATATAGATTTATCCACTCGGCAATAAAAAAGAGTCGGCACCTATCATAAATCACCTAATTAAAGAACTGACTATCCCAAGCTTTAAATAGGTCACAAGAGAATAATCTGTTTATCAGAGAGTGGTAAAAGACTGGTTCATGTTGTTTTAAATACAGAGATGCCAGTGTAGCAGTTCTGAGAACTTTTTTGTAGGTATGCGGGCCTTTTCTTTTGATGAACTCTTTCTTTTGTACAACCGCAAGTTTTGAGTATTTTGATGGACAGTTCTGATAACTTAATCTGAAATGAAGAATTTTGTAATACTTAGTTGCTACTAAGTAATACAGTCCCTACGTTACTAACGTTCCTAAAAGTACAGTACCGGTGGCGATAAATACTGCATATCGACCTTTGGAAAAAGAGACAATTAGCTAATTGTACCTACCTATCTAGGTACCTAGTTATCCAAACAGGATCTATTTTGATAAGAGACTGACTCTAGTGGTGTTTCCAAAAAAATATACTAAATCGGGCAATTTAGTACATTTTAACTGTGGTTTTTGACAGAAGTTTTCATACATCAAAGTTAACCGACGAAGCTGCTAACTGTCCGATTATCTTTTGTTGCACATCAGCCGTAGGTAATACCTACTTAAGTTTTTTGTCCAAAAACTTGTTTTAAAAATATTACACTGATTTTCAGAGCTCTAGTTGCCCCAATAAGCGACGATCTACATAACTCCAAACTTTAATAAATTCAGCAGCAAGCGTGTTTCTTTTCCCTTTCTCGAAGAACAAAGCAAAAAAATAAACAGAATTCCCAGATCAGGTCAAGTTGACTCGGGTTCGTACCTAATCGAATACATTTGCAAATCATTCCGAGACCCGTGGAACTAACCGCAAACCCGCAGAGGTCAGCAAGTTTCTAAAACAAGAGAGATACCACGACAGACTGCTCAGATTCTCAACTGTCTGTGAAAATAAAAAACATAACACCTAATCAAATTTTTTTTTATGTCGTTAGTTATATTTGACACAGAATCATTCCGAAGTACGCAAAGCGTCTTAAAAATGGTAAGAATGAATGTCTAATTACTTAATTAATTAGACATTCATTCTTACCATTCGCTCCAATTCCAGACTTTTTATACCCACTTGGGTATAAAAGGCTGGAATTGGAGCGAATGATAATCAAATCAAATCAAATCAAATCAAAAACTCTTTATTTCCATAAATACAATAAATGTACAATTAGAAAAGGTCAAATCATAAAACTAAACACTGACACGGAAATAAAGTGATATTTTTGATTTCTGTCGCTTCGGTATGTAGACTAAAGTAAAGAAGCGACGAAGAAACCTTTAGCCTGTTAGTTGTTATTTTTCGAGCTGGAGCAAAACTCGTCCCAAGCTTTTTTATCCTCTAGATAATCTGATATTTTGTAGTAAGCCTTTTTACAAAGGATATGGACTATTTGTTTGAATTTATTTATTGATAATTTTTGCAACTCACTTGGAGTTTTGTTGTAGAAGCGTATACATTGCCCTTTAAAAGATACATTTATCTTGTGTAGCCTAGTTGTGGGCACAGCGAGTTTATCCTTATTTCTAGTATTTATATTATGTGTGTCGCTATTTTTAGGGAATACATTGATATTTCTATGAGTGTACAACAAGTTTTCATAAATATATTGACATGGTACTATCATTATATTTATTTCTTTGAATTTATCACGCAGGGATTCTCTGGGACCCATGTTATAGATTGCACGAACAGCTCTCTTCTGCAGCACAAATACGGTGTTAATATTTGCAGCGTTCCCCCACAGCAGTATGCCATAAGACATAACACTATGGAAGTAGCTGAAATAGACTAGTCTAGAAGTATCAACGTCTGTAAGATGACGGATTTTTTTGACTGCATACGCTGCAGAACTAAGTCTTTTCGATACCTTATCTATGTGTGGGCCCCATTGAAGTTTACTATCTAAGGTTATTCCTAAGAATACTGTACTGTTTAAAATTTCTAACGTATATTAATAATTAGGTAAATGATGAACTAGAATACCTACTGATGAAATGTGTCAAAGATGTCGACAAAATTATCTGTTAAGGACTTACCTACATTTACCTAACATTGATGATTTGAACATTTATTGTGTTTTATAATAATATACAACGTCATCTGTGAGCGTGGCCTATTAAGATTTTAGTGGATGGCCATATTCGAAACCTTGAGAGCTATAGTAATGTCGTGAAAGGAGTCATGGGCTCAATTTATGAGAAAATAAAAACTAAAACGGATTTGGCCATCCACTGCGATCTCAAAAAGACATCCTGTATGCTGATGAACTAGAATATGGATCACTTATTTCATAATTGAACTACAAGTGGCAGTATAAACCTATCACCGCAAAAAAAAATCTAAACCAACTTACCTCGGTCTCCCAAACATCTTTCTCAAAATTTTTCTGTGTTATTTTGAGGACTCAAGCCAAAGAATTTTCCGTTTTCCTAACTAAACTAATAACTCTGTCGTGTGTATGCCATCCCTATTTATGCAAGCCCACTAAGTCGACTGACGACCCCTAGGGTGTAGTACAATAATGTTCATCACACAGGACCCCTGATGCGATGTGGGTTTAACCCATCGCAATTCATGTAGGTACTAGAGCCACATGATCCACTTATTTTGTTACTGACTGACCAGCCAATTGGTGCAAAAATTCAAACAATATTTTAGTTCATCTACGAAAATAGATCTCAAATCTTACGAATATTTGAAAATAGCTTAAATCAATGCAAGCATAGGTAATAATGCAAGCGTAGGTACGCACATAGCATCGTGATCTTATGACATTTGACGTGTTTGGTATTATATTCTGCTTTTTCAAATTTTTCACAAGTTTTACCAATTGATAACATTGTAGTCGTCGCGGGAACTCAGTGGAGGCGGCTCAGTGACACTATTTGATTTAAGATGCTTCCTACATTGCGAGATATGCTGTATATGATCTTAAAGTAACATTATGGGGTCAAGCGCACTGCAACATTATGTGGCGTCGCTTTGGGGAAGGCCTAATGGAAGGACGGACGTATAGGTACCTAAGAAGAGCTGAAAATTAATATAATTATTGAACAATGATTTTAGTGACAAAAAATGATGCTGTAGATACAGCAAACTGTTTTTTTTTTCATCTAGGTCAACGAAGCTCAATTTCATCTGAGTTTGAGCTTCGTTGTATTCCATAGCCTTTAGTAAGTATTTCGTGTTCTACCTAAAGGTAGGTTCAAATACCAAGGTCCGGCCACACCTGCGAAGATCAACAGGTCCAGTAAGCCAACAGTCAATAGCCGCCCACCCGGCACTTTATGGCTCAATCTATCTAAAAATTATGTTTGTCCAACCTCCATAAAGATCAATGGTTTACGGTCTCTCAGTGCGTGAGAGCCAGCATAGTAAATGGATAGCCACAGAAATCCAATGCCAGAAATAAAAACAAACAATCGCCCAAAATCGAATCGTACTCGCACAAGAAAAATATCGATGAAGCTTACAGGCCCGTGGTGGATGGTAGGAACTTCAAAAGACCTAATAACACGGAGTGGGTAAAGTCCGGTGTTGGTATCCCGGTACCTCCACCAAACATTTAATATAATTTATTCGGTAAATTTTTTGTGCGATAGATATTTAGTAGGTTATGTATGTACCATACCAAGTGTGTATGTACACACTTGTGCACTATAATATGTCCTGCGCATCTGGCTAGTCTCCGAGAGACTGGCCGCCGTAGTCGAAATTCGGCTAGGAGGACATTATTTTATTATTATTAAGTGTGTAAAGCAGCGGTTTACATAACGGGCGCCATCGAATCCTGAGCGCAACTCAGGATTGTAAAATAACTCACCAGCGAAGCGAGGGAATTTATCAGGTTTATTTAGGTATTTATTAGATTTATTTAGTCATTACTATTTCAATGAGAACATCATATACTATTTCAATATAAGTATGTTTATTATAAGTATATGTATGTACCTAGTGTAGATTTGTACACTTCCTCTACCTATTGTATCGCCTCTCCTATAACTCTAAGGTTTTCTGGAAGAAAACTTTTTTTCAGGGTTAAGCTCGCCAATGTACATATCCTATTATATAAGTTCATTATTTGTATTAATTGTGTACAATAAAGAATTACTAGAATCCTGAATGCGAGAGGGATTCAATAAAGGCCGTGACGTAAGACATTGCTTTGAGCCCTCGGTGCATAATCTACTTTTTTAAATGGTCTTAGTATGTCCAATATGTCCATGAACCATCCTCATGGAAATCCTCGAAAACGTTCAAATAGCCATGTTGGTGCTTTCCCAGTTTATTGATGTATTTATCTTGGCAGTAGATGACACACTGCTAAAATAAACTGTGCCGATACGCAGTGTGCTTTTACCCAGATTGATGAATCATCCATTGTAGATTTATATAAAATCAGGCTTGCGAGAAACTATCGTATTTTAGGAAACAGCTGTGTAGATGTTTAGTGAAATTGTTACAAGATGTGAATGAACGTTTGTTTTCCTCAATTACAGTTTTGTGAGCTCAAGTTGTTTTTCATGTTGGGTTTTTCAAACCTGCTTTGCCAAAAGTAGATGAAATACGTAGGTGCGTGGACTCTGTTAAAACTCCGATCTAGAAAGTGTCTACACCGGAGTTTTGTGGTTCAAAAGCAAAAATACTTCATCATCATCATAGCAGCCCAGCATCAGCACAGGTCCACTGATGGACATAGAACCCCTTGGGCACCGGGGACATCGGGGCTGAGTCGCATAAATATACTTAGCACTTTAGATAAATTAGTAGCCTTCTATTTCTATGCTTTGGTACTAGTATAGTATTATTAAACAGACTGATTCGTTGGTCTAGCGGTCAGCTTGTTCACCTCATAATCAGCGATTATGTGGTCATGGGTTCGAATCCCGGGTCGGTTCATTAAGGAAAATTCGCAGCACGGGAGTCCTGACTCCCGGGCTGCTACTGTCAACACCGCCAACTCCCTCAAGTTGGTGGTGTTACAACCCCGTGCCTCGGAAAGCACGTTAAGCCGTTGGTCCTGCGCCTGTCCTCTCCCCGGTCGTGTCGATCTGTCGCCCCTTCGGATTATGAGAGTGAGGGAATAGAGAGTGTTTACGCACACACTTGTGCACTATAAATGTCCTGCGCATCTGGCGAGTCTCCGATGAGACTGGCCGCGATCGTCTAAATTCGGCTAGGAGGATATTATTATTAAATCTTTAGCTTTAGTACAAACAAAAGAATGCTTGATGCGGTCCTAAGTTCTTCTTTATTTCATTCGAAAATAGTCACAATTTTCAGTCCCGAAGCGATGCAGAATCAAATTACGCCCATTTGTAACATATCTCACTGGCAATTTATTTTTCACTGCATTTTAAATCGACATTTTGCTGCGGATACGGCCGTTAAATCGTATGCGATGCATGTTAACCCGTCACAGCAAGATGTTGCCAATATGTGATGGAAATGGGAATTCACTGGGTACCTTTAACCAAAAGCTCGAGTTCACTGTTTTTTGTTTTTTCACTGTTTATGAGGATGGTTTCTAGTACGATTATTATAAGAATCAATCTCTGGGTTTATTCCCATGGTCACTGTATTATTCCTGACTGTTTTGGCGTTTGATATTGTGCTTCTTTGAAGGCCATTTAAGAAACAAGAACATAATAAAAAAAATAAAACCCCGATAGATTTTCATTTAACATGGCTTAGAACACTCGGGATAAATTATCTAGGACATAAAAAAACTAAACGAACACCTGTTCATCTGTTTGGGAGATACGATACCACAGACAGATACACAGATACACAGAAATACACGTTAAACTCTTAACACACCTCTCTTTTTGCGTCGGGGGTTAAACAGAGATCTTCATAACCTCCAACTTATTTAAGAGCCAAATAAGGTAACCTAGCAGGAGAAGTGCAGCAGCCTCCTTCTGTATTTTTAAAGATATTGGATACATTTATTTGGCAATTTTTCATCTCGACTCACCACCTGGCAAGCGTGGCACAATATTCCATGGCAAAATATTCCATCATTGGGAAAGGCATGTAGAGCAGTACACGCCTCTCCCAAAGAGGAATATGGACAGACTTCCAACACCCAATCCTGCTGAAAGAAAGTCATTTAGCAAAATCCCTGACCTTCATAAATCCACGCCAGCCCTCATACAAACCACCATAACCATAATTCATTCATGCTCTACAAACTCGACTGCATCAAATTGTTTGACTTTCAATATATTACATCACAATGTTTGGCTAGAGGCACCAACAACCAGAGGCAACAAGACAAATGGCAGTAGATCTAATTTAACTTATGAATATGGATGTGATGGAAGTTAAATATGAGTTACGGTTATACCATGGCTGTTAACTACTTTATGACTTACTGGCCTTACGGCAGGTAGAATATGTAGAGTTTTCTTGGCTTTCATTTGTATAGTGTAAGACTGAGATGCGAAAAAAGAGTTTGGTGACCAACTCGAGCAACTTCGCATCGTCCTTTGCTTATCGTAAAAATAAGAATTTGGCGGCGCTAGTGTGAGTGCAGGGGGCCTTAACAGGGGAGGTTAATTTAAGAAAATTAAATTTGAGATTATAAGGTACCTACTATCTGCTTACTTTTAAGCTAGATGAAACTGTTTGGCTTGTCTAGCATTTCGTTATATTAATTATTTACCATTTTCTTGGATCCCGTAACTTTCCGTATCCGTAGTTACTAGACATAGAAATTAAATTAAAAAGAACATAGAATAATTAATAGGGATGGTTCCCTATACGTAGCGTCTCATCATCGAAACCTGGTTCCATTATGAGAAACGATCTTAGCATGTAAGTACTCACATAAAACGTCCAAAACTACATTTACCTACTTAATAATTCAATACGTTCATCAGCAATTTGAGTCGTAATAAGTAAATCTAAACTTATCCAACCTAAAATCATAAAACAAATCAACTCCCCAACTCGCAGCAAACTACAGTAAAACCACTATTCATACTAAATCCAATAGAAACATCATAAAACTTCTAACATAAATAAGTTCTCATACTGCTGGGAGCAAGGCGCTGAAGTTTCATAAGGAAAGGTTATTTAACTAGGGAAATAAATTCGCAAAAACGATACATTCACCCAAATTTACTATCAAATTGCTATAGGGTGAATTTATTGCTTAACCCTCGATAAAGCATAGATAATCTTCTTATTCTTACTGGATTTGCCTTTACAATGACCTTGTTGGTTGGCTTGGGAACATCGATCAAGGTTGCCGGTTGCCGCCACCGTGGAACACCTGAAGCTTGGGAATTATGATTTTTTTTCACAAAATTACCAATAAAACAACATTAGAATTTCACAAATTTATATTATAAAAACTGTTTTTCTTTGCAGATAATGTTTCAACTTTCCGAGCAGGTAAGTACCTACCTATCGGTTATCATATCACTTTCACATAACGCACATCTCCATGACCGAGCTGGTGGAGCTATGGCGCCAGCCACTCCGGGGGACCAATTTGCCCAATCGCCAATCCAACCAATCGCTTCACAGATAATTCTTATTTTCAGGTTACTCATTTTCTACGAACGAAATGCTTCGTATAATTATGATTGAATGTCACTTGGTAAGTTCGTTTAATCATGAACTATGACAAGATATCATCACAGAGAATCCATGAAAGAAATTCCAGAAAGTGCGATCGGAGTTTTAGCACGGAGAGATTGATAAAATGGTTCTACACTTGCGAGCTTTAAACTGGAATCGCTTCAAGGGTTGTTCAAGACTAATTTTTACAATTTCTTTGCAGTGAACTATGAGTTAAGTTATGTTTTCCCTTACGCAGGATTTAGATTGGTTTCATTAAACCTGGACACTTTTGACGTGCGTCTCTCCATCTGTTGCTTCTTTAGATAAACTCCTTGACTTGTCTCTGGTCAGGCGAGACGTAAACAAACAGAGGCAAAGCTCTTGCGAATTTTTAATTAATTTATGTGGATAAAGTGGCTCTCATCACGTAAAAGTTTGCAACAACAACAAACTAACCTCCAAGATACACAAAGCAATCACTTTATGGCACGTCCAGACAAAATTCTGGCTGAAAAATCACCGTAAGCAACATCACAAGGAATATTATAACGGACACAACACAAGAACAGTGATTTCGAAAATTTTGGGACTCAAAAAACGTGAGTACCATTTTCTGATGGTATTGCGCAACCTCTATGGTTGATTTAGCCTACTTGATGTACATATGTCAAGCTCTGAATGTCATGTTATTTTTACGAGAGAAAAATACGTTGATATAATAATGTTTATAATAAAAGGCATTGTATTGCAAATGATATAATATTTATATTCCACGCCTAACAATTGGTAGCAGAGCGTGGTTACCTGCATAAATGCCAAAAGAAATAGACTAACGAACGTAAAAATGGCGTCGTCTACGTACCGTTCCATAGAAACGTTAACAAGAAATAATTACGACACCTGGAGTTTACAAGCCCAGGCAGTATTGATTAAAACCGAATTATGGAACTACGTTAGTGGCGAAACAAAATTGTCGCCCACATCGAGCGCCGTCGAAAAATGTAAGTTCGAAAAAAATGACATACAAGCTAGATCGGAATTAATTCTGCTCATCTCACCGCCGGAATTAAAACAAATAAAAGCATGTAATACGTCAAAAGAGTTATGGGATAAAATTAAATCCATACATCAGAGCACTGGTCCGGCGAGAAAAGCAACGCTGTTGAAACAACTGGTTCTAAAAAAAATGAGCTCCGAAGAGGATATCCGCGACCATTTAAATAATTTTATGGATGTCGTCGGAAAGCTGGAAGACATGGAAGTTAAAATCCACCCGGAATTATTGAGTATTATGATGCTCTATAGCCTCCCATCAAACTATGAAAACTTCCGCATTACTATTGAGTCACGGGATGTGCTGCCTGGCCCAGAAGAATTACAAATAAAAATTATAGAAGAAAATGAGGCCAGAAAGCAAACAAAACCGAATGACACCTCATCAAGGTCTGAAGCACTTTATGCTAAACAGAAGAGGAAGACCGTCGTCTGTAAACACTGCAATAAAAAAGGACACACTACAGAGACATGTTGGTCGAAGAAAAGAGCCACTCACCCACAGAAAAAGGAAACCCATGAAAAGAACTACAATGTCTGTTATTCATTAGCAAACAGCATTAGCGAAAATCTATGGTGCCTTGATAGTGGCTGCAGCTCTCACATAACTGGCGAGAAAGAAAAATTCGAAGAATTAACTCCTGAAGTAAACACTTTAAGTCTCGCGTCGAAGAAGCACACCACACAAATTAAAGGGCGAGGAAAAATTCGTATCTCGACCAGCGACGGAAAATATAATTTGAATGATGCGTTGTACGTACCAGAAATAACTACAAACCTCATATCAGTCGGGAAAATAACCGATAACGGTTACAAGGTACTATTCGAAAAAGGAATAGCATCGATCATAGAAGAAGATAATGTCGTACAACAAGCTCAAAGAAATAAAAACGGGCTATATTATCTAAATTTCAAACCTAACAAAGAATCAGCAAATTTTACGAAGTCACAAGATGAATCGTGGTCATGGCACAGAAAATTGGGTCACATAAACGAAAAAGATCTCAAAATGATGGTTGCGAAGCAGATGATGAGAGGACTAGAATTAAAAGAAGTAAAGTTAGATACCTGCGAAACTTGTATAAAAGGTAAACTTACATCCTTACCATTTGCTAGCCATGATCGATCGTCAACTGAAATTTTAGAAATTATACACAGTGATGTCTGTGGACCTTTTGAAACGGGATCGATTGCTGGATCCAGATACTACGTATCCTTCATTGATGACTTCACCAGGTACTGCTGTATCTACTTCATTAAAAACAAGAGTGAAGTAATCGAAAAGTTTAAGGAATACAAAAATGGAGTGGAGCTGTTCACAAAGAAAAAAATCAAGCACTTGCAATCGGATAATGGTGGCGAGTACAGAAGCAAAGATTTTGATGACCTGCTCATAAAATGTGGCATCAAAAGGAGATTAACAGCACCATACACTCCGCAACAAAACGGCGTAAGTGAACGAAAAAACCGATCACTGCTGGACAAGGCTAGATGTTTAATGATAGAAGCGAAAGTACCCTCATGCTTATGGGCCGAAGCAATAAGCACAGCCAATTATCTAATAAACCGGAGTCCTGCAAAAGCCTTAAATGGAAGTACTCCGTACGAAAAATGGGTTGGCAGAAACCCAGCCGGAAACCATTTACACATTTTCGGCAGCAAAGCATTCATCTTGAACAAAAGACGAAGAGGCAAATTCTCCCCTAAAGCCACAGAAGGAGTATTTATGGGATACGCCAAAAATGCTAAAGGATTCAGAGTCTATTTACCTGACCAAAAAGATGTTGTAATCAGTCGAGATGTCAAATTTATGGAGAAGATGTACTATGATGATGAAACTCATACAGAAGCAGTCCTTGACGACAGCATACGGAGACCTGAAAAAGAAAAAGAAATGGTGATACAACTTAACAATAAGAAAAATCGTCAAAATTCTAACTTACCGATTCAGGATCCTATCCCCTTGACAGATATGTCCACCTCAGATGCCACCAACTATGAAAGAAACATTAATGAAAATCTGTTGCCACCTGAGGATGAGGGGGCTGAAATTGCTGATCAATACCAAACTTCATCTGAAGAGGATGAAGGGGCTGAGAGTAATGGATACCAAACTCCACACGAAACAAATGAGGGAACATCTCAAAGACCCACAAGAAATCGAAAGAAACCTACATGGTCAAAAGACTACCACTTACAAGATGATATGGAAGATAGCATGCTCGTGTCGGATATGTTATACTTGTCTGATCAAGATGAAACTGAAGATGACTGGCACGACGCAATCAAAGCTGAAATGAGAGCACATATCAAGAATGAGACGTGGAAAATCAAGAAGAAAACCACTGGAATGAAGCTCATTGACTACAAGCTTGTTTTTAAAACAAAAACTGGACCGGACAATACGGAAACTAAGAAGGCAAGACTTGTTGCTCGGGGATTCACCCAAAGACCTGGAATAGATTTCAATGAGACTTTCGCGCCTGTGGCCAAGTTAAGCTCCATCAGAACCGTCGTTGGAATGTCTGTCGAAAAAGGCATGAAATTAAAGCAGATGGATGTCACGACAGCTTATCTAAACGGCGACATAGAAGAATATATCACTATGAAGGTACCTGAAAACCTGGAAATGTATGTGACAGAAATAATTATCGATGAGAGCAGAAATAATGACCTGACTGTATACAATAAAGCTAAAAACATGCTAAAATGTATTAGAGACATCAAAGGAGAAAAGGTCTGCAAACTACAACGATCCCTGTATGGTCTAAAACAATCCGGGAGACAGTGGTATATCCGATTGGACACGGAGTTACGCAATATTGGGTTTATCCCATCACAAGCAGACCCGTGTGTATACATACTACAGAAAGGAGGAGCTAAAGTAATCACAGCCATCTGGGTAGACGATTTACTTATAGCTTACAACTGTCCTAAGAAGATGCAAGAAATCCAAACGATGCTTGCACAGAAATTTGAAATAAAAGATTTGGGAATACCACAGAGAATGCTCGGAATTGATTTTAAATACACTAAAGATACAGTGAAACTTTTCCAAGAAAAGTATATTAGGGATTCTCTAATTAAATTTAAAATGGACGATTGCAAAGCAACAAATACGCCTATAAAACCAAGGCTATCGCTTGAAGCTGACAAAAGTCCAAAAGATAAAGAATTGCCATATAAAAACCTGATTGGAACACTTATGTATCTAGCAGTAGCTACGAGACCCGATATTATGTTCGCAGTCAGTTATCTCTCGCAATTCAACGATAGCTACAATGCCGAACACTTTAAGAGTGCCAAGCGTGTGTTAAAATACCTGAAGGGTACATCTAGTATCGGGCTAACTTTTAAAAGAACCGAACAAGAATTGTACGGTATGGCAGACGCAGACTGGGGCGCCTGCAAATTAGACCGCAAGTCTTTCTCCGGTTACTGTTTCATATATGCAGGAGGCTGTATCAGTTGGTCATCGCGAAAACAAAAGAGTGTAGCGCTTTCAACAGCCGAAGCGGAGTACTGTGCATGTACTGAGGCAGCAAAAGAAGCCATACACCTGAAATTGGTATTTAATGACCTGGGAATTCACATAGATTGCGTCCAGATCTCAAATGACAATCAAGCCGCATTGAAGCTCAGTCAAAACCCTATAGTTTCATCAAAATCCAAGCACATCGATTTGAAGATGCACTATATAAGGAACTGCATTCAGAATAAGCAGATAAGCTTGGAATATTTGGAGACAAGGAAGATGCCGGCTGATTTACTGACGAAGGGCCTACCAGGGCCAAGGCTCAAGGAGCTGATGATCCACTTCGGGCTGGCATAGAGTCGCGAGGAGAAGTGATGGTATTGCGCAACCTCTATGGTTGATTTAGCCTACTTGATGTACATATGTCAAGCTCTGAATGTCATGTTATTTTTACGAGAGAAAAATACGTTGATATAATAATGTTTATAATAAAAGGCATTGTATTGCAAATGATATAATATTTATATTTCACGCCTAACATTTTCAACTACAGTCAGATGAACTACGAAGACAATAAAGCTGACATTCCTCTCATCAGCTGTTTTTGACATTTACCACCTAAGGATTGATGACATTTGTGTCATGGTACCAACCTAAAGAAAATTGCCATAGACAACGTAACGATCTTCCCAACTCGATCACGATAATCGATTAAAACCTACGCTCCATCTAGAGGCGAGTAGCAAAAACTAGCTTCGCACTAAAATCAATAGAGGACGTTGCATTGCCGAAAAATTACTGAAATGGCTGATAATGTTACGATAAGAAGGCGTAAACCATTTTTGGATATTTCTGATATAACTACTGAAATCACACAATTCAATTCGACTATAGCAGATGGAAGTTTATTGGACATTTCAACAAAAAGTGTCCCAATGACAAACGAGCTAAATACTACCACCTCATTGACCGATATGAAACAACAAATTATAGATTTAAGATGCGAAATGGACGCAGCACACGAGGAAATAGCAAATCTTAACTCATATTGCAGTTCACTTAAAAAGGAGTTGGCCGAGAAATCAGTGCAAATAGAGTTACTCAAAAAAATTGCAAATGATCCTGCATTTATTTCTTCAAGATCATCCCCACGAAATACTATAACCACGCCAATAATGAAAAAGCTTACCAATATTCGAATGAGGATTCCCCGCTCTTCCCCTATAAATAACAATGGCGGAGAATGCAGTATTAGTGAAACACCTACTAGACATGAACACCTATACCGCCCAATTAAGAGCTCCACTTTAACTTCAAGAATAACTTACACAGAACCTCAATTCAGGCGTAAACCGTCATATGACCACAAATTGACTGATGTTATTGACGAAAATAATTTGGCACCAGATGTCGCTACTATGGGAAAACCCAAAATAATCGTACTAGGTGACCAACAAGCCAGAAACTTGACGCAGCAGCTCACCAAAGACAGGATGGGAAAATGGAACGATAAATACGACGTCTTCGGTTTAATTAAGCCCTCGGCGACATCCAGCGAGATCCTTGGGAACTGCAACATCGCGACGCTATCTAATAACGACAAGGACATTATTATTTTAGTTGTAGGTTCAAATGATTATAATCCGTATGTTATGTATAGTAATCTTTGCAACTTTCTATGTCGCTTGAATGGAAAAAAGGTGCTTATAGCAGACATTCTAGAAAATCGATTTTTGAATCTAAAGAAACTGAATAATAAAATAAAATTGCTAACAAAAAATTATGCCAGCTGCAAGTTCATTGAAATGTCTCATGAATCTTTACCAACACATTCAAAAAGATATATACGTAATTTAAGTTTTAAAATTAATATAGAAATTAATAGCATGGCTTATAATGAGGATTTTTTGAACATAAGGAGGCTTAAGACGTTATGTACAGTGCAACGTGCAACTAAATGCTCAATTATCAAACAACAGATAGTAGACAAGGGCACAATTCCGTATTACTTCCGCCCAGTTGTTCCAAGTACCAGCACAAATAACGAGAAGGGCTCGTCCAAACACCAACAGACGTTTTTTCGTGAATAAATCTCTTAATCTAACAGTTCTACACCAAAATATTTGTGGAGCTATTAATAAAATAGAAGAAATTTATTTGGCACTTTCTAAGCTTGAACAAGGCGGTACAATAGTTGACATTCTTTGCTTCACTGAAAGTTTTATTCTGAAGGGCTCGGAGAAATTTTTGAAACTCCCGGGTTTTAAATTAGCTTCAGCATATTCACGTTCTGACAAGAAACGGGGAGGGGCCTGTATCTTGGTTAAGACGAATATTGAATATAAAACTCTTGAATTTATTAATGACATAGCATGTAAATATTGTTTTGAATGTACTGGAATTCAAATCTTGACATACAATATAATTCTTATCTGTATTTATAGGACACCCGATAGCTGCACTAAAATATTTTTTGAAAAGTTAGACTTACTTTTGAATAAGGTTACCTTCAAATACAAAAATATTATTTTATGCGGCGATTGGAATATCAATATATTAAAAGATAACAAATATAGCAATGACCTTTCAAGTATCTTAAAAAATCACAATCTTGAAATCCACATCACTACTCCTACACGCAGGAAGTCTTGTTTGGATTTAATTGCAAGTAACATTAAAAAATCAATAGGAAAAACTCATTACCTAGCATTATCGGACCATGAAACAGCCCAAATATTGAAAGTCCCTATAAAAAGACAGTTTAAAACAGACATAGACATAGACATAGACATAGACATATTATTTAAAACAGTTCATTGGTTTGAATATAAAAGAGATTACTGCGATGAAAATATAAACAAATTTCGTAAGTGCATTTCAGCTCTATCTTTCTCAGAGATGCGAGAAATGCACTCTCTAAATGAAGCTTTTGACTATTTTCATGAGCTCTACAAATTATTCTATGATCTGTGTTTTCCTGTTATCAAGATAAGGAAGACAAATAAACAGAAAAAATGTAGATGGCTTACTAAAGGACTTAAGAGGTCCAGTTCACAAAAAAGGAACCTTTATTTAAAACTAATAAAGGCATGCTCAAATAAAAAAATACACGAGAGTACTTACTATAATTACAGCAAAGTTTTAAAAAAATGCATATTTAAGTCTCAGCAATTACAAAATATGAAATTGATAACCAATAGCAGCAATAATAATAATAATAATAAACATTTATTTCAGACTTCATACATAGGTCCATAGATTACATTAAATTGGTAGGTACATAATAATAAAATAGTCACTTTAAATTACAGAAAACATTAGTCAACTTTAAACACAACAACACAATAATCAAAACAAGAAATAAAAAAAATAATAATAATAATAATAATAATAAAATAAGAGAATTAAAGAATGTTTACATTAATTATTTGGCAATATTGTACTTTATTTTATTATTATTTGTATAAGCGTGCATCTTCGAGGAGTGATATATATAGATGCAGTCAAATCTGTTAGCGAACACGCTCAGAATGCTATTGGAGCTGGCTCGGACCCTGCGCACCAGAGATGCTCCCCGCTTGCGCATGGTGGTGTAGAAACAGTCTACGCGCGCCTCGGCGAACATCCCTGACGCGCTGCAGAACCGGGGCAGCCCCATCAGCACTCTGAACGCGTTATTATACTGCACCCGTAGGGCGCTGTACTGTTTTTGCGTATGGTTCACCCACAGGCTGCATGTGTAAAAACTAGAACAATATGCTTTAAAAAGCGTTGTTTTTACCTCTCTAGAGCAGCGAGCGAACCTGCGGGCTATCATGTTCGCTCTTACAGACAGCGCCCTCCGTTCTCTCTCAATGTCTGCATCGTCTTTCAGGTCAGAGGTTAGGAGATGTCCCAAGTACTTAAATTCTCTAACTTCCTTTAATGGAGTTCCATATAACTTTATGGGCGGTATGTTATGTACCGGACAGCTTCCTCTGGCCTGGAAAACCATGCATTCACTCTTTTTCACATTGTATTTCAGTCCATGTTCTGTAGCGTACCTCTCGCAGATCTTTAATAATTTACCTAAACCACACGTGGATGCGCTCAACAGCACCATGTCGTCTGCATAGCTTATACTGTTGATGCAGACACCGTCAATGTGACAACCGACACGGGTACTGCTGAGCTCATCCATCAGCGCGTTCACATACAGGTTGAAGAGCTTTGGAGACGTCAGCCCGCCCTGTCTCACGCCGCACTCCAGCCTGTATGTCTCCGAGTAGGCGCCTGACCATCGCACCACATTGACCTGGTTTTGATACCAGAACTTAAAAATGTTATTAAGCTCTCGTGGCATTTCTAGTTCATTGAGCTTTTGCCACAGCAAATCATAACTAACCAGGTCGAATGCTTTGGATAGGTCGAGAAAACAGGCATGAATGGGAGTCTTGCGATCGGTGTAATACTTAACAGTCTGCTTCAGGCTCAAAATAGCCGTATCTGTTGACAGGCCTGGTCTAAAGCCGAATTGACTATCATTAAGTGTTAGATAACGGCTAAGTTGAGCATCAAGCAGACTGTCCAGCACCTTGGCTACAATAGTGGCTAACGAAATCGGTCTGTAGTTATTCTTATCACTAGTGTCGCCAGTCTTATTTTTAACTATAGGTACCACCACAGTTTTCATCATTTCATCTGGTAAGTATGAGTGTCCCATACATAAGGTAAAGAACATAGCAAGCACTCTGGGCAGATGAGGGCCCGCGTTCTGTAGGTGTTCTATGCTGAGACCATCATGGCCAGGAGATTTACCACGTGACATACCTTTTATAACTTTGTGCACATCGATGGCTGTGAACCTAGTTTGTAATTCCTGGCCATTGGATCCCACATCGATTACCGACTGTGATGGTCCCAAGGGCGAGTGCACGGTGAAGTGATCCCTGAACATTTCTGCTATGGCATTATTATCTGTGAGACCAGAAACGCTCACAGGGAGACCCGGTTTACTGTTCAGTTTATTTGTGAATTTCCAAAAACTACGAAAATCTTGTTTTAAGTGTTGTGCTGCAATATGATCCATTATAATTTGTTCGCTATTGGTTTGACACCACCTTAATTTCGCCTTAAAGATTTTTCTGCTTTCTTTCATATCGGTATGCACGTGGCCTGAATTAGGTTTTCCATAGTTCAGCCAGATGTGAAACTTCAACCTGGCCTCCCTATGCGCATCACTAACATATCTATTCCACCCCGCAATAGGTTTCTTTTTACATTTTCGAGTTACACAGTTTACTTTACTACAGGTCGCCGCTTGACATAAAACATTAACAATTTTATCATACAATATGTCAATAATATATCTATGTTCTAAATTATTACATTTCAAATTATTACACAATGTCAACTCTCTAGGGAAATTAATTAAACTTAAATTATTATTACACATTTTAAAATATTGCTCTATTTGGTCAAATTTTCTTTCTCCCCATATTATTTTACTAGTATTATTATTACATTGTTCCCCTACCAATTGTGGCTTAATCACATTTAAATCACATTCTAAAATTAAAGGTTGATGATCCGACCATAATACATCATATTGTACATAAACATTTATTACTGACTGAACAGCTGACTTAGACACAATACAGTGATCCAACCATCTTCTGGATCCGTTCGCGTCACTAACGAATGTATATGTGTCTGACTCCAGGCCCAATATATCTACATCTATACATATCCAGTCTTGTTCACTGCAGAAACTAGTTAGCTCTCTAAAAAATTGTGTATAAGGGTGCGCATTAAAGTCTCCAAGCAAATATACTGATTCAGTGTTCTCACTACTTATTATAGCACTCACCAAGCTCAAACAATCCGTAAATTCGACTAGGTTCGTCACTTTATCGGTAGGCATATACACATTTATCACTAAAAACGACTTTTGCCCCAAGACCACTTTTATAGCACACACACGCGGGTGAGCACACTGTACCACTGATACATTTTGGAAGACACTTTTATTCCACAGCAGCGATACTCCTCCATAGGGCCGGCCGACGATCATACCGGCCGACGTGTCCATCGCCGACGTCCCGGTGCACGCAAACCCGGGGTGAATATTGCCGAGGAATGGAATGTCCTCCGGCAGCAGCCAGGTCTCCTGCAGTCCAATTATGTGCGCACTCTGGCACAGCTCTCGTATGTGCTCAACTGATCGCTTCACATTTTTACAATTGAAGCTGACAAACTTATATAATGATGATGATGATTTATCAAACATTGTATTGGGAAGGGCCGGCTACAGTGTCACCACCGTTCACATTTCTTGGCTTGAAGTGTACAAAGCGACGAAAAATTATTCCCTGAGGCCACAGTTTTTCATCCAAAAATAATGATAATTTTTGTTCCGACACGAAAAACTTGTAGGCTTTGTGATCCTTTTCTCGCCTAAATACAATCTTCTCCAAAGAAATCCGTTCGTTTGTTTTGTTATACACATACTCAGTTATATCTTTTTCTGACGAATCTCTATGCACTTTTGTGATAAATATCGGTATCTTATTTTCTGCAGCTTTAAACTTTCCCGCGTTGTTATCTTGCGAAGAACCCGTCGAACCTAGATAACGGTAGCTCAACCTAGGCTTACGGCGCTGTACCGTTTTCCATTCGTCTTCATTTCTTATTGCTTGTGAAAACAACATTTTACGCGGAGAGCGTTCAATATTCGTCGAGTTCTTATTTACAGTATTTAGGCATTTATTTTGAACATCGTAGATCAGCTGGCGAGCATTGTAGGCCGTATCGCGGTGCGCGTCCGCGCCCCGCGCCTCCGCAGCAGTCCCCCGTTGTCCCGACGATAACAGCTGTGTAGATCGCTCGCTCTGTGGCGGCGGCGGCGGTGACGACGTAGCGACCGCACTCTTTGTATCAATAATTATTGTCGATTCAGAGTTTTGCGGGTAGTTTCGTGCCCGGCTTGTACTCTCGTTCAGTGAGGTCAATGAATTGCTTGCATTGTCTAATATTGTCGAATTTACGTACGGCGAAAGGCCAATAGGGCCGCTGTCTAAACAAGCACCTCTTTTAGTGTTAATGCGAATATTCCTATACGTGTTTTGAGGTGTATCATTCGGAGATGTGGAATATATTTTATTCGAATCGTTCCGTGATGTAGAAAGCTTGCTCGTCACTTCAGCACGCAATTCGTCCAGTTGCTGGTTCGTGGCATAATTCGACTTTATGTCCGTTAGCTCATTCTGCATAATAAGCAGATCTTTAAGGAGCTTTGTCACGTCTACGTGATCGAATAAAATAGGTGGCAGTTTTTCCAAATCACGCGCAACAAAAATCGGCATCAGTTCCGGATCCGTCCCCTTGAACAGGGAGATGATGTCCTGGACGTCCCGATGTTCTTTCCCTTGTTGCTTGCGAGAAATCTTCCTTCCTTCAGTAGGCAAAGACTCAAACAGCAAATCCTTAGACCGCTTAATTACGTCACTCTTGAACGACGATACACAAATTTTGAGCAAACTGTCCTCATCGACTATCGAAATTTTATTTTGCACAAACGATAACAATTCGTCTATGACTATATTGCACGAGTTGCACTTAACCGTTGCGGCCATCATAGCGCTCGATATACGCTCGACACAACCGTTCACAAACGATGCGCACGCGCGACTGATGTGCAATGTGTGTAAAGCGGCTTGGGAAGTTATTAATGACAATATTGGTGACATAGAGCCCATAAAACAAATTGACAATATTTTTTGCAATGATTTGACATATAATGACCCGCATGACATAAGTGAACTATTCAATCAATATTTTATTGACATGACACATAATAATAATTTTAATTTTAATTCATCTGACATATCTAATTACATTGACGACTCTCACTCTTCCTCTATTTTCCTCTATCCAACTGACCCAGTTGAGATCTTTAAAGTTATTAAGAATCTGAAAAATAGTAACTCTGTAGGTGTAGATGGACTGAGTACCAGAATAATTAAACTAAGTGCGCAGTATATATGTGAGAAACTTAGTTATTTAATAAATAGATCATTTGAGGAAGGTGAGTTTCCAAATAAATTAAAGCTCTCCATTGTCAAGCCACTATTTAAAAAAGGAGACAGGTTGAACATGGATAATTACCGACCTGTAACTCTATTACCCATATTATCAAAGATATTCGAGAAAGCTATGTTGATAAGGCTTCAAAATTTTGTAAACAAACATAACATTTTAAAACCAGAACAATATGGATTTCGTAAAAACAGCTCTACTTCTTTGGCTTGCTTCAACGTTATTAAACTTGTAATGGATGCTATAAATGACAATGTTCCTGTGATTGCTCTCCTTTTAGACATGTCCAAAGCATTCGATTTCGTTGACCATAAATTGTTGCTTTTTAAACTGAACAAGTACGGAATCAGAGGTAAAGCAAATGAATTACTTCAAAGTTACCTCAGCAATCGTCAGCAATGTGTTGAGGTAGCGAAAGTTTATATGGGAAATAGGAATGCCGTGCGGTCCAGCTTCAAATACAACAGATTTGGAGTACCGCAAGGTAGCATTTTAGGACCATTCTTATTTTTGATGTACATTAATGACATTCCTAATATTACTAGACATAAGACAATTCTATTCGCTGACGATACCACGATTATTATAAGAGGAGAACCAAACAATGACGTTATGACATTTGAAAGTGACATTAATATTACATTATCTAATACAATTGAATGGCTAAATAAGAATAATTTAAAGATTAACTTGACTAAAACCAATATTATACAGTTTAGAACATATAGGCGGGAAAAAATAGACTTCTCTATTAATTATAATAATACCACAATTGCCGAAGTTGATACAGCAAAATTCTTAGGAATTTGGCTCGATCAGCACTGCAATTGGAAGGCTCACATCAAGTTCGTCTGTGACAAGTTAGATAGGTTTGTTTATGCCTTAAAAAGTTTGAGACTACGGGTGTCTACCGATGCAGCGCTCAGAGCGTACCATGGATACGTCTCATCGACTTTGGCGTACGGATTAATTTTGTGGGGAAACTCCACCGATGTAGAAAATGCCTTCATAATACAAAAAAAGTGCGTACGGGCCATCTGTGGCGCTTGGAATACCGATAGCTGTAAACCCCTATTTAAGAAATTTAGTATTCTTCCTTTACCATGCATGTACATAAGGGACATTTGCTTGTTTGTGAAACAGAATCCTCATCTCTTTAAAACTCACGCGGATGTGTTGGAGAGACACACAAGGCATAAAGACAAGCTTTACGCACCAAACTGTAGATTAGAGCTTATAAAAAAGAACGCATATCATCAGGCGATAAATATATACAATAAATTACCCAGTGACTTAAAAGCTTTATCATATAATTTACTCAAAATAAAACTAAAATTATGGCTTATAGACAAATGTTTTTACGACGTTAAGGAATATTTTAATTTTAAAAATTGACTTTTTATGACATACTAATTTTTTTTTTTTTGTTTGTACTCTCATTTTGAATAATTTAAATTTTTTTTTTTGTTGTGATAATATCAGTTATTTTAATTATAATTTTATATAGAGCCCTAGTGACTAATTAATTTTGCACGCCTAGACGAGGCAGAATGTATTGGAGTGATATTTTATTATTAAGACCTATTCATTGTACCTACATTCCTGCAAATAAATGATTTATGATTTATTTATGATTTAAAAAAAAGACGGGTTGCACTCCGGGAGTGCCGGCAGAAGTGAAAACTTGATTATTAACGTTGAGCATGTTTGATATTTTGGAATGGTTAGGGAATAATTTTGCACCAATTGCTTTATCAGTATAAAAGTACTATCATTTATGTGGTAGAATACAATATTCATTTATTGCGCTATCGTACACAAACATGACAATTTATATTACATTAAAAATTTAACACTTTAAAACTATTACAATTATTTTACAATATTAAATAATATTACAATTATTTACAGCCGGTTGCGCGCAAACCATTCCCCGCTACAAAAATCAGATTATTTTTAAAGTCCAAAAATAAATTCCGTTTCCCAGCAATTATTTTTGCGCAGTGTTACTTAGTTTCATGTACAGAATGCTTGGTTGACGGCTTCGTGAAGGGTCTGTTTACACCCGTTAAGCAGTACGATAGACTCGATCGAAACCTAACCTTAATTATAAAATTATATTAATGAATAAATGAAAATTTTTGTCCTTGTCTTTCTTTTCGATTCGTTCGAGAAATTAATTATCTATAGATACATAAGTAGGTAGGTATAAGCGAGCCGGACGCTAGCAACTATTACGTAAGCTAGGGCCTATTGTTGTTGTCGGAAACTAGTACTATTATCTATTCTGTTTACCTAAAAATAATGTTCGATTTTGAACTCTATCTCAAAACAAAACTTCAAGAAATTTCCTAGCTATAATGAAGATATTGTCCTGCACAATTTTGAGCTTTATTCCTTCGGCATAATGTCGTCGTTGCTAACACTCCATCCGTCTTACGCTTTTTCGATCAGGTCACGTGTCCTGACGCGAGTTTAAGATTTTATACCCATTACAGAAAAAGTGCTCAACGCCGCTAAAGAAGTTTTCACTTCAAAAACCAAAACGCATAAATATATTCTGCGAATAGGATATTTATAAGTACTCGTGGCACAAAGTGAGGACAATTTTTGATGGCGCAAAATCTCTCTTGCTCTCCCTATTTAGAAAGAAAACAAACGAGCGAATTCCTTCAATAGATCTTTCGTCGCTGTAAAAGTAGGAGATATTGAATGTGGAAACGAAATCGAATAGTTTCCAAGCCGTACGTCTTCTTAATGTTCCAGACTTTTGATATTGGAGAGTTAGAATACGATGAAATATGCGATGAAAGTTTTTAGTAACAAAGAAAATTACAAATAAATAATAAATAAAATTAGAACTAGTATTTACAATTGACAATGGAGCTAACTGCAAACTGTTGCAAACAATCTACAGATAGCTAGATAGCAACAGATCCAATACCAGTCGGAAGCGTCCCCACGACGCGACGCCCGGCCCCTGCATTGCCCCGCTGTATGGCAATGCTGATGCGCTGCGCCAGATACTCATCAGCTCTCGGGTCCTGCTTCGACCAGAAGCAGACGGAATACTTAGGTAGGTAAGTAGAAGAATAAGGGTGACTGTAATCTGCATGGGTATTTTAATTCACCGATTCGATTCCGAATCGAATCCGACGGATCTTTAAAACGCTATTTTGTTTTCGTCTCGGGTTGATGATCGAAAATTCGAAGCGAATCTGAATGGCCATCTCAATGAGGAGGAGCTCTTTATTTCGATCATCAACCCGAGGCGAAAACAAAATAGCGTTTTAAAGATCCGTCGGATTCGATTCGGATATGAATCGGTGAATTAACACGTTCTCTGACAGAACGTCATTTCAAGTCCTTTCGGTGATTAAGTGAGGTGACACAACGTAATATCACATCCTTTTTAGTTCCGATGCTAGTGGGCAGAACGTTTAGCCACGTTTGATTTTAATACAAATATGGGAATTTCATTCTCTGTGTCACATCATATCAAAATATCAAGCGTTTACTGTCACTTGGGACGGTTCAAATATGAGCCTAAGCATAGAGTTGAAAATAATTTTGGCTATGGGCTGCTCCCGCGACACAACGTCATTACAAGTCGTATCCCCCCGCACACTGCTATACACCTCAGCCTAGCTGTGTCACCGCAGAGTGACGCGCGTTTGTTACGCGCGCATTTTGCGTGGCAACAATTGTTTTTTTGTGAATTTTGCGGACAAAACGTAACTAATTGTGTTGATATTATATTTGTTTTATCGTTTGAACCTTGCAACTGTAGGATTTCATAATATCTTGCGAATAAGCTGTTGTTTTCTCAAGAATTTTGAGTAAACATAGGTAAGTTTACAGGTAGAGGCAAACGGCACAGGAGTAAGACTGTAGTAGGTGTACCTGTTGCAAAATCGCTAGTCAACAATCAAATCTCAAACACAGAAGCAAAAACAAGATAGGTTGTTTTAGTTCTAAGTGACTAAGGCTTGTAATATGAAATCTGCTCAGTCATCGATCTATGCTTGAGTAACGCCTTTCTATGGCATAAACGTCACTCAAGCATTGGTCTATGCTGGACAAGCTTTCATAATACGGGCCTTAGGTTTGTTGGTAGATAGGATTTTCACCAAAAACACTTGTTTTTTAGACGGACGAATTTGAGAAGCGACTACACGTATAAAGACGATGGACGGCTTAACACGTTCTGTCGTGTAATAGTATACTTTCATGAGGAATAACAACAGAACGTGTGTAGACGTCGTACACTATTGTATAGGAAAATTGCGTGTCAATCTCAGCAGTCCGAGAAAACGGCTTGTTCGCGCGAACGTGTTAAAATACCCCCTGCAGTACCCGATTATCCATGAATGACCGAATTGCATTTCACATTCCAAACTCCTGTAAACAATGACAGAAAATGAATAACATTCAAAAGCTGGGTTTTATGTTGACAGGATTGCTTGAGTAACGGTAGAATTTATTTAGACAAGACACCCAACATTTAGAAGTCGCCAATATCATTCATCAGTATATAGTTGTCCACTGGTGGAGAGTGGACATGATAGGTCCCGTAATGAGTACCAGTAGAACCCAGCCCCCAGCTTGCCCCATTCAACAACAATTGCTAACATTAGGTTCTGTTTAGACTTCTACGAAATTCGCTACCCAGAGCAGCAGCGAAAAATTTCAGATTTTTTTTCCCGTTTTTGCGTCAATTTGTATGTACAGCATACCCACTAAGTTTTCGCTGCTGCTCTGGGTAGCGAATATGCCGTAGGTTTGAGTGACCCAAGAAATCATATTGATTAAAATTTTAAGTAATGATTCGCCATTCGAAACGACCAAATTGATAATAAGGTTTCGACCTCTTTAATATTCAACAATCGAACGACTGGTTTTAAAAGCCCCTAAAACGAATTTCAATAAAACTTTCTTTTGTAATTTAGAGCGGAAATTTTAGGTTTCATCCTTTTAAAGCGTTTATTCGTGCTCTTTTACCGAACATTTTGGTGCCCATCAAATAAAACGGGGACCTACTTACAGAGTTTTATTTATTCGTGGAACAAGTTAAATGTTTCCGACCCCTAAGCCTTTTTCCAATTCTTTCAGCTCGGGATTTTACATTGTTAGTTGCAAACAAGTCCTGTACCTAATTAGAAACTGTCCGCAGGGGAGGATAATTATTTTTCGCAGTTTATATTTTTGCTCATTGCCCCCAATACTTGTTTGCTGTGTAAGAATTTGAAACATTTTAACGTTCAATGGCATTTTGAATCATTGAGTTATGAATCGGTACTGTAAAATAAATAAAAATATCTCATGTCGGTGGTACATAGGCCAACTAAAATTAAACTGGCCTGTTGCATCTTCTATTTTTTTTATGTAGGTAGGTTGTTGCGTCAAATGAGTTAAGCTTAGTTTTGATGACATTTGAATTGATACTAATGTCTTTGTTGACTTAAATTAACACCACTATCATGGACCAAAAAGCAGATGGTCACGTTCCATGAGGCTGGGCAGTAAATGCGATATTCTAAAATTAGGGAGATTGGTCATAAATTCATAATTTTTTGTTATAAGTACTTATTATTATTTGTAATTTTTATTCTAAATTTTAGAACTAGGTGCATCCACAAATCGAATGAATTAATTTATTGTTTTACTTATTGATTGCTGTAATTTAATTTTATTGCATGCTATAAACATATTAAATATTCATCTCCATAAAATTTGCTCTGTATAAATCACTATCTTCTGCCCGCGGCTTCACACGCATATTTTCGGTATGATAAGTAGCCTATTAGCCCAGTTAGGCTTTGTTCCAAACGTACGCCAAATTTCATCTTGATCTGTTCAGTAGTTGGGGATCCTAGGTACTAAAAATTCAGATTTTGCTAACTTTCGGCTTTATAATATTAATAGGATGTTGTGTACACATAAAGGGATACATTCTAGATAATAATATTGTGTCTATTCTATTTTTAATGTTTTGATTGTGTTCCATTTTGTGCGCTAAATAAATACATGAATAAAATTTGGATTGTAAATCCAATTCTATCTGTCTCTACCTCTAATCTTTATTATAAAGTAAAGCTGAGGTGTGCTACGCTTTGCGGTCACCGAAACACATCAAACAAAACTGAACTGAACTTTCATTATTAGGTTTTGCTTGGAGCGATTTGCACAGCTCGCAAATAGTTTCAGGAACTTCGGAAATTACGGGCTCTTTGTTTTGTGAGAGAGTTAGTAGGTTAACGGCGTTTATTTCCTTACAAGAGAGTAATTTAGGTACCTATGTACCGTAATTAGGTAGGTACCTAGTAGTGAAGCTTTAATATCATCTAGTAGGTAGGTATCTGCTACTTAGATGATATTAAAGCTCATTAAACTTTCGTGATTTAATAATATAATTATTGATCACGGGTTGCCCCTTGACCACGATCGCTGTAACGCGGTAGAAACGTAGAAATAATAACAAAAGGTACGCGATAAATACGCGATAAAATCATTAATTATGATATTAAAGCTTTACTAAGCTACTTCACTTAAAGAGATTGTGTAAAAATCATCTTTTAGTGATGTTTTACACAATAGCCTTTCCGCTCGTTTTTTAACATTCTGGGCCCAATTCTGGTAGGCTAATCGCTTCACTATGAAAATGGTATCGTATCGTCACAGAGTGGCAAATTTTGGTCTTCTACCTTATGAATAAACTACAGATGGACGGACGAGCGTCAAAAGGGTCTTTGGTTCAAATCACAATTTTTTTTTCACATAATCTGTATGCGCTTTAGTCGAAATCGACTCCTGACCCTGGAATTGTGCACTAAAAGGTTCGTTCATTTTAAGCCGATTATGAAGGCTTTTTCATATTTTATGTATGAATGACTTGGATCCATACAAGTTTTATTCCAAATTAAACCTACGATTAAATTTCTCCTTTAAAACCTAAAAAAGTCTAAAACCTAAGAAAACTTTTTGTTTTTATAATTCGCCGAGGAAACTCATTTACGAATAAACTGGTCATGGGGCAGAATTATGTGTGACTCGACGCCCTGAGGTCGTACGTAATACCCACTAAAAACCTCTCCAGTGTCCATCTCTCGCCATTTTCGCCGAACCACGGGAACATTTAAAACCTACCGCGGCCCGACTGGCATCCCCTCTTACTCCTATTACATGGCCTGCGAGCCCAACACTCCACACACTCGCCGACTCCATTCTTCCATCACGTTTCCTCAGGAAATAATCTGTGTCTTAATCGGGGGGAGGAAACTTTCCTCTCCCCGATTAAGACACAGACAGGACAGACACAGTTGGAACTGCGAATGTCGAACTCTATGACCAGATGGGCATTTTCGCCCCATAGTACCAGATGTGGGTCTCGCATTTACACACTCAAACACTCACACTCTCACTCAAACCATTTGTTCTAGTCACGCGGGCGCAGTGACGCGCACACTCAGCTAAAGCAAGCGAGCGCATCACAGCCCCGCGGTAACCTAAAAAAAACCTACTCATCTTGAAGTCGCTTTAAGCCGTGCTCACTTTGCCTTTTCTCTTTATACCCTATTCTCCCCGTTTTAAGCACTAACGGGCCTATGCGCCTCTTAAAGTGCTATCCGCCCCGTTAAAAAAGACACCCGGGTAGATGATACTTGATCTGTACCCTCTACCCCGTTAAACTACGAGGTCGGCACTACCGGGATCGATGAAAACAATTTTTCCCAACTGTCCCGTTAACGCAAGACGACCGGGCCGGATGGGATCGCCTCTTACCTACTGTAGGGGAAAAATAAAGCTGAATTAGTTTGATGTTATTTAGAATAACTCTAAGACCGTGCTCACTTTGGATGCGAATTTGATTCGCGCGTAAACGTACGACTACGCACGAATGATTCGACATTCCAAGGACAATGAGAGCGCTCACACTGCATGCGATCAGTCGTATCTACGTATAAGTACGTTTACTTACGACGTCCGAATTCAATCCGAACTTGTTGGGATTTTCACGCAGTCGTACGTTCAGTTTAACGTAAAAATGGACACAATGGATGTCGATGTAGAAGAAGACTATCTTGAAGATACAGATTTATTCATCGCAACAAAGATGACTTCACGTACGCTATATCACCGGTGCACTGCCTATTTGACGGAGAAAAACGTACTCAGTGTGAGCACTCAATTCGTACGAACAGTACTCGTACGTTTACGTACGAACAAATTCGTATCCAAAGTGAGCACGGCCTTATAGTTATTCTAAATATCATCAAACTAATTCACCTTTATTTTTCCTCTACAGTAGGTAAGAGGCGATCCCATCCGGCCCGGTCGTCTTGCGTTAACGGGGCAGTTAGGAAAAATTGTTTCATCGATCCTGGTAGTGCCGACCTCGTCGTTTAACGGGGTAGATGGTAAAGATCAAGTATCATATAAGTACTACCCGGGTGTCTTTTTTAACGGGGCGGATAGCACATATTGAGTCGCATGACCGCAGCGGGGAGAATAGGGTATCATTGTATCTACTTACCGGCTTAAAAATTTAATATTCGCATCCAGATTTCTCAAAAAACATCGGATTATGAGAGTGAGGGAATAGAGAATACACCTGTATTTGCGCACACACTTGTGCACTATAATACTGTCCTGCGCATCTGGCTGGTCTCCGATGAGACTAGCAGCTATGGTCGAAATTCGGCTAGGTAGGAGGACATCATTTCAAAAAACATGTAAAATTATTATGCATGACATAATTTCTGAATTTACAAGAGCTACATCACATTTCATAAAACCTATTTTTGTAAAGACTCATTCAATGCAAATAAGTTTTTCGAATTCGCATTGTATAACTTAAAAGCAAGGACACCATGCCGATTCGGTTGCAAAATTTGCAATTAAGTCGAGTGTAGGCAGACTTGAATAACAAGACGAGTGTGTACCTTATTCTGGTATGCACTTCGAAACTAAAAAGTGTTATTTACGTACATACCTAACAACTATACACTAGCCAAGCTTGATGTGAAATTTTTGTAAACAAACCGCCCATACTTAACGCATTCAAATTTGTGTACGATCTGCAGAAATTTGTTCCGTTGGTCTGGGTGTTTTCTATGTACAGACAGCTTCACAGTTAAGTACCCCCCTCTCTCTATGTATGTGGGTTCTAATCCTGCCGCCGAACGTTGGACATTGGGAGATTAAAACTACATGTTATTAATAATTTTCCATTTTCTTTTGATATTTTTTGACAATTCCAACAAAATTGTTTCGTTTTGTATCTCTAAAATACAATGTTTTTATAATTGCTAATTTTATTTCATTTTTGTTTTGGTAAGTGCACTCATAATTTCGAGAGGGTCTATAGGTAACATCTTGGCTTAGCGGCAGTAACAGGCAAATTAATGCAAGATTAGAGTGTCAGGGTTCGAATCTCGTGAGCGATGTTTCGTTTTGATTTTTATTTTATCAAATGCTATCTATTCTCGTTGTATTATGCAAGAGTTTTACCTAATTAATATTATTCTTTATGGGCTTAATGGCAAGTTAATGAAAAAAACACAAATTATTAAAAATATTTTTATTAAATAAACGCCTACAACATTATACAATTAATACTAAGTATATAGGAGATTAAGTAACGAAATAATAGTTTTAATAACAAAATAATATTTGTAAGTAGTGAAAGGTTTACCATAATAGATAGTTATGTGTATAGAAATAATTTGTTTACTCGAAAGAACAGACATGTTAACTAGTATAACAATTTCGATCTTTCGTTGGTAAACTAAAATTTTTATGGAGAATGTGGGGCCAAATGTTCATAAATAGTTTTTTAATCAAAATGCTGTGTGTTTACGCTTCTTTGTTGGTGATAACAAAATGCTTTAATAACGGATCGGATGACCTTCGTTTAAAATAATTTGCTGCAATCTACTTTTCATATGGTTGACCATATTCCAGCTTGCCTCACTACCACGCATTATTTCCCAGGTCCTCAGAACTTCTTCTTGTAAGTTAGACTTTAATCTTACTTCACTAGAGTCCCAATTGAGAACCATTTGACCCCACATATTTTCTATTGGATTCAAGTCCGGACTTTAGATGGCCATGCAATGACTGTTATGTCAGATTGTGAAGATAACCACTCCTTTACCATTCTTGAGCGATGCACGGCACAGTTATCGTGGACAAAGTAAATTTGTCCCTCCGGATAGGCGACACGGACAGACGGCAACATTATGTCTTGCAACACTTCTAAATGAATCGATTATTTGAGAAACCCCACAAGTCAGTATTTTTGACGAAATGACTTTTTTGCGGGAATGTGTTCTATGGACGTAAATACACAGTATTACAAAGACAAATCCCACAAGTCAATGCTATACGTACGAAATATAACAGGTCGAATATTTCGTTTACTTGAGAAACACCATAAGTCAGTGACTTATGGGGTTTCTCAAATAAATGTCTAAGTGCTTATTTTGTAAGCCTAAAGAAATAAACGTTCTTAAAATTTGAAAATTTGAGAAATATTGAGAACTTGCATGTGTTCACTGACTGCTGTGGTGGCCAAAATAAAAACCACACAATCGTAAGGGTTTTGTCGGCAATGGTATCGCTAGGAATGTTCAAGACAATCGAGCAGTACTTTGCGGTTCGAGGTCATTCCTTTCTGCCCTGCGACCGAGACTTTGCTATCTTGAAAAGAAAAATAATAGGTACGAACTGATCGCGTCTACATAGTGAAGGAAGTTGCAGCACTAATTCTAAGCTCAACGGCGAGAAACAAATTCCTGGTCTCTTTGCCTTCGTCTCATGACATCATAGACTTCAAAAAGTGGTGGCCGAAATTTACAAAAAAAATATGCTCTCCATAGAATCAGCAGGTAGACAGATACCCAAAGAACGGAAAGTGACATTCAAGGTCAGCCAATATGGCTACTTTCGCCATTCTCACGAAAGAGATGGAGTAGTAGTCGTAAAGGACTTTATTGACGGACTGGTTGAACATTCGTTTAATTTAAAAAATTCAAACAAGGACAGACTGGTTTTGCCTAGCGACAAAGCGTATCCAGAGGGTCAAATTCCCATTAACAAAAAGAAAATGGACGATTTGCAAGAACTGAGGAGTTATTTGCCACAAGAGAAGGAAATACAAGAGTTCTACGAAAAAATATACCAGTGGCCGATCACAGATCGTGAAATAGACGACACGATGGGTTAAACCAAGAGATTTTAAGCTAAACACATAATAGAATAGAATAATATCCAATTCGTGTCTAATTATTGAATGTAACATTGAATTAACAGTGTTCAAGTTGTTTTTTTTTCGTTTATTTGAGAAACCCCCTAAGTCAATGACTTTCAGGTATTATTTATTTCATGAGAATATCAAAATTATAAAAAAAAATATTCAAGTCATGTTAGATATCATTTAATCCAGTCAAACTGCATACAGCACAAATCCATGCCAATACATTTTTTTTTCACAGAAAGGTTTTTATCGTCTCCTGTAAAATTAAGGTCAGATGACTTGTGGGGTTTCTCAAATAATCGATTCAAATATTGCTGTCCGTTCATGCGGCCAGCTACTTCCACCAATTCACCTGGTCCCATTGACGACATCCATCCCCACTAACCTATAAAAAGATTATTTTTTATTGATTTACGACGATAAAGTAATCGTTTAGTTTTAATATTATGAAGATGAAAAAGTCAAACTGTCACTAATATAATAGCTCACCTAAAGTTATTCTACCACTTGCCCTTACAGGCTGAATGTTTTGTGGTAAGTATCGCTCATTTGGTTTCCTCCAGAGTATTTTTCGACCATCTGTGTCCGATCTGAATGTTTTTTCGTCACTGAATATGACTATATTGTTCTCCCAATCAAAGTTAAGGTATTCATTTGCAAAATTATTTCTTTCCCTCCGGTGATCTTCCGAGAGCTAAATTTTTCTTGCTGGCCGATAATTGTGTATATTCCGTGATGCCAGTTGATGCAAAAGGTTTCATTGCATGATGATTCACAATATCTCGGTGGCGTTGTGAGGTATAAACCGTTGAGATGGGGCCGGGTTTATTAGGTTTCACATCACCAGTAGACAGATATCGGTTCACCCATAGTCTTACTGTTCTCACCTAAAGAAAGCGTATACTTAATCAAAAATCTGTCACTGAACTGTTCAAATAAATAATAATATTGATTAGAAAATTACACTTACTGTAATGCCAAGTTGTCGTGCAATTTCTTTCTTGCTGACTCTCTGCTCATAAAGAACAGCAATTTTTGTTCTTATGAAGTTACTCAAATGATGCATCGTTAAAAACACTCAAAACTCTCGGAGATACGCACAAAGCAAACCACACGAAATTAGACGAGTGACAATTACTTTGTTCGCTACAAACGATATCAAATCAAACCCTACCCGCATTCGTATAATAAATAAAATGTTGGTAAGACTTGGCATTGAAACTGGGGACTAATTAGACCTGTAGACAAAATTGGACACTTTGTTCAACAGCCAAATAGCTCAGTTGGTATACTGTCGAGAATTCGAGTCTATGTATACGGGTGGGTGGTTCGAGCCTGAACGGCGTGATTAGTTTTTGCATGTGCAAATTGGTTACAAGCGAATAGAAGTTATAGAAAATATTTTGTAGACAAGGGGGATACTTAATTCTGATGCCCACTGTACAATAAAAATATCTATCTATGTAGCGTATTGTATTAAGTATATCAGTTATCTAGCACTCATAACACAAGCTCTGCTTAGCTTGGGGCTAGATAATGCTGTGTGAATTGTCCAGCATTATTTATTTATTATTTATTTATTTATTCACTGCCCAGCCTCGGCGGTGCGACCCGCATGGAGACGGAGCTGGGTGAGATTATTTGCGTCTTTCTTGGGCCATGAAATTCTTAGTTTACTTACATATGAGTACCTAAAATTCACTCTGTAGCCGCGTCTTCTTTATACGGAACTAGCTGAACTAACTTTACTTGCCCGCGATTTCGGTTACGGTTCTGAAGTTATTATAAAAATGTTTTTGACCCCATTTTAACTACCTTATAATACGAATTTTCAAAAATCCGTTCTACCTTGCCTACGTCCTGAAAGGATGCATGCACAATTTCAGCAGCTCTTGTAGTTTAAGAGATCTCTTGATGAGTCAGCGTAAATATATTATATTAAAATTACTTGTCGTTTTGTGATCCTTTCTTCAATAAATATTGCTTACAATTATCGTCTGAAACTCGAAGCCAAGCAACTGAATTTTAGTTTTTTTGTCGTGGTTTGTTTACAAAAATAGACATCAAATTTGGCTTTTCATATACCTAGCTATAGTACAGCTAATAATCTTTTTATAGCATTTTTTATGAATATCCTTACCTATTATGTTTTTTCGATCATCAATTAACTATGTAATACCTTGTCGAATCCTTATCAAAGTTTTAACTAAAACGTTTCTCGCTAAATAAATAAATAATAAATAATAAATAATGCTGGACAATCCACACAGCATCATCTAGCCCCAAAGTAAGCTACTCAAAGCTTGTGTTATGGGTACTAGATAACTGATATATTTAATACATTATGTACATAGATAGATATATTTAAAAAAAGGTACTACATACGTAATATTATATAAAGTCCTTTTTAAAAATGCCTACTTATAAATAAAACTACAAAAATCTAACAAGTTTCAATTTCAATCCTACACCCACAAATCGAGAAATAATGTAAAGAGATTAAAGAATACATAAATCTGGATATTTATTCCACAGATCTCAAATTCTCAATCCCCATTCCCAGAATAGGCGCGCGGCACTCAATGGATGATCTCATGGGTTTTATTAAGCTGCATGTCCACTGCAACACACGTTTTACGTCAGACTATGATCTCATGGATTTTATTACGCTGAGTGTCCACTGCAGCACACGTGTACTTACGCAAATATGTTTAGGCGCCATGGCAAACACGTGTGCCTCAGCCATATAGAACAGAGTACCCGCTGGTTGGGTGACACAGAATGATAATCATTATGATGATTTCCTCCCACCCAATCCTTAAGTTTTCAAGTACCTACCCATATTTTAAATTTACAAGTTTTATACCTGTTCAGAGTAGACGTTCCCCAATGCATTTATGACGAGATATATTTTAATACATTACCAAATTATATTTTCCTATAGTCTTTTCCTCTTTCCTTTACCAAAGTAAGATAATTTCCACACGCTAAATGTTTGTTTGTTAAGTCTGTTCACTAGTTTTATTGTGTAAATTAATTTTATGCGTCTTGGGGACGCTTCCGACTGGTTGATATGGATCAGTTGAGCTACCTGTAGATTGCTTGCAACAGTCTGCAGTTAGCTCAATTAATAATAATAATAATAATTTATTTTCTAGAACACATAAGGTACATTTAGGCACACTTAAATATTATACAAAAAAGGAAACTTGAAGCTAATTAAATAATTAATGGGTAGGTATGTCTAACATGAATGGCTACGGCCCCACACTAGGCTCATGGCCCGTGACGTGGGCACCAGGGCACGATTATCAGAAGATATATTTTTTTCGAGGGTATCCGAAGTATGAACAATGCATGTTTATATTTTTAATAAAAAATAAATAAAAATAAGTGAGACTGTGGTATGCAATCTTTGTGTTTGTAGTGTATGTCTGTATGATGTGCGAGTGTGTGTTGTAATTGTTTCACTTGTAAATACTAGTTCTAATTTATTTCTATAATTTTATTGTAATTTTCTTTGTGAATAAAGGCTTGTGTAAATTTGTTTATAGTGGAGACGTTACTGGCCGTATAAAATTCTTATTGTATCTCGTTATACTACATGTACTGGTCAGTCTTAAAAAAAAAACTTTTCACCAATATCATGATGATTAATAAATACGTTGATCACCGTGCAATTTCGGATCTTTTTGGATACAGCGTCATTTGAAACATTCTATAAAACGAAAGTACCTTAGGATGATTAATAATGTACGAAGCTCTCACAAGATGAAGTGTCCTGATACCTTTAGTTATACCTACTACACTTTGTGGTAAGTATTAGTACTGTATTTAACTATGTTGTGTTGTTTAATTTCGTTGAAACTTATAACAACAGTTCCATGTTACTTTTATCTTTAACGAGTTTGTACAGAAATAATTTAAATTAAAATAATGTAGGTTATTGGTAGCAAAGAATAATATTATAGTACTACTAGTTTTTACCCGCGGCTTCGCACGCGTTGTTTCTATGGAAACGTTTAAAGGTTATTTATTTCCCATGAGAATTGTTTTGTGGGATAAAGAGTAGCCCATGTTTGATTCCAGCACTGCGGACCCACGATACCCCTGGCGATACCCCTGGTGATATCGTGGTTCTTTTAAAATCAAACGATACCCCTGTTCGAAATGACCGTAGTGTTGCAGGGTGGAATCCGGAAATGCATTTATCTCTTGTATGTAAATAACTAATGTATTTATAACTATAACACATAATTATTCTCCGAACAGGCATACTGCGCAATACAAACTCTATAGTGTTTGTACGATCTGTAGCTTCATATTTGTTTCGAGGTTCTGGGTGTTTTCTTTGTAAGTATAATAAGAAAATAACGAAATAATACAACTACGTTTACCAGCTATCTAGTAGGTATAGGTGCCCATAATATCACGAGCTCCGCTTAGCTTGGGGCTAGATTTTTTCTTATTTTATTTTTATATGTATAAGGAAAACTAAAAGCTTTTAAACCTTAGTATGTTTAAGTTATTGGATAACTAAAGCCTACAGTTTCCACTTATGAGTACATTATCACAACACTTCATTATTATATCACATCACACGTCACAATAATATTATAAATGCGAAAGTTTGGATGGATGTATGGATGGATGTTTGTTACCTCTTCACGCCAAAACTACTGAACGGATCAGGCTGAAATTTTTCGTACAGGTAGTTTTAATCTTGGAATCAAACATAAGCTTCTTTGTATCGCATAAATCAGTTCTCATGGGATATAAATCACCAACGCGTGCGAAACCAACCGCAGAAACTAGTATATTATAAATGCGAAAGTTTGGATGGATGTTTGTAACCTCTTCACGCCACAACTACTGAATAGAACAAACTGAAATTTTGCATAAATGTAGCTCTTGAAAAGCCTGTATTCAAACATAATGCTACTTTTTTATCCCATAAAGCAGTTCCCATGGGACAGAAGCAAGCTTTAAACGTATCCATAGAAACAACGCGTGCGAACCCGGAAGGCAAGAACTAGTTTTTTATAAACAAATTCTCCAAGCACTTTTACAAGACCTTACAAATTCTGCTAATAGAGTTAATTTCCCTTTGACTCTGAACTAACTTTATCTATGAACTTCACGAAGTGTTACAAAGCACCCAAAGAACTAAAACAGCCCGTAAAGACTTTGTTAATTTATAAAGCTGCGTCGTAAAGCGTCTTTCTCGCAGCTTTGAAGAAAATTCCAAAGTAACCCCTACATTTTTAAGAGGTTTCGTGAAATCCTCAGTGCTACGGCTGAGCCACCTTAATCTTCAAGTTTCTTGGAAACTGTCATCTTCTTACAGACACAGTATTAATAATAGTGGGAACGGCACAGAAGGGGCAGAATTTTCTGTAATAATGAAAACTTAAATTAAATGGAACAATTTTTTTTTAAACTATCATATACTTATAATTTGATTGTTTTGAAAAAAACTAAAAACTGACTCCAAATTCCTTAGTATTTTAAGTAAGTACTCTGTTTTTTTTAATATATGCTCATTTTATCATTCCTCGACCCATACAATAGCGAAAGCATTTTAAATATCAGTATTGACGGAGAAATCGACGGACATATACAGGGTGCCACGGAAAGGGTACCAAGCCGAAAAGGACCCCTCAATGTCCAGAATAACCCCCCTTTCCGTGGCGCCCTGGTTAAAAACAATACACATGCAGAACCTCTCCTGTGAAGTAAACCTCCTCCTTTTTTTGAAGTCGGTTAAAAACAGTTGAGCTATGCTAACTTCTGACTGTTGCAAACAATTGATATAAATATTTTGAATAAGAAAAGCTCAAAATATTTATATCAATAGGTACCATACAGAAGCAATGGGAAGAAATAGCCTATGTTTGATTCCAGGATTAGAATTATCTGTATGCAAAATTTCAGCCCGATCCGTTCAGTAGTTTTGGCGTGAAGAGGTAACAAACATCCATCCATCCAAACTTTCGCATTTATAATATTAGTGTGATTTTCATTAGTTTAGTACAAAGTTTTTTTCCCTCATCATCCTGACATAGGTACATTATGTACACAATGTTATTCCGAGGTTATAACCCAGTTTTATCTACCCTACGTTGGACTTATCAATCGACACAAATTAAATTGTTATTCGTTCCCTTGCATTGCACAAATCGAACAAACATCACCCCTTAGTTTTTCCAACTTATGTATGACACGTAAAAACACTCAGAACAATGAATTGGAACGTTTCGAGATCGAACATCATCGTACAAGAAACGTAATAAGGCTAAGTGCACACTATTCGTTTTTCAAGTAACGTGTAATCTAAAGTGTTTGTGGGTGGCGGTGGGTGGTTAACCGTTTTGAGTGACATCAACATAGGTCAACAATGACCAGTTGGAAAATGACGAGCATATTATAGTACAGTCAGCGTCAAATTGATATGAGCGTCTAGAGTAGTCAAAAAGATCTGAAAAACATAAATTTGATATACGCCGTTCGAATCGTCATATTGTTGTAAGCACCCAAGGTGTTCAAAATATCTTACTTCTAATTATTTCATATTTATATGAGCAGTCAGGGTAACTGACTGCTCATATATTTTAAGGCAAAAAACAGTTTTATTTTTTTTGTTTTTTGATATGCATCAAAAGTTTAGGATTCTAGTAGGTAAGTAAGTTATGGGAGTCGAAACACGATTGACAAAACTTGACTCTATACAAAAAAAAATCAAGGTTTCCTCTAAATCTTCATTTTTGCACAAATACTTCTACGGAAACAGCAGTTTCATTTGCTAGATATCATATTTCAATAAAATTTCGTCTACGTGTTCCCTAATAAGTACTTTAGACGATTATGGTTTTATTTTTTTGCGAAAGAGTGTTATTTTAGTGCAAAAAACAAATTAATAAAAAACGGCCAGTGAAATTGCGCGCGGGCTGGCTATTCCGCGGCTCTCGCCTTCCTTTCTCGCCTTCCCCGCGCGACGTTCGCTCGTCCTTGTCTCGCAAAACCGATCCCACTTCGTCTTAAAATGAAATAATTATAATCTAAGTGACAATTGGCAGTCTTATCGCTCAAGAGCGATCTCTGCCAGACAACCTGGTATGGATAGGATCATCGGATAGATACGTACGTGGGGTAAGATCTGTGTGCATCTGTAATTGGTACTACTTAAAAAATAAATGTAATAATTAATAATTACTAGGTACTCAAAAATAAATAATAACATAATAATATAAATGTGAAACAAAGACTAGTAAGATATTTTCTAACACCTTGAGTGCTCACAACAAATGATGATTCGAACGGCGTATATCAAATTTCTTTTATGTTTTTCAGATCATTTGACTACTCTAGACGCTCAAATCAATTTGACGCTTACTGTACATACAGATGTAGAGCAATATTAGAAACCGATATAGGTAGCCTCCAATCAAAGTAAACTAAATCACCAATATATAAAAAGAAGTTGTAGGTAATTCAATTTATTTGATTTAGTATTGCTGTGTGATGCCAGCTTAGAATTTGCACCACCCCAACTCTTCCCGCGGGTGTTGTAAGAGGCGACTAATGGATATCCACCGGGGGCGGGCAGCAGCGCCCCATGTAGAATAATTCTAACACCGAACTGCGATCTCGAACCCGCATGCCCAGCGTGGGCATTATGGGCATTACCCCCCCATGAGATAAAAGCCAATAAGGCGCTTATCAGGGGGAGACCTGCGTCCAGCAGTGGGTCAATATTGGCTGTTGAGATGAGGTGAGGTGACAATTCAAGATGGGGTTGCGGCACCAGGATTCTGCATATCTTCGAGTTCTTACAAACGAGTCCCAACAACGAAAACTTTAGAGTTCGACATTCATGGCGATGCATCGCTAATCGTATCTCAGAGTAGACCCAGAAAATATTGGCTGACCCATTTCCCAAAGAAACATTGGTAATAACACGAATTGGAAATGGCTTTAGTACCTATTCCCATGAGTCGTAAAATTTGTGGTGACTTGAAATTAATGTAGCCATTTGCAATTGAGTGTAGTCTCGACAAAACATCACCGATGTTCAAATTTAAATTTATTTATTCACTAGCGACCCGCCCCGGCTTCGCACGGGTGCAATGATGATACGGACTTTTTTGTAGACCTTTTAAGGTGTACAATACTGTAGTACATTATTTTGATCTATTTCGTAGGGTTCAGCCAGCGTTTGCAATGTAAGCGCAAAAAAATGAGTTTATTTACGACGTTAGAAACCTCTAAAAGTTTCTCTACTATATTATGCATGTATTGAACATATAGACCTTCCTCTTGAATCAAATATCTATTTAAAAAACCGCATCAAAATCCGTTCCGTAGTTTTAAAGATCTAAGCATACATAGGGACAGATAGACAGCGGGAAGCGACTTTGTTTTATACTATGTAGAGATAAAGATGTCAGGTATACAACGTCAAGTCTTATCCCTAAGTAGGTATTAGATTCACTGCATCTTACGCTATGGGCGGGCGTATGTTTAGGTTTGAGCAAGGTTCTACTAATTTAGCTAAGTATTTATAATCACAGCAATAATTATGAAGACACTATAATTATGACCCGAGAGCTGGTCAGTATCTGGCACTGCGTATCAGCATTGCCATACAGCGGGGCAATGCAGCCAGCGTCTTGGGGACGCTTCCGACTGGTATACCTCTAGATATGGGTCAGTTGAGCTACCTTTATATTGCTTGTAACAGTCTGCAGTTAGCTCAATTGTTTCAATTGCAAATACTAGTTCTAATTTATTACTATTATTTTATTGTTATTTTATTTGTGATTAAAGGCTTGTGCCCTTTAATTAAGACACTATAAAAAATAAAAAATTACAAATAAAATAATGTCAGGTATCTGGGATATTCACAGATGACAATAACTATATTTTTTCTTCCTAAGTGAATATCTCAGATACCTACCTTTTCATTTGTTATAGTGGACACTATAATAAATGAAAAGGTTTCTGAGATATTTCTATCAAAAATTACTTTTATCATGTGCGGTTATTTTGAAAACATAACAAAATGGCGGCTAATATCAGGGCCTCACTCCATACAAAATTCTTCAAACTCCTTTGTAGTTTATTAAGATGCTGCACTTTATAAATATCAACATTTACTCAACATTAAATTAATTAAATTAATCATTTAACATTTTACTGGTATTGATATGGATCAGTTGAGCTACCTTTAGATTGTTTGCAACAGTCTGAAGTTAGTTCAATTGTAAATTGTACCGACCTAGTTCTAGTTTATTTCTATTATGTTATTGTAATTTTCTTTGTGAATAAAGGCTCCTGACATAATATGTCAGGAGCCTTTATTCACAAAGAAATTAAAAAACAATTGGTTTTGGGAATAATTGTTTTTTAACGTACATACCACATGTCACAAAATAGGTCACTGGCTCAACCGCAGAGTAAACTGTTTATTGTCAGTACAAACATAGAGGCAATTTCTAAATTCGCATTTTATGACATCAGCTATTGAGTCAGACAGCAGGTCGCGGCATGAAGTTATTATTATGCGGGATGTCATGCACATTAAAAATATTATTATCAAGGTATGCAAGACGACCTCTTTGGCATGGCGGGTTAAGGTTCGCCTGCGCGTAGGAGCTTAGGTTTACAGAACTTTATTTCTCATACTAACTATACAGTTCATTTACAATGAGATAAACATAATATTATAATACTTATAAAATTAAATGTGTGGAAACTCAGATCTTTGTAAATAACAAAAAATATCTTCCTACATAGTAAAAAAAAAAAATTATTTGTAGCTGTAGGTAGTATCAGAAACTTTGACTGACTAATGAGTGCACATATTCTTTTAACTTATTTTTAAATATATTTATGCTGTCACGTTCCTTGACACTGTGCGGTAGATTGTTAAATAATTGTGCTCCTTCTGCAGGAATAGATTTTTTTCCATAATTGGTTCTTGAGCTTGTGGGATCGATTCCCGCCTCGTGTCAAATATTAGTACCTACAATCTGCAGATTTGTTCCAGGTGTTCTGTCTGGGTTTTTTTCTCGAAAACATCTATCATCTATCTATGTAATGTAGATCAATAGAACTTCAACAATACGACTCTCTATACACTAGCCAAACTAGATGTAGAATGTTTGTAAACAAACCGCCCATACATAACCTAAAATTCACTCTGTCACCGCGTTTTTCATACCTACGCAATTTACATTAGGTACTTCTCGATTAGAGAACTTTCTTCAATGAATATTGCTTTATTATCTGAAACTCGAATCCAAGTGAGTTTTAGTTACTTGTTTCGTGGTTTGTTAACAAACATTCTACATCGAGTTTGGCTAGTGTATAAGTAGGTACTGTTATACCTAGAAGGAAGTGGTCAGTCGTAAAATAACTATCAATACCGTTCTGTTCAATAATGGTGCTTGTATTTATTTTGGGCAGACATTATGATATTTATGGTATTCACTATTCAGGCTACAGACAAAGATACAATGTGTTTTATGGTGAGAGAAGCACATACTTGTGCCGAGACATGCCGGAGTATTCACACTCTCACTCGGTAACGTTTTTACTCGGAAGAGGCTGGTTTCCGAGTTCGATTTCGAATAATGCGATTCACACTCGACCGAACACGGAAATATTTGACAGTTCGATTCGAAATAAACCAAACTTTTCACGGAATCATTCCGAGTGGTAAATGCTTGCCGGAATCTCTACCGAGTCAGAATTTCTTAGTAAAAATCATGGACGTTTTTCACATGACATTTCTTGAAGGATTCCTGGTGTAAGAATATGATACCGTGGATGGAGAAAGACCTAATATTTTGCTCAGAAAAGCTAGCGAGCGAAAGGCGCATACTGCAGACTATTTTCCTGATGGCACGTTTCAACATTGCTGCCGGGAGTTCTATCAATTAAATACAATGGTGACAATTTTTATTAAAATACTAGTTTTCTACGTATCCTCAACCTCAACCTCAACAGCCTGTATTGGTCCACTGCTGGACGCAGGCCTCCCCCTGATAAGCGCGTGTTGGCTTTTACCTCATCGGGTAATTCCCATAATCCCCACGCTGGGCATGCGGGTTGGGGATCGCAGTTCGGTGATAGAATTGCTCTGCAGGTGGCGCTGCTGCCCGCCCCCGGTGGATATCCCTTAGTCGCCTCTTACGACACCCGCGGGAAGAATTGGGGTGGTGTAAATTCTAAGCCGGAACCACACAGCTAATTGGGAATTGCATCATGGAACTAAAATGGAGCTGGGCAGGACACCTTGAAGGAGACAGGATGACAGGTGGAGCAAGGAGCTAACTGAATGGCTTCAAAGAACTGGGTACCTACAGAAGCGCTGGACATCCAGCGGCGAGATGGAGAGACGATAATCTCTCTCACGACACCTTTGGGAAGAGTTGGGGTGGTGCAAATTCTATGCCAGCACCACACGGTCTTATGGCCCCATCAGCATAGTCGACTAGGAATTCAGAAATAAGGTGTGTATATGGTACATCGACGAAAAAGGCTGAACACTGTTCAAAAACTTCTATACGCGACAGATTGGCACACTTATTGCATTCACTGTCTAGCCTCCCAGCTCCGTCTGACTCCGGAGATAAGCATGAGCGTCGTCGTGGGCCATGCAAGTGTTAAAATGCATTCGCGAAGATGACACTGCTCAGCAATTTGTGGAGTTAAACATTCCTAAAGGCCAGCAATATTGGTTCCTTAATGCTACTAAGGTGGTCAGATTTCACCCCTATAAGATTTTGTCCGTGAATGACGAAACCTTAAACCAACCCAGCGCTCAGTGTCAACGAGCTCCTACAAGGGCAACGTTTCATCCCATAACGAGGGACATCATCAGTGTGAGTGCGGTGCCGCGGTAGGTTTTAAATGTTCCCGTGGTTCGGCGAAAATGGCGAGAAAGGGCACCGGAGAGGTTTTTAGTGGATATTACGTCCTTCTCAGGGCGTCGAGTCCCACATAATGCTGGTTTATACGTAAATAAATTCCTAGCTGAAAAAAAAATGAGTGCAGTGTTCTTCCAACACAAATAGGTTCATTCATACATAAATAAAATAATTCATAAATAAATATAAATAAATAATGCTCCACACAGTATCTAGCCCCAAAGTAAGCTACCTACTCACAGCTTGTGTTATGGGTACGAGATAACTGATATATTTAATACATTATACAGGGTTACAGGAAAAATCGTGCTAGATCCGTTAAGAGCGTGGAGTAACCACCATTCCTGACTTATTTCACTATGAAACCCCCTACCCTAAACTTAACCCATTTCGAGATATTCGACTTTTAATTTTTTTATTGAAAAGTGCCGATTTTTAGGCTACTAAATTTATTTTTGTTTATTTTGTGTATCTTATTATTATTATTATTGCATTTTTACATGTGTAATAAGATGCTTTAGGACGTCAATGATTAAAATAGTGCATAAGTTAATTGAATAGACCGTAGTAGAAAAGTGAAAGTTAGGAAATAAAAAAAAAATTAGAAAGTTTATTTTTCTCTAAGGGATATCTAAAAAAATATTATGGCAATTCTTCGGCAAATGTTTTTAAAAATATCTACGTTTCATCAGCTATCTAACGAGGTATAACAATCTAGGGTTTGTATTACATTTCGTGGAAAAAAAGTAGTTGGGACGCTCCAGGTAGCAGTTCTAACGGTCCCGCGCCTATTGTCCTTCAAGTTCAGACACACCGTGAGAGCGAGACAAGTGACGATTTATGTAGGTATGAATGAAAGAAAAAATGTGTAGAGACCGGTTAGGGCTGGGAATACAACAGGGGGTATTGTTTTGGTTGTCAGTCTGCTTTTGTGCTTCGTACATAGTAGATGTGATATCGTTTTGCTCTTTTTCTCGACTTGGCTGTGATTCTGGACTATTTCTTCTGATTTGTGACTACTATACTTGTTAACCGGACTCTGATTTGTACCTGTGATACGGAAGTGTTGAAGATGACGTCCTACACACCTGAGGAATATGCTGATATGCTTATTTGTTACGGATACTGCGATTGTGTATCTGCGCAAGCTCGCAACGAATACGTAACTCGCTACCCCGGTCGTCGAGTGCCGGATGTGGCCGTTTTTGACAGAGTTTATCGAAGACTTCGAGAATCTGGCTCTGTTTTGAGACGTAATACAGACATGGGTAGACCACGAATTGACGACGAAGAACAGGACAATGAGATAGTGCAACGCTTTCGAGCGGATCCGACTACTTCCACTAATATTGTTGCCCGTGATCTGGGACTTTCGCAATGGAGAGTGTGGTTTACAGTGCATACTGCTGGCCTATACCCATACCATTACACGCCGGTACACGTTATTGAAGAAGGAGACCCCGCGAGAAGATTGGACTTTTGCAGATTTATGCTAAATGCTGACGTAGAAGACCCAGATTTTCTAAGAAATATCTTGTGGACGGATGAGTCCAAATTTGATAAAGATGGCATAACTAACTATCACAACGCCCATTACTGGGCCCCAAAAGCACTAAGGAATCCCAATAAGAAAAGAGTGAAGGGGTCCCAACGAAGATTCAGCGTGAATGTGTGGATGGGCATTATCTCCAATCATTTGATTGGACCTTACTTTCTACCGGATAATTTAAATGGGGAAAGCTACGAAAATTTCCTGAGAGCAGACTTGAGTGATTTGCTGGATGATCTGCCACTCAACCTGATCAGGGACATGTGGTTCCAACACGATGGCTGCCCTGCCCATTTCAGGAGAAGTGTCAGAGACTGGCTGGACACAAATTATCCAAACAAATGGATAGGACGAGGTGGGCCGTTGCCATGGCCAGCAAGAAGTCCGGACCTAACCCCCATGGATTTTCATGTGTGGGGGTGCATGAAAAGTCTTGTGTACAGCGAGCCGAATCCAGTTTCGTCTGTGGAAGACCTAAGAGAAAGGATTGTGGATGCAGCAAATAAAATGAGGACCACGTTGACCACTGGAGTAGTGAAGACTGGTCTCCGTAGAAGGATGCGACAATGTATCAGAAATAGAGGCGGCCATGTTGAACATGAACTGTAGAATAAGAAAAAGTTGTGTGAAAACCTTTAATAAATGACATTTCATGCTTACCTATTGTTTTACTTTTACTTTTTAGGGCTAAGTATAAATTTTCTTCTCCACTGTCGCCTATAAAACTAATTTTTTTTCAATGCAATTGAATAAAACCCTAGATTATTATACCTCGTTAGATAGCTGATGAAACGTAGATATTTTTAAAAACATCTGCCGAAGAATTGCCATAATATTTTTTTTAGATATCCCTTAGAGAAAAATAAACTTTCTAATTTTTTTTTTATTTCTTAACTTTCACTTGTCTACTACGGTCTATTCAATTAACTTATGCACTATTTTAATGATTGACGTCCTAAAGCATCTAATTACACATGTAAAAATGCAATAATAATAATAATAAGATACACAAAACAACCAAAAATAAATTTAATTGCCTAAAAATCGGCAATTTTCAATAAAAAAATTAAAAGTCGAATATCTCGAAAAGGGTTTAGTTTAGGGTAGGGTGTTTCATAGTGAAATATGTCAGGAATGATGGGTACTCCACGCCCTTAACGGATCTAGCACGACTTTTCCTGTAACCCTGTATACATTGATGGATATTTTTTTTTATTATACATAGAAAACACCCAGACCAACGGAACAAATTTCTGGAGATCGTACACAAATTTGTTGCAAAGCGGGAATCGAACCCGCAACCTCTTGCCTCGCAAGCGGACTCTCGCCCGCTGCGCCACTGAGGTCGTCAATGAACCCCATCTCTTAAGCTGTGGATGTGGTTTACCATTTCAGCAAATAAGGTACTTTTCCGTTGGTTTTATTCCTCTTAGAACGCAGAAAAAATGTACCTATAACCTCAAAATAATTAATCTCGCACCAACACGAATAGGTAGTTGAAATACCTACCAATAATAGAACCGCTATAGTTCTAAATAAGCATTGGCCTAATCTAAGATCCTTGTATCTCAATTTATGATATAAACCGGCAATTAAACTTGGCCACAGAGCAGCTGTCATCTAAATCTGTGGCGTGAGATCATCAGCCATTAACGACAGGCGTCCCCACGGAACTATAACAACAAGAAACATTTCAACAATTTTGTTGAAATCTTGCCGCAAAATACACTATAGGTTCAAAGTACCTACTAAAAATACTTTATTTATCAGAAATAACAATCAAATAATGACGCGTGACCCGAGAGCTGGTCAGTATCTGGAGCAGCGCATCAGCATTGCCATACAGCGGGGGAATGCAGCCAGCGTCTTAGGGACGCTTCCGACTGGTATTGATATGGATCAGTTGAGCTACCTATAGGTTGTTTGCAACAGTCTGCAGTTAGCTCAATTGTTTCAATTGTAAATAAGTACTAGTTCTAATTTATTTCTATTATTTTATTGTAATTTTCTTTGTGAATAAAGGCTTCTGCCCAGTTTCAAAAATTCAATTAATAGAAATTAATTAGAACTAGTATTTACTACTAGTGTCTGCCCGTGGTTCCGCATGCGTTGTTTCTATGTAAAGGTTTTATGGTTATTTCAATCCCATAGGAACTGATTTATTGGATAAAAAGTATGCCTATGTTTTATTCCAAGCCTAAAATAACCTGTATGGAACAGCACGATCCGTTCAGTAGTTTTGGCCTGGAGAGGTAACAAACATCCATTCGTCCATCCATACATCTAAACATCCAAACTTTCATTTTTTATAATATTAGTGTGATGTGATCAAATGTGATCAATGATGAAACAAGCTAATTGCAGACTGTTGCAAACAATCTACAGGCAGCTCAACTGATCCATATCAATACCAGTCGGAAGCGTCCCCAAGACGTTGGCTGCATTGCCCCGCTGTATGGCAATGTACTTAGTGTGCTCTGAGGCATCAAAAAAGCAAAACAAGTATCAAAGTTGCCGGCTACAACGTCTCATTTTGATTAAGGTCTAAAAAAATAAATAAAAAAACACAAAATGTGATTACTCTCACTTGATTATTAAACGACCCCTAAGTAGGATTTGTAAGTATATGTCTGTGGCATCGGAGATCTCACTCATCATCATCATCAACCAATATTAGTCCAGTGCTGGACATAGACCTCCCCTAATGAGCGCCATAGCACCCTGTCTGCAGCTTGCCGCTCCATCATTTTCCTGCAGTCTTCGCAGGTCGTCATCCCACCTGGCCGGAGGGCGTCCTACACCACGTTTGCCTAGTCGCGGTCTCCACTCAAGAACAAGTTTAACCTAGCGGTTGTCGGTTCTTCGCAAGATATGGCCGGCCGACCCACTCACTTCAGCTTGCAAAGTTTTTTGAGCGCTTAATCTTCGGAGCTCTCAAACCCTTCCCAATTTCACAAATTCGTAGATCCCTGACAACTTGAGGTAATAATTTACAAGGAACTAAGAAAGAGAAGCCGCGCATGCAAGCTAGTACTGTAGCTATACATATAATGTTTAGGTACAGGCTATTCTGAGCAGCGGTTCATATTGTCACGAACAGAACATTACGTGAGCTTTATAGCTCTATCGTTTGCACACAACGTAGTACAGTCGGCCAAAGATACACGTAAAAACAACGACAAGATAATTTAACAAAAAATAAACATGCAGAATTGAGAACCTACTTCTTTATTGAAGTCGTTTAAAAAAGTGATACACACAACTGACTTAATAAAACTAAAGCCAGTGTCACTCGGGATGTTGTAAGTATTTAAAATTTATTGTTGGAAAAATAAACGTAGGTATGTTATACGTTCGTACGTAGGTATGTACATCTGGGTTCATGCATGTAGTTAGGTAAGGTAACCTATCTATTATGCATGAAACCTGAAAAAATTACACTCCTTTTCTGGGCAGTCTTGTAAAAATACGAAAAAAACGCATGACAAATTACTAAGGTTACTTAAAAAATTACAAATTACACAGGTGAATTGATGAACAGTTTCAGCAGGGCTTATTTATAATTTGAAAATTTTGCAACTTTAGGATGGTTTGGGGGAGACCTTCGCCCAGCAGTGGGACAGCGCGGGTTGATAAAAAAAGAATGGTAAACTTTTGATCTTTTTATAGCACAAGTGAGTGTTATGATAGAGCAGGACGCCCGCCCCGGTCTTCTTTATTAATTAGTTTACTTGGCATTTGATGATTTTGACCCGAATGCGTGACACAAAAGATGTAATGTATTTTATAAATTATTATTACGCGTAGGTAATTTATAAGTGGGAATTATGAATCAAAAGCTCTACCTACTTCGAGCTTTTGGTGTACCCTAGCGGTGTGATGGGAAAAGAAAGGATTAATTCAAAGAAAGCACAAATTTCTTCAGCTGACTGTACCGTATGTGTTGTATTGTTCGGGAATACGAACTTTATCAATTGGCCTTCGGATGTTGACTCACGCTGTTCTGGGAAAAGTGACAAATGTGTAAATACGTTTGTTTGTTCTTAACAAATTATGAAATTGGGAAAATACATTTTTTTCATAGGTTTTAGGCATTAACTTTATTAAATATCAAAGAAAATTATAGCTGACTATTGAATTAAATTAGATCGAAAACCAATCCCATAACTTTTGTTCGAATACTGTCTGTCTGTAACCTTTTCACGCCTAAACGGCTGAACGAAATTAAATTTGGCAGGGAGGTAAATGGTATCCCGGGGATGGACATAGGCTACTTAAAAAGTACGTGCGAAGCCGCGGGCAGCTGTAAGTAGCTTAATAATTTTAGAATTTAATATGATTACCTACCTTTTTTAACCCACCCGTCGCAAAAAGAGAGGAGTGTAATAAGTTTAACGTCGTCGTTTAGCCTGTGTATCTGTCTGTGGTATCGTTGCTCCCAAACGGATGAACCGATTTTCGTTTAGTTTTATTGTGTCATAGATAATTTTATCCCAAGTGTTCTTAGCCATGTTTCATGAAAATCTGTACAAGGGGTTTTTTTATTTTCTTATATATAAAACAAAGTCGTGTTAGTTACACCATTTATAACTCAAGAACGGCTGGTACGATTTCAAAGATCTTTATTTTGTTGAATTGGTCTCAGTCCGGGTTTCAGCGAAAAAATGTAAAATTCTACGCCGGCTAAGCCGCGGGCACAGCTAGTATTTTTAGAAACTTAAAACAAGCAGACTTCTTGTCCCCAGCTATAAATAAAGTAATAATGCTGCGCTGCTGTCTAACTCATAGCTAACATGGTATGGCTAGATAAGAGAGGATGAATAGTTCTGTCTACACGGATTTGTCAACCAATAGTCAACCCAACTAGATCTCATTACGGGTGCAAGCGGGTTAGCTACGAAGCTTATTTGTGTTGGAAGAACACCAACGTAATGGCACGGGCTTAACGAGCGCTCGTGAGTAGTGCTCGGAGAGAGGCGGAATGCGCGCGTCTAGAACCACACTCACCCTGAAGATGTCCCTCGTTAAGGGATGAAACGTTGCTGTTCTTCCAACACAAATAAGGTTGGTAGTGAACCTGCTTACATCCAAAATGAATTCGTTAAAATACCAACTTGATCTATCAAAATGAGAATTAAAAAAAACATATTTAGCTTAGACCTCAATAGATGGCAGGGATTTTTCGCGGAAGAATAAAGGTCGTGGTAGAGTGTCATGTCAAATGGACAGAGTCTATGCCATTTTAATTTCAAACTAATAGCGTAATCTTTTCAGCCTGGTTGAACAATTTTTGACATTTGGAATACGCCTAATTATAATCATGATCGTATCAATGAAATGACTTTTATTATGAACTCGTTGCCTACGTATTGTATTTTTATAATCATTGCTGGACATAGGCCTCCCCTAATGAGCTTTTAACGCACTGTCTGCCGCTTCAGAATTCCAATCATATTTAACTATATGAGTATAATTGAGATTTATAATAATTTACCAATTTGAGTATTGTAATCAATTATAACATGCGCATCAGCATTGCCATACAGCGGGGCAATGCAGCCAGCGTCTTGGGGACGCTTCCGACTGGTATTGATATGTATCAGTTGAGCTACCTGTAGATTGTTTGCAACAGTCTGCAGTTAGCTCAATTATTTCAATTGTAAATACTCATTATATTATAATTTTCTTTGTGAATAAAGGCTTCTGCCATATTTATTATACCATGTTTTTACATAATAATAACATTGTAGGAAAAAAAAACGAAATTAACTGGTTGGTTTTCGGTACGCATGACTCAAAAGTGCATATTAAAACGTGTCCGAATTAGGGAGAGTAAATATGGTAATCTAGTTGGAACAAAACTTTCCAACCGTGCATAAGGACTAGGTCAACAAACTCGTTACAAGGGCTTTTGTGTTCTATCTATGTGTACCTATTAATGAGCAGGCCCGTTCATTGTATTATCAAAATAATGGCTTCAAACAAGATAACTAATTATAACATTACGGATGCGCTACTGAGAAGCCGAAATAGTAGAAAAGGGTTGTACAGTGAGCGACATAAATAGCTAAACCGAACGTGGCAATATTTTTACCCGGCGGCAAGGCGGATTATGTTTTTCGAGTGTTTCTATGTAGATATCTGATGGTGGGTACTGGGTACAGACCAAGCGAGCGAGAGCGAGCGAATGCAAACGAGTGGGATTCGACGATCGTCGGACGGACGGACGGACAGACAGACGAACAACAAAGTGATCCTTTTTTCCTTTTGAGGTACGGAACCCTAAAAAGTAACGCAATTACTAAATTCAATACTACATACCTACTCACTCATCAGCTACAGGCTGCTCGTCTATTTATCAATAAATAAAATATAAATGTTTGGGTTGTCAGATTATTGTAGGTATAGAATTAATAAAGGCTCCGGGATGTTTAGCTGTGAAAATACGCCCCGTTGAACTAACCCCAAACATAATTCAAAAATATCTATCTATGTTTATAATGTATTAAATATATCAGTTATCTAGTTCCCTTACTTTGGGGCTACATGGTGCTGTGTGGATTGTACAGAATTATTTATATTATTATATTATTAATTCAAATTTGCATCTAATCTGCTGAAATCTGTTCTGAAAATATTTAATACAAAATTATTAACATAAATTCCTAGCATAATGCAGCGATTTGTTAGCGGTTAGTCCAAAATGCGATTCGTCCAAATCGCGTTTCGTCCAATAAGTGATTCGTCCAAATTTTGTTTCGTCCATTAAGCGGTTCGCCTAATGCAGTGCAACATGCATACTGGTAAAAGAAAGCTTTGCAGTTCTGTAATTTTTAAGCGAATTATGGTCTAAGTAAGTAATTTATCAACTGGGTCGATATTAGGTAAACATACTTTGTGTAAACATACGTTGTACGGTAAAACGTACGAAGCATTATATTCCCGGTTGGAAGTTGGACGGTAATAACTCAACAAAAAAGGCAACTCATTAGCAAAGTTTGGACCCTAATTTGCGGGATAAACAAGCTTTTGAAAATCTCAACAAAAATGTTTGCCAAAACAAATTAATCACACTTAAAAAACACGCAGTTGAATCCCTTGTTTTATTTATTTATGTATTTTTATACGGCAGGGTCTGTTGCTGAAAAAAGTAGATTTTTTTTTATCAAATCGGTCTTACTTTACTTACAGAAACGCAAACGATGCTAAAGACAGCGAGGAGGTACCTACCTAAGTATTTATTTATTTATTTTTCCTTTCATGTACATTCATTCTTAGGTCTAAGTAAACCTACTGACTAAGTGTACCTATTGAAGTTATTACTCAGGTTTTTATAAAAGCTGTTTTTCTGTGAAATGCGATCTAAACAGCAATGCGGCGGCTTTAGGTATCTGCACATCGTAGCGGTTGAATCCGACCGCGCCGTCGAACGAATCGTCCGGTGACGATTTGTTTGACGATGCTCGATGGAGTATTGATGAGTTTTTAGTTGGTGAGCCACTAGCAGCTAACACTCTCCGGTAGTAACTAGTGAGGGCTCTACCTGAAAACCAGCGTAGCATTAGGCTTAGCCGAATGCTACACATGCTGAAGTACACCCTTTTTCACAGTACCTACTACTTTAATGTCTTTTTCTATTGTTCTTGTACATATAGTTTTTCGCCTCACGTGGCGGCCCCTTCCGCGGGACCTCACCCCCTCAGAACCTCCTTGAGTCCTTGGGTTTATATAATAATATAATAAAAATAAAAAAGTAAAAAATGAATATAAGCCTTACAAAAATAGCAGCCTAAAAAATGTAATCTAGTTAAAAAAATACCATTTTTAGCAAAACCCAAGGACCGAGGGGTCGACACGTCACCCCTCGAGTTGGTGCTGGGGTAAAGAGGTCAAGCCTCGAAGCCCCTCTCTGTGCCCCCACAAGAGCCGGAAAGAAACTTAGTAGTACATTTAGTTATAATTTTATTTATAATACCTGCCTACCAAGTCTATGCCTATGTATTTATATGGGTTAAATAAATATTTTTCTTTCTCTCTTTCTTTAGTAACGGAGTGTTAGCAGCTAGTGGAAGAGAGCAGGCGATTACAATAGCTGCTAACAATGTTAGTAGCTCAGTGGAGAGGCATACATTTTTAAAATTTTTCAACGTAATTTATTAAGTAATGAATTACATGGTTGTAGTAACTATTGGAATTCGATGATGCCCGCAGTAATTTTTAGTAAAACTGTGTCGCAGACACCATCGCCCGCCTCACAGAATAGTGTTCTATTATATAATGCTAATAAATATAATGTTAATAAAATCTATGTTTATAAATATTCAAAGCCATGCAATATTCAAAGACATGCCACTCCAGCCGTCCTCATGTTGAAAGTAGTGTGAGCACATTGTTTAGCACGAGTTAGATCGTAAATGACTTGATGCATTGTCTTATGGTTGGTTTTCTCTGAAACTTATCGGACGATCAAAAGCTTCGTTTTGTGAATTTAAATAAATTATGCTGGACAATCCACACAGCATCATCTAGCCCCAAGCTGATTGATTTGACGTTAAAATGTACGAAAGTTATTGTAAAACTTCCCCTTAAGGCTTGTTAGGCCAGAAGAGACCTCATTTTTGTGATTTTTAAATGATACTTAGAAAATAGTGTTTAAAATTCTGAAAAAAAAGGTATATATTACTTATGGATCTAGTCTAGTCAAAGTCGCATTCAGATCATTATAAGATCGCATTATAAGATATAATGAACTTCACTCGTTAGAAAAAAATCCCAAAGTTACCCCTTTTTCTAGGTCGCCGGTTGGGCGGACTTCGTTAGTAGTAAGTTAATGTTGACCCCACCCCGCTTCGCGAGGGTGGGACGCCTACAGGTCGGGTCAACTCAAGGTCGAATTGCTTTAGTCGAATTGTCATTAGTCGAAATGTTTTTGATCAAATTGTGTTTTAGTCGAACTGTTTTAGTCGACGCTTAATAAAGTGTATATTTTCACGTGCAGGAGACTCAACATAAAACCTGCTAATGGAGTAAACCTGCTGACTATGGGAACAGCTGTGTATCACAAGGGGTGAAAAATGTTGTTTGCCTAATTAAGATTTAATGGTGGTGGGCAGGTAAATAATACCTTTCGTGTCACAGAGTTTACAGAGGTAAAAAATAAAACAAAAAATCTTATCCGTAAAAGTTTATTCGTGCTGCAGGGGTATTTTGATTCGTCGGAAAGGCCGTCGGATTCGATATCGGAATTTTTTTTACTCGTAAAAAGCTTCCGATATCGAATCCGACGGCCTTTCCGACGAATCAAAATACCCCTGCTGGTTTAATGTGTAAGTATTTCAAAAAACACGAATGCAAGAAGGGAAGGCTATTTTAAATCTCCAAAATACGCAATCGATTATTTTTTCGTTTTTTTTATGAAAATTGGTATTAAAATCCAATTGACCGAAACGAAATTTCGTATTCGAGAATAAATATATATGTATATACCTACCCCAGTACCGAACTTTACCAGTAGAATTTTCATTATTTATTTATTTATAAATAAATAATGATGGACAATCCACACAGCATCATCTAGACCAGGGATCCCCAAACTATTTTGGACAAGTGACCCCTTTTCCAAAATGAACTGTTACCTCAGACCCCCATGAACAAATTACCTACTTTTAAGATCAACCCGCTTATTCATAATAGTCCGCTAACTTAAAACAGCTGCTACAGACTGTTATTTTTCATTCTGACTCAGGTCAATAGAAAAAGACAGAGTGAGAATTAGCAATGCTTTAAGTAAGCAGACTATTGTGAATAAGGGGGCTTATCTTTAGGTTTTTCCTATTGATACAAAATACCTAGCTACTAAGGTACCAATTATAAAACTTTGCACTTGGTTAAGTGAGTAAAGTTGACTTCATTTTCTCATCAAAATTTACCAAAATAAAAAGACATACAATTCAGTAAATATCAAGTTTAATTTATAATGATTATTACAAATTAAGTACTTAAAGAATCTTAAGTAGGTAGGAAATTATATTTAAAAAAGTATTAATTTGCAAAGAGAAAATAAAACATTCAGTGTGATAGATGAACCTGGTGACTATCTACCAATCTAGCTACATCCGGTTCAATATTGGTGAGTTGCAGCCTTTTACAAATACTTTTATACGTACCTATTTAAAATATGTTGTTCTTGGTAAGCACAACATATTTTAAATAGGCGAGAGAGAGGCAAAAATTACAATCAAATACCTGCTAAAATAAATTAAACTAGTAAATTTTTACAATTGAAACAACTGAGGCAACTGCAAACTGTCGCAAATAATCTACAGATAGCTCAACTGATCACTATCACACAGTGGGGCAATGCAGCCAGCGTCTTGGGTCCCCAAGGCTGCATGCTGCATGCATTGCCCCACTGTTTGGCATGGCAATGATGATGCGCTGTGCCGGATAAAAACTGTTTGGTACTTACCCTGTTAATTTTTCATAAACTGCAGATATTGTATGGTTACACTATTAACTCGCGTAGGGAGCTCAGCATTTTGTAAATTCTTTTTCAGAAACGCAAATGAACTTTCAACCTAAGTGCAAGCTCGTTAAATAGTAAAATATCAGGAACATGTTTGGACTTAAACTTGATTATGAATTCGTTCTTGTTAAATTGCGTAAGCGTCAAATAGAGAGCAAATCAAAACACGCCTGAAAGACGTACGCTCGAACTCATTATCTTGCGCAAACTTGTCTTCACTGACTTGCCGAGTTTTTCATCTTGTACGAACTTGAGACTTTACATTACTACAACAATGCTATTTCCTACAAAAATATTAATTATTCTTAGTACACGTAGGTAACAACAACATAAACAATACAGTACCTACCTAATCTTGAAAGTTTTAAATAAGAACTTGTGTTAATTTAACAGGGGTCGATTTTTAGACCTCGTCGACCCCCAAAATCAGTTTTCGTTTATGTCGACCCCTAGGAAACCGATATCGACCCCTTGGGAATCCCTGATCTAGACTGTAGTACAATACATAACATAGATATATATATTTTATTATACATAGAAAATACCCAGAATATCCAGAACAAATATTTGCAGATCGTACAAACATTTGTCCCACGGCGGGAATCGAAGTGGATGATCCACTTAACTTTTCAATTTGGTTTAAATCAATACAACACGCGTAGCCAAGATTCTTTGAAGTTTGTAGTGTACAGAACAATCAGGAATCAGACCAAAGAGAGATAAACAAATAGACCGTTGGTAATAAATTAATAATAATAACATACTAACCTAACTTTAGACAAAAGCTTCGCCATTGAAAAATATTCTGAAATTTACAGAATATTTTATAAATTATTGATAATGAAACATGAACAAATGTAAAAATTTTAAAAACCCCCCACCTGATTTTCATGAAACACGCCTAAGAACACTCGGGATAAAATTATCTATGACACAAAAAAAAAACGAAACGAAAATCGGTTCATCCGTTTTGGAGCTACGATACCACAGACAGATACACAGACGTGAAACTTATATATAACACCCCTCTCTTTTTGCGTCAGGGGTTAAAAATAATTTTGACGAAGGTAACTGCTTGTCCAGCTGAAAATTTCTTCCACGTATACAACCAGTTGTCTAGTTTGGTTTTCTAGCCGGAACAAACCGATTAGCCTACCTATGTACATACATATACCTATGTATGAGGTTGAGACAGTAGTTTTTCCATTATTTTGATCTAAGGTTATATTTGATTGAATGACCCATTAAATTTAGGAAGATAAAAATTATCCAAACGTTCAATAGCTTTATACTTTTTACCTAACCTAGATTTTTTGACAAAAACTTACAAAAAAACTTTTGTAAGTTTCCTCGAACGGTAAAGACTTTTGAAAAGCCAAAGACTCGGTCTGAACTATCTAGCTAAGTAGGTACCGTACCTACATAAAATTGTAGGTTCAAATTCAAATCTTATGAATTTTCCTCGGAAGCGTAATCCATTTTGTTACAGCAGCACCTGTTTTCAGGTCACACTCGAATTCCCGGGAAGTTGGGCAAACATTATTCATAACGCGACGGCCGTTCTTATTGCGTCTTGATATATGAAAATTAAATTTTTTTGATCTAGCCACCAATTTGTTTAATCTTACTATCACATCTTACTATCATATCATACTATACACATCTTACTTGTTCAGATCGCGTAAGTTTGAAAATATTTACATCTTACTATCACATCTTACTATGACATCTTACTAATCACATCTTACTATGACATCTTACTATCACATCTTACTATCACATCTAACTATCACATCTTACTATGACATCTTACTATCACATCTTACTATCACATCTAACTATCACATCTTACTATGACATCTTACTATCACATCTTGCTATCACATCTAACCATCACATCTTACTATGACATCTTACTATCACATCTTACTATCACATCTTACTAACACACTTAACATAATTTACATGAATAAAAACATTAGTGGACTATTTTCAGACTTATTATTTATTCGCTACATAAAGCTGTAATGGTAAATTTCAATGGCCTGAAATGACGACTGGTGTGGCGCGCGGGTGATGGTCCGCCTGCGACGCAGGTTGTTTTGGGTTCGATTCCCGCCTTGGGACAAATGTTTGTACAATCTACAATATTTGTCCCGATGGTCTGGGTATTTTCCATGTATAATACAAACAAAATCTACCTATGTAATGTATGAAGGCGCTTATATAAGTAAAATGAAAAGTAGGTAAGTACCTTTCGCGGAAATACGCGGCGAGCTCACAAATAAACCAAATAAGAGAAAATATATTTGCGAAGGTTTTCCCGCGCCATGAAATGTTAAAGTCAAGGAAAAAAGTAAAACGCGGTAAAGAAATTCTAGACGAAACATTTTCACTATTAACCTACGTGCGACGGTAGGCTTCCTTTCCTACGTGTGGTGCATGAATGTAGGCTTTGTTCTCAAGCCATTATCAAGGTACATTGTTTAAGAAAATTCTCTTTTCATCCCTCTCGCTTGAAAACGGTGACTTTGCTGCTCAAAAACAGTGAGCAAAATCGGGTTTCGCTCACACGTGGAATAAAGAATATAATTCAACTGGTTGAAAAAAGTAATTTGAATTCGGAACAATGCAACCTTCACAGATTTTATCCGATTGTGGTTTGAAAGAGGTTTGTAGCATTTTTATCCTCCAATGTTGTTGACCAAAATGGTTTTCTGACATTCGACTTCGTGAAAGTGTCAAACAAATAGTGAAATAAAAAAAGTTAAAAAGTGAATTTAAAGGTTTAGTATGGCAGAAATGTGAACAAATATTGTATTTTGAGTTTGGCTGGAGTAAAGACAGGATGTTCCATTCTTATAGGATTTAACGAAGCAAATGATGTGTTCAGATGTTCGGATCTTCATCGAATAGGATCAATAGTGCTTATGCTGAATGGTGTATTACAATACACCCTTCAGCAGTGGATTTTATGAGGAAACCAGCTAGACACTACACTATTATATCCGTGTCATATAAAGAATGTTCCAGGCATTGACGTCCAAACGAAGTAGCGTTTTTTTTTAAATCCAGCCAGCTTAGATCCCATTTTTTAAACAATTTCATAGGAAACTTATTTTCGTGGAGACCGGAATACCATGTAGACTACGTTTCGTCTAGTACAACCCACTATAAATGCAAAAGTTATGATTGTATGTTGTTACTTTTTCACACCAAAACTACTATATGTAATGAATATTATTGAAGTCCTGCATAAATTGAAGTTCTAAATCTATACTAATATTATAAAGAGGAAAGATTTGATTGTTTGTTTGTTTGTACCTATTGAATAGGCTCCGAAACTACTGGACCGATTTGAAAAATTATTTTACCATTAGAAGCCCACATTATTCCTGATGAACCTAGGCTACTTTTCACCACGGGAAAATGCTTCATTCCTACGGGGAAACGGGTAATAGGACAACGAGTAGTAAGAATGCAGCTAGTCTGAAATAAATTAAAAACTATCTAGTTTTAAATAGGTACCTTATTAATTTACGACCTCCGCTGCGCAGCGGGCGAATTCCGCCTGCGACGCAGGAGGTTGCGGGTTCAATTCCCGCCTCAGAACAAATTTGTGTACGATCTGCAGAAATTTGTTCCGTGTTGGTCTGGGTGTTTTCTATGTATAATAAAAATATCTATCTATGTAGTGTATTGTCAGTTATCTAGTACCCATAACACAAGCTCTGCTTAGCTTGGAGTAGATAATGCTGTGTGAATTGTCCAGCATAAAAAAAAATATTTATACACAATTGTCGCAAAACTGGCAACTGGTTCGGGGGCAATTATTCCGAAACCTAGTATCATACATTCTTACCGCTCGGCTGTGTGCTAACATAAACCAAGCTCAACATGGTCCGTGGTCACAAAAAGCATTGGCGACTAAGCCGGTTCAGGTGCTACAGTTCTGACTTTATTGTACACCTTTTATCTACTTACTCAGGTCTACGTTTATACAGGGTATGCCGTAAAGTTTATATCTTACTACCTACTTCTATTCTTGATATTTAAGGCTAGGTGACCTTAAACAACTGTTTAAAATTTAACCATCTGTTGGTGAACTCGGGTCATAATAGGTAACAGTTAATAAAGTACCTACGTAGGTACTTACTCGTAGTTTCAAATAATTGTTACCATTTTAAAAGTTGGCGTACGTTATGATTGTTTTTTTCCTTTTGATAACTGATACCGCCAACAAATTTTCTTAAAATCGTTTAATATCACACACAAGGCAAAAATGCAAGACAAAAACTATCTTGGCTTTCCATTTACTTTAAGATTAGATAATGCACTGTAGATCATGTTAGAACAATGAAAATTAGGGCATCTTGCACAGTTCTTGTATGCACAGGCCAGATTGGAGATGTTAGAAGTTGCCAAGTTTGTAATTTCAGTTGCTTAAGGGAGATGATGCTTTAGATTTATTGAATATAGGCTTTACTAGATGTAGTATAAGGCTCAAATTACTGCAAATCAAGCCGTTAGGTAGGTTCTAGTACATCAGCATTGTCTTACAGCAGCGGGGAAATGCAGCCAGCGTCTTGGGGACGCTTATTATATTATGAATAATAAAATGAATATTTTTGGTACTCCAATTTTATAATTTAAGATAAAATAATAATATAATATTCTTATTATATAATTTCATGATGGTGGGCAGAACCTGCAGTTAACATAGTGTCAGTGAATTACCAATAACCCTGTATAGCAAACACATTTTTTGAGGAGTAATTTATACCTTTTCGGTGGAGAGCATTGACTCTACCTTATCTAGACAGGACTGTGTATCTCACCTAATGTTTGAAAAACTATAAACCCACTTTAAATCCTTGAATTTTACACTAGTTTTAAGTTTTGAGGGATTTAAACTAATCTCTAGGTAGATAATAAAATTTTTAAGGCACCACTATCGATAATTATCGATACAAAAGGAATAATTTTCAAAATCAGTCCATTATTGACGAAGATATCGACGAAAATAAATAAAAAAAAACATACGTAAAGTCACACAAAATAACCTCCCCTTTTTTCGAAGTCGGTTAAAAAATTGCGATGGGCGAGCAAAATGGCGGCTATACATAGACAAATGTTTATATCTTTAGTATTTTTGCAAAGCTAAGTTTATTCTTTAAACGCTTTCCAAGGTTTACGACCCGACTCGCTCATTTGAAGTCTATTTCTGTGCGTCTGATAATAAGCACCCACAGTTCTGTACGCTGGATTATCTACCTGTCGTCAATTACATCAGAAACATTTCGTTCTAAGATAATGCTATAGTTCCTACAAATTGCAGGAATGTTAGCTTATTATTATGAAATATGTCGCTATTGTTTACTGGAGTGGAATCTATCTTAGGAAGATGGATATCCAAGAAAACAGCAGTGTTAGGTATTAGGAATATGGTTGAAATCCCAATGAAAACCATCTAAACCCATGAAAAATAGAGTTTTGGATGGTAGGAAGTACCTACGTGATTCAAATTCAAAATGTGTATAAAAACCGATGTATTGCTATGTACCTACCTACCCGTAGATATGCCTATTCAAATAAACGCTAATTGGTCTGTAATAGTTTAAATAAATGTCTTTGATTGAAATACTTTGCTGTTTACAACTCAACAGTACCACACTAGAAATAAAACCATTAAACGCTATAAGTTAGCAAGACGTAAAAATTTTGAAAGTAATTTTGTAAGAAAAAGTTCATCTAAGTTTTCTGATCGCCCCAGAATCTAACCGTGTATAAAATTTTAAGTATATTTTATTCCAGCATTTTCGTTCATTTTCGACCCCGAAGCTTCTGTGTTCTCATTGTAGCATGAGAATGCCAGCTTCCTATGTACCAAGATCTTCACAGAGCATCTGAGTCAACTATTGCAGGGATGGCGAACCTTTTTAAATAAACGTGCAATAAAAATAAAAATAAATTAAATGCGGCCATAGACGTGCCGTCAAATAATTTTGATTTGGTGATTATAATAAAACTAAATACTTACAACTCAAATCTCTTTATTTACTGCCAAAAAAATACATTTTGCACTGTGTACGTGTAATTCAACCTAAATTAACATTAGTGTGATTTCTGTGTAGATGACAAATAACTTATGTAATGCTACGGCTGCTAGCTTGCTACCTGCGTTAGCGTTGACGTTAGTGTTAATGTCCATTAACGCGCTAAAAAAGCACCTTGGGTATCCAAGGTGCATGCTTAGCGTCCGTCGTCAACAAATGAACACGTTAAAACCTTGGCCACATCTGTGTGACGCCCAAATCAGCGCGTTAATTAATGCGTTAAGACGCAGACGGAGCCGTATCATAAGGGTTGTAAGGTGTTACTTTTAGTAGAATGCATGCTGAACTGGAGTCATTTGCCGAACGGTTTCTAAATGAGTCTAAAATGTTGTTTATCTCAGGTAGGAAGTAGGTTCTACTTCACATTATATAGTGACCATGGCAGACTAGAGACACAAATATAATATAAGACCAATGTAATTTTACCATCTCGTTATAAAACAATAAATTCATTTATCTTTTTGAACTAAAAAGGCAAACGGTTTTGATTCGGGGTTTGCCCAAAATGTTGTGTCGCGTGCCATCAATGGCACGCGTGCCATTAGTTCGCCATCCCTGAACCATTGCATCACAGAAGCAAGTGTTCGGTATCTGTTGGTGTGTTTATTATGAATATTTTTACGCCTCGCTGTGTTTACCTACTCGATACGTTTGCTCCATTTTTGCATTGCATAGGAACTGGTTTCTATGCTTCGTTATTTTTGGAATTCGTAGGGAGAATAAAGAAAAAATGTGCATTTTCTACTTAAAATTTTTATTTGCATACCTGTCCAATTGTCCATTGACGTTGAATATATTTGTGCATTGCATACTGGTGTCTAGGCTTCGGTATTTCAGGAATTTGTAGGGAAAATAAAGAAAAGATGTGCATTTTCTACAAAAAGAAATCATTTGCATACCTGTGTACACAGGTACACAGGTATGCAAATAAAAAGTTTGGATAAGGTACCTATACAAATAAATGAGACACAGAAATAATGGAAAAGAAATCTCTTGATTAGCTATTTAAAAACAGATAACATAGAATACTACGCACTTACCTCATCCATTCCAAATCATCATCAATATTAGCCTTTATTCGTTCAGCTGGTCATAGGCGTCCCCTAATGAGCGCCATAGCGCCCTGTCTTCAGCTTGCCGCATCGAGCATCAGCCTACAGTCTTTCACATCCCACTCGTCATCCCACCTGGCCAGAGGGCGTCCTACACTACGTTTGCCGAGTCGCGGTCTCCACTCAAGAACACGTTAACTCCAGCGGTTGTCGGTTCTTTGCGAGATATGACCGGCCCACTGCCACTTCAGCTTGCTAATTCTTTGAGCTATGTTGATAACTTTGGTTCTCTGTCGGTATTCGTTACGAATCCTATCCTTCAGAGAAACTCCGAGTATAGCTCCTTCCAAATGAGCCAGCTTTTATTTACTTAATAATTAATTACCTTGAATACACAGAGGGTTTCACATGCATCTTCAACCTGAAACGTAATAGAATATTTAAGAGTCTATGCTTTAATCGATCATGTGCGGTGAGCTCGTTTTACCAAAGTACAAACATAAAGAGCACTTTATAGAATCGGTACTTCAAGTAAAAGAGGGTGACCAGGCGACTTTGACTTTAAGAAGGATATTTACGGATATTTCTTTGATTAAAGCGTTTTCATTGGGAACATTTTTAAAAACCAGCGCGATCCTCTTTTATTTTTCGTATACTGGAGGCCTGGATTTGGACGTCTGCGTGGATAATTGTACTTATAAAATATATATATATATATATATTAGGAGAGGATATACATAGATAAACAGGAGAAGATTTATGACAGCTTTTGAATTAAGCTTTTGTCTGCCGAATTTAGCTTGACAAATCAAAATCCCGTCTCGAAGAGCTGCTGTATGCCTGAGTTCACATTTTGTTTGCAAAGTTGACCAATTTATAATAAAGAGTAGCTTCAAAAAGTAGCTAATACATCACGATCACCGGAAATTTGAATTTAGCTATTGTTTTTGAAATAATTTTAAATCGCTTCAGGGATTTTCACATAGATTTAAGAAGGAAGACTGTGATAAAACAAAAGAAAAATAAATAGAACTAGTAAGTATTTACAATTAAAACATCTAAGCTAACTGCGGACACTTGCAAATAATCTACAGGTAGCAAAACTGATCCATATCAATACTAAATAGAATGATAATAGAGTAAAACATTTTTTTACTATTTTTAAGCGTAAAAAATATGTCATCCTGTTTTAACCAGGTTAACTTTAGTTACATTGATAAAGTCCTGGATAATTCGTCATCATGACAACCCTACAGTGCACTCTCTGACCGCCACGTAACCAGTTTAGTAATAGCTACTTTATCCACCCTCTCGACTTATTGCATTTTAGATAACCTCATACTACCAGCTCCCGTTTGAATTTAGCTATAGTTTTTGCTAAGAAATAGCAGGATCATTATCATCAGGAATAGGTTCTTAACTATTTTATTTTTTCTAATTTTTGTAACGTGGCTTTCCAGCGTCCTTTGGACGCTTACGACTGGTACACCGTTATTCTTTACAACAGTCTCAATTGTAAATACTAGCTCTAATTTCTTTCTTTTATTTGATTGAAATTTACTTTGTTTATAAAAAGTAAGTAATAAATAACTTAAATAATTAATCGATTATTATCTAGCTAGTGGATAAAATCCCCCATGTTTACGGGAGGAATCTAACAGTGAACGTAGCTAGGTACATAAATAAATAAACAATTTATGAAACATAAAAACAAAAATATTAATAAAATAAAACTAGTGCGAGTCGAACTCGCGCACTATGGGTTCCGTAAGACCTCTCTTGCCAAATTATAATGATTCTAGGTCTACGGAAAGTACCCTATAGGTTTTGTGTGCCCTTGGAATTCCCTTGGAAATTTCAAAATATTCGGACATAAACGGCTGTAACTTTTGAGTGCGTAGACTTATAAGTTCTATTAATATCGCGGCTCCAATAGGTTACGGACTTGAGTTTTTGACGTTAATTTCAACTCGATACGTCCACGCGTTCCTGATAAAAGAGGGTTGACAGACGGACAAACAGACAGACAGACGGATAACAAAGTGATCCTATAAGGGTTCCTTTTTTCCTTTCGTGGTACGGAACCCCAAAACAGTCCAACAGGCGACCTTATCGCTGAAAGCAATACACAGCGGTACATATGGACGTCCATTGCTAAACATGTCTCATCAGCACACCGAGGTGCCTGCCTAGGAGGAGGAAGGTATAATATTAGGATAAAACAATATTTAGTAACAATTCCGCGCAAAACCTCCTCCGATAAGATCCAACAAAATGTGATTCGCGTGTACCGCCCGCCCTCCCAATAATTGCTCTCACTTGCAATCAGAGAAGATAAAAAACAGGCTTTCGCAATACAAAATTGTTAAATAAAAATAGTAAATTACCCTCCAACCCCAAGAACGAACACGACTTATTTTGCAAAAGAAAAGACCACACTAACCACACAATGAAAAAACTAGTCAAAAGTAAGTCGTCAGCTCAGCTAGTTTCGTCTCTCCACGAGACATCATCAGTACACCACAACAATACTCGACTTTGACACTGAGACCGCCAAGCAACAACGACAGAGTCCTGCCAGTGATGTCTCTCTGAGCTCCCTGCGTAAAGTCAAAAAAAGAGTCAAATTAAGTCTACTCCTTATAGGAAGTTGCCTATAAGGAGGAGGAGTGGTTAATTATTTCGCTTTCTTGGATTGACTTAAATAGATCTTTATGCTTTGTTAACTATTCATATATTTGTTAACATATGACGACGTCCTCCCTGGCGCAGCGGGCGAAGGTCCGCCTGCGACGCAGGAGGTTGCGGGTTCGATTCCCGCCTCGGAACAAATTTGTGTACGAGCTGCAGAAATTTGTTCCGTTGGTCTGGGTGTTTTCTATGTATAGTAAAAAAATCTATCTAAGCAGTGTATTGTATTAAGTATATCAGTTATCTAGTACCCATAACACAAGCGCTGCTTTGCTTGGGTCTAGATAATGCTGTGTGAATTGTCCAGAATTATTTATTTATTTATTTATTAATTTAAACCACTGAACAAGAAATAAAAATCGTTCACATCGATAAGTACTCTGAGTAAGAGGGACAGAAGCTATCGTTGACCTGATAACAATATCTTATAGTATGTATTATTATTTGTTATTATCACTGTGCAGTGGGAACAACCGAAGTAACTATGAACCGAAGTTGTTGATAAAACAGCTGGAATAGTCAATTAACCGTACAATTCATATTATTATGTAAAAGCTTCTCAAAAGATGTTTCAGCATAATAATAAACTCAAGTTTTAAAATTACCTTTAACTGCTTACCTACTCTCTGCTTGTATATGTGTTTATGTGTGTAAATGTACCTCAGTACCTACTTATAAATTACCGTACTCACCTGTTTTTGGAAAAATAAATATATCTTTAAGTTCAATAAAAGCTGAGGCTCTGGGGTTTGATATTTTTTTAACTATTTTGTTTCTAAATTAATTAATTTTAATGCACAATTATAGTACACAGCATAACTTCAACTGGTTGTCCGAATCCGAAAGCATGAAATCTATCATCCAAAATTGAAAAGAAATGTTCAAAACGTAAATAAAAAAAATGTTTTTTTTTTTTTAAAAACAGCGCTGTTTTTCAATTAATATTAATGCATTACAGTAAAATAAAATTATGAATTTACTCCTTTTGTCTTAGTTTTTTTTTCAAAAAGGTAGGTATAAGTACCCAATCAATGACCTATATAAGTATTAATTTTAGCTTGTTAATGTTTTGTTATTTATATGTATAAACCTTTTCTATTGTACGATGAAAAAATGTTCCATTAACAACTTAATAAATTCATGCCTATTTTAGGTAGAATATAACTGGACGTATGTACTTACACTCTTTAAATTTTAAGATCTTTCTTCACATACATTCTAACTAGTAAAAAATCCTATCTTTTAAACCTTTTCAGTCTTTCACAGCTCGATTTTATAGAACTCGAAGTTTATTGTTTTGAAAATTGTGCTAAACCCAGCATTGTGTAACCTTTTCTTTATGAAAATTGTGTTTAACACAATGCTGGATTTAACACAATTTTCAAAACAATAAACTTCGAGTCCAACTATCCATACCAGAATTCGTCATTTCATTATTATACGCCGCCGCCGACTAGTTAGTGTAACGTGGTGTTCCGCAAGGATCGCGCAGCGGCCCGTTAGTTCTCTGCCGCGACCCGAGCAGTCGACACCGTCCGCGAGTGAATGTGATGTGATCTATATGGCATTGGCTTGAAGGGATGTGCAATTGATTCATGAAAGTTCTGAGTGAGAAAGGTGAGATTGAAGAATTGTTTTAGTAGATTTAATTTTATTTGTGTCGATTATTTTGCTTTATTGTAGATATTTCGTATTATTTGCGTAGGTTCTTATGCGCATTGTTTTGCCGGCGTTTCTGACCGAAAAATAAAATCCGTATCTAGCCTTTCAAGAAGTGAAAATGCTTAACTCAAATATTTTTATTATCGCCTATTTCAATAGTTTTATCGAGTCCTGATTATTGAAAGCTTCTACCAGCAAAAGTTAGAAAGTTTTAAAATAAGCTAAGTTAAAACTAATTTAAGTTAGGGTATAAATTGGAAATGAGTTTTAATCTGCGTATATTTGATCAGGGTGTAATAAATATCACTTTAAAAAAACTATTTCTGTTCGTAAGTCTCGCTAAAACATATAAACGGCTTTTTTAACGGCAGATTTTTAACCCCCGACGCAAAAAGAGAGGGGTGTTATATATAAGTTTAACGTGTCTGTCTGTGTATCTGTGTATCTGTCTGTGGTATCGTAGCTCCCAAACAGATCAATCGATTTTCGTTTAGTTTTTTTGTGTCATAGATAATTTTATCCCAAGTGTTGTTAGACATGTTTCATGAAAATCTGTCGAGGGGCTTTGAATTTTTTTTTAATATTGTTCCTGGTTTTTGTTTTATTTGCTCTAATAAAGGAGTGGTTAAAAAAATATTCCAGCTGGTACTAAGACCACGTAGTCATCTTGTGTCTAATAAAAAATGGTTAGGTATTTATGAATGTTGCTCTAATACATGGATGAATTGTAGAAGATAAGAAGTAAACGGGGTCATCTAGTGTGAAAAAAATGAATATACCTAGTTTGTCCAGCATTTTTTATTTATTTAAGAAATAGTTTAATTTCTTACACCACCTATACCTATTTTTCACTCACCACCTTGCTTATACATAAAGTATATTCTATCGCTTCTAAATATCCCATTTCACCTCAAACCAATTTCGTGATGTCTTCCAGGCTTGGCTGGAGTTTGAATAATGTATCGATTTCGATGCATCTCAAACTAGATAACCTAGTGTTGGTTCAATATTCACCTAGTGTTCATAGCCCAAAGCTTATTGGATATTCATTTATGCTGAGTGGATTCGGTTATTATAGTTAGTTACCTTACCTATGTACCTACCAAAGCAGTATTATTTGAAACCTATTTCAAAACCAAGCCTTTTAGGTTGTTACTAACGTTTCTTTATAAATTTCGACTGCAAGGAAATAGATGTGGAATTAAATAATTTGATTGTTCTGGAAAAATTAAAAATCCACTTCAAAGGTTTTGTGGGACTAAAACTAATCCCTGGGATTAGTTTTCTCTCGCCTCTGCCTTTGTGAGACCACCTTGGAATTATCTTCAATATAAAAGTAAAAATCATATCAAATCAAAAACTTTTTATTTACAATAAAAATACACTCAGGACAGGTCAAATTATAAAACTAAACACTGACACGGATATAAAGTGATATTTTTATTAGGCTATACTTTTATTCCGGAAACACGTGCAAATCCGCGGGTTTGTAAAATTAGTGTGATATAGGTACCTGTACACTAAACATGTAAATAGTTAAGAAATCAAATAACATCCCCAAAAATTTCCACTTTGACGGGTCTTGAAACACGTATCCTTTTTTCAGTACGGGAATGTGTTAACCCATTACACCAAAGCTACTCTGAAACAATGCCACTGTATATCCAAAATACCTACTTATCTTAAAACATTGTGTAATGTTTAAGTACGTACATACTTATTTTTATGTTTTTAAATAAAATAAGTGTAATAGTTATTTACAAATATTTTACAGATACAAATATTATTATTCGCATGTAGGTAAGTACATTTCTTATTTGTATCTAACCTGAGGAATGTAACATTCTGCAGAAATCTTGACAGGTTTAGAGAATGTTAAAAAGTTACATCAGAATAAGTTTTTATAAATAAATAAATACAAAAATACAAATACCACGAGGTCAAGTGACGTTGGAGTCGAAAAACTTCGGGACTTCCTTCGGTCTCTAGCGCCGCCGTTAAAAATTACCCTGGATGTGAGAGCTTACGCATTTTCATTAAAAAAAAACCTATGAAAATACTTACTTACCTATTTGAATTCTAAGTCCCATCTCGTAGCCAGATTTGGTGGCTAGCTACGAAATGGGAAATGTTCTTTCCCGTCTTGTAGCTAGCTACTAAATAGGAAAGAAGAAAGAAAGAACGTCAATTTATTGGATCACACTAAAATAATAATGATAACTAAAAAACAAATCCTTAAAATATATATTTAAAAAAAAGTATTATTCCGGTATAAACCAAAAAGGCCCTGCCTCAGGTTCATGTTGCTCAACATAAATTTGAGCAACGCTGGTTTTCTGGCAAGACCTTTGGTGCGTGCGTGTCCACACGGCTTACAGACCAAACAAAAAAAAAATATGACAAACAATGTATAACAGTAATAAATAATAATACCTATTTAAAATTAAGTTAGGTCTAGTGACTTCTCTACGACTATCGTTCAACACGGGCCCACTCAATCAAAAACAAAAAGGAACGATTTTCCCATCTCGTAGCCAGATGTGGTAGCTAGCTACAAAATGGGAAATGTGCTTTCCCACCTTGTTACCAGTTAGGAAATCTGGCTACGAGATGGGACAGGTTTCCTATTGTTTGACAGTATGTAATTAATTAGACATTGAGGAACGATGTTAGCTGAGTTACGTATTTTTTAGGCATGTAAATATTATTTGTATGCAATACGGTATATTATACCTACATCCTATCCTACTTCCTACTGATATTATAAATGCGTAAGTTTGCGTGAATGTTTGTTACCACGTATCTCCGTAACTATTAAACCGATTTAGATGAAATTTGGTATGTAGAAAGTTTAAGTTCTAGAATAACACAAAATAACTAGAGGTTATTTTTTGAAATTTAGGTTAAAGGGGTAAAAGAACTCGGTATAAGTAAACTATAAAGTAAATGATGAATGATGTTTTTTTTTATTTTTACGGGCCTACTACCCTAGGACGAGTGCTATAAATTTCTTAAATTTTCACCCGAGCGAAGCTGCGGGGCGCAGCTAGTATGTACATATTGTCGAATAGGGAATGGAATTATGACAATGGCTCTGTGTAGGTACACACATATTATATTGTATGTACAGGTCATGCAGGCATTTGCTTACACAACTGTGTTTAGACTAGTCAGCGATAGAACTAAATGAACACTTAATTTTTAATAGATATGGTATGTTCTTCCACCGCTAACTCAACATTTATGGCCTGTGTTGTGTTACAACCAAACGCAAAGACGCTATTTCCAATCTTTTGCAATAAAAAAAAAACTATTCACAAAGAAAATTACAATAAAGTAAAAAATAAATTAGAACTAGTATTTACAATTGGAACAATTAAGCTAACTGCAGACTGTTGCAAACAATCTACAGGTAGCTCAACTGATCCATATGAATACCAGTCGGAAGCGTCCCCAAGACGCTGGCTGCATTGCCCCGCTGTATGGCAATGCTGATGCAATATGTATACCTACCTAACAAACAACAAAGATGGAAAGATGTACAAGACCTACCTAACCTACGTCTTTCCATCTATGTCCATCTTAGTACCTAGACCGAAGTGCGACAGACACAACAAGACGCACGTGAAACACGAAGGCCGGCAGCGGCGCGCCGTCACACTATGACTGAGGTGGGTGGACCTAGTTGGACCTAATTTGAGCGTTACACTTTCTAAAAGCTGGTACATACCCAATCTCCAGAATTAAAATCGATGGTTAATTGTTTTTTATTATGTTAATTTAACAGAACGGTATTTCCGTCTTAAATTAGTTCGTCAAAGACATAATCGTCTATACATACATACATAATGCTCTGTATATGCTCGAAAATCCGTAAAGCATCATCTAGCTAAAGTTAGTATAATAATACAGAGATAAATATTAATACTTTTCATATAATAGAATACACCCAGACCGGGAACCTACAGAATGTCCATTACACACATTTGTTCCGGGAATTCGGGAATTCATCGAACTCGTAACCTCCTGCGTCGCAGGCGGAACCTCACCCGCTACGCCACTAAGGTCACCCAGTAGACCAATAGGCCTCGAACAGATCAAGCTAACCATTGCCATTGTATAACCGGCGTACTTAAATAATGGGATTTACAATGACGTCATCTCTCAAGCTGTCAAATCGGATCAGCAGGGCCGAAAAACTGTGGTACAATTTGGCAGAAACATTAAATTGTAATGTACTTTTAAGTTGAAGAAAATAAATAAATACAAAATACAAAAAAAGACTCTCCGCTACGGAGTCATCGACACGGAATGTGACACAGATTCGAGTGAACTTCATTTTTTAATTATGATTTTAGCGGTTTTTAACGTTTTCTGCGTTTTGCAAGAAATTAAACTAAGTACCACAAAAGTAGTTTTCCATGAATTATAAAACATTATCTATGAACCCATGTTTTTACAAATTTTGATATAGTGCTACTTTTGGAGCAATTAATATTATAAGAGCTTTATTACAAAAAAATAACATAATATTTACCAAAAACTATCATATTTCCTACTTTATTGTAACATAGGTTCATAGAAAATGGCCCACGTTTTATGGGAAACTACTTTTCTGGTACCTAGTTTAGTTCCTTCCAGAAGGCAGAAAATATTAAATACCGCTAAAACATTTGAATTTTGCGCGAATCTGTGTCAGATTCGTATCGATGACTCGGTAGCGGAGAGTCTGAGTAACGAACTGAGCGGCACAGCATGAGAGAGAGAGAGAGATGACGTCATTCTCAATCCCATTCTTTAAGTACGCAGGTTATCGGTATCTTTTCAAGGCTTAAAAAATTTGCATCGAAAATTGGCTATTGATTTATTGTTTTAAAGCTACATCGTAAATCTTTTCAAATATCAAAAGGTTCGCCCACACAGAGCTAGGTTTTGTAAACTTTGAATGCTGAACCATAAACGATGTTTACGTGACACAAATAGAACAGCGAATTCAGACACACCATTCATCAAGGAATTGGGATGACGACTTATCTTGACTTCACTTTGTTTTTAATGTTGATGACCTACACTCGGTTCTAGAATCGTAGATATTTTTTGTTAACAAAAAGGTACATAACGTAAAGTAATATTGGTGGATATTTTACGATATTGAAGGAAATTACAGATGCTCTTCTTTTGATATTTCGTTTTGAATTTTTATTGATCAATTAATTCGTCTCTCGTTTTTCGAAATCGAATCTATGTAATGTAGGTAAAATATTTCTCTGCGCGTGTGCAAGCGTTGTTCTGTTTTAGTGTGTAGTTGTAAGTTGGAGTAGTTAGTTGTGTTTATTATCTTGTTGTTTTCTGTTACCTATTGTTAAGTGACAGTTGTTGTGAAGTTTTTATTCATAAATGCCTTTGTTTACATAAAATATCTTGGATTCTGGAACCAATATTAGGTGCGTAATGATTGTTCCTGCAAAATCTTGCATTGAACATTCGGAAAAACGAAAACATATCTCTCTAATCAAATAATAGAAACAAAATTCGAAATAGTATGTTCAACTGAGACAATTGAGCTATCTGCAGACTGTTGCAAACAATCTACAAGTAGCTCAACCATTGATTGTTACATTCTCTGATAATAAAGAGATAGATTTGATATATTTTTTAGAATATAAAATAATATAAATACCTTAACAGACGACCGATGTGGCGCAGCGGGCGAAAGTCCACTTGCGACGTAGGAGGTGCGGGTTCGATTCCCGCCTTGGGACAAAAGTTTATACGATCTACAGATATTCGTTCAGGGTGTTCTGAATGTTTTATATGTACACTTAATAAAAATATCTATCTATGTGTAGTGTATTGTATTAAGTATATCAGTTATAGAGTAGTACATAACACAAGCTCTGCATAGCTTTGGGCTAGACGAGGCTGGGTAAATTCTCCAACATTATTTATTATTATTTTATTTTATAAACTTAGCTTAGTAGTTATAAGAAATATAATATAAATAAATAAATAATAATGCTGGACAATTCACACAACATTATCTAGCCCCAAGCTAAGCAGAGCTTGTGTTATAGGTACTAGATAACTGATATACTTAATTAGGTACATAGATAGATATTTTTATTATACATGGAAAACACCCAGACCAACGGAACAAATTTCTGCAGATCGTACACAAATTTGTTCCGAGGCGGGAATCGAACCTGCAACCTCCTGCGTCGCAGGAGGTAATAATATAATATAGGTTTTCATTGTGTTGCCAGGCACTCGTATATTAAAATTATGTGTGAGTAACACAATATTTATATGCAAAGGACTGGGTGGGCCATGAAATAATGTCTTCATTGTGATATGTCCAGAATAATTTATTGCGTTTAATGAGATCAATTTGTTCCTTCGTCTCTGTAGAGGTCGCTTGTTGATCTGGCACTGGCATATCATCACTATCTAGTGAATCTAAGGAGATTTAGCCGAAGGCGGTAAAAGCCACTAAAGATTCCAAAGATTCTTTACGAACAGAAGAATAGAATTTGAAGTGGACTGAAATAATTTGATTGTTTAGAAAAAAAATTAAATAGACTTCGAATCCCTTAATTTTAAACTGTGTTTATAAATACCAATCCCTGGGGAAAAAAAATGTTTGGACCGCCTTGGGATCATCTCTATACAATAGCGAAATAATTTTCAAAATCGGTTCATAATTCACGGAGAAATCGACGAACATACATTAAAAAACATATATGCAGCTGAACATAGAACCTTAGAATTTACCTTAGAATAGAATTTGAAGTGGACTGAAATAAATAAAAAAATGGTGTGGCGATCACAGTCAGTCAATGGATGGAGGGGGCTTAAGACCGCTATTTGTGGCGTCGTCTTATGGAAGAGGCCTATGTCCAGCCTTCTCGTGTCTGAAAGAAAAATATATAGCGAAAAATATTAAGCGGTGCTGTACTGGATGCTGATTGCTGGCAAATAAAATACAACCATAAGCTTGTGTCCACAACATGTGTCAGAATTAAGTAACCGAACTCAATGCAGGTTAGAATCCGATTTCCTATTTTTTTATCTATTCGTTCTGTTTTTATGTTCCCTAAATAAAAATAAAATGTATTTTTGACTTTTAAAACTCCTACGATTATCAGATTTGGATTTAAACCTCCATGTGTTATGCCCCTGCATAACACATGGAGGTTTAAATCCAATCCGTTACTTAATTCTGACGCTGTCTGTACCAAGAACCAAATGTCATAAAGTTTATAAAAGTTAGCGATCTTCGATGGGCTGGTCACTTAGAACGAATACATGACGACAGAGCACCAAGTATCTTCGTGGCAAACCTGATGGCCGAAAACGAATAAGCTTACGTGACGTTAGGACTGAATTTCAAAACATCTTGTTTTCGATACACCTGAATACCAAAAAAACCCTTTTCCCAAAATGCTTGAAAGACAATATCACTGAATACTGTTATGTCCAAAAAGTTGAATGACAGATTGATGTACAGTCAATGAAAAAATAAGAAGACTGAAACTCACATGGCTCGATGGAGTCCAACAAGACCTAAAGGCAATCGGAGTGACCAGCTGGCAGGAAAAAGAGATCGAATGGCGGAATTTACTCGACCAGACCAAGGCCACACGCGGCTGTAGAGTCCAGATGATGATGATGTTGATGATGATGTTTATGTTGATATGTCCAGCCGTGGTACGTTTGTAGGCTAATATGATGATCATGAAAAAAATGATGTTGGAGAGTTCAAAATAAATGAATTAATAAATAAAAATTGTGTTGTAATTAGAATATTCAATCTTATAATAGCTTAGCTCTAAGTAATGGATTAAAAAATCGAAAGACCTGAACGTTTCTACGTTAACATACTTAGGTAAAATAAACAGGATAGGTACCTTACCTACCAGAGATGAATAGGTACCATCATAACATCAGAAGAACTGGTAATAATTATAACACCCCTTTTTCATCGGCGGCGCGGTCTCGAACAAGACACCATTCAAAAAACCGAAATCAACATTTTTGGTGTTTATGATATAGTAAGGATATAGTACATACACACAGATACACACGTCAAGACAAAATAACAGGTCACACCTATCTTTTGCAAAAAAAGACAAAAATATGCCAGATACGAGACCGCTGAGTGTAATGCTAAATGTTAAAGCTATTGAGCACGTTGTAAATGTGGGCGTTTTTAAATCTCTATTTGGATTATATCGCTTTTGTACCCAAATGGCAAAGCAACTTAAAATAGGACAATACATATTACATCTAACATATCTATAGTTGCATTTTTGTACCATTAATATATTCCTCCGATAAATACTTAGATCGAAATATATTCAAATTCATATCTATACTTACGTTTTACTGTACCATTAATATGTATATTCCTACGACATTGTGGTCGACTACATCCTTAAAAGCGTGGGTTGCAATTCTGGACAATTCACACAGCATTATCTAGCCCCAAGCTAAGCAGAGCTTGTGTTATGGGTACTAGATTACTGATATACTTAATACAATACACTACATACATAGATATTTTTTATTTATACATAGAAAACATCCAGAACGCTCTAGACAATAATGTCGGCAGATCGTACAAACATTTGTCCGAGGCGGGAATCGAACCCGCAACCTCCTGCGTCGCAGGCAGACCTTCGCCCGCTGTGCCATAGAGGTCGTCAATTCGATAATTTGGGTCTAGATGATGCTGTGTTAAATGTGCAGTATCACACACACACGCATGTCAGTATCACATCTTCACTTTCGAAATGACGATAATGATGTTAGCCACAGATGGCCATGATAGTGTTACCGGACTTTTGGCGGGCGCAGAGGGCACAGAGGGATAATCTGGTGAAGGTTTCCCGCAACCTTCACCAGATTATCGTGCACAGATAATTTAGGCATTACATCTTCTACAAGAACAAAATTTGAAAACCTCCCGACAGATTTTCGTGAAACATGGCTAAGAACACTCAGGATAAAATTATCTATGTCACAAAAAAACTAAACGAAAATCGATTCATCCATTTGGGAGCTACGATACCACAGACAGATACACAGATACACAGATACACAGACAGACACGTTAATTTTATAACACCCGTCTCTTTTTGCGTCGGGGTTTAAAAAGAGGTTCAAAGATGAGGTTTAAAATTTGCTGTGACCTTGGTAACTTAAACTAGATCTTTACCCGAATACCTACAGCATTCAATAAAGACTCTAAACTCACTGCCTTAGAGCCTATTTAATTTCCACACTTTCAGGAATCAGACGGGGTGGAAAGTTAAGCCACCTGTCGACCAATTTGTTATGTGGATTATCGTATTATCTTGGGTATTAAGGACACGTGCCTTAACAAATGACTGTACTTAGCCGTTCGTTTTAGCTGGGCCTGGTTTATTAGGATCCTCAGTGGTAAGAGAATCAACCTGATGATTATTAATTTTCATACGGAAGGATGGTTGTTTTTTTTATTACATACTAGTTGGACGTTTGTTTTATTATATGCCCGTGGCTTTATACGCGTTGTTTGTATGAACACGTTTTAAAGTCATTTTCATCCCATCTATGCGAAAAGGACGACTTCGTTCGCCTTTAAGTGCAAACAATATTTTTGGCTCGGAGGACGTACTTTGAATCCCTCGCTACGTTCAGGATTCTACTTAAAAATCCCTCGCTACGCTCGGAATTCTACTCCAGAACCCCTCAATTCGCTCTGGATTCAAAAAAGCGCCCTCGCCGTAATAATATTATTTTGCTCTCTTATGAAACAATCTACTATTAAATCCCATGTTAACTGATTTATGTGTATTCGACGACCTCTGTGGCGCGGTGGGCAAAAGTCCGCCTGCGACGCAGGAGGTTGCGGGTTCGATTTTCGCCCCGGGACAATGTTTATACGATCTGCAGATATTTGTTCTGGGTGTTTTATATTATAATAAATTAAAGAACCTAGCTTTTGTCAATGTAATGAATGATGCATTTTCCTCCACTTTTTTTCTCCAATGCAATGTATTTCACTTCTATATACACGACATGACAACGATTTTCTCCTTCATCTGACTAATAAAGCTAATTCTAAACCTTCCTCTTCCTTGTCTTCCTTGACTTTTCCTTCTATGTTTTTTTATTTGCTTTTGGTGACTTTCGTATCACTGCGGCCATGATGGGCCTATTGTGATCGCCACAATAGGTCTACCATCTATAATGATGTGCCTTATGAAGTTGTCATGTCGTATAAGATGTTTTATCATTCTCCCTCTTCTGTTTTCATCATCATCATCCCATATTAGTTCAGCTGGACATAGGCCTCCCCTAATGAGCGCCATAGCGCCCTATCTTCAGCTTGCCGCATCCAGCATCTGCCTGCAGTCTTTCGCAGATCATCGTCCTACCTGGAATGTTCTGAATGGTGTCACTCTTCTGTTTTGAATGGTGTTGAAATGAAACATAGACTTCAAGCCATTGTGACCCATATCATTTGGTAATAAAGTTTATATTGGCCTGAGGCGTCGGGCCCGGAGCGGGCCGCGTAATCCCTGACGGTGCCCGCTCCGGGCCTCAGAATCCTTCACAGGTTCTTACATGTACTTATGCACTTGATAGATAAAAAACTTTTTTTGTACAAAAAACACTTTTGATAATTTCTCTGATAAATTAGAAACCCTTTCTTCTCAACTCTTTTCAACACCTCCTCATTGGTAACCTTCTCCTTCCAGCTAATCCTTTACACCCTTCCCCAGCACCACATTTGAAATACTTATGGTTTCCAAAATGGGCGGTTCTATGTAACGAAATTCATTAAGAAGGGACTTAATTCTTTATTGACAAAGAAAATTACAATCTAAGATAGAATATGTACGAAATAAATTAGAACTAGTATTTACAATGGAAAAAATAGAGCTAACTGGATACTGTTGCAAACAATCTACAGGTAGCTCAACTGATCTATATCAATACCAGTCGTCGCGTCCCCAAGACGCTGGCTGGATTGCCCCGCTATGGCAATGCTGATACGCTGTGCCAGATACTGACCAGCTCTCGGGTCACGCGTCGCTTCGACCAGACGCTCAGATAATTTTGATTAGGTGCTTATAATCAGTTACCAAATAAAGCGCTGCTTGATTTTGGGCTGTGTGGAACCTGTGTGATTGTCCAGCATTATTTTATTCATTTTAATTTTAGTAGGTATTTAGGTATATATACATAGATTTAAATTACTAGTTCATGCCAGTAGCTTCGCACGCGTTGTTTCTATGGAAACGGTGATTTATATCCCATGGGAACTGATTTATGGGATAAAAAGTAACCAATGTTTGATTACAGGATTAGAATTAACTATATGCAAAATTTCATCCTCTGTTCAGTACCTAGTTTAGGCGTAAAGAGGTAACAAACATTCATCCATACATTTAAACATTCAAAGTTTTGTATTAAAAGTGTGGTATAATAATAATAATAATGTCCACCTAGCCGAATTTCGACCACGGCGGCCAGTCTCATCGGAGACTACGGACCATTTTAGTGCACAAATGTGTGCGCAAACACAGGTGCACTCTCTATTCCCTCACTCTCATAATCAGATGGGACAGTGTGTATAGGCCAATTAAATCTCAATCAGACCAAATTACCGTAGTTTTCATAAAAATACCAATTTTACGGTCCAGTTCATTGTTCCACTAACCGGCCGAGCTGTCGATCATTTAAAAACAAACATTCAACACATTTGGAAAGAAACAAAAAACTGCTCCAAATTTTTCACTTCCTTATAGTCCTGTAAAAACAAAATTGCTAATAGGTAAAACTATACCCTAGCAAAGCTCGATGTAGAATGTTTGTAAACAAACCGCCCATACTTAACCTAAAATTCACTCGGTTGCCCCGTCTTTTTATACGGAATTTACATTACTTGTCAATTTCTGATCCATACTTCAATAAATATTGTCAACTAACATATCTGAAACTTGACGCCAAGCAAGTGAGTTTTAGTTTTGGTGTCGTGGTTTCTTTACAAATATTTCACATCGAGTTTAGCTAGTATATAGGTACTTCGTCTTACCAGACATTTGCTCTATTTTCTTGTTATTTCAAGACAATTGATGTATTTATTGGGTATTTACTGCTTGATATTTAACCAATATTATGTTTTATTTTATGGTGTCGATATACAGGGTGGTTTTTTGAGAAGGGCGGTGATGGCCAAGTCTATTAGAGAAAAGTCGTGAAAGGAGCCATGCCCTCGATTTTTAGACCAAAATTACTCGTGCGAAGCGACGGGCAGAAGCTAGTTACCTATAATAATGGGCTAGCTAGTTAACTAAAAATATCGAGGTACTCATAAGTAGGTATCACTTATAAGTCACTAAGTCACACTAGCCAGAGGTTCTTTGAATAACACAATTTCTGTGAAAAAGATAACATTACAGAACACATGCGAAAACAGTCAAGTTAAATATTTATGAAGATGAAGTCATTATTGTAGATTTCTCATAAAGCTACGGATATGACTCAGAGGGAACTGTTCAGACAGATACTTAGCTACCTACGTATTGTAAGCAGCTTTAACTTTAGTCACTTACATACAAAATCTTGTTTATCCTTGACTTAGTATTCATTATGTAAAAAAAAATGGCACTGTAGGAGTACAGTCGCCTGCAAGTTTTAAGCTTACACTATTATATTAGATACTAGCGACCCGCCCCGGCTTCGCACGGGTGCAATGCTGATATAAGCATAGATATAAATCGTTAGATAGGCCCTTACAGCAGTGAGACCTCGCCGTGTTTATAGGTTTATTGGCAAAAACACTATTTCTAACTATTTTTCTAACTATTATTTGTTCTACACAAATTGCACAGGTTTTTGACACTAGGGTAAACCCAGGATACATGCCTCATTGGGATAGATGCCTCGGTTTCAAAAAACATAACTTCCCGAAATCGCAACTACAAATTAATAGTTTAAATAAGGCGCGGACGTGCCACACCCCTCAGTTCCCCGCAGGCGGTTGAGCAGAGTGGACGTATTTTTCTTGTGCGTGCGATTATCTCCGCGGCGAACGCAGGCTTACTGGGCAAAGTTTTAAACATGAGTATTCAGTGTTGCATAACTTTTTATGTAGTCATAAATTTTATTCAATTTTACTAACGTTGATACATTGGTACATTGAGTACACACCTAAATGTCAATACCCTCTCTATTGTATTTATTTTAGTTCTACTTATGAAAGGCATCTATCCGTATCAAAAAGTATAGTTGCCTCAATTTATCTGGGGGATAGTTGCCCTTAAAGGCATCTATCCCCCAGAACTCTAAACATAGTCAGTGTTTGTTGGAAAACATAATTTTGTTATATTTTACGTCGGAGTCATTTTGTACATACCTATTTGTGTTCAATACCTAATGTTTAACCGCCAATAAAATTAATTTCATACCCCATGTAGACCACATGGGTCTCGCGTCCGTTTACCTATGCCCCAACATACCCTAAAAGCTGATTTTCAAATGTTGATTTCCTTAATGTTAATTTTTTGAATGTTGCTTTTCTTAATGTTGATTTTCTTAATGTTGATTTTCTAAATGTTGGTTTTCTTAATGTTGATTTTCTTAATTTTCTTACTGTTGATTTTTTTTATTGTTATTTTTTGTTAGACAAATGCACAAGCTCAATTATGTATAGGAATGCTCAAATAAATGATTTTAAATTGTATTTTACTTTTATTCATTCTATAGGGCATCTCTCCTACACCACTGGCTTCTATCCTCCATAGCATTTTCATGCTGTGGCATCTATCCATATAGCGTAGGCATCTATCCCCAAAAAAAGGGTTTGCGAAAACTCAATTCCTACCTAATTAGTGATATTTAGGTCACTAGCAACCGTTATAGATGTGAGATAAAAGATTAAACTATCTATATTCATAAAAATTACTCACGTCAAATTAAGAATTTTAAAACTACAAGGCTTTTTCAAAAAGTGTGGCTTCTATCCTGGGTTTACCCTATGTTGACGCACACATTCAAACATTTTCGATTTCAGGGTATCTAAGGGTATACTTTTTTCAGGAAAGTGTGTGCAATACGATTGCACACGAAATGGTAATAACAACAGACAATTACAATGGCAGAAATACGATTTTTTTACTACTTTTTTGAATGTGTGCGTTAACCGTTGGTGTGCGTGCGTCGGCATTTTGTTAACCCACACATTCAAAAACAATGCCACAGTTTTTGGTGTCGGGGCCTATCTAACGATATAAATCTATGGATATAAGTATCAGCATTGCACCCGTGCGAAGCCGGGGATATTAAGATATATAGCAGTATATTAAGATATACTACAGAATCGGACCCCCGGCCGATACCGCTGCAACCGCTATGTCCCTGCACTTTAAATCTGTGATATTATCTTCGAAAATATTCATTTAAATTACATGCTGTGAGAGCCCTAATGAACTATATTAAATGCACAATGTATTTAAGGTACTTAATTGGATAAGGATTAATGCTGTATTGATGCATGCTTAAAATCGCTTCGTAACTAAGCCATTATTTCTCGTATAAAGTAAAGGTTAAAAATGGTTACTGTGGGCTATCCCTAAGAGATAGACATATTATACCATTACTGACTTTTTTGTAGACCTTTTTAAGGTGTACAATACTGTAATACATTATTTTGATCTATCTCGTAGGGTTCAATGTAAGCGCAAAAAAATGTGTTTATTTACGACATCACATTAGAAACCTCTAAAATTATCAGTTTTTCTCTACTATACTATGCATGTATTATACATAAAAACCTTCCTCTTGAATCACTCTATCTATTAAAAACCGCATCAAAATCCGTTGCGTATTTTATCGGGCGGGACAGACAGACAGCGGGCGCGACTTTGTTTTATACTATGTAAAGATATATTACATGACTTAGTATTCATTATGTAAAAAAAATTGGTACTGTACGTGTACAGTTGCCTCCAAGCTTTAAGCATAAGCTATTATAATATTTGGTATCAATAAACTCTCATTAGAAGGTAGACCTATCACATAACAGGTTATTCCAGTTTCCCCCCTGAAATCCAACGACAAGGTTAATGTAGTCCATACTTCAGAGTAGGTGTCTACGTCTCGCGGTTTCCACTCCTAATCGGGGGGAAGAAAGAAATATGGTGTCGGCGAGTGTGTGGAGTGGTGGGCTCGCCGGCTATGTATAGGAGGAAGAGGGGACGCCAGTCGAGCCGCAGTTGGAGTTCCCGTGGTTCGGTGAAAATGGCGATAGAGGGACACCGGAGAGGTTTTTAGTGTGTATTACGTCCTTTTCAGGGCGTCGAGTCCCACTAATTTCTGGTCCCCCACAGACCAGCCTACCAATTACAGTAGCAAATGGCCATGGGGAAAGCAACAATGGGGATCATTTTGGCAGCCTTAATGGTATCTAAATCTTATAAAACTTGAATAGGGGAAACTTTTTGGCTTAAATATTCCTCCTCAAGTTTCAAAAGATTTGGACAGCGCTAAGGCTGCCAAAATGATCCCCATTGTTGCGTTCCCTATTACCATTTCCTACTGTAATTGGTGGGCTGTTTATTCGTAAACGAATTTCCTCGCCGAATAAAAAAAAGGTGTCTAGGTCTACAAGGAATGGAGATTTAGATCAACTTGATTTAACAAAAACTAATTTTTATTTTCTTTTTTCCAGGACTGAAAACCATGGCCTTCTGGAAGGTAGTCACACTGGCTTGCGCGTTCTCGATCCTTGTCGACGCAAAATGGCTGAAGCAGAAACGTGCAGTTCCATCAAATATCTGCGACCCAGTACATAACAACACAAACTTAGTCCAATGCTACTGCACAGCAGACAGAGACGCCAAATTCATCAAATCAGCTGACTGCTATCTAGCAGATGAGGCTGTGCCACCAGAACACAAAGCATGGAACGGATTCAGAGCCCTCAAAAATGCAGAGAAAATAACATTCACGAACACAAAAGGAATACCCCTCACGTACGTTCCTACGAACGCTATAATAAAAACAGCCTCAGTCAAGAAGTTTGAAATAAAGTATGGTCTGATAGATATGGTGGAATCGTTTGCGTTTGCAAATTCAAGCTCTATCTCAGAATTGACGCTAAGAGATAATAAAATTACAAGTTTTAACGAGTACGCATTCGCCAATCATAAGAACTTGAATATACTAAGCTTGGATAAAAATGAAATATCAGAGATCAACAGGGATGTTTTCGTGAATTTGCCTGCCCTAGAAAAACTTTACCTCACAAACAATGTAATTAGCATAATACACGATAGGGCTTTTATTCACCTCGTCCATCTGAAAGAGTTGGAAATTGACAGAAATAAGGTTTTCAGTCTAAACTCTGCTACTTTCGTCGGTTTGAAGAGTTTGACAAAGTTGGACCTCAGCAGTAATGCTTTGGAAGTTATTGGAGACAATACATTTGAAGCTTTAGAAAATCTACAATATTTGAATTTGGATGAAAATAAAATACAAATGATAGATCACAAAGCTTTCAGCGGGCTTGGAAAACTTTTATCATTGTCTTTGGCTCGCAATAAGCTCATAGAAATAAAGAATGAAGGAATATTTAATGGATTACACTCACTTAAATCTCTGAATTTGAGGGGTAATCAAATGAAAGAGATAAAATCGAGTGCAGTAGCTCCGATCATCAGCAACTTTTACGCCGATGGCACTTATTTGGATGTAGAAGGTACCTATATATTCTTCATACCCAACTAAGTTCGTTTTGAAGATATTATCGAGAATTCTCACTTTTCCATGAGATTTGTTACAGTCCTCTATCGTGTGGACAAGACACTACGCAAATCCCATAGAAAAATGAGACGTCTCAAAGACGTCTCCATACTATCGTCAAACTGAACTCAGGGCTCAGAGGGATGAGTCTATTTGACGTCTATTTGATGTGACATCTTCTTTTCTATAAAATTTGGTACAGCGCAGCGCCTGTATCATGCGGGTAGGGACCAACGCAAATCCCCATACAAAAAGGAGACATTACGATCAAGTCCAATTAATTACTAACGTCAAAGAGACTCACTCCTCAAATAAATTACAATTCATATTTCTACATTACCATTTATTTTTGATTTTATTAACACTATCCTTATTTTTTTTCAGAAAACAACTTCCCTTGTAACTGCAAGTTAGACTGGTTCATCTCTCTAATGAACAAGACTCTTAACAAGTACCTAGAGATGTCAATAGAAAACTTCAAGTGCATTCCTGATCAAGATCTTCGAGATGCGTGGGCAAAAGTCTCAGAAGCAGCAGAGGCCGCGAGAAAATCCAAAAAAAACGAAGAAAAGAACGTCCAAAACAATGAAGAAGAACTGCCTTCTAACGATTATGAATACTACGATGAATCGCAACTGGACGGTAAACTTTTCTATCTAGACGTCAGAGATCTACTTCATTGTGAAAATACCACGGCGGTGAAAGTAACAACCATAGATACCACTACAAAAAGCACTCCTGATGAGCTGAAAGCTGCGACAATCAAGAGAGATAATAATGAAAAAGACTTTACCACAACGAGATTAGCCACAGTTTCGGCTAAGCCAGAAAACAAAAAAATATACGAAGATATGGCTTCCGATGAAGGACGACCAGATAAGATCAATTCTCATAGTGTTCAAGATGAAACTAAAGAAAATAAAAATAGTTCACCGAAATTCATTGGGGTTAATTTGTATATGCTCGTATTATTATTAAGTTTAGATGCTTTAATCTCATATTATTAAGATAAATCTAGAAACGCAGTCATTAAATTAAATAATTTAAATAGTAGCCAAATTATATTAATTTATTTATTACCTACCCTTCGTTTTTGCTAATCAATGGAACCTAAATATCGACCAATAACAGAATAACTATACAGTGTGAAACGGAAAGGGTGTATTAAGCCGAAAAGAGGTGAATCTGGACAGCAAAAGGGTTAATGTTAGTTCTACGATTTTTTGAATTTTGAATATGTTAAACCTTTTTTTTGTAAAAAATTCTGAATATACGTGTTCTTTTACGTGTATTCATACATTATTATTATTGTTTTGAAATAATTTCATGACTAACACTGGTTTTGCTGAAAAAACTAGCAATAAAACATTTGTAAAATATTTTGTAATGTTTACCTAATGCAGGGGTCGGCAGACCGCGGCTCGCGAGCCGCATGCGGCTCTTGCCATAGGATTGTATGGCTCTTACAACTCACTCACTGCGTAACTGCGCCGCCTTAGCACAAATAAAACACCTAAAAAACAAGAACGTCAAGTGCGAGTGTAACTCGCGCGCTGAGAGTTTCGAACGTTTGCCGATCGCTATTTGATGAATACCTAAATAAAATAATAGGTACTTACCAAACTACATTTTAGATGGATCGCTCTGCGAGATTAAGCCAATTTATTGACTTTATTCAAAAAATTCAAAAAGTGTACTCGACAGAAATTTCAAAAATGTTTTGAAACGTGCAAACCTTTCATTTGATAACCCAACCGGTGAGGTAGTGAGGTAGGTATCCCCCGGTTTTAAAAACAAACCCCCCCCTTTTTGACCATTTTTCAAAAAATGTTCGTTTTACAAACTTCTCTATTATTTTTCCTGTAAAATTTAGATCCATTTCTACAAACGTTACATCCAGTTCAGAAAGATCGCTCTGCAATCTTTGGAGATAGGGGGGTGGGAATGGGTAATATTTCGACTCTTTTCGATATATTTCAAAAAGTATGATACCGACAGAAATTTCGAGAACTGTTTTGAAATGTACAAACCGATACCTTTCATTTGATACCCACATGACCCTGTAGGTATCTTTTAAAATTTCGACATCACAATTTGTATGGAAAATGTTCATTTTAAGTATTCATTTGTTTAAATGTCTATAAGTAAATAAATATATATTTCATTTCTTACATGTTTTATAACTGTTATAGTGTCATTATATTTTTATTAAGATTTGTAGTATGAAGCAAATTAGACTCTAATTATTAGACTAATAAAATTCATGTTACGGCTCTTTGAAGGCATGGGAAAATCTACGAACTTGATATTTGGCTCATTTGGTTGGTAAGTCTGCCGACCGCTGACCTAATGCAATAGGACTTGTAAAGGAACCCAAATAAGAAAAAATCTTCTATATTATTGCAAAAAAATAATCTAAATTCAAAAAATCGCGGGTCCAGAATCGCCTCTTCAGGCTTAGACCCTTAAGCTTAGCCCTTTTTGTGGCACCCAGTATATAAAATATGCAGGGAGGAACAAAAAAACTTTACCTGCAGAGCAAGTACGCGAAATTATCAAGACAGCCTTTTTTACTGAAAATAAACTTTCCTTTATTTAAACAAATAATAAGAACTGCATTTACAGAATTTTGAAAAGCCAAAACAGTAATCGACCAACTAAATCTAAAAAAACACCGTATTTTTACGACACCAATAGGTAGATTTAAGAACTACAGACCGCCAAAACCAGAGAAGGGTTTACTGATGGGAACCGTCTCCGTCATCAGTCGACTGTTGCAGATTGGAGTACCTAGGAGCACCTAGTTTGTAAACGAGCCTTGGTAAGTGATCAGGGGGCCTACTCGGAAAAGAAAAATTAAAGTTTTGTTTTCGTTGTCGTGCAAAACCAACTCCTACGTCGCTTGCTTATGACTAGCGTTTGCACGAAAACGAATCAGAAACTTCGATTTCGTTTTAAGAGTTTTTCTCGTCGTTCGATTACGGGATTTAAATTTAAAATTAAAATTCTGTTAAATTACAGTAAATTTTCAAATTCTGTGAATGCAATTTAACCAAAAAAATAAAGGAGTGTTTCATTTAAATTTTCTGTCTTGAATTTTCGGGTATTTGCCATTTTCCAGGTAACGTTCGTTTGTTTGTTCCACCCTGTAGTACAGAGAAACTAAGTTTCTTATAATTTACGGTTTCCTGGATAAAAGTAGCTTAGCTCTATATGTAAGGAATTAATTATTGTATGCTGAGTTTGATAAAAGTAACTGGTTCTTTTAGCTAAATACCTTTCAAGTTGAACTCAAAACCATAAAGACAAACATTACACAAGTATTATGATGTCCTGATGAATTTCGACCTCAGCGGCCAGTCTCATCGAATAATGGCCAGATGCGCAGGACATATAATAAATAGTACACAAGTGTGTGCGCAAACACAGGTGCATTCTTTATTCCCTCACTCTCATAATCAGATGGAACAGTGTAATATACAGGCCAATTAAATCTCAATCAGACCAAATTACCATAGTTTTCATAAAAATACCAATTTTACGGTCCAGTTCATTGTTCCACTAACCGGCCGAGCTGTCGATCATTTAAAAACAAACATTCAACACATTTGGAAAGAAACAAAAAACTGCTCCAAATTTTTCACTTCCTTATAGTCCTGTAAAAACAAAATTGCTAATAGGTAAAACTATACCCTAGCAAAGCTCGATGTAGAATGTTTGTAAACAAACCGCCCATACTTAACCTAAAATTCCGATGGGACGGACCAACGGCTTAACGTGCTTTTCGAGGCACGGGGGTGTAACACAGCTAACTTCCTGACTCCGGGCTGCTACTGTGAAATTTTCTTGCTAAAAAAACCCCAATTACAACTATTGGCCCGACCCGGGATTTGAACCCAGGACCTCATAATCAGCGGTTGAACAAGCTAACCGCTAGACCAACGAGGCAGTCTAAGTAATATAGGTAGGTACTGTATGTGTGTCAGTGCAGGTGTTCTCGGAAAATACCTAAACGACATGCAAACTTTTATAAAAGTTTGATAAATCCTTCCAAACAACCTTCAAACTAAATAACATAGGCGTTTGTCAGACATTAGACAGTACGTTTGTAGTACCTACCAGTTACTGCAAAAGATTACCAATTACTTTGTCAAGGAATAAGAATTTACTATCCATGTTCCCGAGTTCTGGGGAATGTCACACTAATGCCATCTAGTTCGACAAAGATGATACCTACTATTGTTTGCTTTGAGTATTGTTCAAAAACTCTGTACTTCGGAGCGTTGTTGTCAGTCGGTTCATAAGCTCTGAGCTCTCTCAGAGCTTTCGTCGATGCTGACTAGATGTCGCTGTGAGAAATATCAAGCGCCATCTTGACTTTTCAAAGCGAATTAAATTACTGAAAGTAGAATGAGTCATGTTCAGTCCTTGACTGGTAGTAGTTCAACATAGAGCGAACTGAACTCTGGACAAGCCTTATAGATGTCGCTACAAATAAAATGCTGAACGGAAAGAAGAGAACTATAATATAATTTAGCGTCTTTTAAAAAACGATAAACCGACTTCAAATTCTGCTAGTGGCGATATCTAGTTAAAATTCAAGTCTAATTTAGTTTGATGACACATCGAGGTATACCCTATCCATTTAAAAGGAATTTTCAAAATCGGACTACTCTGTAAAAAGTTATGCGTGGTCAAACATTACAATCAGTGAGTAAACAATCAATCATCCCCTGTTTTCCTACCCTAGGGGTTGTTTTTTTTTTCAAATTTAAATGGGACCACCTTCGGGGTATACCCTTTACAATAAAATAAGAATTATCGAAATATCATATATGAAAATATATATATACTAGAAGCGCCTCGCAGTTTCACCCGCGTAATTCCAGTTCTCGTAGGAATATCGGGATAAATATAGCATATGTGCTAATCCAGACTATAATCTCTCTATTTGCCAAATTTCAGCCAGATCCGTTCAGTATTTTTTGCGTAGCAGCGCCTCGCGGTTTCACCCGCATAATTCCCGTTCCCGTGGGAATTCCGGGACAAAATATAGCCTATGTGCTATTCCAGACTGGTAGAATTAGTAGCGTCGACTTGAGAACTTCCTCCGTTGCAAAGAAACATTATGTCCCGTTGATCTGAAATCCTGAAATTTAAGTCTTACTTATGTATGAATCATCGCTTTTGATTCATAATCCTGAAATCCAAATCACTTATGAATCATCAATTCATCACTTATGTATGATTCATGAGTGATTTGGAGTTCAGGATTTCAGATCCATGGGACATAATGTTTCTTTGCATTGAGGTAGTTCTCTATTTTTCGTGTAGCCTTTTCTTTGTTATCAATGATTTCAAAAGTTCACACAACACGAAAGTGTTAGAAGATATTGAAATACTATGTCACTTAGAAAAGCAACTGGATAAGAATATAACCAATTTTATTTCTTATATTTTTATTTCCTAACCCATTTGTTGTCTCTTTCAACAATTATTTTACTTTCTATCACGTTCCAGGCAAATTAATTAATATGCTGGAACACGTTTTACAAGAATTATTCAATTTGGTGACAAAAAGTCCAGCAGAATTAGGTTTTAATTAAATAAATTCAATTAAGACGCAATTTTCAGTTTCGTTTCAAGTTTATATTTGCTGAAAAACTAGCTATTTTCTCAGATTAATTTGCTTGTCATAAACTATTAGGTAGGTAAGGTAGGTACCATAATCATTTTCATTTTCACATCAATAATGTTTAGCTAAATAGAATAGGTAATAACTAGAAAAGGTTGAAAAGCACAAACATACAAACAGAAAGTGTTCTTCCCTTCTTTTTATTATTAACTAACTTTTGCCCGCAGCTTCGAACGCGTATTTTCGGTATAATAAGTAGCCTATTATCTAAGTTAGGTTTTGCTCTAAACGTACGCCAAATTTCATCTTGATCTGTTCAGTAGTTTTAGAGATCCTAGGTAACAAAAATTCAGACAACACAAACTTTCGGCTTTATAATATTAGTAGGAAGGAAGTAGGATTATAAACAATATTTTTTTAAACAAAGAAAATTACAACAAGTACGGCCAAATGACATATAGTATTTACAGCTGAAACAATTGTTAGAAACAGTCTAGAGGTAGGTCAACTAAAATAAATAGCAATCGGAAGCGTCCCCAAACTATCAGTCACCAAAATACTACTGCCTGTCTTTCCGGTATTTCACGCCCGTAGCACACCTCCGTCGCCAAAGCATAACAGCGGAACCGCAGTAAATTCGCCATGTCTTGTCCGTATAAGAGAAGCGGAACACTAGCGAAACTGCCTGTTCTTACGCATAGATTTGACTATAATTCTATCTCTTACCCCGCGCGGTTTCGTCGATCTGCTCCGATGTCAGCCACACTTCCGCTATTTTGTTGCGGTGCCGCGTTGTTTTTGCATGTGTTTATGGAAGTCGTGGTGTGCGTCAAGGAGCTGGGCTGGTTAGGTCCTGGTTAGACAGGGGGATAATGCACAATACACTCCCATGCGAGATGTCAGTGCAGATCCCAGTTTCAACACTTAGAATTAGAATTAGATGCGCGCCCCCAAGACGCTGGCTGCATTGACCACAACGGTCTGAAAAAATGGTTTTTAATTTATTTATTGCCCCAATAATGGACAATTTTGAAAATCATTATGTATAGAAAATAATCCCATAGCAAAAATATTTCAGCGGGATTTAAATTTGTCCCGTAAAATTAAAAAAACAATGTAAAATTAAAGGATTCGAAGTCGGTATTTAGTTTTTTTAAAGAATCAATTTATTATGACATTTTAATCAAATAAGATGTAAAAGAAAATAAAACGACAAGTGCGAGTTGGACTCGTGCACTAAGAGTTTCGGTCAACGGGAAGCAGTACCTAACCTGTATATTTTGGTCCAGGGATAGAATCAAATTTTTTATGTTAATTAGCTACAAGTTTTTGAATTTTTTGCTTTATTTATGCTATAAGACCTTGCTTCTCGCCAAATTTGATGATTGGGTCAACGGGAAGTATATAGGATATATACCCTATATAGGTTTGTGTGCATTTGCTTTCCTTGGAAATTTCGAAATATGCGGACATAAACGTATAACTTTTGATTGCGTTGCAATTGTTGCCAAATTGCAACGCAATCAAAAGTTGCACCTGCAACAGTCTGCAGGTAGATCAATTGTATCAATTGTAAATAGGTACTAGTTCTAATTTATTTCTATTATTTGATTGTAATTTTCTTTGTGAACAAAGGCTTTGATTTACATGTACCTATAGATATATCAGATTATAGTTACTTCAAGAATAGAGAGTTTATTTATGATGTGTACGTACCTGCTTACTATTAAATCAATTTACAGGCACTCAAAACTTGGCTAGGTCAGCTAGGCAATCAGCAGGTTGGCAGAGGGGGAGCGGTGAGAGGGTAAACCAGAACAGGATAGCAGAGAGGGGTTTGAGGATTCTACTGCCACGGGAGTAAGAGGGATGTATAATGGCATTAGCAGCTAGAGCAGTTCAGGATCTTAAACCCCTAGCGAATCCGGCTACCTGAAAAATTCACCTTTTGAAGGAAGATATACTATTAATGAAGTTTATTTTGAAATTTATAATAAACTAAATTATTACATGAACTATAGTTTTGACAATGTGGTACTTGAAAGTATAAATAAATAAATAATGCTGGACAATTCATACAACATTATATAGCCCCAAGCTAAGCAGAGCTTGTGTTATGGGTACTAGATAATTGGTATACTTAATACAATATGACAATTCTAATACTGAACTGCGATCCCCATCCCGCATGCCCTGCGTGGGGATTATGGGCACCGCCCCCCATGAGATGAAAGGCAATAAGGCGTTCATCAGAGAGAGGCTTGCGTCCGAGATGTGGACTAATTGCTGCAGCAATTACAGCAGTGGAAGGCTGTTGAGGTTGAGGATGCTACAATATGATTTTGATGATGTATCTAAGTATTCACAATCCTAAATATTACCTAAAACTATCAGATGGATGTGTATTCACCTTTAGAAATCGGAAATTGAAAACCATCATAGGGATTTGAGCGAATGTCATAAAATAACCCCACTGTCGCAATAAATTATGTTTTGGCGCAAAACGGATATAAACGGTGTTTGTATTGTATGTGAATTTAGGGGTGAATTGATTTTGAAACTAGCTGTGGGTTTGCTACGAGCATTGGGAAGACAAACCCTCTTATTCATAAACCTCTTTCATTTACCTCAACAGCCTATATATTGGTCCACTGCTGGACACAGGTCTCCCCCTGATAAGCGCCTTATTGGCTTTTATCTCATGGGGGTAATGCCTATAATCCCCACGCTGAGCATGCGGGTTGGGGATCGCAGTTTGGTTATAGAATTGTTCTGAAGGGGGCACTGCTGCCCATCCCCGGTGGAAATCCCTTAGTCGCCTCTTACGACACCCGCGGGAAGAGTTGGAGTGGTGTAAATTCTAAGCCGGCACCACATAGCTTTTATATTTACTAGTTTTTCATTCCTAGCTGACTCACATGACCGTCCACTCAGATCATCAAGCAATCTCCTCCTAGAGATACCGGCACATAGCTCATCCTTCTGGGAGAAATCTTTTTCAATTAAGGCTGTTAGACTCTGGAACTCCCTACCATACGGTATCAAGAAAGTTGAATCAAAAGAATGATCAAAAAGCTGACTCGTGAGCATTTTATCAAAATTCTTTATCCGTCTTCTAGTTAGATAACCGTCATTTCGTTATAAGTACAAATTTTGATTTAGGTAGGTATTTAACTACTTATTCTTTTGTATTTGATACTTTGTACGTAGACTTTTAAAAATATTGTTTTTTTTTCTGTTTTATACTTAATTTTATTATAGCTAATTTTAAATGTGTGGTTGGCACGTAGAAAATGCCATCGGCATTATGCCCACGATGAGATTATGAATTTTGGGCTAGTGGGTTATAGTGGCTTTGGCGGGATGATATATATTATATTGTTATACGGCTTAGATTTATTTATATTTATATTTATCAAGGTAAACCACAGCGTTACAATTTCCATATAAATACTTAAAATATACATAACACTAAGGCCAAAAAGGATTACACCGATATTAAATAAACAAATGGAACAGCAAGATAAGTCAGAAATGTTGAACAATGTAAATTATCTTAGTAGAACTACAAAGTAATAACTATTGTATAATTGTATATTTACTGTTTGAATAGATATTTGTGCGCGCGCGTGTGCGTGTATATGTATGTGTGTGTGTTTGTTGTGTAGATTTTTAAGAAATAGATATAAGTGTAGGTATATACCAGTTGTAATTGTTTTATTCTGTTTATGTTATTTTCTTTCTATTATGCATTATACTCTATTGTTATTATAATATTTTGTTCGGGATGGTATTAAAACTCAAGTATTTACACTGCCAGACAATTTTCGGTGGCGTACTTGATTTCTAATAAACCCGAACAAAATATAAAATAGACCTTTATACTATGTATAATGAATATTTGGTGCAAATTCAGCAACTTTGCAAACCGTTGTATGCCAAAGCCACTACTGCATACACTGCTGAACCCAACTTCGTCATCAGTGATCGTTCCTACCTGTGTGGGGAGCATACGCAGGCAATAGCCACTCATGAGAATTGACTTAAAAATTTGATGAACCACCAAAAGTACCAAATGTCGAGGGAGTTTGGTTATTTTGGAGAGTGGCGATGTCAAACAAAGAGCTTTGTTGACGATTTGGATTAAAAAGTAGAGCAGAACATACTTGAACAGAAAGATAAAGAAACAGATGAATAAGTACTTTTGTGTTACAAGTTCAACTGACAGAGGAACTTTTGACCTTGTTGCTTCGATAAGGGAATATGTATACAGGATGTTTCTTGTTTTAATTCATTACTGTAGAGCAGGATAGTTCAATATGAGCATTCAAAATGATCGCAGAGCCGTTCCGCTAGAAGTTGAACTTAGTTCTGTAATTCTTTTATGCACAGAATAATAATACATAGAATGAACTTATCTATACACAGGGTGACCCGAATCTCAACGTCAAGCTGAAAACGGAGGACAGGTGGGTTCATGACAACCCAGAAAAACTACAAAATCATGGGTCTATCTTCAATGGTTTCCCAGTTATAGGCTTTTTACTGAAAACCATAAATTCTCTGTCCAGCGTCAAACTTTTCTATGCTGTGACTACAGATGTTAAACATAAAAAAAAAATTTAGTGCTCTTTTTGCATTAATGATTTTCAATTGATTAACTTTGACTCCCTCGTGATTACCCTCATAGAATAAATTTGTAGAACAATGTTAGCAAAAAATAGCGAATGCAAGTGAGACACCAATGTTTTTGAAATTAATTGAAGACGCTAATTGATGTGAGTTAGAGTGAGACAGGTTAAGATATATAGATCCTTAGATGTTTGACCAAATTATGTTTGTATTATTTGAAGACGGAAAGTGTAACGTATGATCGTCATCAGCTTATATTAGTCCACTGTTGGACATAGGTCTCCCCTAATGAGCGTCATAGCGCCCTGTCTTCAGCTTGCCGCATCCAGCATCTGCCTGCAGTCTTTTGCAAATCGTCATCCCATCTGGCCGGAGGGCGTCCTACACTACGTTTGCCGAGCCTCCACTCAAGAACACGTTTGCCTCAGCGGTTGTCGGTTCTTCACGAGATACGGCCATCCCACTGCCACTTCAGCTTGCTAATTAGGTATATGAGCTATGTCAATGATACCATATATTTAAGATACCATTTTCAAATCTAGGATAACTGCGCCAACTTTTAACAGAACATGTCGGCCTATCGTGGTAGACTTTTTTCATAATGCAGAGTCAAAATTAATCAATTGAAAATCATTGATGCAGAAACAGAACTAACTTTACGTTTAGTTTGCTATATAAACAAACTAACTTAAATAATTTAATTACCGCATCACCCAGGAGGAGATGTCCAATAATAGTAGTAATAGTAAATAAGGCACAATTTAATCACCTTGCCTTGCCACAGGATGTTTTTTGCAATCATCCTGTCTAAAAAGTTTTGCCCCGACCATAGACCAGCTACTTGCAAGTTTCTTATTATATTATCCAGCTATATATATCAAGTGCTAGTATATAAATCATCCGAAGACGAATCGCTTCAAGTTATACTACATCTGTCATCGAAGTTACCAACATGTTAAGAGCTCTTATAATATTCTTGATTATTGGTAAGTCTTTGTTGGTTTACCTACTACACGAAAAGTTCAATTTTGTATTACTTAAGTCTACCACATTAATTACCACAAATTGGCATCAATTTTTAATCGAAATCTCCTGATTTTAATATACTTCAGGCGTTTCCATTTATTTTCTTGGATGCTCCGTACGCTCAGTAGCATCATACGTTAAGACCTCATCAAATCTCACCCCGCACAGCCTATTGGTCCACTGCTGGACGCAGGCCTCCCCCTGATAAGCGCCTTATTGGCTTTTATCTCATAGGGTGCTTATAATCCACACGTTGGGGAGGCGGGTTGGGGATCGCAGAATTGTGCTGCAGAGAACGAGGCTGCCCGGTGAAATCTAATACAGTCATATCTAATACATATTGTATACGTTCCAATCGATCCCTTTACGTGGTAAGAACAGGCCGAAGCAAGCAATGGCTTCCGTTGTACACCTATGTTACCTATCACAGAAGCAATGTGTACCTATCTACCTACATCCTGTTAGTACCTTTAAGCTTTCCGACTTCGATCGGCCTGTCCTACGGTTCTTTCTTTTCTTCATTACTTACTAATTTATATGTGTAGGCATCACAACATCAGTGCTGTCCAAGCATCATCACTTCTATCGAAAAGACTACACCTATATCGAAGAACACGATGCGTTTTACAAGCTCCACTGGGATAATAGCGGATGGTCGTGGAACTCAGCATTTATGGCATGCGACAACGAAGGTTCCAAGCTGTTCTATCCTAAAGGAGATGAATGGACAGTGGTGAAAAATCTCACCGGTGCAATGGCAGTGCCGCCTAATACCACTGAAATGTACGTCGGTCTTCATAATGAATTTGGTTTGGGAGAGTTTATTACTGTTGATGGTAAGTGATTCACAATTTCTAAAGCGTAGGTGATTTTCAATTTTCGAGCTTTCTTGTACGGGCAAAAGACGGGCAATAATTGTGAATTATTGTAACCTTTTTTCAGAAACAAAAAAAAAATCTTATTTCAAGAAAATAAATAAAAAAAATAAAAAATAAAATAAAAAGTATTTATTTCAAGCAATTTAAACTCATAACATAACATAACAGTAACACAAAAAGAAAAATTAAAAACTAAATAATAATAAAGATTCTTGCCAGAATGGAATTAAAAGTTTTAGCTATTCGTGAGATTATTTAACCTGAGATATCATTTTCGCCATTTTAGGAACCTACTCTTACTATAAGCTTTATTGGTACAGGATTAGTTTGTACCCGCAGCTTCGCACGCGTTTTTCCATGGTAACGTTCTCTATCCCATAGGAACTGATTTATGGGATAAAAGTAACCGTGTTTGATTTCAGGATTAGAATTACCTGTATGCAAAATTTTAGCCCGATCCGTGCAGTACTTTTGGCGTGAAGAGGTAACAAAAATTCGCATTTATAATATTGTGTGATAACAATGGAACACATATTGGCATTTTACCTCATCTTTTATTTCAGGTCATTGTCGTTTGAGCTGTTTTCTATTTATGTTCACATGTCATTTGTTAATTTATTTATAACTAGCTGCTGCCCGCGGCTTCGCCTGCGTAGTTCCCGTTCCCGTGGTAATTCCGGGATAAAACATAGCCTATGTCCGTCTCCTGGTTCTAAGCTGCCTCTCCACCAATTTTCAGCCAAATCGGTTCAGCCGTTCTTGAGTTATAAATAGTGTAACTAACACGACTTTCTTTTATATATATAGATTTAGCCAGCGTTATTAATAAGTGTTTGATACATCGATCACGTAGGTGGATATTGACATCATCAGGAGTTTGACTTAAGTAGATTACTCGTGACGCGAGCGCGGACCGGCCGCCTACGGAGGTCATTGCATCAGTAGCAGCCATTTCAACTGCACTCATTAACATCATATTTAGTCGTAGTTTTATACAATATAGCTTTTGTACTTTATACTCGGCTTTTATATCAGCATCCCGGGAAGAGCTAGCCGCGATTCCTATATGGTCCTTCGAGCCGGATTTCTACAATAACAACAAAGCAATCATAATATTTTTTCCAGGTAGACCCACCGAGTCCCCTCTTAATGTCGAGCCAGATGTCGATAGTTCACTCTCTGAAGACCCCAATCGCTGTATGTTGATGGACTACACAACAGGACAGTTCAGAGTGGACATGTGCTATGGAGGTCCTGACAATGCCTATCCTTTCGTGTGTAAGAAGGTCGATGAAAAGTCCTGCCCGACGATTGATAATAGTTAGTAAAGTTTTTTTAAATATTTTCCAATGAGGCGCTTTCCTAAAAGAAAAAAACACTCCTATTTAGCTTGGAACTAAGAATTGCGTATATTTTAACTGAGAGTAGCTAGGTTGGCAGTTGGATTACATTTCCAAATCATCGCGGCCTATGCCACATTAATTTTATGGCCTGAGCTCTACTCTACAAGAACGCTGTTGAAGAGAATATTCTATACGCAATGGCACCTGTTTATTGTGCCGATTCAAAGCGTCACTCTTGACCGTCTCTGGTATAAAAAATTACATTTGTTGAGGCTCACCAAAACAACATGACCAACATAATATTAGTTCGATAGACGTTCACGCCGCTTACGCAAAGGGTGCATCCACACAGCCCAGCGGCACAAGCCGGCGGCCGAGCCGCCGCCCTTGCTGCCAGTTTTGTGTGTCAACGGTTTCCTCAACGGCTTTGCTTGTGCTAAGTCACGCACCACAAAACTCAGCACCAAAAAGGCGAAAATCAAATGGGGTTACTCAATCTGTCATCGATAATATGGCCTCCAGCGTGCTTGCATAAAGGAGCGCAGTGGCCCCACGTGAAAAAGCTCCCTCTTTTCAATTTGTTTAAACAATTTTTTGACATTATGCGTCTCATTCTCATCATCTCGGCAAAAGAAACGTTGGACGCCCGGTAGCAAGGTGGGTCGACGACATAGTACGCGTCGGAGGGCGTCAATGGAGGCGGTTAGCACAGGATCGTGGTGGATGGCACAAACTTCGGGAGGCCTATACCCAGCAGTGGGTAAAATCCGGCTGTGGATGATGATGATGCGTCTCATTAATTCACATGTGAGACCAATATGTGTCTATAGAGTATTAGATAGGGTTTGGAATGAACCTTCGCATATTTTCATTAACACATGGAAGATAAATTACTAATGCTGGTCTTCATTCTATCCTATAGAGGATACAACAGCTAGTTAATTCTATACGGCTAGTATAGACTAGCCGTATAGAATTAACTAGCTGTTGACCGCGACTTCGTCCGCGTGAAGTGGTTTTAGAGATTTTCTACGTTACATTGAGAAACCAGGATTCTAGACTTAATGTTTTTAATTTTCTATTCAACTCAGTATATTTTTTACTTTTCAGATTACAAATACTTCAGTGATGACAAAAAATGTTACAAAATTAACAATAGACCAAAGACTTGGCAAGCTGCAATGCAGACCTGTTACATGGAGGGTGGAGTTCTAGCAGTTTTAGAAGATGATCACATTGTTAAAGGCAATTTTAATGAAAAGTATTTTATTGGATTGAAAAAGTCTTTTTCTTCCGGAGACTTTTACACCGTCAAAGGTATGTAATTTTGTCAATGATTGTTGTGTATGCAAGTCCTAGGTACACATCAGGCATTTTTTAGGTCAAAGAAAAGCACAAAACATCATCATCATCATCAGCCCATATTCCCTGCTGGACATAGGCCTCCCCTAAAGAGCGTTATAGCGCCCTGTCTTCAGCTTGCCGCATCCAGCATCTGCCTGCAGTCTTTCGCAGATCGTCATCCCACCTGGCCGGAGGGCGTCCTACACTACTTTTGCCAACTGGTGATCTCCACTCAAGAACACGTTTACCCCGGAGATTGTCGGTTCTTCGCGAGATATGGCCGGCCCACTGCCACTTCAGCTTGCTAATTCTTTGAGCTATGTCGATAACTTTGCTTCTCTGTCGGATGTATTTGTTACGAATTCTATCCTTCAGAGAGACTCCGAGCATAGCTCCTTCCATAGCTTGCTGAGCGACTTTGAACTGGTGGATCAGCCCTATCGTGAGTGACCACGTCTCAGCTCATGTCATGACGGGTAGGACGCATTGATTGAAAACTTTAGTTTTCAAGCATTGCTGATTTGAAAACTACGTGAATTGGACCAGGGGCTAATCTTGCCTACCAATCGCTTTAATATGACAATAGTATCGCTCCAGAGTCGCCTATAAACGAAACAATTCTAGATAAAGAAAAAAAAAAGTGTGCTCAGTGTTATTTGCACGGGGAGATTGATAGAATGGTATCAACCTTATGACACTTTTAAAACGCGTCCTGCCATTTGTAGTTTCTTGCATAAAATTCCAAAGTATGTAATTCTGAGACGAAAAACATAAATTTTTATAATGAAGTTATTAATTTAGTGGAATTAGGGCCCTGATTGTTCAGTTGATGGACAGTGTAGATTAGATAGATAGAGAGAAAATATTTTTATTGCACACTTAAAACTAAGAAGCAATTTAAAAAGAAATAATAAAATAAATAAATAAAATAAATAAATAATGCTGGACAATCCACACAGCACCATCTAGCCGCAAAGTAAGCTACCCAAATCTTGTGTTATGGGTACTAGAAAACTGATATATTTAATACATTATATAATATCGATAGATATTTTTTATTTGATACATAGAAAACACCCAGACCAACGGAACAAATTTTTGCAGATCGTACAAAAAATTGTTCCGAGGCGGGAATCGAACCCGCAACCTCTTGCGTTGCAGGCGGACTCTCGCCCGCTGCGCCACTGAGGTCGTCATAATTATAACCTAACTGACAATGGGCGGTCTTATCGCTCAAGAGCGATCTCTGCCAGACAACCTGGTATAGATAGGATCGTCGGATATGTACATGGAGTATTTAGACTCCGTTGCCTAGAGGATTTTACAAAAATATGGCTCGTACGGCGCGGATAAGTGCGCAGGGTTTCATACAATTTCATACAAAGATTTGCAAAATGTGATGACTTCGGCGCGTGCGGCTCCTGCGGCGCGTACAGGTGCGCGTTCACGCCCGTAGCACACCTCCGCCGCGAAACATGAGTAGCGGACCCGCTGGATGAGTTCCGCCGTCTGTAGCACACCTCCGCCGCGGAACATGACTAGCGAAACCGCTGGATGAATTAATAAAGAGCACACGACACTTTCGAAAATAAAATTCAAGATCAAACAGATGACGATCACAAGTCACAAAGGCACTTTTATTTCTTACCAGCGACCCGCCCCGGCTTCGCACAGGTGCAATGCTGATATTAAATTTACTACAGAATTGGCCCCCCGGTACTGCCGTTGTTACTTGAAGTTCCTGTATCTTCTTCTTCGTCAAAATCAAATTAAAAACTCTTTATTTCCAGAAATACAATAAATGTACACTTAGAAAAGGTCTCGTCATCTGTCGACAGATTCATCAATTTTACTTACGATTCCTCGCTTTCTGTTTTCTTCTTTAATTTATTTATTTTTTCTGTAAAATCGACGTCCATGTTATGAAAAATGTAGTTCTGCTTTTTATTTTTGTCGATTTTGACAAATACATGCGGCACCGCGACATAAAGGCAGCCGGAGCGCGGAGGTATGGCTGCCGTTGGAGCAGATCGGCGGAACCGCGCGGGGAAAGAGATAGAATTATAGTCAAATCTATGCGTTAGAACAGGCAGTTTCGCTAATGTTCCGCTTCTCATACATACAGACAAGACGAAATTACTGCGGGTCCGCCACTCGTGTTCCGCGGCGGAGGTGTACTACGGGCGTCAGCTTTACTCTACTACTGTCAAAAGTAGAATTAACACGGCTGTAGCGGCGTGTAGAAATAACAAACTATATAAAACTATTTATAATATAACTTCTTTTAAATGGTGTCTATATTTTTACAGGTCAAAAATATGGAAACTCGGCGTTGTTGACAAGATTGTCTATGGAGAACTCTGATAACTCTGATAACTCTGATAACTCTGTTAAGGATTGTGGAATATTATGGTTTTGTTATGATAATAACCGACCAAAAGTACATGTTGAAAGTTGCACCGCGGAACTTCCTTTTATTTGTGAGATGAGAGCTAACAACCCACAGTAGATACCATAATAATCATACTTAAGTATCGATACTGAGGCTCGTCTTATGAATGCTTACTCAGTCATCGGTCTATGCTTGAGTAACGGTTTTAATACACAAGCATTACTTTATTTCATTTTCGAATTTTAGGAAAACTTACAGCTAGAAAATTATATAATTATCTTCTGCCCGCGGCGTCTCACGCGTATTTTCATGTATTTTGTCCTTTTTCTAAGTTTATGTTGAGCAACATGAAGCTGAGGCAGGACCTTTTTGGTTCACATCGAATTAATACTTTTTTTTTATTATTTAAGGATTTTTTAATTATCATTAATATTTTTGTGTGAGCCAATAAATTGCTTTTCTTACTTTCTTTCTTTCTTTTTAAGTTAAGCTTTGCTCTAAACGTATGCAAAATTTTATCTTGATCTGTTCAGTAGTTTTGGAGATCCTAGGTAACAAAAGTTCAGATTTCACAAACTTTCGGCTTTATAAATTATAGTAGGATTAATACAAATACATGCAAATTACATGTATTTAACCAAGGGCTATTTATGAAGTTTCCATTGGTAGAAAAATTCATTATAGTTTTAAATTTTATCAGTGCTAATGGACTACTAAATGCAAAATCTTTAACTTATTAACACAAAAAGAAACTAAATTTGAAGAAACATTTCACACACTTAATAAATAAAGTAAAGTAGTACTCAAGCATAGATCAGTGACTGAGTAAGCTTTCATAATACGTGCATACCTCATACGCCCGAGATCCTATACCTACCTTGGTATCTGATGCAGATTCAATTATTAAATGTGTAGATCTTAGTATGAAATAAATCCTAAATTTTAATTAAGCATTTGTGTTTACTTACCCTCTACATTATTTAGATCTGTCGATCTATTTTATATCTAGACCTCGATACCGTTAATTTTATAATTAACTAGCTGCTGCCCGCGGCTTCGCCTGCGTAGTTCCCGTTCCCGTGGTAATTCCGGGATAAAACATAGCCTATGTCCGTCTCCTGGTTCTAAGCTGCCTCCCCACCAATTTTCAGCCAAATCGGTTCAGCCGTTCTTGAGTTATAAATAGTGTAACTAACACGACTTTCTTTTATATATATAAATATAGATAAATTTTTAATTCCGCATTTTGAATACGGAATCCAAAACTTACCTACAGCTATTTTTGGGTTCTGTAGTCAACAAGGGTACCATATAGTTTCGCCTCCTCCTGTTATGTGCCTATTGGCTTTTACCTCATGGGGGTAGTGCCCATAATCCCCACGCTAGACATGCGGGTTCAGGTTTGGAGTTCGGTGGTAGAATTGTTCTGTAGAAGGCGCTGCTGCCTGCCGGTGGATATCCCTTAGTCGCCTATGACACCCATTTTAATTGTGTACTACATAGACTATTACTTGTGTTATAATTTGATTGCGAATAAAGAAGGAGACCTATTAAATATAGGACGTTTATTTCTACTCAAAAAAAGAAGACCAGTAGACCTAGCACGGAGATAGTTGTCTAGGGTAGAATAGAGAAGAATGACATCGCATTGTCGCACATTGCGTAAATTATTGAAGTTGAAGGAATGACTTTCAAACATATTACGCATTCGATGAAGACGTGGCGTAATTTCTCTCTATTCTAGCCTAGACACCAATTCCCGTGCTAGGCCTACTGGAATACATCTATCAAGTCGAAATTTAAATGAATAAAATTCTGAATATCAAACTAGAGTAGTTTCTACATCCCAGTACGTAAAGTAAGCATCACACATCACACTAATATTATAAATGCGAAAGTTTGGATGGATGGATGGATGTTTGTTACCTCTTCACGCCAAAACTACTGAACGGATCGGGTTGAAATTTTGCACACAGGTAATTCTAATCCTGGAATCAAACATAGGCTCCTTTTTATCCTATAAATCAGTTCCCATGGGATAGAAATCACCTTTAAATGTTTCCATAGAAACAACGCGTGCGAAGCCGCGGGCATAAACTAGTATTCCATAAACACTTGTGCCTAAAAACGAATTCAAAATTTAATAAGTTATCGGTTCCGTAGACATGTGTTAAAATTTTGATGCGATGTGCTCTAGTTTTCGTGATGCCTAAATAAACCAGCTGGCCACGATCGGATCGACGGGCAGCCAAGAATCCGCTTACCCAGCTTTAGTTGTGGAGTGGATTTATTTTCTCACAAACTGCTTACTTCCATAGCGCCCATTAGGCTGTAATGGCTTCAGTACGGACAAAGTTGCACCTTTAGTACTACAACTTACCATGATGACTGAAAAGATAAGAATTATTAAAATTTTTAGAACAATTTGTATAGCCGAGACACAAACAGGTTTTTTTGACTGTATCGTAAGATGGTCGTGGCGGTTGTGACGTAAGAATCAACCTCTTCAACTCAGTCCGTGGGTATCGTAAGAAATGATTAAGGGGCCAATCTAGCTGATTTGGTGGTCAAAATAGGTTTAGATCTCAGTACTCACGGGATGCTAGTGATAAAAAAACAAGAAATACATAAAATTCAACATTTTTTAAATGATTCCATAAAATTGGCGAAAAACGATGGCGAAAAATCACAGTAAAAAAATCATTGTGCACTGTTTTGCACCTAATTTGGTCTAGATCTCAGGAACCATGCGGTCTATAGAAAATAATTTTGTTTGGATTCGTAGTACAGTTTCTTCATAATTGGGTAGTTTTCTTGTAAATAAGCAAAAACATCATTTTGGCGCTTACGCCGTTCCATTCCATTCTAAAAACGTATGGAGTCCTGTCCAGCGGGGCACATGGGAGCGCCTGAATGGGACATCTTATGTCTAACCTTTTCAAAAAATGGCGTGCAATGCGCCTTATAAGATAACCTGCCAGAAGATGGCTTATTCAAGATAGGTAACAGCTTTCTTTTGTCTATTTTGAATACATCTGATGTCCGATCATCAATCTGTAGTAGAGAGGCAGTAGATGTATTACGAGGGGCAGAAGAGGTTTTACGGGTTTTGACATAGCAAAGCTTTTTGGGGGAGGCCAATTCAGCAGTGGGCGTATGAGGGCTGAGGAGGAATATCAATAGGCAAACGCAGTAGTAGATTTGAAAGAACCTTCATCACTATCATTCTTTGCATTCTTTTACCAACTGGTAATTTATAGGTCTTCCAATGATTATGGCATCCACCAGCTATATGGTCTTATTATATATCTTGTGACTAAAAATGAAAATAGGGGGCGTAATATATTATGCTGTCTTTGACTTGAGTGTGTGCCATTATATCATACATTCATACAGCAGCCTTCTGTCAGTAGGGTTTAGAGGAGCACACATATTATTTTTGCCGCCTATTGGCTGCATTTTGGTTACGAATTAAAAACAAAAGAAAAAGAAGCAAAAAGCAAAGAAACTACGAGTGATAAGTAAGTTATGGAACACATCTAAATCGACCGGCTGTTCCTGACTTTAGAAAACGATCAACTTAGAGTGGCAACTTCAGTTGAGTACAACTTTACTCATCGACGAATATAATTTGCAAGTGGTCAACCAGTGGCCCGTCTACGCAAACCTTATCTGGCAAAACCTAAGTCCTGGCTCGGTATTAGCAACGCAAAACAGTGGCGTCCAGAACACGCGCGTGGAATACTCAATGGATTACCAATTTGACTTTAAAATTAAGTTGATAAGCCACTGCTTGCCCCATAAACTGAACATTTTCAATAAGCTAAGTTATTTTTGGCAGCTTTTCCGAAAGCTTCAAGAGTAAAAGCTTTGTCGGACTTTTATTTATCTATAGACACCTTTTATAAAAATGTATTATCAATTTTATTGTGTACGGCAATTTGAAATTTTAAAGCGTTACACGATTTATTTGTTTTCTGCTTTTTAGATAGCGCTTGAAATAAAATTCAATTTAAGGTACGAGTCATGTAAAAATACGCTTGCTTTTTCATTTAAAAATGTAAAATTACATTTCGCCATGCAGAGTTTTTAAAGCATTGGCGATCTAAGCAAAGTGAGTCGTTAAAATTTAGAGTGACCTTTTGTACGAATTATTTTTAGATACCGCAGTTCACCTACATTTTCATAACTAACCGAAAAGTGTATCGTGGTATTTATATTGTGGACGGAAGATATCACCATTCTTTCCTAATCAAAGTTTTTTAAATAAACATTAAAAACCACTAAATTAGACTGCTCTACCAAACGGTATCTCATGGTACCTACCTAATCATTATCATCAACCGTTTATTTGCAAGAATACAAAGTTATTGTACAATATTTCAGATCTTTTACGTAGGTAACTATTTTACTGTTTTTGTTAACACGTATTTTTGCAAATACATTATCTTTATATTTACTAATTGTACCTATTCAGTCCACTTTACCTTCTTCCGTACCTTCTATCCATGCTGCAAAACACTATTTTTTGGAATACTTTGCTCCATTTTAGTGTATGACAAAATCTTATTTGATTTTGCAATGACGTGTATTTTACCATTATTGGCTACATAATTAGAACATTACCCAAAAGAATGACCACCAGGAAAAGGCGTTGGGCTACGCTTCTTGCATCAACTGAGATAGCGAAGGTAAATAAAACCATTAGAAGTGTTGAGTGGAGACTGCAACTCGGAAATTGTAGTTTAGTTTTTATTTGTCTATTTATTGAAATTTATTCTGCAGGCAGATTAGGCAAGCCGAAGACGGGGCGGTATGATGCGCATTAGGGGAGGCCTAAGCCTCAGCCCAGGTCATGAGGATGATCAGAATTATGTGTAGGTGAGTAGATGTTAAGAAGCCCAACGATTTGTTATCGAAAAAGTAAGATCGTTGCTGCCTAGGTACAACGAAATAAAGTTATGTTGGCGTCTGCTGTATAAATTCGTATCAGAATCTGTGCAATGGCATTGTAAATGAACGTAGTATATATTATGAGATTGCACACACACTGAGGGCTTTCCTCATGGTTCTTCACCTAAGAAGAGAACAAACGGCAAGTTTTCGTAAGTAGGTATTTTGTTAATGACATATCAAATCGAAAGGTTCTTCTCTAAAATGGCTCTGGGAAAATCTATTTGATTTGAACCTTGAAAATGATTATAACAATTTCGAAACCGTATGAAAACCAAAAGCTGTGAACTTTCAAGAAAGCTCCTTCTACTGGTCGCACATTGATCTTCAAAGTCAGATCCGTCAATTTATCAAACGCAAGAACAAAGGGAAAGAATCAATTCACTGTAATTGCATCACTTTTTACAGCCCGCCCATTAATGTAGCCTTTTTAATCCGGTTTTTTCCAGCTAAGACCGGATATTGGTGTGGAAATAACGGGGTAGTTACTGAAATCTATAGCAGGGCCTGAGCTAACTATGTACTTTAGAAGTCTCTTACCCGGTTAATGGTTTTAATAGATTGGAAGATGCGATTTAGGGCTGTTTATGTTTTTTTGGAACGTGCTCAGGTTGAATTCGTAGGGTTCGTGATAAAGTTCTTCAAACATCTGCTCAATGCCTTACTTAACTTGCGTTCATTAAGGGCTATATGTTTCCTATGTCCAATGCAGTGGGTAGATTGTGAACATATGTTCTTAACCCAGCGTGGAGGTACCTATCAGGAAGTTTATACTTTTAATTCTCTAAAAGTCTAAACTATAGTGCTGAACTGTGGTCATTAATGCCTAATAACTAATATTAAACAGGAAAGATTTGATTGTTTGTTTGTTTATTTTTATTGAATAGGCTCAGAAACTACTGGACCGATTTGAAAAATTCTTTTACCATTAGAAGCCCACATTATTCCTGATGAACATAGGCTAATTTTACCACGGGAAAACAGTAATAGGACAACGGGTAGTAAGAATGCAGCTAGATTTTAATAAAATAATTATCCTCAGTCAATTTCAATGCAAATTTTGAATGTAAAGAAAAATACTGTAAATTTAACATGTTTGTTAGTCCAAACTTATGCTGGCCGACGTTTGTTGGTCTAACATCGCCCAAATTATGTTAAAATGTAAAAAACCGAATATTTCCGCTGTTGGTATTTTTTGCGTATTTTTTTCTCATTATTTTCCATAACAAACCGTAAAATGTGTTAAAGTAAGTGACAATAAATGAAAGTTAATGATATCATAAAAGCAATTTATTTTTCTTGTGAGCATTTCATTCCTTTGGATAAATGTTAATAAACCGTGTGTGTTTGTCATAACTTCTTTTGCGTTGGTGATAAGGTTCGAAATGATGGAGAAAATATCTTTCTTTAGGAGACTCTGGTGTGTTCTAGAGTAATTTCTTGTGTCGTTAGGATTTTCCTTCCTCTCGACTCCATTGTGTGGAACTTTGGAGATTTGCTCAATATTTTTTTAGTAAAGAAATACCAGATATTTTTATTCTTATTGCTTGATATTATTTAAGAAGTTCTTTTACAGCTAACAACAACAACAAACGTGCTTTTAATCTTAATTGGCTAATTATTTAGTATATAATTTTTAAACTAACTCGAACAATAAGTATTTAATTTGTTTTCCCGGGATAAAATCTATCCTTGATATATTTCATTGGGATCCATTTAGCTGTTCAGGCGTGAAGAGGTAACAGATATACATTTAAAACATTAGTATTTGGAACTAGTTAATGCCTGTTCTGTGGAAACGTTTAAAGGTTATCTCTATTTCTGTCCCATGAGAACTAATTTATGGTATAAAATGTTTGCCTATATTAGATTCCAGGGTTAGAATTTGTATGCAAAATTTCAGCCCATCCATCCACCCATCCGTCTATCCATCCAAACTTTCGCAGTTATAATAATTAGTGTGAAGTAAGCTTGGATGTTTACAAAATTCGACAGCGGCCCCGACCTTAAATCGTCGGCCACATTGTTATTTTTCATCAGGTGAGATTGGTGGAAAAAAAATTGGATTTGAATATTTGGTTATACGACTATGGGGTGTAACAAAAAATTACATATCGGAATTATAGGTACCTATACAGTGTGCCTCGGAAAGGGCTTCTGGACTCCGAGGGAAATAACTAGTGAGTAACGATTTTTTGAAGTTAGTAAAAAATAAAGTGAGAGAAGATTTTTCTTCTGATAAAATTGGGATTACTCGCTCCGTTAATTTCAGCTACTTACAAGAAGAATACAATATTGTATACAATAATATTTTTCGTCTTGTTTGTGTTCTTCTACACGTATTCTTGCAATATTTAACATTACAAAATATTTCACAAATGTTTTTGACGAAAAATCATAAAATAAACGTTGACTTTCTCGATGTCCAGAATCACCCCTTTTCGACTTGGTACACCCTTTCCGTGGCACCCTGTTTAATTATGTCGTATATTTTTAGCACGTATTTATTTCTGGTTTTTTTCTTTCATCATCATCATCATTAAAATATAAAGAAATCATCAATCATATACCACGCGGCCGGCACGCGCGGACCACCCACGAAGGCCCCACGACCCCCCCCCCCGCAGATCTGCCATTTTGCATTTTTGCACATACGCAGTTAAAAGGATATTAGTCCACTGCTGGACATAGGCCTCCCTTAGCGAGCGCCATAGTGCCCTGTCTTCAGCTTGCCGCATTGGCAGTGGGCCGGCCATATCTCGCGAAGAACCGACAACCGCTGGGGTAAACGTGTTCTTGAGTGGAGACAGCATCACAGCAAACGTAGTGTAGGTTGCCCTCCGGAGGGCGTCCTACACTACGTTTGCTGAGTTGCGCACACTTCAGCTTACTAATTCTTTTAGCTTTGTCGATACTTTGTTCATGTCGGATGTATTCGTTACGAATCCTATCCTTCAGAGAGACTCCGAGCATAGTTCTTTCCCTAGATCACTGAGCGACTTTATAAGAGTTTTTTTGTTTGTGAAAGTATTTTCTTTGTATAATAAAAATGCATATTATATCTATGTGATGTATTGTTTTAAGTATATCAGTCATCTAGTACCGATAACACAAGCTCTGCTTAGCTTTGGGCTAGTTATTGCTGTGTGGATTGACCTGAAGTCGGGGCCCAGTAAAGTTCTCATTCAAATCACGTTTCGGCGTGGTCCAAGAATATTACGTAGGAAGTTATCTGATCAGAGCAAATTCGTATTTGAACTGAGCTTTTCCATTCATTGAGAATGTCACATGATTTCCTTCTTTATTTCAACCGTGAATATTCACTAACTTTAAAAGATAAGAGAGTTTATAGTTGGGTTCTGAATTTACTGTGACCTGAGCAAAAATGAGAAGAAGTTAAAGTTAAAACCTGAGATAATAAAACCAGAGATATCTTGCGTCGAATTTTCCAGCACGGGGATTGTAGAATTTTATTGTTTTTCAAGTATCTACCCAGCTTTCAACATCCGACAATGCTTCTACGAAACTCGTTACAAAAATATGCCTCATTACTAAAAGTAGCTTTTGATAGGAGCGCACGAAAGTTTAAAAGTTTCCATCAGGTAGGTAAGATAATGTATGGCGTATATTTTTTAGGTAAATTCTTTAAAGTATATTCTACGCGTACAAAATTTCTTACACGATTCTATTGATTCAAATTCATAACTATCTTAAAAAGTTGTTCGACATCGATTTTTTTTAAATGCTAAAAAATTCACACAGCGTTATCTAGCCCCAAACTAAGCAGAGCTTGTGTTATGGGTACTAGATAACTGATATACTTAATACAATATATTACTTAAATATATATTTTTTACTATAAATAGAAAACATCCAGAACACCCTGAACAAATATATGCAGATCGTACAATCATTTGTCCTGAGGCGAGAATCGAACCCGCAACCTCTTGCGTCGCAGGCAGACCTTCGCCCGCTGCGCCACACTGGTCGTCAACTTTTAAACATTTTAAAACAGACTATGGAGTGTTCTATGAAAGAATGATGAGTACCTTCAGTTTATACAAACGATTTTTTTTTCTGTTAAGGCGTATGTAGTTACATACGCATTCACAGAAAAAAACCGTACAGTATGTACGGACAGAATGAACCACTGTACACACCTATCCATTTTTTTCGGTTTGTATTTCTTAGTGGATCTGGAATACCGTCATGTGTGTAAACTCGTTCTTACTTAGACGTACGCCATCATCATTAACAAACTGTACCAGTCCACTACTGGACATAAGCCTCCCAATTATACAGACATCCACCATCGTCGAAAAAAACGTATGCTCTAAACCTGTAAACGGAACGCTGTCTATCTCAAAAACAAACAAAAAAATAAGTATATCGCCTTTTATTTGGTGATCTACTTATTTTTACTGTCGAAGATAAAAGTTACATAGCTATATAAACTAAAAGTACTTACGTAGTTATCGTTATTTTGTGCTAAAAGACCGAAATATTTTATAAAAGTCTATCGTTAATTCTTTGACAGTTCTTAAATATTTTTCTGTTGATGAGCAATATTAGTTCGCGATTGCGGTAGAACATTTTATAACAAAAAAAATAATCGAGTTTGGTTTTTCGATAGCATCGAGTCGATATCGAGTCGTTCCTTTTTTATGGGATTTGGTACAGCGGCTCTCGCGTGCGGACATAGAACTATGCAAATCCCATACAAAAATGAGCAGTCACGATAACGTCTCGATACTATTAGAGAAATGAAACTCAGTGTTCTGGTTTCAGATTTTCATTTCTAACCAAAATGTGTCTCTTTAATACTTTTTCTAATAAAGTCGAAGGCATCACATTAAACATTTTATTTGCATCAAGGCACCCGGCGGGGTTGTAAAATTTTAATATTCAGCGCCACTGTAAAACGTTTTCACCCCATAAAGATGGCATCACTCAGAGATAACACTGTGTTCTGATTTAATTACTGAACATAGTCGGATATCATGTGATTTTCAAGGTTCCTAGGCTTAATACGGAACACTATTAATTCCTAAATTATATATACTATAGACTTGGGTACTCCAAAAACTCGGTACTTTATGTATAGCTAACTAGCTGACGCGCCGCGATTCCATTCGCGTGGACTTTAGTAATATTAATGCCCCAAGTATTGTGTTTCCATGTAAACTATCAACGTCAAAGTTTTACAACCAATCCTTTACAATTTGAAAGTTATATATAGTATTATGAGAAAACCCATAAATCCATTTCATCCTTCTAAGAATGCTTGTTTAACAAAATTACTTATTCGATTAAGAACCCATTTTAAAGGCGCTAAAATGACCTTTGACCCTCTTAAAATACGAATTTCCGAAAATCCGTTTTTAACGGGCGGCGGGTGCCTACGTCTTAATAGAAACCTCCATGCAAAATTTCAGCTTCGTAGCTCTTCCAGTTCCTTAGGTTCGTGATTATGTCAGTGAGTCGCCTAACTTTGACTCCACACCGTTGACCTTTAGGGTGTGAATTTCAAAAAAGCCTGAAACATGTATCTGTTTATTTTAAGTCATCTTTCTACGCTACAAATTTAGAAGGGCCAACAGTTACGGTTCTGAAGTTATTATAAAAATGACCTTTGACCTCCTTGCTACGAATACGAATACGAATTTCCAAAAATCGGTTCTTAGCGGGTGCTTTTATATATTTAGATAACATTATTTGCTTGCATTCAAAATGGATTAGTCACACTCAGCATTTAATAATAATAAAAAATATTTCTTTCAGTCAACTTAGAACAGTTATAGATCTTAATTAACTAATTCTACGGTCCATAGTAATAATATACCTCAAAGCTAACAATATATGGAAGTTTCAGTTAATTTTATTCAAAAACAATTACATGGTGTATGACCTACAAATAAATTTTACAAGGTATTAAGACCATTGACTAAAAATCAAAGATCTAAACTAAATAATTAATTAAACATAATTCATTTATTTATTTTAAAAGTGGACTTACAGTTAAAACCAAAAAGTCTAGGACTCAGGTATAATATAAGAATAACCAAATAGGGATAAAGTAAGTCAAATCTTGAACAAATAACAAAACAATGAATACAAATAATTATCAATTGTAATATACAAATAAAAATATAATTTAGTTTATTTTCAGCCTGAAGGGCTAAAAATACCTTCTGCTCTTTGACGTTGAGATATTAGGGCCGGATTAATCCCTGGGTCGGAACAGGTGACGCAGAAATTAGAGATTATCTTATTTGTCCGCCGACGTTCAAAGCTAAAGTAGGAAAAATGTTAGACGATTTTGAATCTCTTGATGCCTACGTACAACAGATTAAATATTTAGTTTGTCTGAGTTTGTTACCTAGGGGTTTCCTGAGGGTTTAATATTTTCCTGCAAAATTCAAAAAAATAGTGTAATGTTAGTTTTTGTGAAAACCATCAAATTATTAAAACTAATATTTTTTTGAACAAGGTACCTAAAGGTTAAGTTAATTTAGATGTGGTACTCTTTTTCCATATTCGGACAATTTTTTTTTGGACTATCATGCGTAATATATGATAACTCCAACCAGAAGCGAAATAACTTGTAAAATAATAATAATAATAAGTTTTATAATTAATTATAAAAGTTTATTGTTACCTGAAACTCGAGCAGTAAAAGGTGCGACAATAATCTTCTTGGTGTCTTCACAGACTTCGCGGAGTTACCTGCAAGTTGAGAATTTCCGTTCATTGTACTGTTACTCCGTCGTATACCAGGACTACGTGAGCGTATTCGTCGTTGCTGAGGTAACCCCTGCAGAGAAGGCTATCCGTTACTTCGATGGTGTGTAGGTGTTTGTTCAGTGGGCAGTGTCCTGTTAGTGTTCCCACCAGGATACGCAGGTGTATTCCGTTCAGGCTTAGTAGGCGTTTTGTTAGCCATGGTATGTAACCGAAAAACTAGTTTCGAGTCAAATGACAAAGTAGTGATTTTTGGAATGCGTTACTGTACTCTGCCCTGTGCGTTTCATTTCTTTCGCACCGCGCTACCGCAAAAAAACTGAAAAACTGTATAACATTAAAAAATTGTATATTTCCAAACAAAACTATTGTATAGTGTAAAATAAGTGAAATAAACAAATGATAGTTATGAAATATGGAGTAACTGTATTGGTGGTTGAGTTATTTATACAAACAATCACAGTAGCAGAATAAAAGAAACTGGTTACAAAAATCACTAGTTTTAAAACAGGTGACGCCGATCAAGTCACTGGTTTCGTTACGTTTCTTGAAAATGACGTAACGACCCACGTCTAGTACTACTAGCACCATGAATCCTCTATTCTCCTCTCTGTAACTACGTTCGCTAACCCCCTACGTACAAAACATCAAAACCAGCAAAAACAAAAGGCATAATTTCGAGTACATTTTTAAATTTCACCTTTATTAAACCACTTTACGGAGGTACTTTTGTACTTTACTGTAAAAAGGTAGGTAAACAAAATTATTGAAAGTCGTAATTATAAAAGTTTATTGTTACCTGAAACTCGAGCAGTAAAAGGTGCGATTAAAAATGTTAATCTCGTAAAACATGAGGCTAATGGAGTATGATTTTAACATCTTTTACAGTAACGAGTGCTACAAAAAGAAAGTAGTAGGTAAACTTCAATAAGCTTAATATTCAATACCTACGGATGTAAGCGGGTTCGAACCTTATTTGTGTTGGAAGATAACCAACGTTTCATCTCTTAATGACGGGCTTTTTCAGGGTGAGTGCGGTTCGTCGTTTCTGCGAGCACTGCGCAGGAGAACACGGTTGTGCACCAGCCGCGGTTGCAGGGGGCGGGGGTGACAGTGGAGGGTGCACTCCTTGGTGATGCAGTGGAGTAAGAGAGACGTAATATTATTTCGTTAACATAAAAAAAAACGATTAAGGGTTTTAATCGATTTAATCAACCTCTTAATTGGTAAAAATGAAAAACGGTTCTTAATAACTTCATGAGCGTAGCTCACATTTACCGCGTAAGATCGAGTTGTAGAAGCAAAATTTCTAATAACAATGCAGTATTTTTGATAAAACAGAGATTATTTTATGCCTTTCAGGCCCGTTATATACGAGCAAAAATCAAAAACTCTTTATTTCCATAAATAAGTACAATAAATGGCACTGAAAAGGTCATTCACATTGAAAAGGTCATTCACATTGATTGATCGTGCACATTTTTTTTTCAATAAAGCAAACGACAGTATTATCAATTCGCTCAATCGATAAAGGCAACTTAAACTATAAAAACCCTAAAACCCCGAAAACATTTACCCGCTTCCGAAAGCAGTTGGGTAATACCAGATCAACTCACACAATGTTATAAAATTTAATGCGAAGACGCTGTTTAAACTTTGAGATCTCACGCATCCGATCCTTTGTCTTCAGCAGTAAAAACTTTACCCCGTAAAACTTTAGAGCGGAGTTGAAATTTAAAGCTTATTTATGTACAAATACAATTCAAATTTTATAACCCGACTGGTGAAATTTAGGTGCTATTCGATTTCTTTTCCGGGTGAGGACTATTCCAATCTATTTTACGAGGGGTCTCGGGTAGGTTTGGGAGTATCAATGAAGCTAAATTGTTTATATGAATATCGTATAGGCCGTTCGGTTCGTTTAGCCTATTTTGAAATGGAGTAAGGATTGGAGATATTTTGGTTGGTTTACTTTTTCAGGCATAGGCTAGGTACAGAGAGTATTATACATTTTCTGTGTTTATTTTAAAGTTCTTCCAATGCTGGAAGAATGGAAAGAAAGCAATATTTCGGTTGCTTTGCTGATAAACGCAGACCAGCACTAACTGATAACAAAGTAATTTTTTAAATGCCTTTTTGTAATGGAGTGAGTCTTGGAGATCTTTTGGTTGGTTTGCTATTTAAAGCGTAGGTTATGTACATGGAGTACTGTACATTTTCTGTGTTTGTTTTAAAGTTCTTCCAATGCTAGAAGCATTTTTGGAGATTGTTTTTGTGTATCGCTTTTTTATATTTTTGAACTCTGCTACTGAATAAATAATATTGGTTTCACGACAGAAACAAAGTGCGGATCATTCACTAGTAAAAAAAAAATTGCTAATAAAATCGCGAGGACATTACGATGGTCTAGCTTTTAGTGCGAATGAGTTTCATGAGCTTCGCTTTTCGTATATTTATTTTATCTGAGAATGTAATAAAAATGGTACTGAGCTTTCGTATCATTTGGCTTTGGGCAATGGAATGCGGGGCGATAAAGAAAAGTCGAGTGTAATGTTGTACGCTACAGGTTGCAAAGTTGAAATTGGCTTATAGGCTCATGTTTAAATAAAGTAATACTTTATTGACAAAGAAAATTGCGCAGTGCCCGTTGTGTAGCAATGCTGATGCACTGCGCCAGACACTCACCAGCACTCAGGTCGCTTCGACCAGATGCTCAGATATTTTTTTAAAAACCCAAAAGCCTCGGCACACCATTGACCTAGGGTCTCGACTCCAAAAAGTAAGATCAGTCTATGCCCATCGTCATTATCATGAATTGCCTCTACATCTACGACCCTCCATCGTGTTAAGTACCGCGTGGTAAGTATGGTGTTCGTTTGGAGGTACATATTTTGTCTTGTTTAAACTGGAACAACAGACGCAGCCGTAGTAACACTGAGACAGAGATAGATAGATATATACAGAAATCATTTATTAATCAACTCAGTTACAGCATAGAGCTGAACTAGTAATAATTATATAGACTTAGGTACACGTAATAGATTAGATAAAAAAATACTTTTTTACTTTTCTCAAAATTATGTAGTAGAGCCAAGTTTAATAGTTTAGGCGTAACAACAGCGGAATCAAAAATCCAAAGCTTAAATCAAAATCAGGCGTGTCTTTCTTTTTTGCATTGAACATTTTCTAATAAATTCGAAACAATAAATTCAAAAAACTTTGCTCTCATTGTCACAGAAAACAAAAAATCCTTTCCATATCGCAAATACCAACAATTTTCAAATAAAATACGCACAGAAGTGTTACCTGTTCACTCTTTTTAATTGGAGTGAGGCAAATAATTATTCGTGGTCACGTCCATCCTTCCTCTGTAAACTGAAGAGGGGTAAAGTACCCTTTATAGGCTTGTTTTTATTAACAAAATGTACAAAAAATAAGGAATGGTGTAAAAATGGCTTGCTGGTATTCCACGAATTTGAAAAATTTTGAGTAGCAGCACGGATTCCGGAAGGTGGCGGTGTTCCAACCCCGTGCCTCGGAAGCAGATAGATCCTGGGTCTGATTTTGTCCGTTTGCCGTCCCATCGGATTATGAGATTGTGGGAATAGTGTGCACCTGTGTTTGCGTACACACTTGTTCACTATAATATGTCCAGGGCACATGGCTAGTCTTTGTTGGGGCTGACCGCCATGGCCGAAATTCGGTCATCATGGTTATAAGCTGTGGCTGAGGTCTGAAGGACATGGAAGGTCTCTTATAAGGGTTTGACTGCCTCATTGGTCTAGCGCTCAGCTTGTTCAACCGCTGATTATGAGGTCCTGGGTTCGAATGGTCGGCCCAATAGTTTTTACTGGGGTTTTTCTAGCAAGGACAATTCACAGTAGCAGCCCGGAGTCAGGAAGTTGGCGGTGTTACACCCCCGTGCCTCGGAAAGCACGTTAAAAAGTTGGTCCTGCACCTGATCTCTCCCCCGGTCGTATCGATCTGTCGTCCCATCGGATTATGAGAGTGAGGGAATAGAGAGTGCACCTGTGTTTCACCACTCACTTGTGCACTATAATATGTCCCGCGCATCTGGCTAGTCTCCGATGAGACTGGCCGCCGTGGTCGAAATTCGGCTAGGAAGACATTCATTTTAGAGTATCTATGCATATTATATTCTTTACTAGCTTATGCTAGAATCGCAAATCCTTTCCTCGATAAAAAAATACTGTGATGATGAGTTTTCATTTAGAGAACAAAATCCTACCTAATTAATAAGCTAAAAGCCTGTCGCCTAAAAATAGCAGTAAAATCGTAAGACTAATGAAGAAAACTGGAAAACAGGAAATTGATTTTAAAATATTGAAAATATAGCCAAAGATTTGAATAAAATGCAAACCGTGTATCTAAATAAAAGATCTTAAATAAACTTTTTTCTTGTCCAAGTTCGTCTGTCTCCTGAACCGATTTTGAGAGAACTTCTCGATTAGATAAGAAGTCGTGTTGGACCCGATTGCGAAGTTTGAACTCGCTTTGTAAAAAAGTCTCGATTTCAAGTTTCGAGCGGCAGAAATAACAATCGGAAAATAAAATATGTTCCTTTTGGTTTGATCCGATTACGGTGACTAAATCTCTGAGCCACTGCGGCGGTCACTCAGTGAACTTCTGTAATTCTGTAATTCTAAAGAATTACAACAATAAATTGTACACACAATCAATACCAAGCATAAACTTATAAAAGAGGATATGTACATAGGCGAGCTTAACCCTGAAAAAGAGTTTTCTTCCAGCAAACCTTAGAGTTATAGGAGAGGCGATGGAATAGGTAGTGGAAGTGTAAAAATAATGAAACTACAATACATATACTTATAATAAGCATACATAATATTAAAATAATAATGAATAAAATAAACCTACTAAATACCTTAAATGGAATATATAAATATATATTTATAACATGATATATTATAACTTCGCTAGTAATTTAATCATAACTTCGTAATTTTTTGTCGTAGAACAAAAATTTTTGCATTGTGTGTTAAGGATTAATTAGCTCTATAAATCTGCATTCCCAATTACAAACGTTAAGGATCCTCATTGCGCCACCAGTCAAGTACCTGGGGCCGAATGCCACCAAACCAATCGCTTTACTATGACAATGTTATCGTCACAGAAACTTCCATGAACGAAACTCTCGATAGAGCGGGCGGTGCTAATTAAACGGAGAGATTGATAAAATGGTTTTAACCAGGGCAGAAGCCTTTATTAACAAAGAAAATTACAATAAAATTAAATAAATAAATTAGAACCAGTATTTACAAATGAAACAATTGAGCTAACTGCGGACTGTTGCAAATAATCTACAGGTAGCTCAACTGATCCATATCAAGACCAGTCGGAAGCGTCCTCAAGACGCTGGCTGCATTGCCCCACTGTATGGCAATGCTGATGCGCTGTGCCAGATACTGACCAGCTTTCGGGTCACGCTTTTAACCATGATATGAAAGGTTAAATCCATCTTTACTTTTTTTCATCAAAGCTAAAATGATAAAATGTGTCAATCTGAGACGATAACATTGTTATAGTGAAACGATAAATTTTATTGTTGATAGATAATCTTTGGGATCTTTGCGACTTTCTACGGCTGAAGTTTAGTTTGCGTTTCATATTTTTGAGGGTATAAAAGATAGAGTCACTTACTTACCTACTAAAGTTAATTTTTTTTCCTAAGTCTGGCTAAGCACTATAAAAACAAGGTGTTATTAATAACATTATGTATATCACTTACCTGCGGTTTTACAATGGTAAAAGTGATAGCGTGATTTTAGTATTATTGTCCACACCTTCAGCGGGTGCATCTAACGAGGTCAATTCAGATTTAATCGTGAGTGTATCGCTCATACTATTTTCGTCACTCATTGGTTGCATTTTTATCACGAATAAAAAACCATACGTGAAACAATAATAATTTGATTTAAAAAATCTAAAAATCCTTCATTTAACACTGTTTTTATATTTTGAGGGACATATAAAAAAATCTTCCCGAGGGAATTACTCTCGGGAATATTGAGAACTCGAAATTATTCGCTGTTTTTTCGTGGTCCCATTATTTTGTCCCATTAATGGGACCACGAGGCAGAACTATTTCTTGTAGTCCCATTAGTATACGGTTGTGGAAATTTTCGTTTTGTATACATTTCCTGCATAGATAAACGTCCAACAAGCGTTTCGTCCAATAAGCGGGTCGTCAGGAATCCATGCGCGGTTCGTTCAATTCTTAAGTTCTAAGTTCTTTAGTTATTCTCTATACAATAGCGAAAATTCTTCAAAATCGGTTCATAATTGACGTAGATATCGACGAACATGCCTATAAAAAACATGGATACAGCCGAAATTAGCACATCCTCCTTTTTCCAAAGTCGATCAATAAGTCCAAAGGCTGAAGAACTACAACGGATTAAAAAACATATTGCTCGATTAAGTTGCCTCGTTGGTCGCAAGCTTTACCAACTTAAATTCTGTTGCCAAAAATTTCGAGCCGACGATGCGCTCTACTTTTCTAGAGTTGCGAAACTCTATTTTGGGCTTAACTGTTTTTGTTTGAGTGGTTTCCAGTGGCAGTGGGTACTCAGCTTTATTTATTGTTTGGCGGCTATTATTACGGTTATACTCCTCTGATGAAAAAGTACCATCGAACACATCAGTGCACGAAGTTCTGATAGCTGATGTCGTGTCGACGATAAGAAGTTTCGTTTTTGTATAGGATTCGGTAAAGCGGCTCACATTTTTCTATATTCTCACTAATTTCAGGGCTCAGAGTTTGATAAACTTTGAAAGTTTAGCCGTGCATTCGTTGATCATTCTTAGCGAATGTAATAATTACTTAGAACTCCTCTGTTAGTCCATTTCATGGTGGATGTATCACAGCGAAGTTTAGAAAACATCTGGGGATGTATCATAGGTGAAAGTTTTACATTAGTGTGTATAGTAAATAAATTAAATAAAAAAACTTAATTTTTCCTAGGTATAGCTGCAACATATCGAATTTGTTTAAAACAAAAAATAGCCACATCATTGACATATCAATGCTCTAAGTGAAAATAAATATTCACTTTGTCATATTAAACATTTATTTGCACGGGGTTAGCAAACAACTTTGTTGCATTTAATCTCTGAATTAAATTAAATAACTAAACTTTATAAGGCCAATTCATTACTTGGTAGAAGCAGCTATTACGATTTAACTAAGTTCTCATAGACACAGAAGACAAGATCTTATGCTGATAGAGATGCATGTCACTAGGAGTAATGAATAACTGTGTCCTAATCGGGGGGAGGAAAGGTGACGGAAGAATGGGGTCGGCGAGTGTGTGGATCGGTGGGCTCGCCGGCCATGTATAGGAGGAAGAGGGGACGCCAGTCGGGCCGCGGAGGTTTTAAATGTTCCCGTGGTTCGGCTAAAATGGCGAGAGAGGGACACCGGAGAGGTTTTAGTGGGTATTATGTTCTTTTCAGAACGTCGAGTCCCACATAATTCTGGTCCCCCCCAGACCAGTTTATTCGCAAATGAATTTCCTCGCCGAATAAAAAAAAAAAAAGACGGGTTGCACTCCGGGAGTGCCGGCAGAAGTGAAAACTTGATTATTAACGTTGAGCATGTTTGATATTTTGGAATGGTTAGGGAATAATTTTGCACCAATTGCTTTATCAGTATAAAAGTACTATCATTTATGTGGTAGAATACAATATTCATTTATTGCGCTATCGTACACAAACATGACAACCTAAACGAAACAGTAGGCCCAGGCATACATTTTCGCCGCGCCGTAGAGAGGGGATAGCTGTCTACTCTCCATCCGTCTTACGCTTTTTCGATCAGGTCACGTGTCCTGACGCGAGTTTAAGATTTTATACCCATTACAGAAAAAGTGCTCAACGCCGCTAAAGAAGTTTTCACTTCAAAAAAAAAGGAGTAATGAATAAAGTCTGTATTTCTGTATTTCTTATCAGGCTCATATGGATTCGCGTGAGCGTGATCACATTAGACAAGATTTTAATCAATGTAAGCAATTTTTTTTCAGTGTAGTAGTAGAAATGAAATAGGTTTTAAACTCTTCGCATATCTAGAAGTAGTTTTAGACGAACACAAAGCGAAACTAACTCTGCCTGTCCCTCTGATAACTCTTCAGGCCTAAAAAGCTCAACGAGATCTTTATGAAATTTGGTTAACAATATCCTGGGGAAGAACATAATCTATTTTAAAATCACGTGCAAAGTCATTGTCAGAAGTAACATATAAGTTTCTTAAATGCGAGCAAAGCAGCAAGAGACGCTCGAACTCAACAATACAAATACAAACTAAAGATTAAAGATTAGTGGTAATTAAAGATTAACTTTGAATAATTTTTCGAATTATTCGACTTCACAAATCATACGAACCATTCGAATGACTAGGGCCAATTAGTAACTAATTGGTTAGTAATGGCAACTGCTCGAGTCGGGCAGTCGAACTCAATTCGTTATTTGACGCCTCTGGCCATTACTAAACAAATTGTAACTAATTTGATTAGTAAATGTGACTGCCTGAGTCGGGCAGTCGAACTCAATTCGTTATTCGACGCCTCTCGCCATTACTAACCATATTAGTTAGGTACTAATTTGGTTAGTAATGGCCACTGCCCGAGTCGGGCAGTCGAACTCAATTCGTTATTCGACGCCTCGATCAATTCGTAGAGGCATTAGTAATTACTAATTAGTAGTTGTCATTCGACTTTGAAGAGAAGTATATTACTAATATTCAAGTCGAATGACAAAATTAGTAGTCGTAGATCATTCGACTAGCCAGATCATTCGCAGTCTCGCATCTTTAATACAAACTTGATCTTATAGCTTAATAAACAGGGTTTTTAACGTCAGGTCGTTAAAAACCCCACGTGAGGAACCTCCCTTGACATTGCGTACTTTCGATTTCGTGATCTTTCGGTACAGCGTGCATCCGAGATTGTGATCGTCCGGTCTACAGTTTTTCGGTGTTCCATGCGTTCGGTATTCCATGATGTAGCCTCATGTGCTTTCGGTATTTCAATCTGCGGTTTCGTGTACTTTCGATATACCGGTATTTTGACTTCCGGTATTCCGTAGTACAGTCTTATAACCCACTACTTGAGATACCTGTAAATTGTCTGCAGTTAACTCAATTGTTTCAATTGTAAATAGATAATAATAATTATTTTAATCACCTCCGTACTGTCAAACCAAGCACTAGATTAGGTTATCTTTATACACAGAGATAGACCGAAGCTTCTGTAAAAAAAGAAACTTGCATTTTTTTTTATTTATTTATTTAGACGCACAAAACATAAAATAATCACAGAATATACAAAACTTAAATAAAATTGGTTCAGAACTTGATTATTTCACAAATTATTTGCATACAGAGAATCTTACGAGCAAAACATGTAGAGCAAAAAAATTCACAATATAAAAAATATGGTATATATATATAAAACAGAATAAAGGGATACCATAGGCTAATTATAAGTAAGCGTTTGAGCACACCTACCAGCAATTAGACCATTGTATGTTTAGTATTAGGAGTTTAATTTAATTTAATTGATTTACATGGCTATTGGTTGTTCAAGCTGACTTGCAGAAATGTGAATCTAAATCTTCTCTCCGAAGACATAGAGTAGATTCCTCAAACGACAAAGTCTCTACATCTATGCCGAAAAGTATGTAGTAGGAAGTCTCTGAGTATCACGTTTTGGTAATTGTATTTCGGACGGTTCTTGCATGTGAAGGGCCCCTGGTGTATCGGTGCATGCCAGGATTCGAATCTACGATGAGGTTCAAGTTTAAGTGCAAAATTCTATTCGTTTTGGTTTTAAAGTTTAAAGCTGCTTATTGCAGGATAAAAACCAATTAAAAAATTTGCTAAACCCACGACGGATACTTCGCAATCGAAAAAAAGAAATATTTTTTGTTAAACCGGCAAAATCGTCTGGCGGATTTTCTTTAGAGCAAAAATATGGCGACTTATTTTTTGGCAAACATAATTAATGTGAACCTGAAATTAAATGTCAGTCGAAAGGCAACTTACCTGTAGTTTCCTTCAGTGTTTTTTAACACATTCACTGCAATCAACGATCTGCCTGCCGAACGTCGTGATTATGTCAAAACCCCCTTGTAAGGTATAAAACTTAATATCCACCAATTTAATTCCAAGCATTTCATAATAAAATTCCATAGCCAGGAAGTTTTAGCGTGAAAGCAGTGTATTGAAAGCGAAGTACAAAGCTTTTGACGTCACAATAATATATGACTATGGATTTTCGAAACAGCGTCGATTACGTTCGAAATACCATCAATTACTCTTTCAGCGACTTTGCAACACGACACAAAACCTTTATCGGAATAAAATGAGTTCTCATTCTTTCCCGAAGAAAATATTGTGTAAGCGCTGAGTAGGTTTATTTGGAAAATGGTTGTTCCACTGGTCATTTATCATGTGTTTTTTGTGCTTTTTACAAAGAGATTGCAATAGCGAAATCGATTGGAGAGCTTTCAAAGTTCCTTATCCAACACCTGGACTATTACCCAACACGGTTCTATAATCTAAATTATTTTTAATTAACATAGGGATAATGCTGGATCATATTGGATGATACCGGATCATCGTTGATATGGTTATTCCTATGTTAATTAAAAATAATTTGGATTATAGAACCGTGTTGGATAGTAATCATTAAAATTAAAGCATATCTCAGATTTTTGAAATATTTTTTGGTTTTGAAAGCTTTCGTTCATCATTTCATTTGTCTGTCGTCCGTTTTCAAATTCGTATCTGAACCTTTTTTCCGAATACCTAAAATAATGTATTGTTGAAGTTTATATTTTATAAATGATAACCTTGATATTATTAACAATGAAAATTCCAATCAAATAATATAAAAAAATCAGAAATAGTCTTACAATTGAAACAACTGAGCCAACTGCAGTCTTACAGTTACCTTACTGTTTTCAGTTTGTGTGACGTTTCAATAAATGCTTTTTTTGACACAAAATATCTTCGATTGTAGAACGGAGTGTAGGTATGCTAAAAAGGTTCGAACTTTTTGATACGGATATAATTAAATGATCAAAAGACCAAGTGAAGTTCGATCTTGATTTGATCTTCATATTTGCGGATCTTTCGACGCCACTTTTCCTCTTTATAACTGTGTCTTTTCGGCATATTTTTAGAAAATTTAGAACTTTGGAATATATATTAAAATTATTTTATTTTTTCACTACGTGCGAGATTCATGAGCGCGCAAAACGCAATGAAGACAGGAGTGACAGGCTGTGGCGCATCATTGGGATATACTGCTATTTCTTTCTTTCTTATGAAGCTATATTATGTGCGAGTGGAATGCAGCGTAGCAGGGGCTACTTACAAGCATAATTCAAATCTCGAAGCCGAAGACAGGACAATCCTAGAACTTCAAGACGTCCTTTGTAGTATTTGATGAAATAATAATGAAAAACCTTCTCTAAATCCTCAGTGAAGGGCTCTTAATGGTAGGCTTTACTACTATTCTCTACGAGTTAGCTTTTTTGTCAGACCGACGAGTCTAGGCTTTTCGGCTTTTAGATGGAATTACTTAAACTTAAAAGCTGCGAATGCTTTCAACAAGTTCTATGTGAAGCAAATCTGAGATAGGTACTGCTCAACAATAATGTTTTTATATTTGATACATATCTGTTGATATTTTGGTCTTACTCCAAAATAAGTTATTTTAAAATTTAGTTTCATGTATAATATTATTAAAAAGGACCTTTCTTTACAAATAAAATTACAATAAAATAATAGAAGTAAATTAGAACTAATATTTACAATTGAGCTAACTGCAGAATCTACAGGTAGCTCAACTGATCCATATCAATACCAGTCGGAAGCGTCCCCGAGACGCTGGCTGCAGTGCCCGCTGTATGTCAATGCTGATGCACTGCGCCAGATACTCACCAGCTCTCGGGTAACGCGTCGCTTCGACCAGACGCACAGATATTTTTTTAAAAACTCGAAGTCCGGTCTCGACTCCATGAGGAGCAAATGTGTAGCTGTCGAGACCTGCATATTTGCGCCTCTTAAGATCCTCGGCCAAATCTGTCGCCGCTAATGTATTAACTTAGAACAACTTATTTTTTTTTTGTACAGTATTGAATTACACACAAAATATTCGTAATACAAAAAAAGCCAGGCCGTGCAAAGCTGAATGGAAAGGAATAATTTTAAAGCAAATATTAATTTATAAAATTTCATCTCTATCATTATGAAAGGGATGGGGACCCGTATAATATCGTCTGAGCAACCTTCGAAAGCACGTTCATATCATAAACAACTTCTTGGGTCCACGCCAGCCTTACACATAAACCTCTTGAAGTGCTCACCTTAGTAATTTTATGATAAAGACGAACGCTTTCATAGGTAATTCAGAGGTTCAGTTTAATGGCCCACTTATTTGGATAATTGTACTTAATGAACTTAAGAATTAATTTGAGAAGACAATAATAAATTTTTGTAGGTTGTCAGAAGAAAACCGCATAGTGTCGCGTCATCTTTTGTTTCTTAAAACTAAAGTAGAAACAGTTCAGTGTGATTGGGCAATTGTGTTCTTTACTCAGCATAGGATAAAAGATTGCCGACTACTTACAGAATCTTGAGTTTTCTTGAGTGAGAAACATAATTTATTTGAATTGTCTTTACTTCTACGCTAAAAAAATGTTCTACGCTAAAAAAAATTGTAGATCCGTCGGAATCGAATTCAAATCCGACGTTTTCCGATATTTAGAGGACTTTATACCTCAAAGGACTTTGTGCATTGAGAACCAACTGCACCGTATTGGTAGGTACTACGTACCCATGGGGCCCCGCAATGTTTCCTTCGTAAACTGTCAAAAACTCCGCTCCCGCTCCTGATGTTCACCGAAAATGCGCCCTAAGATCCGCCTCCGCCCCGCTTCCGCTCCTGCATTAATCCTCAAGCTTAGGCACCCCGCGACATTTTCCCGACAATGCCCGACAGTTTAGGAAATATTTTATCTTTCTTCATAAAGGGAACTAACAATGGCAGAGTGATGTATTTAGGAAATAAATGTCAGGCCATCATTCAATGTTATGTGCCAACCGATTTTGTTTGAAGGTTGACTATATAAATGATAACTAGAAAAATTGTATGAAAGGCATCATACATATCTATTGTCTAGTAATAATTATTTGAAAAATATTTTAAATCAACGTCTTGACTAAGAATAATTGTTGTAATCGGACTTTAATCAGAACTTCGTAGGGAGCCATTTTCATATTGAAAAACATTTTGTTTCAATTGACCAAAAAAACGATCAGTAGTTTGAGTTTTAATTTGTAAATACCTACATAACTAGGTAATACGTGTTCTTGAATGGACACCGCGACTCGGCAAGCGTAGTATCGGACGCCCTCCAGCGACGACGACCTGCAAAATGACTACAGGACGCTATGGCGCGCTCATCAGGGAGGCCTATGTCTAGCTGTGGTCTAATATAGGCTGATGATGATAATGATTAGTGATGTGTACCGGAGGCAATATTATAATTTAACCTCCGGAGATTATCGGAGATTTTATTGAATAACCGGAGATTCTCCGGTTATTCACCGATAACTCTAGATACATGAAATAAATAAAATACGGAGAAAAAAACAACACTGTGAAATATGAATAAACTTGATTTAAAAAAATCGTATAGAAAATACCTAACCTACCTAACACGTTAAGTACCTACATCAAAAATTTTAATATCTGATTAATTTACTGCCTTCTTTGCATCAATGAATGTGACCAATAAAATATGTTCTGCGACTGAATAATTCGTTTATAAATTTTACCCAATCAAATAACCGGTAGTTTAGAGAAACAGCGATTAGGCTCCGGTACTCTCCCTAACCAGTGATTATCCGGTTTTTTGAGGACCGATGAACACCACTAATAATGATACCCAAGTTGTACACCTAATTTTGTCTATCCCAGCTGATCAGCTTTCTCAATTAGGTTAATTGGATATTTTACCTTTGAGTTCCACCTGCATGAGATAAAGAGAAAAACGTGTTTGTAACAAAACACCTTTACACTAGCACACTAAATTTTGGAATGTTTTTCTACAAAGGGTAAAAGGTTGCAGGAGGAAGAATGCATTTGTTTAGCATTTTTAAATTCGTTTTTGTCGTGGAGGTTTGAGGATGGGATAAACTAGGGGATTTTCGACGACTAAAGGCCGATTTACACTTCAATAAGTACAGTAGCCAGTTAAGAAATTGGTCAGTTAAGTAATAAGTAGTAAGTAGCGTCCAAACGGTGTTTAGTCCAGTTGTCATAAGTTGCGGTTCCGAGAAGAAGACTGACTAGTCTACGCGAATGCGATAAAATAGTGGTTTTACTCGACTTCTTCCGAAACAGTTGTTTTAATCCAGAAAATGAACCTTGAATTGCTTGACAAAAATTTACGTGCTATAATAAAATAATTAGTGTCTATACTTCTACAAAATATTAAAAATGAAATAAAAATAGAATTGAATAAACCATCCTATTTTAGGTATTCGTGTAGAAATGCAAAGGTAGTATTATCAGACCACTTCATTTTTACACTATAAACACGATTACGCGGCCCCTATATTCAAACTTAATGGACTGTACTAAACATGCTCGTATACATGCCGGCCAGTTAAGCGAGCGGGGTGAGGAAGACGGGAGAGAGGGCGCTACTTCACACTTGGACTAGCCGGAAAATAGGATCGCTATCTATTCAACATAACTTAATCAACAGCTTGCTACTTAACTCGCTTTTGCCGTTCAAACGATATTATCAACTTAACTCGCCGACGACGCAAGTTAAATCGCTACTGTACTTATTGAAGTGTAAATCGGTCTTAATGGCGCAGGCGGTAGCGCGCTTCGCTTACAGACTGGAAGGTGGCGGGTTCAAGTCACGTCAAAAGTCATAAATTTTTAGGACATTATAAAAATACCTAAGACCCGAAGATGCCTAGGCAGCGTAATTTAGGTGGCTATAAGGTACATAGTGTGAAGGCTTGGAATTTTGCAGATATTACACCAAACAATAACACCGACTGTTTCGAGGTTAGAAAATTTTGTTTCACGAACACCAAACAATTAGACTGATTTGTGGCATAAACAAACCTTCTGTCAACACCTGTCAACTTCACCTCACAGTCACGTCACCTCAGAAGAACGTCACTCATTGGTGTTGCCAGCTCGAGGAAAATAAAAACGCCAGTAAAAGCACACCACTTATTGGGTTGCCAGCTCGGGAAAAAATAAAAACGCAACTATTTACCACACTTCGAAACTATGGAAGAACAATTTCAACTGTTATTCGACAAAATGCAAATCGAAATGAAAAAACAAACAACGGAACTAAATGATACAATCACTAACTCAATAATCAAGAAAATGGATGAAAAACTACAGCCTATCATCGAAGAAAATAAAAACCTAAAAATAAAATTGGTAAATCTTGAGAAGGAGGTTGATTATTTGAAAAGAGAAAAAAAGCAGAACAACATAATTATATTTAGGAAAGAAGAGGGAGAAAAATCTACCTCAGAATTATTAAAGGATGTGAAGACGATGTTTAAAAAAGACTTGGATATAAACATAGAGGAGTACGAAGTTAACAAAGTTTACCGTATTGGAAAGGATAAAACTGATGGCAAGCCGAGACCTATTCTTCTGTCGTTCGTTAATGAATGGAAAAAGGATGAAGTAATGAGAAACAAAAAAAACCTTAGAGATGTATATATTACAGACGATTACACCAAAGAGGTCTTGGAAAAAAGAAAACAATTACAAAGTAAATTAACAGAAGAAAGACAGAAGGGAAATTTCGCTTACCTAAAATATGACAAACTCATAGTCAAGGGAAATAATTCAAACAACGAAGTTAAGAAAAGAGGAATGTCGAAATCACCAGAAAATAATACCCACCTAAAAAAACAGCAAACTCTTATGCCACAGAGGACCAACAGATTGAACGCCTTCGACATAATGAGGAGTAGATCTAACTCCCTGTCATCCACCGCTTCAGAAAATAAACAATAGCAATCAGCAACCGGCAAACGGAAAACACAACGAACTAATATAGAACAAAGAAATAAGAATAAACACAACCCTCCCCCAAGCCGACTGGTCCTCGTGGGGGAAAAGGACCAACACCCTCTAAAGGTACAAAATAAGACACGAAAGGAGAATAAAGATCTTTATGTAGCCAGAACAATTGGAAAAAAAAAGATCAAGGTCTGCCAAAATGGAATAGAAAGAAGTACAGTAGGAGTAAGAAGAAGAGACAGAGTGAAGTTAGAAGAAATAAATAAGAAAACTAAATTTAAAAATGTACATACAACTTATAGATAATTAAAATGGCGATGGACGGGGCATATACTGAGAGAAAGAAAAGAGAAATGGACAAATTAATTACAGAATGGTACCCGAGAGATAGCAAAAGAAATCGAGGTAGACAATTTCAAAGATGGGAAGACGATAAAAGGAAAATAGCTGGTCCACTATGGATCCGTGCAGCAAAAGACAAGAGTATATATATAAATCTTTAGAGGAGGCCTATGTCGGAAGACAAGCTGTCACAGACAAACCAAAGTTTGCCGATTAGAATAATAAAAATAATGATAATAATAAGTTAGTGATAAGGTATAGCTTAAAAAAATACCCTTAATGTAAAAACAGCAATAAAGGCTTATATTATATTATATTATATTATAAGGTACATAATACAAATCGTATATCGTAATACAATTCAATAATTACAGCGCGCAACCCTCCAGTTTGTGGAAGACCTAAAATTGACAGAGACATAAAAAAATCTTGTAATTTTGAACATTTGTATTTTATTTTAAATTTGAACACACATATCATAATACAAAATGTATCTAGTTGAAATTACTGTTCAAGTATCTCAAAAAAAACTCTCGCGAACTCCAAAGTAATCTGTAATAATTCAGAAAATTCTATTTTCGTACAAAAATCTACTCATAAGAAGCTGACGCACTAACCGGTGTAAAACCACTGCGACTAAAAATCATTTGCTCAAAAACGATTCAGAAATTTATTTTATAGTTTATCCAAATGCAAGCCCGGAGTGCGAGATAAAACCAAAGTTTTATCCACGTCAGCGAACACCTTCTCAAAAGCCAGTGTAATCTTTTTCTAACTTGAAACTTTTAGTGCCTTAATTATTTTCCGTTTTTACGCGACTGTCCCAGGTGCCTTAATCCAAGTACCTCTACCTCCCAAACTAATTACACGCTCCTTAAAAAAGTCCCATAAAACGGGGACTGTTTGTCCCCGAAATGAGGACCTCTCCAAAATAAATAAGAGACATGATTCCCTTGAAAGTTCCGTGGTATTAAACAAACAAACTGAACGCATCGCGGCTATGTAAATAAAATCTCTTTGAGACAATTTTGTTCAGTGTTACAAAGTTTTGGTAATTTTACGAAAAAATAGAAATACTGTATACATTTGGTGTCACACTCCACAGTGGATGCTCTGTCATACGTTAGCGTAACACAATTACAGTTACTTCAACTTAATAACCTAAGGCCTCTTGTACACACACGTTTTTTTCGCCGTGATAATCTACGGATAATTTGCCGTGCGTAGGCAGTGTTGTATGGATCACTATGGAAGCTTGTTGTGACACCGATTTTTTCAGCGTAAAAATCTATGGTTAATTCACCGTGTTTATGCACGGCGCCGTCAACAAGCTTCCATAGTGATCCATACAACATTGACGAATTAACCGTAGATTTTCACGGCGAAAAAAGTGTGTGAACAAAGGCCCCAACACTGTCTTACTAGCAATTAAAACTCCAACCGTAACTTATTTTATGTTTTGTTGCTTTTGTGAGTTGATCGCCGTCATTCGCTTTTCCATAATCGAGAAAAAAATCCCGCGCGGTCACGTTTTTGTATGCAATTATGAATCATGTTTGTTCGATCGATTAAGTTTATATAAAAACATCAACATTAAAAAAATTCGAAACGAGAATTTGCCATAGGATTATTAATAAAAATCCCGGCTGTTTCAGAAGCAGCTTCCCAGAACATCCACAGTAAGTTTATAAAACTGAAAAGTTTCAACTGTTTCAAACATTATTGAATTTTCTCAACATCGGCATACAGCATCCAAAGCGTGTCCCGGAGCGTTTTTGCAAACTCTACCGAATTGCCCCAACAAGATAATTCTGTTTTCTTTGTCTACTCCGTCCATTGTGTTGAGTTTGTATTCAACAGTATTTTGTTTGAGCAGGCCACTTGGTCAATTGTGCTGCTTTACAACCAGAAACTGTCTAGATTTTATTATATCGGATCTAATCCTTCGACACTGTCGCCTCAAAAAGCACATTTTCAAACTGGGGCTAAGCGATACACAATCCTGCAGGTTCTCTGAGGAGGCGGAGGAAACCCCTATCCATCTTCTAGGAGAGTGCGGAGCACGGATGCAAAAACGTAGCTTCCACCTGGGCAAGCACCTGCTTAGTCCAGACGAGTTAAGAGACTCCACCCCGAAGAGAATCCTACAGTTCCTAGCAGCTGCAAGGGTTAGTGGCGAACTGTGAACGCCGCTGCTTCGAGGCTGATTACATAAAGTGGCGATCACAATAGGCCTATCATGGCCGCAGTGATACGAAAGCCAGCAAAAGCCACTACAAAAAAATAAAATAAAATACCTAATCCTTTGTATAAGATGACATGTGATGCTCCATCCATCGTATAATCTTATGGAAGACCTTTGATAACCTTTTCATCTTGCAAAACATGCACTGGACAAACGTTGCACTGAAAATTCGTTGCATTTGGAAACCTTTTCGATATGAATAAAGTGTATTTTTAGTACCCTCGGGTAAAATAGAAAAACTTCTAGCGAATCACAGAAACCAATAATAAGGTATAAGGTAAATTACTGAAGCCTGGCGCGATCCGCAAATTACATAGTCAATTAGTCAGTCATAAAATTCGTTGAGTTGAATTTTGAAAATGATGATTAAACTGGTGTAGCCTCCTGATTTGTGACGTCAGCGTGGTTTGTATAAAAACTTGATTAACAAGAACAAAATTACAAATTTTAAAAACCCCCCCGACAGATTTTCATGAAACATGGCGAAGAACACCGGGATAAAATTATCTATGACACAAAAAAAAACTAAACGAAAAACGTTTTATCCGTTTGGGAGCTACGATACCACAGACAGATACACAGACAGACACGTTAAACTTATAACACCCCTCTCTTTTTGCGTCGGGGGTTAAAAATACTTGCATCAGCTTTTAAAAACTTAACATTTAAAACAAAGATAAAACAAAAGACGGTTGATTGTTTCAGAGATTAGTGTTCAAATGTTCGCCATCATGTACTTTGTTACTGGGCATAATTAATAAAAAAATATTGCTGGACAATACACACACTATCATCGAGCACCAAGCAAAGCAAAGCTTGTGTTATGGCTACTAGATGACTGATATAATTAATACATACATTACATAGATATTTTTTATTATAAGTACATAGAAAATATTCAGAACACCCGGAACGAAAATTTGCAGATCGTTCAAACATTTGTCCCAAGGCCGGAATCAAACCCGCAACATCCTGCGTCACAGGCGGACCTTCGCCAGTCGCGCCACATGCCACATCAGTGGCAATCAATAGCATAGCCCTTTTTCCTTTATGCCACCTTAAGTAGGTAGCACACAGGTAGGTAGCTACGTTCTTTTTAATATCGTCTCCCACCGTGAATATGTTCTATTACTTAATTTCAGGATTCGTTTCTAAGTGCTCAAATGACCCATTTCAAACAGAACTGGTATTTTGTTTTTCCTAAAGTTGTGTTGGTACTTCATTAGGCCCTGTTATTTATTTCCCCCTCATTGTGCGGGGCAGACAAACAATTAAATGACAAAAGGCCTGTAATAGACCAATTTAGATAGGAATACCGACCGCGGCTTTTGTTGTTTGTTTTGTTAGATAATCACCAGTGTTTCGAGATACAGATAAGATTTTAATCAGTGTCTTATTTGCTGATAAATAAGTTTTATTATTTTGATTTTTAAAATATAGCCGAATTGATAACTTCCTTTTGTTTTTCGTCGGTTGAAAACAAAAAGGGCAGCAAAGTGTGGCGGTATGTGTAAACTGTATCAAACTGTTAACGACATAACGTGTTGCAACAAGCAATTGAAAAAAAAAAATAACTCGACTGGCTTAATTAAAAAAATATATGGCTGAAATCTGTTCAGTTAAAAGTTATGATGGAATAAGTAAATTCAGTTGTGAATTCAATTCATGATCATATTTGTTTGGGCCTTGTAAACATAATCAGGTGCTGTTCATTTATATCATTTAATAATAAAAGTTGCGAGGCAAATACATCGGAATTGGAGCGTACGAGGCATCGGTATTTACAAAATGTCGTTAGGGTGCGTCTACTGTCTACTTTCAGATTCTGCATCGGCATTTTACGTTTATCAAAGCGCTCGATTTTGCCGATGACGTCACCCGGAACAATGTCATCGACACTACGAACATATGGACGTCATCGGCAGAAATACCGGTCTCTGGCATCAGTATCGGCAGATATGCCGATCCTGTGCACGCTGGACTATAGAAATCAATACATAGCAATAAAACCTTGCGCTCCGTAAACTCCGATACGATCCAGTGAACGCGTAACCTAATAATGTCACCATTCACAATAACCCGTGAGCCTAAATACACTGAGCATTGAGTAAAACCTCAAAATAATTCAATGGACGAAATAAAATATCTTTAGAAGAGTCAAGTCACAGCATTCACAGAGATTTATTATGGCGAAGTTTGACAACCATGTTAAAAAAGATGGTCCGTTTACAAAGCACCGACCCGATGCGATACGGAATCAGGATCCGTAACGTTTTTAGTTGAGAATGCAAAATAGAGCTAAAAAATCCATAACACACAGTGCAAAAATTTTTGTTCTACGACAAACATTGACGAAGTTTTGACCAAATTACTAGCGAAATTCACTGAGTGAACACCGCGGGTGCGTGTGACGACACTCGCTCGGTCGACGCCGCCCGTTAACCGTAGGCAGACATCAGTTTTTAGTGATTTACTCCGATACTCTAAGTTTAGGAAAAAATAACTGAACCAGATAGACTCAGTTTTGAGAGACCCATAAGAATCTTCTCTTCTCTTATCTCTTCTCAGCCATGTCATTGCAATGCATGGCTATATTTTTTCCATTGCTATAACTTAAACGTTACACAAATAGTTTAGTTTACATAAAATGTTTCTTATTGGTAGTTGATACTATAATTATGCTTAAGTAGGTTTTTAGGTTTGTATATGTATATAAAATATATAAAAAGAGCAATCAATAGGTATCTGTAAAACTTTATAAGCACGCCAACGCCCTGTAAAAACGCATCAGCAGGAAGAAAATGCCTCGGAACTAAGCCCGCCCTTTGTATCTCAGTACAATAAAGTTTAAATAAATAAAAATAAGTTTAAGGTGAAGTGACGTTTTGACTATACGAAAAATTTATTTTAAGGCAAAAAACCATTGAATTTTTTATAATTTTTTGATAAGCATCAAAAGTTTAGGATTCTAGTAAGTAAGTTAAGGGAGTCGAAACACGATTGACAAAACTTGACTCGATACAAAAAAGTTTCCTCTAAATCATCATTTTTGCACAAATACTTCTACGAAAAAAGCAGTTTCATTTGCTATTTACTTATAATATTTCAATAAAATTTCGTCTATGTGTTCTCTAATAAATTAATTAGACGATTATGGTTTTAGTTTTTCGCGAAAGAGTATTATTTTAGAGCGAAAAACCAACTTCTAAAAAACGACCAGTGGAATTGCGCGCGGGCTGGCCATTTTGCGGGTTTCGCCTTCCCTTCTCGCCTTCCCCCAGCGACGTCCGCTCGTCCTTGTCTCGCAAAACCGATCTCACTTCGTCTTAAAGGCTAACTCACATTTTATTACAAATAGATGTTCAGTAGAAGCTTTCATCCCGTCCCTTGACAATGTAACAACTCTCCCGTAACAAAAAATAATAAAGCCTTCGCTGGAGGCCAGAAAGACATGACAACCTTAAAATTATGATAATGAGAAAAGTAAGCAACACGGACGTGCCTAAACTTTCCCCATAAATTATTAATATTCTCCGAGTTGAGTCGATTCTACGAAATGTATCGTACCAGTCGACATTTCGGAACTTTAGCCCTGGCGAAGTCAATACCTGTGTCAAAGTATTAACTACCATTGTTGTGTATTCTGTGACGAGAAGTTTTGATGTGATGCCTCGGTGGTAAGATATATAGATATTTTATTTGGTTCACTGATAGACGGCACAAAATACAATCAAACATAGATAATAAAGTAGGTAGGTAGGTCTCGGAAAGAATTCTGTACTTAACTTATGTATTACTAGCTGCATTCTTACTACCCGTTGTCCTATTACCCGTTTTCCCGTAGGAATGAAGCATTTTCCCGCGGTAAAAATTGCCTATGTTCGTCAAGAATAATGTGGGCTTCTAATGGTAAAAGATTTTTTCTTATCGGTCCAGTAGTTACGGAGCCTATTCAATACAAACAAACAAAATAAAATATTATATAAATATTATATTAGTATAGATTAGGTACAAGTACTACAGGTACTTACTACACACAAGCAATAATAAGATTGAAAATAAAATATTACAAAATTCACTTATGAATAAATAAACTAGAATTAAAACTTATGAGTAAGTACAAATAATTATATAGAATTATGCACCTAAATAGGTAGTACCTACCTATCTAACCTACTCGTGATGGTAGTTGGGCCAGTGCTGAGACAAAACGTTTTTAAAAAAAGACCAAATAGAAGAGTTGCTAGATTTAGTAACCTGTCGTGGTAGCTTGATTGAGGGTTGATTAAAGCTATAAGCATTGATTGGATTGGTTCTATAGAGAAATGTCTCAAAACCAACCAATCCAATCAATGCTTGCTACTGGCATAGATTACCAATAGAGGTACTGTACTCCATGCCAGCGGCAAGCATCGATTGTACATTTCTACTAGGTATGAGAAAAATCAAACAAAAAAGCTTTATTGCAATAAAGGCCCTGTTTGACAGTTTCCTCTTTTCAGGTTGCAAAACAAACAAAACTAAAAGAGCTTCTTTTCTTTGAGACCTTTTTACAGGATTCTTAGACACGTCAGAAAATTCAAACTACACAATAAAGCATTCAAGGATAACCAAACTTGATTGAGGTTTGATTAAAGCTATGAGCATTGATTGGATTGGTTCTATAGAGAAATGTCTCAAAACCAACCAATCCAATCAATGCTTGCTACTGGCATATATTGCCAATAGAGGTACTGTACGCCAGCAGCAAGCATAGATTGTACATTTCTACTAGGTATGAGAAAAATCAAACAAAAAAGCTGTATTGCAATAGAGGCCCTGTTTGACAGTTTCCTCTTTTCAGGTTGCAAAACAAACAAAACTCAAAGAACTTCTTTTCTTTGAGACCTTTTTACAGGATTCTTGGACACGTCAGATAATCCAAACTACACAAGTTAAACATTTATCTTTACGAAATCTAGAAGAGGTAATGAAAAATCACGAAACAACGTCAATCCTCCAAGAACGTTTTAGGTGCAATTTTCGACGTTAAATATGTAAAATGTGTTATAGAAATCGAGTTTAGAAGAAGTATGATGTATAGGTTTGCTTTGATGTGAATTTAATAGGCGGCTTGCGGATTTCACCGTAGGAAATATGAATTTCCCCATGTTCACACAACGAGACCGACATTGAAACTTTTGATGCAGGTAAAAGATTATTTCACGCTTTCAGTCGCCTCAACAAAGACCTCCGTTTGTGGTTTCGCTTACGTGGTAATTGGATAAAACGTAAATAAGCACGGAGGGATATGGCTACCATTAGTAAAATACGTAACTTTTAAATATGAGTTTTGGAGATTACGCCCTATAGTGGTAGAACCATATAGTCGAAATGTACAAAGGGCGCTTTCTCGGTAAAGCTTAAAAAAATGCCAAGCATCTTTACATTTTTTCAATATAATAATCACCCATAACCTCTATATATTTGTTACATCTCTTACCTGAGATAACGTATAAATATCCGTGGCGCAGGGGGCGGGTTCGATTCCCGCCTCGGAACAAATCTGCAGAAATTTGTTCCGTTAGTCTGGGTGTTTTCTATGTATAATAAAAAATATCTATCTATGTAGTGTATTGTATTAAGTATATCAGTTATCTAGTACCCATAACACAAGCTCTGCTTAGCTTGGGGCTAGATAACGCTGTGGGCATTGTCCAGCATTATTTATTTATTTATTTAATATTATACATAAATAAAATTAGGCACATTCTAAGTAAATAACCCCGATAACGAGAATACATTGAACGCCCCTTGTAGAAAATTTTTGACTCTGGAACGGCGGTCTAGGCTTTCTGGCTACCTGGATTTTAAAAATAGGTAGGTAGACCTATGTAGACGAAAATAAACCGACCCCTTCTGCATACAAACTTAACATTATTAAAATATATTTTCTATTTGACTGAAATTTACCCTTAAAATTATTAATTACCAATACCCAAATGTTTTCAGTTTCGCTGAAAACAAACACTTAGCTATTTCGTCAGAGAAGGCCTTAAATAAATAACAAAATTATACGTTACAAAGCACGTTGAAATATCTTTTACAGAGTTTTTGAATTTCACTGTTTGTTGGTTAAAATGGCGAAGGATTAATTACCATTTTTCGGCGGTGTTCTTTCACAAAAACCATTCAGGGTTCCGGAGTAAAAGGGTTACGGTAATTCTATTTTAGTAAAGGCAACGGTGGCTGTGGTCTGATTGCGCTTTGATTTTATTTTAAACTTGTTTTGTGCAGCTTGGGTTGGCATTTCTATTATAAGAGCGAAAATGCGGTGGCTGTTCGAGCTTTGTTGGAACTAAATTTGGAATCTAATCCATCAATTAATTTCTGTCCAGGTATCTGTACGATATGCACTTACATTAAATATTGCTCTAGGTGTTTTCTGTGTAAAATAAAAAATATCTGTCTATATAAATATCTGCAGTTAGCTAAATTGTTTCAATTGTTAATACTAGTTTTAGATTATTTCTATTAGTTGATTGTAATTTTCTTTGTGATTAAAGATAGTTATTATTTCTATCTTGGTAGTATAATGTATGTATTATATTGAGTATATAAGTTAGTACCTATAACACAAGCCTAGAGCTGGATGCTGTTTTGTGGATAGGTATATCTGTTATGCTTAATACATTATTCATAGACAGAGATAGTTTTTATTGCACATAGACAAACCCAGAACAACCGGTCTAAAATCTGCTGATCGTGCAAACATTTATCCCAAGGAAGAAGTCGAACCAGCACCCTGCTGAGTAGCAGGCGGACATTCGCCATGGAGCTCGCCTCATTATGGTGGGTATACATATAATGATATTTTTGTACGGAACCCTCTTAGCGCAAGCGTCGAGCCAGTTTGTTTTAAAATTAGGTTTCAGTATAAATGAATAAAGCTGGAAGCTCAAAGCAGTCCAGCTTTTGTCAGTTATCCACGTTTCGTTTGTCAGTTGCTTTGAAAAAAGTAAAATTACATTTGGTGCGAAGTGTTCGGAATAGGGTTGCCAACTTTGAGACAAAAAGTTGCATTGGTAATAAATTTGAAATACTTGAACGAAATGTTTCTACCTGTTTTGGGACCTCTTAACTTTGTGCTATTTGGTTACATTGGGTGAGCATGGACGTGGTTTTACCTTTTTGCATGAAACATAATTGATTTCATGTGATTTTTAATATCGTATTTAAATTTTATATAATGATATTTTGACTTAGAAATAGATTTTTAGAGATTTAAGAGATGAGAGCTAACCTTGCTGCTGACATTTTGAAAATATGCCGGAAGCTGATGTAATAGAGATTAATAATATTTATGCGTTAGGAACCAAAGCATTCACAAAGGAAATTTCGTGAATTAAGTTAGCCTTTGATCAGTGAACAGATCGAATTAACCTTTTCAAGTAACTTGGTATAAACTTGATCAATTTTCAGGTCATTGAATTAATTTTACTTTTAGGGTTTGTTCACAAAAGCCTGGTCTTGAGATTTTATTGTGTGAAGTGACTTTTTCTAATAAGATACCTCGATTTGTTATTCACCCGCTTATATCCGTAAGCGGGTGAATAACAAACCTTATTGGTGTTTGAAGAACACCAACGTTTCATCCCTAACAAGGGACTTCTTAAGGCTGTGTGCGGTTCGAGTCAATCGCGTGAATCGACTGAAAAAGTCCCTCTTTTAGGAATGAAACGTTGGTGTTCTTCCAACACAAATAAGGTTCATAGCTAACCCTCTTACATCCGTAATGAATTCGTCAAACAACGATAGTTTTTTATAGAAAAACGATACTTAAGTAGATATTTTAGTTGTTTTAAAAAAAATTACATAAGTTTAATTTTAATTACTCACAATAAAAAAATACAAAGCAATTAGGACTAGTATTCTAAAAATTAATTAGAACAATAAATTGGTTTTGCAACGATTTTTTTATTATCAGCGAAGAAATGCACTCCACGTGCCAGCCCTAAATATCTCCATGAAGATTACAATTAATACCGCTATCATTGTCATTATAAGGTTCAAAATCCCATTCTTATTTTTTCAGAAGCGGCACCATTAATCCCTTTAAAACACGGAAAGCTAAATTGGCAACCTTACAAACTGGCTGAGCATAAACTTGGAAAATCAACTTCAAGGAATTATAAACTCTAGAAACGCTTGCAAGATAGCAGGGAAATAAACTTTGAAACAAAAACCTATAGAGTAGATACTTGAATGAACGGATAAGGAAAGTGTAGCAGCTATTTTGAGTTGAATAATCTTTTGAAAGATTCGCCGAGAGGCGAAGTGTTTGCGGAAAATTGCCAAAGAATAACTCTATTAAATAACATTTATGATGAAGACATGGTAGGTATTTAATGGTAAACTAGCTTCTACGCATGGCTTCACACGCGCTTTACCGGGATAAAAAGTAGTCTATGTCCCCGGGACACAGTCTACCTCTCTGCCAAATTTCATTAAGATTGATTCAGCCGTTTAGGCGTAAAAAGGTAACAAAGAGATATACAGAGAGAAATTACTTTTGAATTTATAATATTAGTATAGTAAGTATGGATGGACATTACATCACACTAATATTATAAATGCGAAAGTTTGTATGGATGGATGGATGGATGTTTGTTACCTCTTCACGCCAAAACGACTGAACGGATATGGCTGGAATTTTGCGTACATGTAATTTTAATCCTGGAATCAAACATAGGCTACTTTTTATCCCATATATGAGTGTCCCATGGCATAGAAATCACCTTTAAACGTTTCCATAGAAACAACGCGTTCGAACCCGCGGGAATAAACTAGTATTATAATAAAGGCATAAAATTTTTAGATAGAGGAAATCTAAAATGATTGTCTTGATTTATTTTCATAAATAATTTATTTACTTATGGAATTTATTACCGGCAATTCAAGTAACTCACCAAAAAATACAATTCAATACCTACCCTAAAGCCGGCTTTTGACTATGGGATATAATATAATATATATTACATCTCGGGATATAATATTTTATCGCTCACCATACATTTTGTATGGGACCGTTTACACTGTGCTATAATATATATTACATCCCAAACTATAAATATTTTTTCGACCGAGTGAGCGATATTTGAAGGTCATTTGAAGGTGTATATTTTACCTCACGTCCCCGGACACCGCGCCTCCCCCGCTTCGCCCTCCGTTTGAATGTTGGCGTTCGTGTGCAGACGTGTAAACTGATCATTGTGTGCTCCAAAATATATATCTTACAGTGTGAATAGCAATCGCGGGATGTAATATATAGCACAAGATGTAATTTATATTATATCCCATAGTCAAAAGCCGGCTTAACGCCATTCAGGTCCACTAATCCACATATATTTCAACTATCGAAAGGGAGCTAATAATACCTGTCAATTGCAATAAAGGAGGGATCCACATAAATCGGGAATGGTTGGATACGTCGCGACCATTGGGGGGGATTCTTTTACGGGTGCCTACCTACTAAACGGTAGTGTTAAGTTTGGCCTTCGGAAAACTAGACCTGGGAATGTGTATAACTTCGGAAAAATTTAAGATACAATGTTAGTAAACATTGTCCCCATACCTCAACCTCAGCCTCAACAGTCTAAAATGGTCCACTGCTGGACTCAGACCCTGATAAGCGCCTTAGTGGCTTTTATCTCACGGAGGGTAATAACCAGAATTAAATAAATAAAATTAAAAAAAATGTTGGACAATTAAATAAATATATAAAAAAAATGTTGGACAATTCTCACAGCATTATCTAGCCCCAAGCTAAGCAAAGCTTGTGTTATGGGTACTAGATAACTAATATACTTAATACAATACACTACATTGATAGATTTTTTAATTATACATAGAAAGCATCCAGATCGTTCACACATTTGTCTCGAGGCGGGAATGGAAATCGCAACCTCCTGCGTCGCAGGCGGACCTTCGTCCGCCGCGCCACAGAGGTCGTCAAAATTTCAATTGTACCCTTATTTAACTTAAGAATAGCTTTTTTGGTGTTGATTCGCACTACTTATGGAATTAAGCTCTTTCTTACATGTATAATGCTGAAAATTATTTTTGTAACACGACGACGAGGGCGCTTTCAAATATGCCGCAAAAAGCCGTGCGGGGGCAGCGCGTTTGCAGCGCTGCGGCCGCGCTGCCATCGCTAGGTTCGAGAATTATAGTGTTTATTATATTTAGTTTCACGATGGATTCTAAAAAAAAAGCAATGCTCTTAGTCTAACTATTAAAATTAAAAAAGATTTATGCACAAAGAACAAAAAAGAAACCTAAGAAAACGTTGCCGTTATTTTGTTTAACTCATCAAACTGAATTTTATGAAGTAACAAACTTCTGCAAATTTGTCTCTCTCTCCCAATAAGGTTTGCTGGAAGAGAACTCTTTTTAGGGTTAAGCTCGCCTTTGCCATTATTTTTCTTGCGATATGTTTTACTTTTATTACCTATGTTGTGCAATAAAGAATTATGAATTATGAAGTAAAAGATTATAATGACAAAATGACGTCGCTGATGGTGAAGTTGCTCATGACCAAGCTTGGCTAAAAATGACACTCAGACACTAACATGCCGCTAAGCTGTTGCCATACACGGGATTTTTTTATCTGTACAAAATGCTGCCAAAGCTGTCACTCTCGAATAGGTCTTTTCAGTCACACCCGAAAGTGTGCGGCTGCTTCTCAACCAAGCTGATGCCACCTTCATCATCTTTCGTAGATGGAGAGGCCAATGGATGGAGCGTCTTTATGGAAGGTAATATATGTTAATAGGCCAATGGATGGATGGTCTTTATGGAAGGTACTAGATGTTAAGAGGCCAATGGATGAATCGTCTTTATGGAAGGTCCTAATAAAGTAGGTTCGTAGTTAACCCGCTCAAATTCATAATGAGTAATCTACTAATCGCTTTACCACACCCGCTGTAAAATAACAACTTTGAGAAACAAAGCATTCATACTTTATCTTCTGTGAAATAAGCTCGTTAATGAAGAGATAGATTTACTAGGGAAGAAGCCTTTATTCGCAAAGAAAATTACAATCAAATAATGTAAATAAATTAGAACTAGTATTTACAATAGAACCAATTGAGCTAACTGCTTACTGTTGCAATCAATCTACAGGTAGCTCAACTGATCTATATCAATACCAGTCGGAAGCGTCCCCAAGACGCTGGCTGCATTGCCCGGCTGTATGGCAATGCTGATGCGCTGCCAACTCTTGGGTCACGCGTCACTTCGACTAGACGCTCATAATTTTTTTTAACTGTGTGAATATTATTTCATTTGAACCCTAAACGCATAAATAACGCGAAATGACGTGTGTTAAATTTCGAAGCGACATCTAGTTCTGAAAAGAAATATAAAAACTCATAAAACTTCCTCAAGCAAGCTATGCCAAGGCCTCTTCCAGAAATTATTTATATTGCCTGTGATATATTTTTTGAGTCCGCAGCGTTTTTTAATTGTACCCCAATTAACTTTATTCCAGCCCTCGGCCGGGGTTGCCAATTACATTAGGTTGGTACTCAGCCCGAGAAAATTGGAGAAAATATAAAAACAATTAAATTTATTTTATTCGAGGTTTTAAGAGGATAATAGAGGAAATTGATGGAAAGTGCCGGATGCTTCTTAAAAAATATTTAATTTGTGATTACTATAAGATTGAATTAATTTGAAATAAAAGGTTTTCGAGTTGTATTGTTTTACCTGTCTATGGCAGAAATTATTTTAATCAGTTTTTGTATCCGGAAGCTACATAATTATAGTCTCAAAAGTGTTTAGCAGAGCAATGAAAATCTTAAGTATTAGGTAAGTCTATATTTTGTACATGTTTTAACATTCTTGCCGTTTCTAATAAGTGTCAACTTCTGTAGTAGAGATAAAAAATTCTAAAAATGCACGCCGAGTGTGGGCACCTATGACGCTTTGTGGAGGGGCGTGCATTCATTACGGATGTAAGCGGGTTAACTATGAACCTTATTTGTGTTGAAAGAATACCAACGTTTCATCAACTACATTTATTTAGTCATTTATTTATTTACCTATTAATTAGAACGGCGATTGCCAATACATACATACATACCAATACATCCGTGGTGAATTCATCAAACTACCATAGTTTTATAGTAAAAGGGGCGTTAATTTTTAGAATGGTTTATCTTTACGTAAGTAATCCATTGTCATCGCATTCTTAGAAATAATTACGTTTTCCTTTGAGCGTTGAAATAAATGAAATGATACTGTATAAAACTAGCTTCTGCCGGTAGCTTTTCATGCACTTTACCGGGATTAAAGTAGCATATGTCCGTTCCTAGGATACCATCTACCTACCTGCTAAATTTCCTTAAGATCCATTCAGCCGTTTAAGCGTGAGAAGGTAACAAACAGACATAGAATTACTTTCGATTTTAAAATATTAAATTACTCGCTTCTGCCCGCGGCTTCGCATGCGTTGTTTCTATGGAAACGTTCACATAGCCCATATGTTTGATTCCAAGCTAAGAGCTACACTGCTGCAAAATTTCAGCTGAATCTGTTCAGTAGTTGATGTGAAGACGTAACAAACATCCATCTATCCATCCAAACTTTCGTATTTATAATATTAGGTGAACAAAGCCACGGCGGAAGCTTGTTCTGGACTAGCTATCTAGTCCGCTAGGTTTATTTTCCAATGCTGAGTAAGGGAGTTATTGGAACTGTTAATTGGACGACTGCTTCGAGCAGCCGGCATTGCGCAGACATTTCTATTGCCAGACGTCGCGTCGCTGCAATAATGCTGCGGCGTGTCTCGTTTGTCGTTCGCTTCGCCACCCTTTACGGGGCCGCGGTTACGGTGCAGTAAGTGTAGTTACCTATTGACATTACGGCTCAGACGTTAGAGTGCGCGTTAACACTTTTACCGTAACACAGTATTAACTAGTATAGTACGGAGGGAAGTCACTCGACCACGGGTATCAACACCTATGAACCATGTTAAAAGATACAAAAACTGTCATAACTTTGTACCCCACCCATAGCTTTAAACAGTGCCATTTTACTTTTAAAATAATATTGTACTTTTTTTTTACAGGCCGGCGTCGGACAATCCGCACAGGGGCCTCATCAATGATTTGTCATAAAAGATCCGCACCGCACGGAGCGGACTGTCGGCAATGCCGGCGAGGATTCTTGCAGGCAACTATTCCGTTTAGTGCAAATGGCGTCATTCGGATTGCCGATCAGTGGACGCATGTCCGATGCCCGCCTGTGAACGCGCACCCTATCGTTTCAACTGCTAACGTTTGAGCCGTAATAGATAACCACTCTTACCACACCGTGATCGCTGTTGTATCTTTGATTAGGTCCCTGCCACACTTATAAGTAACCTATAAGTAGAATAAAAATTACCATAGAACAGATAATTATCCAGACGCAGATTGAATTGAATTAAACAGATAAGTGTATCTTAGTAGGTACTTACCTGTTTTATACGTATATATTGACGACCTCCGCCTGCGACGCAGGAGGTTGCGGGTTCGATTCCCGCCTCGGGACAAATAATAATAATTATACTGAACAATTCACACAGCGTTATCTAGCCCTAAGCTAATTTAATTTATTGTTATTTGTTTCTGTGTACCTACTTGTTGTGATTCTACCTATATGGACTTGTGTATCTAAAAATGTGCTGTCTGAAATAAATGATTATTATTATTATTATTATTATTAAGCTAAGCGGACCTTGTCTTATGGTACTAGATAACTGATGTACTTTATACAATGTACTTATAAATGTGTGTACGATCTACATATATTTGTTCAGGGTGTTCTGGAGGTCTTCTATGTGTAATAAAAAATGTCTGTCTACGTAGTGTATTGTATTAAGTTTACCAGTTATCTAGTACCCATAACACAAGCTCTGCTTAGGTTGGGGCTAGATAATGCTGTGTGAATTGTCCAGCATTATTTATTTATAACGTGACTATAAAGTGATTTTGCTACCAATTTCACCAGCCTTCAACTAGAAGATGAAAAATTGTAGTGCAGTTCCTTAGAGTAGAGTTCTCCAAACCTGTTTCAGACACCAGTCTTCACATCACTGGTTTTGTTAACACTAAATTCCTTTTCTACTTTTGTAGTGAAATAATTATGAAAAAGCTTTTGTCCGGAGTTTTACCTCCGCGGCACCTTGTAAACCGTTAAATGTAAGTCTAGTCTCTTGCAGGTCAGGACCCGCTAGAGACCTAGAGGCTATTTGATGTGTAGAGATCCTGGTCTCTACACATCAAATGAGGAGAGTGTTCAAAAGGGCCTATTATCACCTTAATTATATTTTGGGAAAACGCGGTTTTTTTGCATAAAATCTAATAGCTTATTATTATAGGTTATAGTAAATTAAATTTATGTTTTCACTATCATTATTCTGAGATTCATATTTTAAAAGATACAGGATATCCAATTTCTAATATTTCAGAAATAGTCCCATTTGATTCGACAATTGTAAAAATAGACCCTTTTGATTTGACTAGGGGCCTATTTCCCTAACACTTTGTTGCTATGAAAATAAAATAAATAAGAATACTCTTTTTTAACTAATTGTTTTGTAATTGTGTTTATCTTATACAAATATAACCTAATCTATTAATAGATTCAACAACCCATATCAGGCTCCAAGCATTCGCATTCTTCATCATTAGAGCGAGATTCATTGATGGTATTCGATTCGTCGAAAAGATGACATGCTGTCAGAGAATGTCAGCTGACAAAAATATTGTTATCATTCATTTGATGTATTTCGGTGTCTATCAATGTCATTTTTGGTTTACAGAAATAGAAAGAAAAATACCATAAAAATTGCCTAAAAATAGGTCGTTTTGTTTGTAAAAAAATAATCCAGTGTGATAAATAGGTAGTCCTTTTTGTGGATTCATTCATAGAAAGTGCTTCCTAATGAGTTTATAGGCCTTTTTAAACAGAATTTTAAACTTTGACCGTTAAAAAAATTGAGAAATAGTCCGTTTAACGCGTTAATATTTGAAGGCCATATAGGATTCAAAATGAAGAGTACGATAAAAAAACAGGATTTTTTTGGGAAAGTGAAATAGGCCTTTTTGAACAGACACTCCTCAAATTACTTACAAATCGAACTTACTTTTATCGAGAATAGATCCTCGTTTGATGACAATCTCCACCTGATGGTCAGAGACGATTTGACCGACGACGTATCACGAAGGTCAAGAAGACAAATATTCACTCTATTACAGACAAAGTCACAAATACTTATTGAAAAACATAAAAAGCCTTGTTAAAAATATCGAAAGACCTGAATTTGGCAATATTGTTTTAATAAACACCCCGAGTAAAATTTTCGAGACTTTAAAAGTTTAAACACGTGTCGCGTGAAATCCTTAACTAGTTAGTAATTTTTCATTCACAAGGTCCGCAGAGAACTGACCGTTTTAAATTTACCTTGTAGTTTAATCATAATTTCAAAAGCAATCCGTTATTCCTTCATAAACAGACCCCTACCATGAGTTTCATCAATTTCAGGTTGAGGTAGTAACATTGAGTTGCACACAACATGTACTAAAATTATTATTAACCAGTCTGCATCTGACCTACACTTCTTCTTTCTTCTTCTTGGTCTGCGGACGAAATGCACTTGTCACATGCTCGCAAACTTGACACCGAAAAGTGAATGACTTACCACAAAGTTCTCGCGACTTGTATTCATAAACCATACACTTGTACGTACACGTCATTCAAAAGATTGATTTCCGCTCGTAGTCCGAAAATCTAGGCTTATTTATCAGTCGACGTTTCCGCTCTTTCAAATAACACTGATAGTTTTATTATACCCGAGAAGTTAAGAATAAATATTTCTAGTATCTCTCATAAGGAAGCCGCGGTGGAGGTCGGTTTATTTATATACAAAACATAAGACGCATAAAGAATACAACACTATACAATACAAACAGTCTTTATTGCACACCAAGATAGAGAAAAACACAAGAAAAACTCAAACAGTTGCACATTTGGGAGGCCTTATCGCTAAAAACGATCTCTTCCAGGCAACCTTCTTAAATTCTGTATTGTACACACAAGTTAATTCATACATAAAAGTTTACACATAATGGACATGTACAAAGGCGAGCTTAACCCTAAAAGAGAAACCTTTGGATGGACACGTAACTATTGAATTAGAAGAATCAGGGCAAGTAAAAAAATTATGAAAAACATATGTTAAAATTAACATATTTTTTTTATAAAAAAATATTTAGTTGCAACTTTTGGTTAGTCGCTAACAACTCGTTAGCGAGTGTGCATAAAACAGTATTTCGCCCGTATCTCTTGAACATTGCGACTGCAGCCTGGTCTTTTGGTCCAATATACATAATACACACAATAGGTACTTATCATTTGAGTCTTTTACCTACCCATTGGTCTATCCAGACCAATAAAATAACATAACCTTTTTTAAATCAGTAGGGGCACTGAATAACATATAACTTTACCAAATTATGAATACAGCGCGCTTTCTGTCACTACAGGATTTGGAATGAGACAGACCATCCTTGGGGGTTACGTTAATTATGGAATTTTAAATTTGCCGGCTTATATTACCTGAAATGATAAGCCGTTTGACGTTACACGAGGTTGTCACAAAGCTTATAATGCTTGTGAGAAATGCTCGTTTGGGTTAGGTATTAAAATATGATCTTATTTTTTAGTAGCCCTACGTTGGCCTAGTACCGGCATAGGACGTAGTGTGATATAAAAAGGACCTCTCCAATGGCAAGCGACTAGTAGCTGGTTCCAATAACAAGGTCTCCAAATGGCAAGCGGCCAGCTACTGGTCCCTCATTAGTCCCTCATTATTTACCGTTTTTATAAAATCAAACATACATCTATCCTTTTTTATCCTGTATGGTTGTTACTAGAAAAGACAAGGATAACTATATTCTGTGTTTCTATTGTAACCGCCAAACAAATTTCATGGCAATTTTGCTCATTCGTGAGCGTTCGCGCGTGACAAAGGACTGCTCGAAAACTTAGTTTTTTGCCGTTGATTTGTGACCTTTTTTTGTATGCAGACAGGGTCTGTTTTTATGTAGATTCATAAGTAAACTTCATGTTTTTATAGAAAGACTAAAAATATTTTCAAATAAAGGAACAGAGCTTGCTCTGTAGTACAATACTTGCGAAGACCTTGTTCTCAAGTGGCTTAGACCTTGTTCTCAAGTGGCTTTTGTTAAAATCTATAAACATTGAACTAAATACTTCTCATAGTTGAATCTTTGTACGTGATAAGTATTTGAACCGAACTTTTAAACAAAAGCAAAACAAAAGACACTTGACCTAAACACTTCTCAGAATTCAATAATAAACATGCCCTATTTTTTGTACGACGCGACGCTCTACGCGGCAGGTTTTTAGAAGCTTGTTGAGTGAAAAAAATGTATGAAGAGGTGTGATGTTTTGGTTGAATAATGTATATTAGTGTATTGTTATGTAAATAAAGTACTAATTTTCTTAAAAATCGTTTGAATTATTTTTATCTTCAGACTTATACTTGTGAAACGGCCAAAAATTATCTTTCTCTACTTTTAAGCTTAGACTGACAATACAAATGGCAACAAAATTGCATAAAATGTTTTACAATCTGATAGCTGCATTCAAGACCATTCCAAAGATATAAGGTTCTTAAGTAGTTTCATACAAAATCATGTAGAAATATTGATTTTTGTAGCGCGCGGCAGCGCGCGGCAACTGCGCGCTAAAAACGCCAGCGGGTGCTTGCCCGTTACGTCAAAAATTGCAAAATGGCGTCGCCAGTCAAGGGGGATTTATTTATTTATCTATAAAACGGCCATCCTACGTGAAAATCATATTAGTTATGGCTTAATAGTACATTACAACTCTTATTATCTATGTGTTTTCACACTTACCTATGGGACGCCGCAGCGTGCACAAAATTTAGGATTAGGATTAAAATCAGGTTAGCTATATAATAAAAGAATGATTAGAATCAGAACTGTATTTTTGAAGATCTTTCATCGCGAAAATACGTCTCTAAGTTTTGACCAGTTTAGGTATAAAATTTAAGCAGCTTTAAACGTAAGTGGTTCGGTTATTCTCCTGTAATGAAGAAAGTTGAACCATGACAAAACTTCTTGTACAGGTATTAATTCTATCGATCGAATCGCTAACCGCCACATAACTAATCATTGCTGATTTTATTCATAGACGCCATCAACTTGTTGGTATTCAGCGAGCAATGTAGCCTTTATAGGCTTAGGACCGAATATTGTAGGGTCGGGTTTAAGGAGGCATTTGGAATAAGGGCCACATAATCTGGAATTCCTTTCAGATTGGCTTCGGACCCACTTCAGATTGGACTTGTCATTACACATCGGATAATTTGAGATAGTCCCGTGTTATGTGGGTACTGTAAGGGTGAAAAGTGTTGGGGCTTTGTTATATTTTTAACCAACTTCAAAAAAGGAGGACGTTCTATATTCGGCTGTATGTATGTTTTTTATGTGTGTTCGTCGATTTCTCGGTCACTTATGGTCCGATTTAAAAATTATTTCACCATTGTATATTTAAGTTTTATATTGTGACATTTCTTGTATTTTATGATTTTTCTTTTTTAATGTATTATTTAGTAATGTGTAATTTTAAGTTCTAATTAATTTGGTTATAATGTGTTATGGATACCTATATTATCTGAAATAAATGAATAATAATAAATAATAATAATAATATACAAAACTTGAAAAACAGTGTAAATATTATGGAATTTGAAGTCGGTTTTTTAAACAATTAATTTATTACAATTATATAAACGAGATGTAAGGCGTCCTGTAGATAATTAGGTACCTACATACCAGATAGTAAGAACCTAACAAAAACATTATTTTCAACTTCGATATTTTTCCGAAAGGATGTAGTACCTACCGACTAACTGTTTTCTGATGAATAAATTTTTTTTGGCCTATATTTTTTACACCAAGCACCAATTTTTTATACTAAAATTCACTTCTACATAATTATTAAACTCTTTCTTGTTTCTTTCTTATTTGTGTCAACGCGCAGAGCTGGTGTAATGTAAACTGTGAGAGCAGCATATTTTACTGACACTGACATGAAGTCAAATGGGTTCGCTAGGACTTCGCACCAACTATGTTAATTACTCTTTTAATAAGAACTGAGAAAGCATTTGAATTTAGAACAAATTCTGTAAGACTTTTTGATTCTTCGAACCATGCTGTAGAGCCCACATTGATGTGTTTCATTCAACTTCATCGTGCTCGACAGCATATAATGGTCCACTACTGAACGCAAGCCTCCCCTTGAAAAGTGTCTTATTGACTTTTATCTCATGTGGGTAATGCCCATAATCCCCACGCTGGGCATGCGGGGATCGCAGTTCGGGGGTAGAATTGATCTGCAGGGAGCGCTGCTGCCCGCTCCCGGTTCATATCCCTAAGTCGCCTCTTACGACCTCCGCGGGAAGAGATGGGGTGGTGCAAATTCTAAGCCGGCACCACACAGCTTTTTAACTTAGAACTCAATAGATGGCTTCCGCGGAATTGGAAGGATCCAAACACAAAACACCCTATTTTCAGTCTGGTTGAACTTATTTTAAACATTTACTTTTTCAAAGAAATGGCCGTATTTAAAAAAAATTATGTCCTTCAGTAAAATGTCACTGGGAAGTTATTGAAAAAAACATTATTCAGTAGAAAATGGACTTGAATTGCTGCTGCAGTATTTTGTAAGGAAGAAGCGTAGGTATGTATCACACATATTAATGCGGTTATTTAGATTGGTGGGCACCACAGCCTCCTATGAAGACTTTTACATGCGATAGTTTTGTAGCAGTTTCCGAAGTTCTTGCAGCTGTAAAATAAACTTTGAAAAGCGTTGTATGAAAACACGATGATTGTTATCTATAGTAAAAAGTTTATAACTTGTTGTTTGGTTTTATGTTTTACAGCATTCACTGACCAGGCTTCGCGGTGCGATCTGAAGAATTCCGGCAATGTCTATGTGCGTCATGGGCAATGAAAGTGCTAAAAGTGTTTTAATTATTTTGTGAAAAGAGGTAATTCGTTTTTCATATCAAGTGTCAACGTTTAAAGCGTCTTAAAAATCTGGAATCGAAAATAGCACCACCAATTAACTTCTATTTCACCACAAAAGTCTTCCATTTTCGCGACCAATTTTACTTTTTCAAATTCTCACCCCGACAGTACCACCTAACTTAAATTACGCCATTACGCCGCACATAATACTGGTAATACCAGTAATGCCTAGTACCTACGTCACAATGAACGCATTAGGGTTGCCCAATGAAGCAGTCACAAGGATCACTTGATTTCCCCAAGCGCGTGATCTGGCGAGTCTTACCCTTCTGGCAATCCGTAATTACTGGCAAATTAGGATTTATTACGAAGATATTGTGGCATTTTGGAATATTTTTATCAGGCCGATAAGCATGACAAATAGGGTTCGAAGTCCTCCCTTAGGATTGGAGTTTTAGGAGAAGAATCTATAAATCGCTTAGTGAAAAACCTGGATTGAGATAAAATGCCTATCTACGAATTTTAATACTTACTTTGTTACCTACTTTAAGTTTCGAGGCGGCGGCGGCGTCTACCTTAATCGATGACTGAATGGATTTTTACTAGCGATGCGTGGGCTATGTCTATGTGATTTGTTAACATAATTAGGTTCCTCATGACTTTATCGGGTATTTATCGCGTACTTTTTTTTATTATTTCCCCTACGCTTCTACCGAGTTACAGCAAAAGGAAAAGAAGAAGCAAAAGGTACGCGATAAATACCCGATAAAACCAATAATTATGTTTGTATGTGGTTGGCGGACACTCTTTATTAACTCCAAGCATCAAAACGGCGAAAGCGATTTTGATAAATGTGGTATCAAAATGCGCGCTAGGTTTCATATATGGTTTTCAGCTACATTTTGTTGGCGTTTTTCCTCTCATTTGCGAAAAAAAGTGAGAATGCGAAGTTTTTCATCGTTTTCAATTTATCACTTATTTAAATAAACAAGTAAAACTGCATCATAAAATGTTCCTGAGTCTTTTGTCTATGTTGAAATAAATGTTTTCTATTTTTCTCTATATTGCAGAGTCAACGTAATGGCCGATAAAAACAATGTAAAACCTAAATCTAACGAGGCCTCTTACTGCCTCAATAAATTACAGGATATAGCCTATTTACAGAACAACGATCGCAATTACGGCTGAAAATAAACCCAACCCGCATTAAAGTTGTCACCTTTTGGTTTTCACTCTAGAACAGGAGTTGATTCTCGAAATACCTACATGGTGGTCACCGAGCAAATTTTACCACAATTTGAAACCACGACAATTTTAGTTTACCATCAAAACATCGAAACCGCTGATATTGCCCGGCGCGGCAGGTTGGTGCGACATTTCAGTGTACATACATATATGAACATTGTAGGCAGCCGACATTGTTTTGTCTACTTGTCGGCGACTTCGGTGGGTGTGTAGACTCTTATGGACTCAGCCCGGCGCGGTGGATTGGTGCGACATTTCAGTGTATGACATGGCCTAAGAAGCAGCCGACAGTATTTTTATCCCTTAAAATTTTCTTAAACATTGCCAATAACGTCATCCTTTTAACAAGACAAAAATACTGCAGTCAAATGAGAACCGCCCATATTTTTTCAAGGTCAGATATTTAGGAAGTAAGCTTACGCAAACTATTAAACATAATTTATTAAAAGTTTTTTAAACTTACGCGATCAGAACACATTATTATAAATATTCATAAAGTCATCCCGTGACCACGACAGAGTGTAAACCTGTTGAAACGTCGGGAAAAATTGGTAAATAAACGCGATAAATACCAGTGAATATTTATAATAATAAATTATTAAAATATTGAATGATAAAAGATTTATTTTGAGATACCTACATTATCTCTGTAGCAAAACTTAAAAGGAAGTTTGCTCGTGTAAGCATAATATTTTGTTGTTTTCCTTATTAGCTACCAAGAATCCCTTACAAGCCGACAAAGCGTTCAGTACCGATCGACGATAATTCCGATTTCTTCCGCATCACACAATGGATTTGAGTACATGGTCCACAGAATAAATAATACAGTGATCGATAAGTTCCACTCCCATTTCTACTCACACAGTCCACTGCTGCATATAACATAGAAATAGTATCGCCCAAAACCGTTCCGACCGAAAATTCTTAAACAAAACGTAAAAAACCATAACTCGAAAACTACGAAAAATTGGGGAACATACATGGGCTATTCTCGGGTAACCCCGGAGGTGAGGCATTAATTTTTTTTATGACGTCACTGTTTGGTCCACTCTGTATACTTATAGGATGAGGAGAGAGGCCCTAATGAGCGCTGTAGCTTCCTGTCTTCAGCTTGCCACATCAAGTATTTGTTGCAGTCTTTCGTAAATCTTCCGGAGGGTTCCACCTGGGCCAAATCTGGACGGCGTCCTACACACAAGATGGCGACTCGGTTAACATATTAACCGAGTCGCCATCTTGACGACTTCCGTGGCGCAGCGGGTTAAGGTCCGCCTGCGACGCAGAATGTTGCGGGTTCGATTCCCGCCTCGGAACAAATTTGTGTACGATCTGCAGAAATTTGTTCCGTTGGTCTGGGTGTTCTATGTATAATAAAAAATATCTATCTATGTAGTGTATTGTATTAAGTATATCAGTTATTTAGTACTCATAACACAAGCTCTGCTTAGCTTGGGGCTAGATAATGCTGTGTGCTGGGAGATCTTAGACCTTATTTAAGTTGTGCTGTACTGTCCCTGAATGCGACGAGCATATTATATTCCATTTCTTAATATTTCGAATCTAAAACTAGGTCTATACAGTTCATTTTACCTTGCATTAAACATCAAGTGAATTAAATAACAGCGAAAATCTCGTAACGTTCCGGAAATTATCCCTTCGTAACCGGAAATCGGACAGTGGATTGTGTGGGGGAAAATGTTAAAAATGCTATTTGTTCCGATGCTCGACAAATAAATAAAAAGAACAATTCAGTAACTCTTTTCTTTCTAGTCTCTTACAATAACTAAGAATTTTTTCACAATCTAAATACTTACACATTACTACAGTCTCTCAATCCCAGTCGACATATGCATACCTACGCAGGTTCACAACCAGCGTAGGTAACTTATAGTTAGAACTAAATACTGTCATCGTTTAGTTAGCTTCAATAACAAAGATAACTTCATATAACAGAGTCGTTAAATCCTATGACAAAAAAGAAAACAGTCAAATTTTAATTAAAAAATAAATTTTAATTAAGTTAAATATTATTTAAATAAATGACTTTCCTTTAACCTATGATGAGACGGAAAAGCTTCTTATGGTCTAATAAAAATACCTATGTACCTAGCCTACTCATATTGGGCAGACTTATGTGTTTAAAATAACTCATTGTCATTATTTTGTTTTTAGTTTATCTTGTTACTAACTGCATTCTTACTACCCGTTGTCCTATTACCCGTTGTCCTATTACCCGTTTTCCCGTAGGAATGAAGCATTTTCACGCGGTAAAAAGTAGCCTATATATTCTTCCGACTGGTATTGATATGCATCAGTAGATCTACCTGGAAATTGTTTGAGAAAAACCCAAAAATTATTAACTATTTAATTAAAATAGGCATCGGTAGTGTTTGTTAAGAGATATTTGTTGTAATTTTTCACTATTAATTCGTATATAACTATGCCAGAAATGATGTTTTACACCACAACCCTAAGTAACACGTAATGCGATAATGTGGGTAGTAAGTAATACCTACCGTATTATACGTACTACCCACATTATCACTGTGCAAACACAACAAAAACGCAATAGTTTCGTTGACTGATTAAAAACCTCCCTTCATGTGCACACTCTTTTTACTTTTTCAGGAGCTACGTGCATGCTACTGAAGTGGTGTTACTACCTACTATTATTATATTAGGAACAAATTAGAACAGGTATTTACAATTGAAATAATTGAGCTAACTGCAAACTGTTGCAAACAATCTTCATGTAGCTCAACTGATCCATATCAGTATCAGTTAGCTCAATTGTTTCAATTGTACATACTAGTTCTATTTTGTTTCTAATAACTGATTGCATTTTTTTTGTTAATAGTTAAAAAAAAATTCATGAACTAAAGTTTCAAATTCAATAAGGTTTTATTGAAAAAATAAGTATGGATGAAATTACAAGAAAGATATTAAAATAAACTTTTAGAAACTATTAATCAATGGTCAAAGTCAAAACAAATTTTACATCAATTATTTTGTTAATACAATCCATTATATTAATACAACCAATTATATCAATTCAACCAATTATATTATTACAACCAATCAAACACCAAGCAACCACAATTTTTTTTACACAAATTTTACTTGATAAAACTGTAACCCTGTGAATTCGCGTTAGCGTGGTAGGTAGGGTACCTATCCAATTAGCAATAAGACACCATCATCTTTTATCAATTGACCTCGATATACATAATTGATCTTTCTAATAATTTACTGCTTCTTGTAAATGTTTGTGGTCGACTGGACGTGGCTTAAGTAAACATTTTTCTTCAAACAAAACTATGTTTTTTCATAAATCTCTTCACTTAATTTTTTTTGCTCACGGCCGGAAAAAGAAACTGAAGTACTTTATTCAGCTGAGGGACATTACCTAGGAGCTAAACAAAATACTATGTGATAAATAGCGATAAACTAAACTACATGTGTCAATTAAGGATTTGCTTTATTTCGTACATTTTATTAGAGACTAGTTTATGCCCGCGGCTTCGCACGCATTATTTCTATGGAAACGTTTAAAGGTGGTTTCTATCCCATGGGAACTGAATTATGAGATAAAAAATAGCCTATGTTTGATTCCAGGATTAGAATTACCTGTGTGCAAAATTTCAGCCCGATCCGTTCAGTACTTTTGGCGTGAAGAGGTAGCAAACAACCATCCATCCATCCATCCAAACTTTCGCATTTATAATATTAGTGTGATAGTGTGATACCAATTTTAAAGGTTTTTCGTAAAGCTTCTAAGTCAGCAGACAGTTTTGGGGAGAGCTTACACTTTTACGGTATGTGTAGCCTAGGAATCTTGGTTTGGAGATCCGTCGAACAATAGGGAATCCCTAATGGATTGAAATTACAGGATATTCATCCACTGTACCCTATTGTCTGCCATGACATTCTAAAACCTAAACCGTGTTTGTGATAGTTCAAAGTCCTATAGGTGAAAATAAAATAAACATTTTTAGCAAATCACTCGGCCAGTTTTTTAGCTGCATGTTGAAATTTTTTCCCAATTCTTCCCGCTGGTGTCATAAGAGGCGACTAAGGGTCGCCGGACCATTTGTACCATGAGGCAGTACCATTGATGGTACAATTGGCACCAATTTGTCCCAATTATACCATTGATGGTACGTACAACTGGCACCAAACTGTACCGACTTGTCCCACTTGTACCATCATCTGGGATATCCACCGGGGGCGGACAGCAGCGCCACCTGCAGAACAGTTCTACCACCGAACTGCGATCCCCAATCCAGCATGGGGGCACTAACCCCCATGGGATAAGGTGCTTATCAGGGGGAGGCCTGCGTCCCGTAGTGGACCAATAGGTATAGGCTGTTGAAGTGAGGTGAAGTTGTAATTTCATTAGGACTCTGCCCCAGTACAGTAATTTTCTCTCATCAACAAAATAAGATGCCAATCAGGAGAGGCCAACGTCCAGCAGTGGACTGGTATTGGCTATTGAATAGATAGATAGATAATACTTTTAATCATCACCTCATACCTAAAACAGATATTAGATAAGTAAATATATAAAGAACAGCAATGGAACTGACGGCCTCAGCGCTTAAAGCGATTTCTTTCAACCAAAACGATTGAGACAAAAATTAAAGATGGCGGTGTTTTATGAAACAACCATGATCACTGATCAACTGATCATTATTGTTTCATGATGATGATGAATTACATTTAAGGTTTTCGTTAAACTCCTTTGTGTAAGCTTACCAAAAAATAGGTTTAGAATTGGAAATAATATTGTTATAAGATTGTAAAATCTATATATATAAAAGAAAGTCGTGTTAGTTACACTATTTATAACTCAAGAACGGCTGAACCGATTTGGCTGAAAATTGGTGGGGAGGCAGCTTAGAACCAGGAGACGGACATAGGCTATGTTTTATCCCGGAATTACCACGGGAACGGGAACTACGCAGGCGAAGCCGCGGGCAGCAGCTAGTATTTGATATAAGAGTGCAACACTCAGTCTGTCATTGACGCCGTTGTAGAAAAGTTATGTTGATTTGGATAAATTGTTTTATGTTGTAAAAGGAATATACCTAGCCCATGTTAATGTGATGCCCTGTTTTATTTCAGTAACACAGTTGAACGTCTTTAGCTTTCAGTTGATAATAACGTGCTTGTATTTTTTTATTAGAACAGTCCAACAGAAACTCAAACTTGGCTGTTTTATTTTTAATTATACTTCGCATGCCGCCTCAGTCGGTTAATAAGCTCCCTTCCAACAACCAGACAGACAGACACACAAAGGTGCCGTAAACAATAGCGAGAGAATTCCCACAAAGCATGTCATAGGCACTGCGAGAAAATACCATTAAAGACCTACAGCTGCTATAAAACTTATTATCAAGACTCAAGACTCATTTTCGTTTGTCAAGGTTCATTTTAGATTGTGATGGGCACTTAGGAAAACAATAAAGATTGAAAGTGGCATTTTTTCCTCATATCCAATTTATTTATGCATTTTATGGGAGTTCGAGAATGGGGTGCTATAAGAGTGTTTGCAGACGACGCGTATTTTTAGCGTCTATGAATTTTGATACTTGTTTACTTATAAGAAAGCTCTATTGGGCCTGGTGTCCTGATTTATCAAACTGCAATCAAAACCGGCCGCGTATAAATTTTATTAAACTGTGAGATTATATTTTTTTTATATTTGACGACCTCTGTGGCGCGGTGGGCGAAGGTCCGCCTGCGACGCAGGAGGTTGCGGGTTCGAGGGACAAATGTTTGTACAATCTGCAGATATTTAGTATATTTAAATGTAGTATATTGTATTAAGTATATCAGTTATCTAGTACCCATAACACAAGCTCTGCTTAGCTTGGGGCTAGATAATGCTGTGTGAATTGTCCAGCATTATTTATTTTATTTTTATTATTTATTTGTTCAAGGTGTTCTGGATGTTTTCGAGGTGTACTAAAAATATCTACTTATCTATGTAGTGTATTGTATTAAGGATACCAGTTATCTAGTACCCATAACACAAGCTCTGCTTAGCTTGGAGCTAGATTACGCTGTGTGAATTGTCCAGCATTATTTATTTATTTATATATTTTGTTCCAGAAAAATTCTGATAAAATAAATCTAGGTTCTAGAAAAATACACATATTCGTTGAGGTTTGAAATGGAATTCCGAAATTATACGTCAACAAGAATAATATAAAAATTTTAAAAACCCCCCGACAGATTTTCGTGAGACATGGCTAAGAACACTCGGGATAAAATTATCTATGACACAAAAAAACTAAACGAAAATCGGTTCATCCGTTTGGGAGCTACGATACCACAGACAGATACACAGACAGACACGTTAAATTTATAACACCCCTCTCTTTTTACCGACGTAAAAAGAGAGGGGTGTTATAGGGTTAAAATACGGGTGAAGCGGGTCTCTTGATCACTTCGCAGTACGCTGCGGTATGCGCTATGCGGTGCCGGACACATAGTTGTATGAAAAACGTCCAGAGTGGTATTTTGTAAAGGGCAGTACGCAAGTACGCAGCGTACTGCGTGGTGATCAAGAATCTCGCCCGCTCAAAATTTGGCCCACGGCGATGGGCTCCATTTCCAATGGTTCCAACGATAATGGCAAGAACGGGCCAGCAGGTCCAATCTGTAACACCTCTAGTCGATCTGAAGCTCAACGTCTCAATGACGGTGCTTTACGATTTATTATATCTTACGTTGGTGCTTTGAACAAACATTAAGTTTTATGTTTTATGCGATAGTTTTCATAAACTCATCGTAGATAAGCCGACAGAACGGAGTATAATCTATGACACTTAAATAATAACTATTTGTTACGTCTTTCTAAATAATAGAGAAAAAGCTCCTTTTATTTTCTTAGTTTTATTCATTTTGTGCCCAAATCCTAATTATACCAAAGACGGCGGGTTGCCGATAAGTTGACGAAACACTGTCGGCTGTCTAACGATATTTACCTAAGCTCAAATGTCGTACCAACCCGAAGCTGCGAAGGCCTATGCCACCGACTTTAATAGTGTGTAGACCCCATCATGTTAACGTCACAAAGTATCCCTTTCAGATCGATAGAAGAATCCCTTTCAGAAAACATTCGCCCTACAGGTCCATACCAATAATACTTCTTATTACAACCCTGTGGTTAGAATGTGTCGTCAGTACAATGATCTTTTAGTTAACAACAGAGACAATATTGACATCTTTATCAGAAGGCTCTTTAAATTTAAACAAGATCCGTCAAGTGCGAGTGTAACTAGCGCGCCGAGGGTTTAGAACGTTTGTCAACAAATATGTACCAAAAGTACCGGTTAGAGACTTCGCAATTTAACGAATACCTAAGATCTCTCTGCATGCTTCGGTTAAATGGTTCGGATAAGGTGGGTAATGGTAAATTTTTCGACTTTTTTCAAAATATTTCAAAAAGTATGAAAGTTACAGAAATTTGAAAAACTGGTTTGAAATGTCCAAACCGATACCTTTCATTTCATACCCCATTAGCCCCCCTTTTGAAAATTATTCCTTTTTGACCATTTTTCAAAACGTGTTCTTTTTACAGACTTCTCTATATTTTTCCTGTAAAATATAGATTCATATCTACAAACGCTCCATACATTTTAAACGGATCGCTCTGCAAACTTCGGTGATAGGGGGGGGGAATGGGTATTTTTTTGACTATTTTCAAAATATTTCAAAAAGTATGAAACCCACAGAAATTTTAAAAACTGTTTTGAAACGTACAAACGGATACCTTTCATTTGATACCCCACTCGGTGAGGTAGCCCCCCCCTTTTGAAAATTATTCCCCACCATTTTGATCATTTTTCAAAAAGTGTTCTTTTTTCAAACTTCTCTATTTTTTCCTGTAAAATATAGATCCATGTCTATAAACGCTCCATACATTTTACATGGATCGCTCTGCAATCTTCGGAGATAGGGGGGGGAATGGGTATTTTTTCGACTTTTTTCGAAATATTTAAAAACTATGAAACCTACAAAAATTTCAAAACTATTTTGAAATGTACAAAATGATACCTTTCATTTGATAAAATATTCATTTTCATTTTTCATTTATTTTCATTTATTTTTCTATAAATCTGTATAGGCGCACGAAATGTATTATTATTTTAAATTTCAAGTTGATAGCTGCAGTAGTTTTTGAGTTATTAAGGAGGGAAAAAAGGAAGTATTTTGTACTTCTATTTGTATAATATTTGATTGTATTTTGTTTTGTGTGCCAAATAAATAAATAAATAAAGTAGGTAGGTACTATAATTTTATTTAATAAAGCCAACTTAACCTACACACAAAATTGGGGTTTGTAAGCGTTCACAAAAAATTATATTTGCAGTAAAGAAATAACTGTCTACGATATTGCGCACTCAAAAACTTAATTTACAATTTCACGATCAAATAAACAGAGATGATGTGGTATCATATAAACTAACAAAGTAGTTAAGGAGCAGAATATTGTTTTAAATCTAAATAAAATCGTGCTTTCTCATTCGAATGGAATTGCATTGTCAAGTCATTCAACAAGTTACTACTTATTCGGATTTATGCCATATTCGTCCCGCAGAAGTTCGGCACACATCAAAAAATCTGCTTTCGTCCCACATTGTATGCCGTGCTCGGCCCATTTTATATTTTAATTCAAAAAATCTTATCTCGTCCCACTTTTCAACTCCACATTCGGCCCAAGTTTTTTATATAGCGATCGATTATGCATGTTATATAGATTGAGAACCAGAGATATTTTTAAAAATTGTGTATTTTTATCCAGGAATACCGTGCTAAGCTGCAGGCCGAAGTTAATTGTTTACATTTTTTATTATGATAATTTTCGTATTTCATTTGCGCGACAGCCGTTTATACCTTCTGGCCCTTAATAAGCTCCTTTCACACAATCTACATTTCAATGACATTAAGATGCCTATTTTTTATTTTGTGGTCTGTTTTATTCCCTCAAGGCATCTCTACTCAGAAATTCACAATTTGATCTCATGTATTTTACACGTTATTTTTATGTCTGCAAAAATTGTTTTGCTAAAATAAATCCCTGGATTATACTAATAGGATTACGCAGATGTCTACTGATGTGTGCGTAGAAAAATAATGTTTTAGGTTTACTGGAGCACTAAAATAGTATGAGCATTAAGCACTACCCAATGGCCATCATATAATAATAATAATAATTCATTTATTTCAGACCATATACAAGTTACAGATCTAATTTAACTTATTCTACGGTCCATAGTAATATATACCTTAAACTAACATACATAAAATATAAAAACTTAATTAATAACACATCGTTTGTGATTACGGCGTTGACGTGTAGATGACGCAATCAGGGTGTCAGCTGACGACGGTGCACGGCGTTGTCCCCTTGCAGGCGGCCAGTGAACCTTCGAAACTTGACACCCTTTGGCCAAAACTCTGCGCATAAGTAGGTCGACAGATGTTGAGTTGGAACTCTCACCATAAATGAATTGAAGCTCACAATATGGCGAGAGTCCAGCTTCTCGACGATCATACCTAAGGTGGGTTATTACAGCGGGGCAATATTGTAATCACATTGGCTGGAGGTCCTGTTACGTGGCAGGCTAAGAAGCAGCAAACCATAGCTTTGTCGTCAACTGAAGCTGAGTACATGGCACTTGCAGCGGCAGCCAAGGAAGCGTGCTATCTTAAACGATTTATTTTAGAAGTGACCGGTAAGTCTGATACTGTTACCTTATTTAATGATATAGTCAGAGTGCACAAAGTTTAGTGCATAACCCGGTCCACCACGAGCGGACGAAACATATTGATACTAAGTATCACTTTATCAGAGAAAAGGTGTCTGACGGAATTATAGATATAAAATTTGTCAGATCTAACGTTAATTTTGCTGATATGCTAACAAAGCCACTAGGTAGGATTCTACATAAAAATTGTGTAGATGGGTTAGGTTTAAATTAGCGTTTTAGGTTTATATGTTTCTTTTGATAATGTGATATTTTTAGAGAGTTTTAATTAAGGGAGGATGTTGTAATATACATACTTTTTACTCTCTAGAAGTTGAATAAAGAACGTTGTTAAAAATTAAAATATGTAAGTCAACTATGTAACATGGCACTCCTTATAAAATATTCTATCCAACAATATATCTTTTACTGTTTATACCTTTAATTTACAACAAATAAAATTATTAAAAGATCTGTCTATGACTAGTTTTATCGTTACATTGTTAATCAATAAAACTTTTAAATCCATCATGGTTATTAACACTAAAGTTATTTACAACGGGATATTTACCATGATTTGAGTTTTTAGCTTTCTAATATTCTCAAAAAACTCAAATCATGGTAAATATCCCGTTGTAAATGACTTTATTGTTACTCAAGCTAATTCTCAAAGCAAAACCAAGAGGTAGTTTGAGTAGAGATAGATATACATACCTTTGTACGTCACTGGCCTCTTAGTGCGTCTACTCTCGTACTCCTCGACTCAAGTACTCTCCTAAAAGAGGCAGCTAAAGCTTGCTACACACCAGGATAGTGGTCGAATATAAGCCGAAACCCTGTCAAGTGGTCTGGTGAGCGTCTGGTGACCAGTGGTTTGACGACGCTCTGGTGGCACCACAGAAGGAATGGGGTATCGATGGGTTGTATAATAAGTTGTTTGCCACTAGGTGGAGACCCAAACATACTCCAACGCTTCTCAGAAAAATAGACTAAAATATTCAAAACACTGCCTAAAGCTATTGCATTTTGTAAAATTAATTACAAGAAATTGTATTGTTTATTTCATCTAGAATGTTTTTTACTAAAACTTTGCTAGGTTTACGGTTTGTGTTTTGTTTTTATCAAAATAATAAAGCTTTTTATCAAAATATTAAATAGATAGGATAAGGTAAGGTTTAATAAATATATCTGCCTGGAATTATTGATGTTTATTTTATGCAGCGATCACAAATCATCAATTTTGATACTTGTTATTTGCCCAGTAGGTGCCAATATGCCTATCACTCATACTAAGCGTGTAATTTGATTTAATTTAATTTCATGGTATTAAATTTAATTTGTACAAATTTAAATTAAATTAAATGTAGTAGGTAGACTAAAAATACTAACATATAATATAATATATCTTTCTGCTTCTAACAAATTATGAATCACAGTTATCTGAAATAATGAAATGATAATAATAATTTAAGATTCGTACCGCTAAGGTTTGGAACTCGTTACTTGTTTCTGTTTTTCCGACCAGCGAAAATCCCCTGTTTCTTTAAAACAAGAGAGTCTTCTACACCTTAGCATCTTAATCGTTACTTACTATCAGGTGAGATTGTGGTCATACGAAGGCTTTCATGAATAGATCACGAAAGGCTAAAACTTGCTCGTCTGCAATGAGCCTTAGGCGCTGTCTAAAATAGTTATCATACTCCTATGAAGTTATAACGTAGGTGTAACCACACTATAGGATTAGCTCAACTCTAAGGCACGTACAGACTGAAGTTATTATTTTAATAGACTATTACTTTGATCATCGTATTTAGAATAACGGCGTTGGGTGAAACAGTGTTGTGAGAGTTGGTAGTAACTTTGCCCAAACTATACGAAATAGTTTTAGAAAACGAAATAAGTACGGATGGAGTAATGGGAGGTCTTTGTCCACCCTGTGGGATCTAGCGGATTGATAAAATAATGTTGTAGAACTTGCAACGTGCCATTACAATAATTCAGTAGAGTGTGACATCATGACGCCTTAAAACTAACTTCTATTAAAAACGTATAAAAAAAATTCTGAGCGTCTGGTCGAAGCGACGCTTGACCCAAGAGCTGGTGAGTATCTGGCGCAGCGCATCAGCATTGCCATACAGCGGGACAATACAGCTAGCGTCTCGGGGCCGACTGGTATTGATATAGATCAGTTGAGCTACCTGTAGATTGTTTGCAACACTCAGCAGTTAGCTATTGTTTCAATTATAAATACGAGTTGTAATTAGTTTCATTTATTTGATTCTAATTTTCTTTGTTAATAAAGTCATCTAAACGTTTATTAGAATAAGGCATCTCCAGCTCCATTTTACTATGAAGATTTCTCTTATTATTAAAATCAAAGACATCTACAAAGATCGCTCAACATTTCAATCAACCATCTTATCCCAACTGCCCCCACTAACTTATAATAAACTTGTAGTCCGTAGGCATAATGCAGAGGGGTGGAGTCTCCCTTACTCGAATATTAGACAGTGTTGCGCGGGACAAAGCAGTGGAGTGGCCCTTGGAGAAGCCTTTGTTATCTGTGAGGCTGGTGATGTCTCTGCCTTATGGTGCAAGTTTCAGAAGATTCTCTCAAATAGAGTTATGCTTATAGTGCTTACGAAAGAGCTAGACACCATCTGCGGTTTGTGAATGAGTGAGTTTGATAAAAACAATACATTTCCTTATCTAATATTATTTATTTCAGTATTTTCTTCTCTATGAGCTTTAAGCAGGTATGTCAACTTTTGCGTTTGGATGGAATCGTCTAATTTATTAGCTTGTTTCCTACCTCATTTATTATTTACTAGATCCTGCCCGTGACTTCGCTTCCATTGTTTTCGAGATAAAAATAGTCTATTGATACATTATTGCAAGACAACAAGGATATAGTTAAACATTTTAAGGTTAACCATCGGAACTGAACTTAATTCTGAGATAAAACTAGCCTATAATTTTATTCATGTCAACCTAAATCAAAGAAAAATTTCAGCCTGCTTTGTTCAGCAGTTTTGGTGTGTAGAAGTAACAGATCTTCCATCTATACATTTATTTATTTATTTCGGAACACAATTAGCTAGAATTATATCTATAAGCTTTAATTAACAACGGAGAGATAATAATAGGTATTAACTTATAGAAAATATCATCTGTCTATCACTGATACCTACGTGTTTATAAAATAATAAAAATATTGGTGTGATAAAACGTTCTTTATTACTGGTAGAAATTTTAAGAAAACTAACATTACAGCTAAGCTTTACAAGGTGTATGTATACAAGAACAAAATTAAAAATTTAAGAAAACCCCTCCACAGATTTTCATGAAACATGGCCAAAAATACTCGGGATAAAATTATCTATGACACAAAAAAACAAAACGAAAATCGGTTCATCCGTTTGGGAGCTACGACACTACAGACAGATAAACAGCTGTCTGTGTATCTGCTCAGGTTCAGGTTATAAGTTTAACATGTCTGTACTAAACTTATAACCCCCCTCTCTTTTTGCGTCGGGGGTTAAAAACAAATATGACCAGCTTTTCATTGTTGTTTTATACATACGACGAATTTTAGGGTTAATTAGCCATGAGCAGCTGCTAATGGCTAATTAACCCTAAAATTCGTCGTTTCTTATAACTCACGCCAATGCAAGAACCGACAGGAAGCGCTGGTCTCTGTAAAACCACACAAGATTGCTTTTGTACAGCGACCGTGTGCTTCAAGTGCCTCAGAGACTTGTCTATGATTGTTCTAACATCAACGCTGTATTCACTTGAAATCGACTACGAAGCATTTTTAATACTTACCTGAAATTTGCTTATTCCGCGGCTTCCTTTACTAGGTAATTGGTATTTAAAAACAACTTCTTAAATTTTATGTTAACCCAGTAGGTCTTATTCAGTCTTAAGTACCTACCGTATTTTACTTTCACTATATATTAGTGTGATATTAAATCACATTAATATTATAAATACGATAGTTTCGATGGATATCCATCCATTCAAGCCATCCGGTCAAGGGCGGATCCAGCTGTCAAGTCAGGGGGGGTCATACAGTCAAGATCTAGTCAGGACGGCCTCCACTTTGATTAAAATAATTAATGTAATTAAATAGAAAACGTGGAAGGATTTTTTGTTTCCTTATCACAATCTTCTATCAAATCCAAAATCGACTGTGGAATTGTGACTGAACTGAACTGGTAATAACTACAAAAAAAACCGCGCTTGCATCCGGCTGGATGGATGTTTGTTATTTCTTCACGCCAAAACTACTGAACAAATTGATCAGAAATTGTAAATGTATAAAAGACTCTAGACCTGGAAACAAACATGGTATCAGTTCCCAGAGGTAACTTTAAACGTTTCCGTAGGAAATGCGTGCGAAGCCACGTTCAAAAAACTAGTCTTTCATATAACGATTTTGTCGTTACCAGAATCTGACCTAAACTGAAGAAGGAGTTCAAAATGTCCTTTACTCACATTTAATAGTTTTTAAAACTGAAAACGTAATGAGGTTATGCTCTACCTGAATTCCTCTAGAGAATCATCAATTGAAACCTATTATTATATAACTCCAACACCCGACCCAATCCGTAGCTAGTCTATTTCTGCGATTCTGAGCTGCCACAAAATATTCATATTCCAGCGCCTGATGCTAATTCCAATGTGCCCCGAATATAACTGAGATGCCTCTGTTATTTAAACAAGATACTGCCTACAAATCCAATTCACCCTTACCCTTATTAGAAGCGACTGACACCAGTCCCGATCAACAAAAGGGCACAGGCGAGCCACTGATTGGTTTATACATTTTAGTTATAACTAACAACCTGCCCTGGCTTCGCACGGGTAGCAGAGCAGATTAGTTTAGTTTAGATAGATAGATAGATAATACTTTGTTGTTCCACACAAAGACAAATAACAATACATATAAATGCTAAGAGTAGACTAAGTACAAACGCGGCGTTATCGCTATGAACGATCTCTTCCAGGCAACCTTATAGACGGTGGCACCCGAAAAAAAATAAAGTAATACTTACACTACATACTATAATACCTACATATAACCTACAAATAATATTAACTTACATAAACATAAAAATAAAGTTGTCTAATTTTGTAAGGATAGATAATGCTGATGAAGCAGTGATTTGGCACGTCTGATGTCCAGGGGGAGAGCATTCCTTAGACTGGTAGATTGTACAATGAAAGATTATTAGTTTAGTTAAGTTTAATAGATGCATGAGCTTAGAGTTGGCCGCAAATTAGGTCAACGAATCCGTACAAACAATACTAATAATCTGCATTCTGCCTTCTAGTGACAGCTTAGATAAAAAAAAAAAATATGTGTATAAACTAATTGTTGTAAACTAGTTGTGTAACTGTTTTATTATGTTAATGTAATTTTCTTCGTAGATACTTATATAGATAACAAATTCAATCAATAAACGAATTTAGATAGTACTCACATAAAAAAATTGCATAGAGTCGAGATAAAACTTAACAATATTCATTGAAGAATGGATGAAGTAACAAGTATTTGTGTTTGAAAATCGACAAGTTAATTTTAGGTTATGTACTTACTACGATATTGCTCATCTTTTCGGTACATAATAAAAAAACTAGAAAAAGAGCCATTAAAATTATATTGTTTTCATATAACTTGATTTTCATAAACCTAATTCTATTACTTTAAGTACGCGGTGCTCTATCGGTTTATTATAACAGGCATCGTTTTAGTTCAGCCAATATAAATAAAACCTTTATAATGATACACTTACCAAATAAACAAATAAAACTTCCTCGCCAGCTTTGTTTGTCAATAATAACATCAGATATTAAAACATCTTAAAAAAAAACAAACCAAACAATGTTTAACTGTTAAATAAAGTTCCATGTTTCCTTAACTTTCATATACTTAACATAAATGCTGTTTACCTATATAAGTTCACCAACACCACCCCTTTCTTTCATAATTTTAGTACCTATTTAGTTTACCTAAGATAATCTGTAATATTTAAGTATGATTGTTTGTTATCCCTAAGAGGTAAGAATAAAAAATAAAAATGAATTAAAATAACTCCATTGGTGAAAACCATAAAAATCCTTCGGTAGGTAGTTTTTAGATCATCGCGTTCAGACAGACAGACAGAAAGATCCGACGACGGGGGACTTTATTTTATTATATAGTGATTGTCACAGATTTATATAGCGAAATTGGGTCAGACAATTGGAACCTGTCAATTAATGAAAAGTCCGTGAGAAGCAGAAGTATTCCCAATCTGATGAAAATGAGCTTTTCCTTTGAAGTGGGATTTTTCTTGTGGATTTTTATTACGAGTAGATTGAACTGGCTTTGGTAATCAACTTTGCATTTTGATTTTTTTCGAAACTATCCCACTTTTGATTGGTTGCCGTTGTACTGCAAAAGAGTTGTTGTTGAACGACACATTATTATTTATTATATTTCACACATTATTATATTTATGAGGATTAGAAATATATTTATTAATTTAAAAATTAAATAGTACTAACCGCTGGTGCTGTTTGTTACAAACAATGTAGAGGTAGCTCAACTGATCTTAATCAATAACAGGTAGTAGCATCCCTAAGACGCTGGCTGTATTATATTTAATAACGTACTTCCTACTAATATTGTAAAGGGCAAAGTTTGCCTCTGTGATGATATTTAACCGAAAACAACATCAAAACTACTGAATGGATTGGGCTGAAATTTTGCACACGTAAAGATTTGGACCTAGAATAAAATATACGCAATTTTCTCCCACACACACACACACACACACACACACACACACACACACACACACACACACACACACACACACACACACACACACAGAGGTAACCTTGTTATGTAAGTATATTACTAGATCAGTTACTTTCTTATGTTTTAAGATGGAACATAATTATTTTGTCAGTGGAGGAGGGCGCTGACTCTGCTACACAGTTTTTAACTTTTGCCGTAGTCAGCCCACAATTGTACTCTGTACTATTTATTCTGTTCCTAATAAAGATTTTAGTGTTTTTGTATATAGTATTTCTATTCCAAGAATGCATGCCAAGCCGCAGATAGAAGCTAGTGTTTTTATAAAGAAAAGATACGCTGTGTAGATTTACAACTTACTTAGTATATATCTAAGTATCTATATAATCTATAGCATCAGTATAATCTATAGCAAGACAGTCCCCTGAACAAAAGAAACAAAACAAAGTTTCCCATTAGGCTGGTCGTGGGTCATTTCAAGAATCACTTTCAGAATTCTAAGGTAAATAATGGGACGAGCATGCAAATAGAGAGGCCACAGGTGACCCGTTGGCATTTGGGTCATACTGTCCAAAATAAACATTGGCCTAATTTATGCACATCACGGGTGAAGGAGTCAGAGAACCTACCTATCTGAGGTTCTCGGGAACTATGCTGAAACTATTGTCGTTGCAAGCGTTCGCGTTAATAACACTACCTAAGAGCAGTGTAGTGTATGTCCAGGTAATATAATAAAAGCCATGGTCTACTTTAGTCATTTCGTAGGTCAAGATGTTGCTAATCATCTGTCAGTGTCACTGCAGTAAAAAAAATCCGTCATCTTACAGACGTTGATACTTCTAGACTAGTCTATTTCAGCTACTTCCATAGTGATTGACCTTTTCTAAGTGTACATTTTTTGTATTTATGGAAATAAAGAGTTTTTGATTTGATTTGATTTGACTTGTCAGACGGACATAGCCGAGAGAGCGAGAATCCGGATTGACTGAGGAACGGATGCCTACTGAAGAATGAGGTGCAGCTCACAAAATGCCTTGGCTGTGGCGAGCTGATGTATCCCTTATCGTGTATACTATCGGTCATCGGAACCTATAAACACCATATCAGGTCACAAATAATAACGAAATCCAAATCAGTCTTTTCATTTGGGAGCTACGAACCTACGTCAAAAATACACAGTAACCCTTTTTTATTAGGGTTAGAAATATTATTTATATTCTTTTGAAGAATCGAAGCCATAGCGGTGCCTACGACTTCAATTTTCAACTTATATAAAATCGTTACTTACCAATATGTTTCAAGTACTACTGTTTGGTAAATTTAGGTTAGATAAAGGTATTATTAGAACTCATATTCAATATGTAGGATGTTAAGTAGGTTATATATTACAGAAACAGCTTTAACTGCAGGACCATTAAGTTTCCGAACGTAGCTCTGCGGTAACAATACAAGTTTCGAGACTGTCCAGCTCATAAACCGAACTATGCCGAACTGGAAACATGGAAAACACTCTTGGTGGTTCTCAGTACGAGGTTATTAACATACGTAACGACTCACCAGCCTGGCTGAGTAGATGCTTTGGTCTGACTGTGCCAAATGGTGTAGTGCCATATTTGTGTTTACATAATAGAGTTTTATGTCATGTTTGGCAAAGAGAATGAAGCATTTTCCGAAAGAAAACAAATCGTTTTTTATCCTAGAACTCGATGGATTGCGCAAGAATTTTATTTCATCTATGCCGTCCTCTGCATTGACAAGAAAAATCGGGGTTCCTTTTGTTTCTTATTTAAAAAATAATGAGACGTTTTACAAAAAAGAAAAAAATATCTCACAAGTCAAAAAAGGGCAGGGACCTTTCGCGGAAGAATACAGGTTGTCCTGGGATGTCATGTCAAACCATGCACAGTCTATGTAGAGTAGAATGTATAGGGTTTATGCCATTTTAATTTGATGGGATCAAACTCAAGCGCCATCTTTTCAGTCTGGTCGAACAATTTATTCACATAAGAAAGCGCCTACTTAACATATTTATCAGCTTAAAAATACCAGCATAAAATTGCTAACCCGTAAAAATACATCATGGTGCAAGATCCTTTTGGAGTGGAGACCATGGAGGAAACAAAGACTGGTGGGACGGCCACAAATGAGATGAAATAACGACATCAAAAAGATAGCGGGCAGCAACGGACATTATCTACCCAAAGTAGTAGAAAATAGAAGAGTTTGAAGGAAGCTTATACCAGTCGACAAGGGCTAGAAAGAAGAAGAAAAAGAAGAGTTGATAAACATAACAATAACAAATAAATACAAACATCTTCCGTAAGGTTAAATGTTAAATTGTTTCTGAAAAGTTTGTTTGTTATCTTTAGGAAGTATACAATACTGTCTCAACTTTGATAATTACGTTTCCACCTACGTAGATGAAATTAAAGCAACACACAAGTCTCAGGTTTCCATTTTGTATTTCCGACTTGGCCACTAAAATCCACGCGTTATCAGAAAGGAAATAATACGTACCTAGATACAATACTGAATAATACGGGCCGTATTACGAAAGCATGCTTAATCGTCATCTAAATATGTTTGAGTAACGCTTTTCTATGGCATTAACGTCACTCCAGCATGGACCGTAATCATAACAAGTTTATTTGCAAGAATACAAAATTCAGATACATACAAATTGTCAGATCTAATAACTATTTTAGTAAGTATTCAGTCTGCACGCAGGCGTGCAAATATTATGTGAGTCATATTATACCCTGGGCATGCGGGTTGGGGATCGCAGTCCGGTTGTAGAAATGATCTGCAGGAGGCGCTGCTGCCCGCCCTCGGTGGATATCCCTTAGTCGCCTCTTACGACACCCGCGGGAAGAGTTGGGGTGGTGCAAATTCTAAGCGTGCTGGCACACGGCGAAAATAGACAAATTTCCCTCTTACAACATGCAGGCGAGAGGTAGTATCCTACAGTACTTGCAACTATCAAGGAGCCAAGACCTGTTTATTTAAAGTCAGTGTAAGTTTTCACTATAAAACAGTGTCCAAGTTTAGTAATCGTAGTAAATTATATGAATTAATTTCTATTTATGATAAAAACAGGAAAAGAGTGGCTTGTAACGAATAACCATGAGCATCTCGACGACCTAAGTGGCGCAGCGGGCGAGAGTCCGCCTGCGACGCAAGAGGTTGCGAGTTCGATTCCCGCCTCGGAACAAATTTGTGTACGATCTGCAGAAATTTGTTCCGTTGGTCTGGTTGTATTCTATGTATACTAAAAAAATATCTAGCTATGTATATAATGTATTAAATATATCAGTTATCTAGTACCCATAACACAAGCTTTGAGTAGCTTACTTTGGGGCTAGATGGTGCTGTGTGGATTGTCCAGCATTATTTATTTATTTATTATTTATATTATTTATCTCGAGTGGTAGTTTCGTTACATGCGTGCTAGAGCCTCCATCTATCATACCTCACCATCCATCATGCTCATAAGAACATCATTATTCGGTCACAAAACGAGCATTTCCCAATATGTGGTTTATACAGATGATGGTGTGAAAGAGTATTATGTGTTGCATTGCAACCCCTTGGAAAGCACGTTGGTGGTGAGTGACGTTTTTTAAAACAAGATCCGTCAAGTGCGAGTGTAACTCGCGCGCCGAGAGTTTCGAACGTTTGTCAATTATACAATTATAATTTTTTAATGAAAACCTAAAATTAGTAGGTACCAACCAACATTTCAGATGGATCGCTCTGCATAGGTACTTTCAGCTTTTTCAAGATATTTCAAAAAGAATGTCAATTACGTGATTGACATTTTTGAAGTGAAAACTTCTTTAGCGGCGTTGAGCACTTTTTCTGTAATGGGTATAAAATCTTAAACTCGCGTCAGGACACGTGACCTGATCGAAAAAGCGTAAGACGGATGGAGAGTAGACAGCTATCACATTTTGAGTGGAGATTTCAACATAAACTTCGCAGACGATAAAAATCAACTATTAATTGAATTTTTAAATAATGAATTTGGTTTAACTATGTCGAATGATCGCAATCTTAGCACAACGAAATACAAAACTACTATTGATGCGGTCTTATTAGACATTTAAATAGGTTCGAATCAAAACTGTTCGTTTCTTACTTCAGCTACCATAAACCTATCGTATCAGTTTTAGAGATTGGCGATGATAGTTCTGGTAATGATGATGGTGAAAAAGTCGTTGAAATTATGGATGAAAGTTGATTTTTCGGAGAGATAAACTTTTAATGTAAAATAATTGTAATAGTTTTAAAGTGTTAAATTTTTAATGTAATATAAATTGTCATGTTTGTGTACGATAGCGCAATAAATGAATATTGTATTCTACCACATAAATGATAGTACTTTTATGCTGATAAAGCAATTGGTGCAAAATTATTCCCTAACCATTCCAAAATATCAAACATGCTCAACGTTAATAATCAAGTTTTCACTTCTGCCGGCACTCCCGGGTGCAACCCGTCTTTTTTTTGTTTTTGAGTAAAAGTATTTACTTTTTTGAAATGTAAAAACCTGAACACTTTTTGAAATCATATTTGATTGATACCTTCCATTTGATACACCACTCGGTGGGGAGTTCCCGTTTTGTAAACTACTCCCCCCTTTTTTTAACGCGACTTGGAATAACACAAAGGTTTTTTTTATCCTACAAATCACTTCCCATGGTATAGAAATAACCTCTACATGTTTTCATAGAAACAACGCGTGCTAGGCCGCGGGCAAAAACTATAGTCCTATGGATTTTAATATAATCAGAAGCTGAGTTACATGATTTAATTTTCAGAAAGCAAATGTAGAGTCAGTAAGAGGTTACTGTATACCAGTAGCCTTTTTGCAATTCACGTTTCTGAAAACAGCTGGTTTCAAAGTTCTTGTGTTAATTTTCACTTAATTATTTTTTCACTTTGGACCAGAATTCACAAGGGCGCTAGCTGCAGTCTCCGGCCATTCAATGCAGCGTTTTTGATAAAAAGAAGTTTGAAATTTGGTTCTGTCTGTCTGTGCTGTCGGAGCTCCCAAATGCATGAACTAATTTGGATTCTTTATTTAATTTGAAGTGCAACGAAATTGTTCTTCTTTTAATTTTTGCCGATAATTAGTGCAACTGATTTAAAGTTATGCTGGTTCCAAGTAAATTTGTCTTTGGACTTTTTCGATATTCCTAAAATTAGCTTTTTAGTACAAAAAATATATAATTTATATAGTTACCTACCTGATTTTACAAGTTTGATTTATGTTTCCAATAATATATATTTCTTTTCGGTATAGCTGGATGGAATTGAGTGATGGTTTTATAACTAAACCAGCAATTTTCATCTCAATTAAACCGTGTAATAGGTAAATCGTTTTGCATCAATGTTTTTATAAATGTGTTTGCTGTATCATCTAGCTTGAACGTCTTTGAAACGATAAATTAAAATAAATATGTTTTATTTGGACAACTTAGTCTATTTTGTTCGTGGGCTAGAGGGGTTAGCAGGTAAATAAATATTTAACAGGAATTTATTAAGTATTAACAAAGTTTCAGATTGGCTGCCAACCATCGCTTCTTGTCATATGAATGTAAACAGAGTACATCTAAATGGACTCGCCAGTTTCGTTGGTCCGGGAACGTGCTCGCAAAAACGACATTTTTAATTTTTAACCGTGCTATGCACCCTAAAATTATACAAAGAGCTACATTTGTCCCTTATTTTAACAGGAAAAGGAAAAAAGCCCTTTAAAGGAAAATTATTAAGTATTAGAATAAAAGAGAAATATATATGTTGGAAGCACCTGTGTATTTCAGAGCTTAGTATAATACCTATAGTCTGCGTAGAAATACAAGGACCAAAAAAAAGAACTTGAGCCCGTTTGTTCTTGGAAAGACGAGTTTGGTAAAATCAGATAGATAAGTAAAATCTAGACTAGTTTGATATACAGAAAATAATCCTTTTATCTTTTTTCTTCTACGAAAGGTATTAAACTAAAACATTTTTATTTACTTTAATATGGGATAGCCCATCCTAGAAGAAAAATGGCATCAATATAGCTAAACCATACTAGCTAAATAGATAGTAGGTATGGGTTTGCACAGTAACAAAATACAAAAAAGTTTTCGTTTATATCGTTTAGCTTTCACAGTCGTACTTCTAAAATGCACTCAAAATCATTCGAACTATAATAATTTCATATGAAACTATTGGATCGCTGTCCGCCTGTAGAAAATAGTTACTCTCGCTTCAAGGCGCTAAATGTATGGAGAGGAAACGAAAACGAGAGTAGTTTTCGTAAATTATGCATAACCCATACTAAGGATACTGGTCTCTTCTAGAAAATTAACATCTAGGTGTCCACTAATTTCGGATCGGGGGTGTTGAAAATTAAATTAAAATAAACATAATTAAACAGTATGCTACATTCGAAAGATCCGAAATACCCGTGTTTAAGGGAAATTAGCCAACGCCCTGTTAATACCGGATTTGGACCAAATTTTCTTTACTAATAAAAAAGTTAATACGGTGCAAAGTTTCAACTTCTCTCAACACCACTATTGTGTAGCTACTGCTTTATTTCTTTATATTTTATCTAATGAATTCAGGAGGGATAAAAAGTTTCACTTAGCCAAGGTTTAAAAGACTTAGGTAACATTTCATTTTTATTAATAACGGTAGAAAAGTAAACGTTTTTGTTTTAATGTCGGGTCACTTTGTTAATTAGAACATAAGCATATAAAATTAATTTCAGGTTTGGATGGTACGTTAAAAAAAACATTTTTGTTATTAGCTGAGTTAACCCTGATAGGTAAATAAGTGAATTTACTTTTTCGACCATTGTATCATTGTTTTTCTGTACATCTGTGCACAAGGATGAAACGTGCCTTTATAGTAAGGTTTAATATTAAAAAAAACTTTTTTAAATACAAGCTTTTAATGCATTGTTATCCAAACTAAACGTGTATAAAAATTTCAGATCAATCGGTTGAAGATTATCTGCTTCAAAATTGAGTTGCAAGATTCCACCCCTACAAACATAGTAACCTACATTGTAAGTTAAATAATAGCTGTAAAAATACGTACCCACAGTCGAATTAAAAACCTCCTCCATTTTTTAAGTCTGTTAAGAATAACAAAAATCAATCGTTTTTCTTTTATTATTTTATGGTAAGTATCCCTTTATGCCCCTGGAAAACAAAACACATTCTATCTTAACAAACTTTTTTGACGACCTCTGTGGCGCGGCGGGCAAAGGTTCGCCTGCGACGCAGGAGGTTGTGGGTTCGATTCCCGCCTCGGGACAAATGTTTGTACGATCTGCAAATATTTGTTGCGGGTGTTCTGGATATTTGTATGTACAATAAAAATTTATATCTATGTAATTTATTTATTTATTTTTTGAAAAAAAAAAAAAAAAAAAAAAAACTGTCAGCTTGCTAACTTATCTTTGCTTGAATTTTTTCAGAAAAAGTTTTTCTGCGGCTTTTGCGGAGCTTTGAAGCTCTAGGGCCGGCGGTCCACCACCTAGCGCGCATCAGGTATTGTTTTCCAGGTCGGGGACAACCTCAGCGCAACATAAATTGAAAAGGTGGATTCTCTCTTTGTAGTTTGTTTACGTTGGTTTTGACAGAAGCTTATTCTTTGTTATTTTTCTGTCTACAGTAAGGAGGGCGCTTGCCGTGGAGCCCGGGCTACCACGCGTGCGCCAGCCGCTGTCATCCTGTTAGTTTATTTAGATTTGTAAGAATTTTATTTACATTTATAACTTTTAATTATTGTGATGATACAATGCACGCAACCGTTGATTGCAATTAGGAATGTGACGGAGACCCATCCCATCGTGTCTGTGCAGCCTCTCTTAGAGTGCACACAATGTCCCCGGGCTCGCTTTTTCAAGGGACAGAGAGGCCTCAAAATTCATAAAGCAAGAATGCATAAGGACCCCAATATCCCGTTGTCTGCTCCGGTTGCAGTAGCGGTAGATATTTTGACGCAAAATTCGGATTATGTGGCTGACACACGCCCTTTTTGGAAAGTTCTGAGTGAGTACAAAACTACTACCCCTATTTTTAAGCGTATTCCTCGAGGTGCCCGCATCTCTGTCGCTTCCGCTCTCTCAGAGGCCATTAGGAATGCTGTAACAAAAAACACCAAGCGAGCTTGGGAGCATTTACTAGTATTCCCTTACAGTGTACTGCATGTAAAAAAAGATTTGGCGAACAAATCTTCAATGACGGTTAGGATAAAACAAAATTGTGTGAGGTACACTGCTCGCGAAGGTCAGCCTATTTTAATTGTTGATCAGGACACACAACAAAATTCAAAAACTAAAAACCATTATCTGAGTCTACTATCTACAGACTTGTTGAGAGTAAACTCAGTGATGGTGATATCAAAGGTGCCTCTCGCATTCTTTTTTCAAGTGACACGATGGCACCAAATGACGATGCTACCCTCATATCTCTTGAGAGTAAGCATCCACCCGCAGGGGCCAATATTCGACTCCCCGATCCACCGGAAGAGAGTGATGTCGCTGTGGGCACGACCAGCCAGGACGTGCTTAAAGCTGTCATATCATTCCAGAGTGGCTCTGCCGGTGGCCTGGATGCTGTGACTCCACAGCATCTAAAAGATCTTCTGTCTGGCGGGTCTGGCCATGCAGGTGAAGTCCTTCTGGAAGATCTGACATCTCTAATCAACCTGATGTTGTCAGGCCGAGTCAACAGCGAGATCACTGAACTCCTTTACGGTGCGAATCTTTGTGCCCTTAAAAAGAAGGATGGCGGAATTAGACCCATAGCTGTGGGCACAACCTACCGCCGCCTTGCGGCTAAAGTCTGCTGTCGGAAAGAAGCCGACTATCTAGGCGACTATTTCCGACCAATTCAGCTAGGCTTTGGTTCGCGAGGCGGTTGTGAGGCCGCAGTACATTCCCTTCGTACATTTTTAGACCAAAATTATGGGGAGGTAATACTGAAGGTTGACGTCAAAAACGCCTTCAATTCCGTAGACAGGGGCGCCTTGCTAAAAGAAATTAAATACAAAATTCCAGAAATTTACCCTTTCCTTTGGCAATGTTATGGTTCACCGTCAAAATTAATTTACAGGAACAAAGTAATTTCGTCCGCAGTTGGCTGTCAGCAGGGCGACCCTCTTGGTCCGGCCATATTTAGCCTTGCCATCCAACCAATCATTCAACGTCTCCAATCCAAGCTCAATGTTTGGTATTTGGATGATGGAACATTAGGTGGAGAGGTGAACACAGTTTTTGATGATCTAAAAATCATCACAGACGAATTTCAAAAAATAGGTTTGGAATTAAATTTTTCAAAATGCGAGCTTTTTATTTCGGATTCTTGTGTAGACAAAAACAATATCATTGGAAAATTCAATAGTTTCCCTATCAATAATTTATTTTATAAATTTTTTATAATTTATTTTTTATATTTTTTTATTTTTTTTTTTTATTTTTTTTTATTTTTTTATTTTTTTTTTTTATTTTATAAATTTTTTATAAAAAAAATTTTATAATTTTTTTTTTTTCAATAGTTTAGTTCCCCAACATTACAGTTGTAGATAAATGTTCACTTCGACTACTTGGTTCACCAATTCTTGATGAGTCTTTTCAGTCATTTGTAGATGAGAAAATTCAAAATTTCAATAAAACTTCGGACAGATTGCTCAAAATTAATAGTCATATGGCTTTTACAATTATTCGGTTCTGTCTATTTGTACCTAAATTTACGTATTCTTTGAGATGTAGTCAACTGTGGAAACACAGCGAGCTCTTGGAAGGCTTAGACAACATAATAAAGAATACTTTATCATCGGTTTTGAATATTGATTTAGATGACAAGGCATGGTCGCAGGCCTCCCTGCCTGTCAAATTGGGAGGCTTAGGTATACGCAAAATTTCAAGTGTAGCCCTGCCAGCGTTCATGTCTTCTGTCTACAGCACTAGTTCTTTAGTTGACAAAATTTTAAAGCCTTCTCGTTTGGTCCCGCCTGGAATGTCATTAAAAATTTCATTTTTAGACGAAGCTCGAACGGCTTGGCATAATGCTTGCCCCGATGCTGCTCCCCCAAAATCACTTTTGTCCCAACGGCAATGGGACGGGCCTCTGTGTGAGTTGACACGGAATTGTTTGTTACAAACGTGCTCCAGCTCTGCGGATCGTGCCCGCCTCCTGGCCGTTTCTAAATGGGAGTCAGGACATTGGTTGCAAGCATTTCCTTCATATAACACTGGTACTTTATTGGATCCCGTAACTTTCCGTATCGCAACATGTCTTCGGTTGGGTGCAAGGTGTTGCGCGCCTCATCAATGCCAGTGCGGTACTGCTGTCGAACAGCTTGGTCATCACGGATTATCGTGTACTAGGGCAGCCGGTCGGATATCTCGCCACGCCAGCCTTAACGACATCATCCGGCGGGCCTTTGTCACCGCTAACGTACCAGCTATTCTCGAACCGAATGGTCTGTTACGTGACGATGGTAAAAGGCCCGACGGTATGACACTAGTCCCATGGGAGTTGGGGAGGCCCATTGTGTGGGACGCTACATGCGTCGACACACTTGCGCCTTCCCATCTTCCGAGGACATCCGTGAGGGCAGGCGCGGCGGCAGATTTGGCCGAAGATCTCAAGAGGCGCAAATATGCAGGTCTCGACAGAGCCTACACATTTGCTCCTCTTGGAGTCGAGACCCTAGGTCCGTGGGGTACCGAGGCTCTTCGGGTTTTCAAAAAATTATCTGAGCGTCTGGTCGAAGCGACGCGTGACCCGAGAGCTGGTCAGTATCTGGCACAGCGCATCAGCATTGCCATACAGCGGGGCAATGCAGCCAGCGTCTTGGGGACGCTTCCGACTGGTATTGATATGGATCAGTTGAGCTACCTGTAGATTGTTTGCAACAGTCTGCAGTTAGCTCAATTGTTTCAATTGTAAATACTAATTATATTATAATTTTCTTTGTGAATAAAGGCTTCTGCCAATTTTAATGTAATTTATTGTACTATGTATATCAGTCATCTAGTACCCAATTATTATTTATAATTAAAAAAGACGCGACATGACTTTTCAAATTGACACTTACGTCGTGACGTACATAAGTGTAACGTAACCGATGCGTTGGTTCGGATGTAGTATAGGGCCACCATACTCTGGCCATAATGGAACTGGAATGATACCATAACCCTCAAATAGCGCTGCTTTTTTCCATCACCAGATTTGCTTGATCAGTATTATAAAGCTATATCATGAAGGTACAAGAATATGAGAAATCAAATAATATCGCGAAAATTTTCGACTTCGGGACTTCAAGAAATTGCCCTGAGTGTGGGGTTACGCACTATAATAACAAAAAACCTTAGATTTAAGCAACGCGACACCTCTCGTCAAAAGAACTAAATTTTACTTTAGACTTTGAACAGGATTGGATAAACTTAAATGTTTCCCCTGTAGGTGGAGCTAACAGCGCTAGAGTCCGTAGGAAGTTGCAGGATGCGGATCCAAGTCCCGTCGATGTAGGAAAAAAAATTGCGATATTATTTGATTTCTTAGAAATTACAATGAGTGTGGGATGACGCACCCCTCCGATACAGTATTTCAACTGAGTCGTTCAACTAGTTGTACAAATAATACACTACTGTATCATTAGTCCAACTGTATTATTAGTATTATTTGTACAACTGGTGCATATCTATGTTAATTGTCTAGCATATCAATATGTCTACTTGCACTATAATATCAAAAAACCTAAGAATAGTAGGTTACTAGCGGGGCACGGTACCCGCGGTATCACCGCGGGTACCGTGATGTTACTTGCGGTGGATAAGTTAGTTCATACCGCGAGGACACGGCACTTTTTACGGTTTTAGAAATTTGTTTCTCAAAAGAATATACATTCACATATAGAGAAATACAGTATTATCTTAATTAAACATGCAGAGGGTTTAAAAGTAAACTTAATCCAGGTACCAAATTTCATCGAAATCCGTTCAGCCGCTTCAGTGTGAAGGGTTAACAAACATACACACATACAACACGTACTCACAATTTTCCATTTATAAATTAGTGTGATCTATCTTTACACATACAACTGCATACGGGTACAATAATGAAATCCTTCGAAATTTCAAAACAATAATAATGGTGTAAGAATACGAGTAAAAGAACACGATTATGGAGAAAAAATGTGCCAATAAAAAATAAAAATAAAAAAATCACCTCCTTTTGGCTTAGTACACTCTTTCCGTGGCACCCTGTATAACAAAAATTTGTTTCATCAACTGTCTACAACGAATGTTCTACGACTTTTAGAGAAGATCTACGAAATTCGTAGCATCGTAGCAGCAATGGGTTCGTAGCACGTTGGTCTAGATTTTTAAGTATTTTCTCCTCGACAGCTTATAATGGTCCACTGCTGGACGCAGGCCTCCCCTTGATAAGCGCCTTATTGACTTTTATCTCCTGGGGGGGTAATGCCCATAATACCCACGCTGGGCATGCGGGTTTTGGATCGCAGTTCTGTGGTAGAATTGATCTGCAGGAAGCGCTGCTACCAGGTCCCGGTTCATATCCCTTAGTCGTCTCTTACGACACCCGCGGGAAGAGATGGGGAAGTATTTTCTAGAGATCTTCAAATATAGATAAAATACCTACGTAAATAACGCAGGTATTTACTACGTAAATACGTAATAATCAGCCTATAATAGTCCACTGCTGGACATAGGTCTCCCCTAATGAGCGCCATAGCGCCCTGTCTTCAGCTTGCCGCATCCAGCATCTGCCTGCGTCTTTCGCAGATCGTCATCCTACACTACGGCGTCCTACACTACGTTTGCCGAGTCGTGGTCTCCACTCAAGAACACGTTTGCCCCAGCGGTTGTCAGTTCTTCGCGAGATGTGGTCGGCCCACTGCCACCTCGATAGCTTTGGTAAAAACTTTGGCAAATAAAACACGTATTATATAAAAATTTATATAAAATTAATTATATAAAATATATATTATATTAGGCACGATTCCGCAAAAAAGTCTTAGTTACTTAAGGTTCTAATTTTTATCTCGAAAAATTGCGTGCGAAGTCGCAGGCAGAAGTTAGTAATGACTAGTTCTCAATATCTTACTACTGTTTTATTTGATCATACAAAAATATTTTCGAAAGCTCGAAAACTCACAAATACAAAATGATGTGTCGAAAAAATTATGTTTTATCATTCACAATGAAATGTTTCCTTTCAACGTTAGCATTTGATGTTTTCCAAGAACGTAATATCTTGAAAATCTTTTTGAATAAACCAGAATTATGGTAAACAGACACGGATAAAATTTGTAGAACGTTTCACACGAACTAACTCAACATTTCCGTTTTTGTTCATAAATTCTTACCTTTTGTTATTTTTCCACACACCCGGATGCCCTTTCCACAATGAGTCATACGTAAGTACCTACACACAGCGCTATTAAAAATTACACCCTCACCCAATAAAAGGAACAAAAGGTGTCAAAAGAATACAAATACTAACCCCTAAATGTAGCACATATCACTAAACAAAGCGAAAAATAATTTCCTACTCATGTGCTTAAAGAAAACTCAAAGCTCGCAATACAGTGATGCTTCCGGTCGGAATTGCTGTAGTAGAAACAAATCAAGCGAGCAATGTACAGTAGACAAAGCGTTAAGTGAGAAGAAGCTTTGCGCATGTATAGAACTTAGTGCAACAGATAATTTTTCGGAAGGCCCTAAATTCAGTTGACTCTTGGCGTTCGTGGCGTTCGGACGTCTAACGAGACGCTCTCCCCAGTTCTTGCCCAAGTTAGACCAGCCGCGGTGCGTTCGAAAGGAACTTTTCAGTTTTTTATGGTGGAACTTTTGTTTATGGACTGCTTGCTTTTGGTAAGTGCTTGATAAAAAGTTTTAATAGAATAAGTTTGTTATTTTTAAGGACGGACATTTTATGGGTAATTATTTTTTTAGAAAGTTGCGGACGCTTTGTTTTAAAGGGGATCTTTATGCTTGGTTAACTGGATTTTATTTGGTATTTTTTTAGGAGTCTTGTTTTTGTGAGTGGACGTTACGTAATGAATGAACATTAGATTCGATAGATTGGTGACAAAGAAATAATGTTATCCATAATCTAGGACAAAGTATCGCAGATCTTCAATGACCGTAAGTAATGGTTTTACCTGGCTTAACTTGACGTTTAAGAAAAAATAACATTTAATGGAAGGAAAAGAAAGAAATTCTATTTATTGGCTAACCAATTCACATCAATAAAACCTTAAATAAAAAAAGTGTTTCCACCATGTGACAGGACCTTTCACAGCTCAGCTTTTATGTTGCGCTGTTTTTCTGGGTTTTAATTTTTAAACTCTTTAATGAAAATAAGAGGAACCTTATCATATTCTCGCCCGTACTGATTTAGATTGACGACTTTTTATCTTCCTTATCTTTTTACCTTCGTTTGACCTATATTGGTCCACTGCTGGACGCAGGCCTACCCCTCATACGCGCTTTATTGGCTTTTATCTCATGGGGGTAGTGCCCATAATCCACACGCTGGGCACGCGGGTTGGGGATCCCAGTTCAGTGGCAGAATTGTTCTGCAGGAGGCGCTGCTGCCCGTCCCACGGTGGATATCCCTTAGTCACCTCTAACGACACCCGTGGGAAGAGTTGGGGTGGTGCAAATTCTAAGCCGGCACCACACGGTCATTTGACTTCAGTCTCAGTTATTAGACTACTCCGGAATTAATCCTCATGGATGAATCCGTAAAATTATCCTTGATTCCGCATTCAGGATGTAATGCCACATCAACGGGTGTGTCTGGCAGCGGGATCTTGAAAACTATCGCCGCGATATTTAATTTAGTTCATGAGCTTCATTGATACTTCTATATTAACAGAGAAAAGAAACAAATTGCTAAGAACTGAATTCCCAAGAGAGCGGGTGGTCTACCGAAGAACAAAATTAGAAAAAAAATCCTCGAATTCCCTTTTGCTGAGATTGCTCAGCTGCGAATAGTTGAGCAGTCAATGGGGCTTCCCTTTTGTGCAACTCATTTTGTTCCACATTGCTCAAATCAATAGTTATTAAAAAATCACACTTTCATTCCATGTAAAAAACGGGCGACAGATAAACTTTGATAAAAACTCTTCGTTTTATTTCCTCTCATTGATATTCACCTGACTCTGTGAGGACTGAAAACATGCAAATTATTTGTCATGCCGATTGACATCACACTGCACGGACCGACATGCTCTAAATATGCAATCGCCGAATTGAAGGTCTATTTTTATCTCTACCTGGTTCATGGACGAAACATTTTTTGTCCTTCATTCACTAGTCGTGGGGCGTCTCTTGATGATTTACAGACAACGGATTCTCAAATTTTTTGGTCTTCTGTCGCAATGCAATAAAGCGTTAACAGATGCAGTTGTTGTGCTGTATGGTGCCGGCTTAGAATTTGCACCACCCCAGCGCTTCTCGCGGGTGTCGTAAGAGGCGACTAAGGGATATCCACCGGGGTGGGCAGCAGCGCCTTCTGCAAAATAATTCTATCACCGAACTGCAATCCCTAACCAGCATACCCAGCGTGGATATTATGGGCATTATCCCCCATGAGCCTATATTGCTCCACTGCTGGACGCAGGCCTCCCCCTGATAAGCGGCTTATTGACTTTTATCTCATGGGGGGTAATGCCCATAATTCCGCTGGGTATGCGGGTTGGGGATCGCAGTTCGGTGGTAGAATTGTTCTGCAGGGGTCGCTGCTGCCCGCTCCCGGTGGATATCCCACAACACCCGCGGGAAGAATTGGGGTGGTGTAGATTCTAAGACGGCACCACACAGCACAGAATATTGTTTAGCTCATCTTCTTTAAGTATTTACACAAATGTTAGTTTTAATATGTAGCAGTTTCTTTCTGTGTATGTTGACACCTACACTGTGATCCTCAATACACCTGCCAAGCATGATGATTATAGGAGAATCTTTCTTGTTTGGGGAGCCATATTTAGCTGTGGATCCTTGTGTGCTGATGAGTGATATGCGGCCAGCAAAGACAGAAACATGGAAGTCTTTATATAATAAATAAATAATGCTGGATAATCCACACAGCATCATCTAGCCCAATTCGTATCACTGCGGGCATGATAGGCCGTTTGTGATCGCCACTTTGTGTATTGAGTTTCAAAGCAGCGGCGTTCATAATTCGCCACTAACCCTCGCAGCTGCTGGGAACAGTAGGATTTTCTTCGGGGTGGAGTCTCTTAGCTCGTCTGGGCTAAGCAGGTGCTTGCCCAGATAGATGCTACGTTTTTGCATCAGTGCTTTGCACTCTCCTAAAAAATGGAGAGGCATTTCCTCCGCCTCCTCACAGAACCTGCAGGATTGTGTGTCGCTTAACCCCAGATACATTATATTACATAGATAGATATTTTTATATATTGTGGGTAAAATAACCTTTCCGGCCGCGTGGTTCAACCACTTTGTCGACAATTTTGATTCCTTGCTGTCCGACATGTTGGATTATCTGCAGATCATGAAGTAGATATCTAAAAGTTTGAAGTAGGTACTTACTAGCGTGGCGCAGTAACCCAAAGAGGATTTTAGGTTCAAACAACAAAGATCTCCAGTTTTCCAGGTCCCTTGGCGTCAAGGTTTGAAGTCATCGATGTAAGTAAAATTTGGGAGATTGGGTATTAGTTTCTCGAAAGTGAAACGCTCAAATAAGGTCTAATTAGGTCCACCCACCTCAACCATGGTCGGACCAGCACAGCCAGCCTTCGTATTTCGCGTGCATATTGTTATCTCGGTCGCACTTCGGTCTAGGTACGTCTTTCCATCTTTGTTGTTCATTAGGTAGGCATAATGCAAAAAATTACAATTAACGTATCTCTGCGTTTAGTTGTAACACAACACAGGCTATTTATTGAGTTAGCTCTGGGAGAACGTACCATATCTACAGAATTTTACTTATCTCTGTGTTTAAAGTAAATAAATTTAAAAACCAATGCGCAATACCTGTTTTCCTCAATTTAATCATGTATTTATCGGGTTACATTCGTCATACGAAGTAAATCAGCACGCTTCATTCATTCTTCGGTAATTTTATCAGTCTGCTGGTTCAAATAATGAACAAACGAGGCGTTATTGATTACGTTAGCGAAATGGGAATGGATAACATGGCGATTATTTTGACAAAACAGACGCTTTTAGATGAGAAGCTAAGTTTTTTGTTTGTCATTTACTGATTTAAATATGAGCGAATGAAGAGAAAGGGTAAATGTTATGAAGCATGTAGTACATAACAATTTTTGTGCGGGGTCTCTTTTTATCTGATAACAGCGGAGAAAGAGTTATTAAGGACTTTATTAATGAACCACAATCACCCTGTAGAAGTCCCTCGTTAAGGGATGAAACGTTGGTATTCTTCCAACATACATTTGGTTCGTAGTTAACCCGCTTACATACATATTGGTCTTTGTGAATATTATTGTTTCAGTAACTATCACAACTATCACAAATTAATATCTTGTCATTAATATGAATTTTTAAAACATTTATTACACGCGACGCGCTGATTACAGCGCATTGCGTGTAATGTTTTTCACTAACTTATCGATGAAAAGGTAAGATATCAACTTTAAAAATTACGATGCTCATACCGACTAACTTTCACAATAGCTCAGTCCCCTGTCAAAGAACCTTTCAAATATCTGTACGAGACGGTATTGTACAGCACGACACATAATGCTCCTTCTCACACAACAGTCTCCAAATTACATTAGGTTTCGCAGAAATCTACTCGTTTTAAGAGGTTTTTGTATTTGACAGGAGAAAGGTGCTTTACTTGGGAGTAATTTAATTTGAGTAGTACTTGTTTGCTGGCAGGCTAAAGGTTTCTTCGTCGCTTCTTTAATTTGGTCTACATACCGAAGCGACAGAAATCAAAAATATCACTTTATTTTCGTGTCAGTGTATAGTTTTATAATTTGACCTTTTCTAAGTGTACATTTATTGTATTTATGGAAATAAAGAGTTTTTGATTTTGATTTTGATTTTGCTGGTATCTTCACAAATTGCTTGGTCGTTTTGGTGAAAAAAAAAGGTCTCTGAATCGAGACTTACCTATCTGCATATTTTTTTTTAAATAATTAGTCTATTAGATGTGTGAGCGAAGACATTACAATTTTGACAAACAATCCTATATGAATAAGGGGGTCGAAGCGATTGGCTTATTGCTGTCGTAATTGTCATCTTTATAAAAAAAATAGAAATTGTTTATTTCAGTTCAGACCCGTTGTGGTCCATATAAAACACAAAGTTACAAAATTTTAATACAGAGTAATAATACACACACAGAAAATACATTGTTTATTATAAATCTAATCTATCGGCCAGAAATTCCTTGTTGTGAAGTTTTTGAATTTATAATTAAGAAGTTTACATTATAAAATATTGAAAACGAAACGTTGATTCGGTCAAATGTTAACTGGACTAAATTTCATTTTAGCAAATTTAGTAAATTATAGGTCCGTCCATCCGACGTTATAACATGCAAACGATTTTGAAAACCATGAACGGTTAATCTACCATGCCATGATAACTGTAAAAGTACTATCTGCTTAAAAATGAGCAAATGACTAACTACAAATAAAATTACTTTGGTAGACTAACTATAGAAACTATGGTAGTGTCAAACTCACCCTGAAGAAATGAAACGTTGGTGTTCTTTCAACACAAACAAGGTTCATAGTTGACCCGCTTTCATTCATAATGTATCTAAGGCAAACGAATACCTAAACTTGAAATTGGACGTAAACTTTTTTGCTATTCATGAAGTTTTTCAGAGTTTCCTTCACATTAATATCATAGAGGGGAAGTTTGAATGGAAATTGTTTTGGTTTTCGGCACGGAACTAGAACTCTATTCATTTTCTTTTCCCAAATGACCAAGTTAGAAATAATAATACTTTTATTAATTTGAGCGACTTCTAGATTATTCGGAACCATCTGCTGTTCATAGTTTATAATGATAACATTTTAAGTAACAGGTTAAGTATATAACCTAAGCTGATAACCTTTAATTTATCTATTTCAACTGAAAATATTGGTTCCAATTTGTTTTGTAATCTTTAGCTGTATTATTCTTTGTTAAAAAATAAACTTCAAAAAAATATTAATCAATATTGTATTAGTTACATAACATATATATTAATTCTCTAAAGGTTAGGTTCTTTTAAGTTCTAATTTATACAGGGTTATTTGTAATAATAATAATATAATAAATAGACCGTAGCGCCGTTAGCTCCACCTACAGGGGAAACATTGAAGTTTATCCATTCCTGTTCAAAGACTAAAGTTACGTTTAGTTCGTTTGACGAGAAGTGTCGCGTTGCTCAAAATCGTAAAGGTTTTATTTTTATAGTGCGTAAGCCTCACACTCTGGCTAATTTCAGTGTGTAATTTGAGTGTGAGGCTTACGCACTATAAAAACAAAAACTTTAGACGTCTGTTAATACGCCAGGTTTTCGTCCTATTTCTTAGACTTGGTAGTTGGTGTTTCCTACAATCGTTCTTTAGAGAGGTTTTATTTAAGACTATTTTTTTGTAACAGAGGTGATTTCAAAAAGTATGAAATAATACCCGGCGTCTTCACAAACGTTATCGTGATGATGGGCAGAATCTGCACTTCACGCAATATCAGTGAATTAGCAATAACCCTGTATAAAGGGCTCAGAGTTCGTTTTTACCATGTTTACTGTTCTTAAATTGCCTGAAAAATCATTATTTTTACTTATGTATATAATAACCCAGAATATTAAGCATTTTTACTGAGAGACGAGATTTAGTATGACACTCTCTACATCATTTTCTTACTTTTCCCACTTATGGGACCACACAACATGTTTTCTTCTTCCATACACTTCTATCAGGCCATCTCAAAATTCACTCCTTAATCATCAACACTAATCGTTAGTTAGATCATAGTTCATTATACTTCCCGCACCCCTTTGTATAAATAGGGAAATAGGTAAAGAGTGTTTTTTAGAGAACTTCAAAAATAACTTCAAAATTAAACACGTCAAATGTTTGTGATATTGGCTTTATATAATCAACAATTTTATGCTACTAAATACCTAGTTAACAAAAGCTACAATATTAGTGAATATTATCATCGAGTGTTTTAACACTTTCTCAATAACGATCCATTTTGATTTATCTTGTATCGAGTTAAGTACCAGCTGTAAAATGTTTTTGATTAAATTGAGTCTTGAAAATAATAATCTACGATGAAGAGTGGTTGGAGTACTTTTAAATTAACTTAGGGATTAATTTTTCGTTTCAAGCACCTCATCTGTTGTTGCTTCCTTGTTCTATTCTTGTTCTCTATGTTTTTAATAAATAAATCGAGAGTGGATTACCACTCTCGATTTATTTATTAAAAACAATATTTATTTATTAAAGTCAATATGCCTAGCGCTCAATGAAATCATTAGATTTCATTGAGCGCTAGGCATATTGACTTGCAAATAATTATTTTTGCGTAGTTTTTACGTCGTTTATCGGTGATTTAATTGGAATTTCTGACCTAAATGATAAATAATTTTTTAATTATGAATGAACTCAGCATTTGAATCCATTGCTTGGATAATTTCAGCAAAAACAAAATGTACTAAGTTACCTCGTAGGTAGTACGAGGTAACTCAATCAACGATTCATGACAAAAATAGTCTAGTCTTTCAGATGAAAAGTTTGTCAAAAAACGACAAAGTTAGAGTATCTTCAAAAACAATAAAATTAAAAATCTTCTCTTTTTTGAAGTCGCTCAAAAAAGAGACGACTTCAGTAACTCTACCTACTCAAACCAATTTGAACCCAAACTTGTCCAAACTAGAACGCAGAGTTAGTAGGTACACCTAAAGGAGAAGTGATTTGACCAGCTCGAGCCAGGATTGGCCTAATTAATCCCACTTCTAAATATCCCAATTCGCAGGCCATTAATCTTTTGTATTTCTATCTAATTCCTACTTCTAACTTGACTGTAATAAATCAAGTAAGCAAACACTTGAATCTCTGCCTGTTTGGACACTTTGAACATAAATAAATTCAAAGTTTCTTGAACGAGATTCGATAGGAGTTTGTACGGTTTTTAAGTATTGTTAAAAACTTTTGGTTCAAAACTCCTTTGACGAAGAAGAAAGTTTGTGTCAAAATGACAAAATACCCTAATTTTATGGCAAGGAAAAATGATAGCGACTATAGGGATTACTTATCCATTATTTATTTCGATTTCAATAACAAGTCACCACTTTCAAAGTTACAACGAAGCAGAAGGTGATTAGTTTCAAGGTTGAACTTTACGAGGGAGGCTCATCATGTAGTTCGTAGCTTAGCTTACGGCTATGTTATTGATTTCAGATCATGAAAACAAAGGTTGTTGACTGTAGACTGTGAATCGGTAAACTTCGGACGTCCTCCGGTCATTTCCTCCGTGTTGATTATCTCCGAAAGTCTGTAGGTAGACTGATGCTGGATGCGACAAGCTGAGTGAGCTGAGGGCTTTATGGCGCTCATACACCTTTGTCATGGACACTCTGTTCTGCCATTCGAAAGCGGATGTCTTAGATGATATATTTTGTTTACGTGCCTAGTAGTAGGCAGCATTATAATTATTATATACCATGTTAGGTTGGTTAGTAAAATTCCAATATTACCAACCTACAGAAAATTAATCTAACGGCGACGCTAACAACGCAAGTTACGTTTTAACACGTTGACAAACGTAAAGGGAATCCACAAAGGGTTCACTGTCGTAACTATGTAAATTAGGACCTCAAATACATTAATTATTAACTAGTACAGTATAGCCTCAGGCACAGTATACGGGTCGAAGCTTACTTACATAACATAGCGACTTGGTCACATAGCTCTTACTATGTGACCGATCCGGTATCTGGGCACACTGATTACCTGAATGTAAGCTGCCCTACCGTGTGCCGACTTGCTTTGTTCATTTACTTGGTTGATATTTAGTTTGGCTGGGTGGCTAGCTACAGACATCTTGGTATTCCCTCTTATTGTAGTAAACTGAAATGTGAAAAATCCTTAAATTTTGAGAAACTTTTTATACGCGCAGCGTCTTTTTCTCGTAGTCTCCCTTTTTCATGGCTATGGATGCATGTTAGATTGCAGCCAAAAAGGAAAACAATATTTCTCAGTCAGTTTAAATCGTACCCATCATTATGAGAAAATTAGCAGTCTATGGTCATCACGTAACAGAAACCTTAAAATATGCGCATTATCCCAGGATCTGATGTTTCAAATTTCAACAAGAAACTATACCAATTTTTTATCACAAGTATCCTCGATTCCTCACTTTTACTTAATAAGAGTTTTGAATCGCAAGAAACTGCGAGCTGACGGCTTGCATAGCCTATAGGAACAACTGTGGCAAGCCGTCATGACCCTATACTGTGAACTAAAATTCTCATAACTCAAATCGGCAGCTGACATTTGCAACTTCGTACATAAAGTCTCGACTCAATTATGACCCAGTGGGAATTAATCTGTTTAATTTATTGTTCTCAGCTCGTAAAGTTAAGTTAGTTCATTGGAACAGATTGTTGGGTGCTTGGCCGCAACGTTACGGGATCATAATGATCGGTCAACTGGATTGTTCAACTTGTTGGTTTGTTTTGCAAATAGAAACCAATCGCAAGTTTTGTTTACTTTCCTAAGAATCAAGAATCAAGAATTTATTGGTAAATATAAATTTACACGTCGAAATACAATTATAAATAACACATGATCATTGCAATTATATTATTATAAACTTATTTCCGAAATTATATTAGATCACTTATTAATTAATTAATCTTATCTGCTAACTTAGGTAACTATATATATTCTTCGCTTCCTATAGATTAATTTTATTATATTTTATTACTTATTATCATAATTTTCTTTGAATCTTGGCACGGGGACTGTATTCTACAGTTCCGGTGACTCTAGGAACTCCCCGAAGCTGTAGAACACTTTCCCCAGAAGCCACGTTTTAAGTCGGTGCTTGAATATGTTGGAGGAAGCGGCATCTCTTATTTTGTCTAATTATGCTTGGTATTTCAGATTTATGTATTGCATACACATACGTTATTATATTACAGAGTTTTAGCTTAGATGGTAATTAGCTTAAAGGTAAGTACATGTACCCTGTAAGGGCGCAGCAATTGGTCTAAATATTGTTATAATTTAGATAGTTACACAATCTATTTCTTGCTAGGAACATAGAAGTCGGAAAATATAGACCATGTCATCTACAAGAATCAAAACAATTGTACTTAGTAATAACTGTAGGTATGTAACATTGCTTGCGGTTTATTAAATTCTTGTGAAATTTCATTGTGTGAGTTCAATGTAATATATTTTTAAAAAAATTATTTTTCTTTCTCTATAGCCCGATTGGGAAGAAAATTAGGTACACTATTACACCAAAAGATTTGGATTAAAGTAAAGATCATTTGTAAGACAAATGATTGCCTCAACTTTTCAACATTGCTTCAACCGCGGTGTGGTTTTTAAAACTTGATAAAAGAGTAAACCGTCATTTTGTTCTTACAATGCACACACGATTCCTTTTGTAGATATTATGACCCAATTACACTGTAAAATAGATATGAACAGAAGCAATATGAAAGTTTTTAGTAGGCTACCCATAAACTACGAAAGCTTTTGTTTATTTCCACATTTTCCGGGACAAACCGCGTTTTCGAACAACACTCCATGCGTCGAGTTGCTTGATTAAAAACAAACAGTACCTACTGTACCGATGATTTTTTGATGATGTAAAAGTTTCTGGAACATTTTACAGCTTTTAAAAAAGTTGGGGTTCTGTGGTGCTGTTATCCATTCCAAATGCACTCAATAAAACCACGGTAAACAAAAAAGTACTGTTCTTGCCACGGCCGATGTGATGAATGGACACCGCGTTTCTAATTTGATTCTTCTTTCATTTCGGTCAACACACAACTGTGGGTCTCGCACGGGGATTGTTGTCTAGGGTAGAATAGAGAAAAATTACGTCACATCGTCATCGAATGCGTAATATATTTGAAACTCGTTCCTTCAACTTCAATAAATTACGCAATGTATGACAGTGCGATGGGGAAGTTATCTAGGGTAGAATAGAGAAGAATGACATCGCATTGTCATACATTGCGTAAATTATTGAAGTTGAAGGAATGAGTTTCAAACATATAACGCATTCCATGACGATGTGACGTAATTTTGGCTCTATTCTACCCTAGACAACAATCCCCGTGCTAGGCCTACTGAAGGTCGTGACCGCCCTGGAAAGCTTTCACGGAGACGCTGATGAACCGTTTCTAAATTTATTTGGCTTCGGCCTTTCTCAGGGCACCTGCACCTTCAGGCAAAGTGAGTCCCGATGTTGCCTTATTTGGTCAGACCAGAGCGGGTTGGTCAGCGAGAGTACACTTCGTCTTTTCCCTTCAATCTTTATCTTCTTCATGGAGTTAAATAATGTAAAAGTTCCTTCTAGGAATGCGATCTTAAGTTGTAGCTTAAGGTACATCTTCACTTTCGTAAGTAAGATGGTAATCAAAAATTACAGCATTTTCTATAAGAAAAAAAAAACTACCAGACAAACCTCGTCCACCTATGTGCTAAGTGGGTGTGTCAGCATAGATATTTCAACTTGTTTCCACGTAAAATAACCGGCACAGTGTCCTTATTTTATCATCTCTGGTTCTGACGCCACGTCTGAAGGCCTTTAATGTTAAATATTAATCCGGTACCATACTTTTTGCGGAAAACACCGTCGTTATAGGCTATAGCTTGGCGAAATGAGTGCTATGTTTTATTTTATACGTCCGTATACACTTGGGGTCTCAGGAATTTTGTAAGTGCCTATTCGTAAATGAGGTGGGTTTTTCACATTTTTATTAGCATTTCGCAGATTTAGTGTTTTTTATTTTATTTATATACTGAATGAACACGTCATTATTCTGGCTTATGTATGACATTAATAGGAAATCAGATCAATAATACAGGGTGTTAGTCAAATTAGTGCGCCATACTAAAGGAGATCATTCACTTGCTAAAAAAAGATCCATTTGATTTTACAGAATTTTTAATTTAATTATAAATACCTATTGCTTTATTATAGTTGCACATTGACTGAAGAGTTTGTGTGATGATGACTCAAAACACTAATAAGGCATTGTTAGTCCTTACGACGACCTCTGTGGCGCAGCGGGCGAAGGTCCGCCTGCAACGCAGGAGGTTGCGGGTTCGATTCCCGCCTCGGAACAAATTTGTGTACGATCTGCAGAAATTTGTTCCGTTGGTCTGGGTGTTTTCTATGTATAATAAAAATATCTATTTATGTAGTGTATTGTATTAAGTATATCAGTTGTCTAGTACCCGTAACACAAGCTCTGCTAAGCTTGGGGCTAGATAATGCTGTGTGAATTGTCCAGCATTATTTATTTATTTATTTATTGTTAGTAAGGAATATAAAAAATCTGCAAAAAAACATCGCTTGCGGCTTGGTTTGTTCACCGAATATTCATATGTGGAAACAGGTGAATGAGCTCCTTCGGTATGGTGCACTTATTTGACTAACACCCTATTTATTTTCCATTAAATTTTTATATTTTTCGTATACCTACTACTAATAGAGACACCCTAGTATGTCCCTTAATCGGCTCTAACATCATTCAGTATACGGTTCTACAATAAAACTCCTTGAGTTGCAAAAATTATCAGTAAATAAATTCAAAGAAATTGTAAAAACCTTTCTGGGCAAAAAGGCTTATGTACTATAAAATATCAGATTATCTAGAAGATAAAAAGCTTGGGACGGGTTTTGCTCCAACTCGAAAAGTAACAACTAACAGGCTAAAGGTTTCCTCGTCGCTTCTTTACATACCAAAGCGACAGAAATCAAAAATATCACTTTATTTCCGTGTCAGTGTTTAGTTTTACAATTTGACCTTTTCTAAGTGTACATTTATTGTATTTGTGGAAATAAAGAGTTTTTGATTTTTGATTTTGATTTCCACGAAATATTAGGTGTATTTAAATGTACAAGAAAGCAATGAATCTGAAATAAGTAAATATTAACTGTGTTATGTGTGCTTTCCATCATTTTACTAGTTAAGGTAATTAATGCATCAAACATGAAATAACTACCTCGTATAAATACATTAGGTATACCTAACTTTCGTAAGAAGTACAAAGCTTTCATTCATTACAAGTACCTTAGAATCGACCCCGGGTGCCTGCCTCTGATGCCGTGACAGCTGTCAAGAATAGCAGCGCACAGTTTAGTGCCTTCGTCCTTTATTTAATTAAGCCCCCAAGTAACGTATAATACAACTCGTAAACAAACAAGCCCCGTGCCTAGTTTAGTTTCAAATTTTCAATATTAAAGCTTGGTGGACGGGCGATAAAGTTGCAAAATGGCACGACAGAGAAGCAATCTTCCCGTTAAACTAGAGTTTTGTATGTTCACACGTACTTTTAGCAGAGGAATGTGAAAACCCCTTAAGGAGGAATTCAGGTTTTTTTTATTCCAGTTTTTCCCCTTAGGGGATTTTAAGGGGGAACACAGGAATAAGGATAAAACATAATAACGTAAAAGGAATGTGTGTCTTCATAACATCGTTTTTTTTGCTTTATAACTTAGTGGTAGCCTCTTCAAATATTATTTCTTAACCTCAAGCGACTTCGGTTGTCTTTTGTTATTTTTTTCTTTATAATAATGATATATAAATTTTATTGGACCAGTCATTATGAGACGACATTCATACCGATGTTTCTGTGAAAACGCTCTTATTTTTCCGTAAATAGATAAATTTTATTTCTACCTCGGTAGAGGCTTCTTTGTTATCTTTTGTTTCCCTTTTAAAACATGTTCTTGTGAAAATGTGGCTACTTTATTGAGGTTTTGTGTTATTTTATACGTTATTTGTTTTATGAAGTGACAAAACCATTACAAGTTTAGTAAGAAAACATTGTTCGGGATCGACGCAGATCTTTTATACTGACATGAATAACAGTAAAAAAACATCACTTAATACATTACATTACAGCGGCAAAGACACAAAGTGGAAAGATAAAGTTCATAAAAAAATACCCATTTTCAAAACTCCTGATAAACTTTCCAGTTAACATATGTTTTTTGCACCAAATGACTGGACTATTACCTGACCTTTAGATTTTATATGATGCAAACACTCAATTATAAACTGTAAATCCATAAACAGAAACACGATTTAGGAATTAAATACTAAAATATCTAATGTAATTAAGCCGCTAATAACTCACGAAAGATTGAGGCACAAATAAAAATTAATCTTTCCTTTTAGCTTATCACAGAGAAGGCAAGGAAAATACTGTTTCTATTACCTACAGAACTTAATAACAGTAGTCCAAAAACTTCAAGTTCCCCTTCTGATCAAGTCATGCTAACAATTTCAATTTAGCTAAAAACTTAGTGTGCAACTTCGGCACTTAGGAGCATAACATGAAGGTAGGTTAAACGCAGCTAGCGACGTAGGAAGTACAATGACTCTGTCCATAGCGCTTGTTCTCGAGCAATACGTAGCTATCGAGCTGGTCTCGTCTTTCGGTGTGAGAGAGGGGTGTAGGTACTAAAAAAATAATAAACAAAATAACCACTTAAATAACAAAATTTCGATTTTCAGACAAAAAAATTTACAGGCCCCATGCCTGTAATTTTTTTTGTCTGAAAATCGAAATTTAGTTATTTTTTGCCTGTTTTAACAATGACGTTTGGTGTAATTGGATATTTTTGTCAGTTTTAGTATCAGTAGTTCCTTTATAAAAAAAATATTCTCAGTTTTACCTTAAAAGGACAGTAATAAATAATAATAATAAATAAATAATGCTGGACAATCCACACAGCACCATCTAGCCCCAAAGTAAGCTACTCAAAGCTTGTGTTATGGGTACTATATAACTTATATATTTAATACATTATATACAAAGATAGATATTTTTTTATTATACATATAAAACACCCAGACCAACGGAACAAATTTCTGCAGATCGTACACAAATTTGTTCCGAGGCGGGAATCGAACCCGCAATCTCTTGCGTCGCAGGCGGACTCTCGCCCGCTGCGCCACTGAGGTCATCAAAACACAGTGAAAACTACAAGTAAAAAAATCTGAATGTGACCTATCTGTGTGTTTATCTTTGTCTTTTTGAGAATCTGTCTTTATTAAAACAAATCGCAGATTTAAGTGCTATTTCGATACTGCCTTTTGTTTTATGAACAGGAGATGTCTAGCTCCAGCTACGTTACGGAAAACACTAAGAGCGTATTTTCAACATCTTAAAATTTTTAATCGCTGGGCGAGTTATTTAATTAAAAGCTGACAATAATTCGCTCTTGAATGGTTATTTTAATTCCAAAAAATACGCAACCGATTGTTTCGATACGTTGTTTTGTGCATATTAATACTCAAATTCGGTATATAACATTAGAATACACCAATTGGCCGTAAAGAAACACGAAATTTCGTGTTAGAGAATCAAAATAGGCTCCCTGTTCCTGATGCTCACTGGAAATATGATATATTATATATAACTAGCGACCCGCCCCGGCTTCGCACGTGTGCAAATGTTGATACTAAATTTACTACAGAATCGGCCCCCCGGCATGCATACGTCATCCATACGTCCATTACATAACTGTCATTTGCGTTTTGTTAATCCAAGTCTGATTCTTTTTTGTTATACCACGTTTTATAGTGACTGACGTTTTATGTCAAGTCACACGGGAACGCTGTCGAACGGGATAAACAGTATCCTATGTCCGTCTCGTGGCTCTAAGCTACCTACCCACCAATTTTCAGCCATATCGGTACAGCCGTTCTTGAGTTATAAATAGTGTAACTAACACGACTTTCTTTTATATATATAGATATATTCTAATCTCTGGTGATCAGTTCTCAAGATGCATGGACGTTGGCTCCCTTAATTAGTAATTTTGTTTTATTTTTATTATTGGTTGTTACAGCGGCAAGTGAAATACACTCTGTGATAATTTCAACTGCAACTCTGACGGTTCTTGAGATATAACCTGCTGACAGACGGACGGACGAACGAACCCACATACAGCGGAGGCTTAGTAATACTCGTAGGATCCCGTTTTCACCCTTGGGGTCCGGAACCCTAAATACTAATTTAATCTCATAGACTAAGAAACATTTCCATGTACGTGAATATAAATTAAGTTCTTTTGAGAAATAAATGTATTTAACCAAAATAAGAGGTGTTCAAAGACAATGTTTATCTCTATTTTTCTGTAATTAGGCGAGTACGGTTTTATATCTTCGAAAAAAACGAAACCATATCGTTACCACGTTGTTGTTGGTGCTTCGTACAGTAACGTCACCGGAGTGCGTTTTCAGTTGACAACAGTTTTTTGGGGGGAGTTTTAGCAGATTTTTGCAAATATTTAATGCTTTTCTTTGTTATATGTTATTCTTTATGTAAAACTATGAATATGGACGCGCTGTGGTAAAACTATCTGCGCCCCGTGTGGCGTTATCCGCGGTGAATATGTTTGACCACGGGAAAACTGCACTTTTCCGGGATCAAAATTTTTATCGAGGATAAAGCTATCCTGGTACCAAATTTCATCCAAATCTGTTCAGTTGTTTGATCCTGAAGGAGTATAAACATACACCCAAACATACATTGTGTAAAAAGTTTAATTGAAAACTACGTATGTACACAACATGCTCTATGTAGTGAAAATACTCGTAGTTTTATACTTCTTTTTGATATTAGGTAAGCTAATCTCAAACGTACTTGATTTTATAATTTTATTTATATATATTTTTATGCTCTAGGGCAAGAATTATGACGGTTGTAGGTTTCGTAAAGTGGTATATTGAGAACAACAAAGGATATTAATTGAATCGCTTACAGTCTCTGCAAACCACATTGCACCAGTCCAAGATACCCCAAAAATTCCCTTCAAATGTGACAGCCGCCACCCATCAACTCTTTTCTTTTTCTATTTTGAACCGCAATGAGTCAAACCAGATGTAAAAGCCATTTGACAAGAAGTTGAAGTTGAACCGCAGCGAAGGAGTTTGGCTTATAATATATATTCAATCAAATCCTATCGTATAAAACTGTATGAGCTGCCATAAAAAATAAACAAAAGACAATAGGAACATCTATTTTTATTTAGGACGTTCTTCAATTGTTTCGTAGCTTAGTCAAAAACGTGACCTTATTTTCACGGACCTACCTAATCTAAACCTTACCCCCCATTATTAAAGCACACAATAGCCATCTGAATAGTAATTATATTCACGTGCAACGTGTTTAGGCTGACTGCCGAGTGAATAATGCAACTGCCTGCAATGGCCGAGAGTTGAGGCATATTTCATAAGAATCAGCGGTAAACTACTTTGGTGAAGATTTTGAAACATTAATAATAATAATAATAATAATAATGCTGGACAATCCACGCAGCACCATCTAGCCCCAAAGTATGCTACTCTAAGCTTGTGTTATGGGTATAATATATCTGATATATTTAATACATTATATATAGATAGATATTTCTTTTTATTATATATATAATAAATATATCTGATATATTTAATAGATTATATATACATAGATATATTTTTTATTATATATAGAAAACACCCAGACCAACGGAACAAATTTCTGCAGATCGTACACAAAGTAGTTCCAAGGCGGGAATCGAACCCGCAACCTCTTGCGTCGCAGGCGGACTCTCGCCCGCTGCGCCACTGAGGTCGTCAACATTAACATTACTAATTATGAAACCTCCTAAATTCCCTAAAATCTGAAAAAACATCATAATCTTCATCAGCCCGTATATGTCCACTGCTGAACATAGGCCTCCCCTAAACGACGCCACGAATAGCGGTCCAGAGCCGCCTCTATCAACCGACTCCCTGCGACCACTACAATATCGTTGGTCCTTCCAGAAGGTCTTCCCACAAAACCATAATAGAACCCATACAAAACTATAGATAACATTTAAGTAAACAAACATGTGCTATGTGCCAGCTTAGAATTTGCACCACCCCAACTTTTCCCGCAAGTGTCGCAAGAGTCGACTAAGGGATTTCCACCGGGGGTGGGTAGCAGCGCCCCCTGCAGAACAATTCTACCACCGAACTGCGATACCCAACCCGCAGCTGTTGAGGTTGAGGTTGAGGTAAACAAACATGACTTATAAATAAACAAAAACTATAGTATATTGTATTAAGTATATCAGTTATCTAGTACCCATAAAACAAGCTCTGCTTAGCTTGGGGCTAGAAAATGCTGTGTGAATTGTCCAGCATTATTTATTATTATTATAGATTACGATTATTATAAATGTCCTGATGGGATCCTCAGGAACACTATTTGTGGCGTCGTTTGGGGAGGCCCATGTTCAGCAGTGTATTTAAAACGGGCTGATGATAATGTGCCTAAGTATTTAAGGGTTAAAACGTTCGATAAAGTTTTGTATTACGTTCTGAATTTGGTATTATCTAGGCCTAAAGAACCCAAAGACAGAAGTAATAAAACTTTTTGACAAAAAAATTAAACCGCCGAAAAAACTGAAAAGTAAAAAAGAATAAACTTTTTTATTTAAGCTTAATAACTAAGTTCTTAATCAACTTAAGTAATTTTGAGTCCCTTCCCTTCTTCAAAAAGAATTATCGAAATAGGACTACTCTGTTAAAAAATTATGCGTGGTCATACATAAAAAATAATATACGCGTCGACTTGAGAACGTCCTTTGTTTTTGTTCGGTTAAAAAATAGCGCTGTCCTACTTTTTTGCCGAAAATTTTTTTACTTATTTCCTTTTTATATTAGTAAACCTACTTATCGTGGAAATTTTTATTCAAGTTTTATAAAATTCAGGACATCATGGTGATCAAATCAGAATTAAACATATTGAAACTCAACTTAATGTGAAGTTAAAAATTACTACCAATTTTCGTTGGTTCCAATAATGTGTGCAATCTACTGAAATTTTTGTTAAAAAGGTTTGAGCTGCATTTTTTTTTTAAATTTAATTCTGTTATATTTTGTAATATTAACCCGTCGTCGCCTCCCGTTTAGAGCACACAACAGCATTCTGAAGCCGGCAGCGAGACAGGCATCTGGTGAGTGTTGCCTCTAGAGATAAAGTGCCAAATAGCCTTTTTGCTCGGACATCGCAGCTGTATGGGCTTCTCAAAATGTTTTTACGTAATACGAGGGGATTTTAGGCACACTGTTGGCATTTTTGAACTGCTGCGGATGCTATTTTGAGCTCTTTGTTTTGAATGTGTGAGGTTTAGACATTTTAAGCTCGTATTATATATAGTATATATGTAATGTGAGGGGATTTTCTTACAGGGCTAAAACAAAGATTCTTACAAATTGCAACGGACATATATATTATGTATAACCAATATTTAGGCAATTTTTTATTATGGTACCAATGTTCGTTGCACGAAATCAATTTGGCAAACCTATAAACTGGGAAGGACTTAGCTATTATAGATCAGCATGGATATTGGTCTGAAACTCGTAAATTTAAAGTTTTGGACCTTGTACCCCTACAAATAAGGATTATCTACGCCTTATTCGTATTGGTGACTTTAGTGAAATTTATTACAACAAAACAGCATTAGATTTAAAGTGTTTCTATAAATCGTTTAGTTTCCATCTCGAATTTAAACTGCAGTTTCAAGGATCTGAATCTAAACGGCAGTCTGAAAGACCATTTCCAACCTTATCTTTTACAGCAGTCGGTTTTTTTTTCAAACAAAGCATAGTTGAAGCCACCTAGTGTTGCAGCATAGGAAAGAATAGCTTGTTCACTCACTCAGGATTTTGCAAAAAGCCAAATAAAGTGACTTTCAGTGTCGCTTTGACCATGTTAGTCCTATTCTGCCGTCATAAGGATAAAAGACGTATCTGAATTTTTTTTCATTATTATGTTCACTGCGGTTCACTTTCTTTCATAAGCGTTTTAGACAACCCCAGCAAAAGTCCTGAAAATTTAGCGGCTCACTCTGCTCGCTGTTCTTAAGGTTCCGAAGTTAACAAGAAACCTTTATGGTTTTTAATTTCATTGCCAGTCTTGCTAACCACCTCGCAAACCTCTAACAAGTCTCTTTCATTTCTTATTTATTAGTTTTGTTTGGCGCAAAGTAATAACAAACACCGCAACTTTGGCCCTAAAATTGATAGTGAAACTGGCTATACTTTTAAAGCTATGTCCAGCTTGAAGCAAGCCATCTGTCCAACCCGGAGTTAAGGCTTCAAATGGCGCAGCTTGCCCGTTGCGATAACCCGAGACGCTGGCATTATTTTACATTCATACCTTCTTCCCACAAGTTTACTGTTTGCTTGTTGCATGACGGATGAGCTTACAATGGTAAGCGAAAATGTGTAGTATTATAAAGGAATATTAAGTTAAATAATATAATAAGTTAAATATAGGTTTAACGTTAACGATACGTAATAAAAACTGGTAACTGGTTCCTACTTAAAAGCTGAAGCACGCATATTCATACTTACAAGATTATCTTGGTAAGAGCGAGGAACCAAACTTACTTTTTAACAAGAGCTATCATAAGTCTATATAATAGACACAGCCTGGAAGAGATCGCTCATATCGATAAGGCCGCCTTTGTCTACTCTTAGCATTTATTGTTATCTATCTTTGTGTGGTACAATAAAGTATTATATTTTCTATCTAAAATCTGAGTAACATGAGAATCAGTATGTACGTGTTAGTTTGTGTCCCTATTTTTTTTGTAAGCCTGATTCGTTCCTTTCCTGGGCAAATCATAATCATCATCGTCAGCCTATATTAGTCCACTGCTGGATAAAGGCCTCCCCTAATGAGCAAATGGGCAAATGCCTCCCCCAAATCTTTCTCCTGGTGGTGTCTCTATCACAAAAATTTAAACTTTTGTGTGATAATTGTTATGTTACATGCATATAGCTGAAAGTTATTTGATGTTTTTTTTTACTGCTGGACAGAAGCTTGCCCCTAATGTCAATGTTTGAGGATTGCCTTTATCGTAAAGATGCGCGACTGTGAATGATTTCATTCGAATTTTGCGACTTTATAAATCATTCGAACCATTCGACTGACTAGGGCAAATTAGTACCTAATTTGGTTAGTAATGGCGAGTGGCATCGAATAAGGAATTGATTTCTTGTCGACTGCCCGACTCGCCATTACTACCAACGACAACGACAAAGGCAACTGCTCGAGTCGGGCAGTCGAACTCAATTCGTTATTCCACGCCTCTCCCGGTTACTGACCAAATTAGTAACTAATTTGCCCTAGTCATTCGAATGGTACGAACCAAACTAGTAACTAATTTGATTAGTTAGTAATGGTGACTGCCTGTGTCGGGCAGTCGAAGTCTATTCGTTATTCGACGCCTCTCGCCATTACTATCCATATTAGTAACTAATTTGGTTAGTAACGGCGACTGCCCGAGTCGGGCAGTCGAACTCAATTCGTTATTCGACGCCTCGATCAATTCGTAGAGGCATTAGCAATGACTAATTAGTAGTTGACATTCGACTTTGAAGAGTAGTATTTTACTAATATTCAAGTCGAATGAGTAAAGTAGTAGTTGTAGATCATTCGACTAGCCAGAGCATTCGCAGTCGCCCATCTTTACTTTATCGATGGTCATGTACGTCTGACAAGGCCGTCACGGAGACGCTGATGAACTGCTTCTTTACCACTCTACCTTCTGCTTGTCTTAGCGAGTAGAATGAGTCCTGTTATCACTTGTATTTGGTCAGAAGATATGGTGTACCCCCCCTCCCCGTCTTGATTTTTTTTCCTCTTTCTTTCCTACAAAAAATGAGTTCTCCTTTCCGCCGCCGTGGTGACTCAGTAATTTCATACAACATACAGCGAAGCCGCACGGGCTGTAGGTACTCGATTTAAGTTAGTTCTTTATTAATCAACTCTAACGAAGATAATCAGTTTTTATGATGGCAGTGCTTTGCTCCTTTAAAATTTAAGACAAGGCTTCTATTATGGTTTTTTGTTTTACTACACCTTTTAAAGTCACTTTCTATTTTACGAGCAGCTAAACGTAAGCGTTTCATCACGTCTTACGTCACTTTGCATTTTACGAGGAATTATGAACAAGTCTCGTACTATTCTATGAACGAGTAGGTACTGAGACGTAAATACGGAGGTACGCGTATTTTAGTGCAAGTAAGGTACTGTCTCAAAATCTTCGTGGGTATTTTATGGTTTCAGCTTCTGGTTTTAACATTTACGTTGAGTTGCCTGTCGATTGTTTGCGACAGTCTGCAGTTAACTCAATTGTTTCAATTGTAAACACTAGTTCTAATTTGTTATTATTATTTGATTGTTATTTTCTTTGTTACTAAAGTACATCTCCGTAAAAATGTAATTCGATTTTTTTTGTAGTCACGTTACAAAGGGATTATCCTTAATTAAATATAACTGTGTCTATTAAAAGTTTTTCTTGAACCATGTTGCGCAAAAACCCTAGCCTATGACTGAAGTGCTAACCAGCGTTTAAAAGCCCTTAACTTTTAATATGTCTGAAACATGTGTTATCTGTAAACTTTTAAATCAGTGGTGTTATTATAAAGTTTGGTTTGTTGTATTGGGTTACACATGCGTGAAACAAATACAGATAGAACAAAGTTCGTTATACTTTTAAAACAATAATCCAAACATACATAATCCATTAAATCAACTTCTCGCAAAATATACGAGAACCCGAAGTATTGTGTGATGGATTACTGCCTTTATTAAAACTTTGAGTTATTCAACTTTTCCCTTCGGCTCAGGGTATTTTTGACATTTTCCGAATCCCTTTTGAAGGTTATATTGGAAAGACGTTATGAGCCAGGGTCCTGAGAAAAATTCCGAGGGTATTATGAAAATGTCAGACCAAAAAACTCATTACGTGTCTCATTGTACGGTAATGTTTGTATTTTAGGGGAAAAGTGCTGACTTATTGAATTTCCCTCCAATAAGACCGATTGAAAGTATAAATATTATATTTTAATGTTTGGTATTGGTGAAAAGAATATAATTTATATCAAAGTATGAATTGGAAAAGGAACGTCTTTGATCCGCATTGAAATATATAAATAATATAGAAAGCTTTGGATCCCCTCTTCTTGACAACCTCCGTGGCGCAGCGGGCGAAGGTCCGCCTGCGACGCAGGAGGTTACGGGTTCGATTCCCGCCTCGGAACAAATTTGTGTACGATCTGCAGAAATTTGTTTCGTTGGTCTGGGTGTTTTCTATGTTTAGTAAAAATATCTATCTATGTAGTGTATTGTATTACGTATATCAGTTATCTAGTACCCATAACACAAGCTCTGCTTAGCTTGGGGCTAGATAATGCTGTGTGAATTGTCCAGCATTGTATACAATAAATGTATACTTAGAAAAGGTCAAATTATAAAACTAAACACTGACACGGGAATAAAGTGATATTTTTGATTTCAGTCGCTTCGGTACCTTATGTAGACTAAAGTAAAGAAGCGACGAAGAAATCTTTAGCCTGTTAGTTGTTATTTTTCGAGTTGGAGCAAAACCCGTCCTAAGCTTTTTTACCTTCTAGATGATATGATATTTTATAGTAAGCTTTTTTGCTCAGCAAGGTTTTGTCAATTTGTTTGATTATTACTGATAATTTTTGCACTAACGGTACCTACTAGAGTATGTACTTAGTTAATAATGTATCAGTAGGTTACGAGAGTGCTTTCAATACCCCTTAGTGCCTAATACGACAAGGAACCTAGTTTGTATCCTCGTATAATGCAAGTAACTACATTTCTAGTCGGCTGCAAGCTCGAGACTTCAAGGCATATTCGATTTTAGATTTTCATACTTTATTTATTTATTTATTTATTAAGTAATCCGACAGTGATACATTTTACATATAACAGTATAATGCTTATGCTAAAATAAGGCCAATTATAGGATAACATAGAAAAAGTAAAGATTTACAACAGAAAGGTGAGTGAAGTTGATAAATAGAAAGAAACGTTAACAATAAAACAAATAGGTAGTACAGAGTACACAGTAAACTGAGAAAATTTCAGTGGCTTCGCGACGTGTGTTTCAGTGAGCGTGCGTGTATGTATATGAGTGTGTGTGGTTTGTGTGTGTGTGTGTGATGTGTTGATAAGTGCTCCTGAAGCAACAGTCTCGTTAGAGTCTGGACAACAGGAGACACCTGATGTGGGGGGGCGAAGGTAATGTGAGTTCAAATGCGGGAGGGATGAAAGGAATTAAGGAGCTCCTGAGGCACCAGTCTCTTAAGAGTCTGGGAATCAGGAGACACCCGGGAACACACCCTTTGTATGGGAAAATGGTAGTGTGGTCCATTGGTCCAATCTTATTGGCATACAACTGGCAGCCGTGTCACATCAGCCTATGCAAGTCCACTGCTAGACATAGGCATCCCCAAATGAATTCTAATTCGTAAATTTCTCCGTGAACTATGGACCGATTTTTAATATTAAAATTCTTTCGTTATTGTATATAAAATGATGTGGCAGTCCCATACGAAAAATATTCCCGATTGATTCGTACGTATCTCGCGAAACTTAAAACGAAGTTTTCCCACTAATTTTAAGGGCACCACATTTACGGCACCTATTTTATTCCCAGTTAGGGCACCCACAAAGAAGTAGTGTCTAGTGATGGGGTTTTGATTTATCTGACTGTAACTTTTGCAATTAGATATTGATAGAAGATAAACATAGAGGTACAGACAGCGTCAGAATTAAGTAGCTCCCCCTGCATAATACATACATGTTTAAATCCAAACCTGTTAATCGTAAGAGTTTTAAAAGTCGAAAATAAATTTTATTTTTATTTAGGTAACATAAAAACAGAACGAAAAGATAAAAATAAATAAAACATCGGATTTTAGCCTGCGCTGTGTTATGCAGGGGGGGTTACTTAATTCTGACGCTGTCTGTACATTGTTTTAGAACTACGTACTAACTTAAGATCCGTCGTTACTTAAGGTTCTGTATTAAATTAAGGGAATCGAAGTCAGTTTTATATTAAAAAAAAATACACATATACTTCTCAATCACTTTTAACATTGCGTTATTTTACGGTTTGCGATAGTTTGAATATCATCAACCATCTCCCCGCAGGCTAGCGTGTGTCAAATATTTGAATAATTGCTTTGTCAATGTTAGTGGGATGGCCTGCCACTGAGGTGTTGAACCGTAGAGCCACGTGCTATAGAGACAAGGCAGGCGTGCACCGAATACATTATCGATAGAAGCCTATACATACAGACAATGTCAGTGTGCAAGAATTATGGTTCATCATGACCATGCCGGTCAGGGGCACTATTCCTCTAAAAGTCTAAACTAATCACTTCTTTAGATCGCATCTTTTACTAAACAAATAAAAAAGTATATCTATAGAATATATCTATACAGACAGACAATGTCAGTGTGCAAGAATTATGGTCCAGCACGACCAAGCCGGCCAGGGGCACTATTCCTCTAAAAGTCTAAACTAATCACTTCTTTAGATCGCATCTTTTACTAAACAAATAAAAAAGTATATCTATAGAATATATCTATACAGACAGACAATGTCAGTGTGCAAGAATTATGGTCCAGCACGACCAAGCCGGCCAGGGGCACTATTCCTCTAAAAGTCTAAACTAATCACTTCTTTAGATCGCATCTTTTACTAAACAAATAAAAAAGTATATCTATAGAATATATCTATACAGACAGACAATGTCAGTGTGCAAGAATTATGGTCCAGCACGACCAAGCCGGCCAGGGGCACTATTCCTCTAAAAGTCTAAACTAATCACTTCTTTAGATCGCATCTTTTACTAAACAAATAAAAAAGTATATCTATAGAATATATCTATACAGACAGACAATGTCAGTGTGCAAGAATTATGGTCCAGCACGACCAAGCCGGCCAGGGGCACTATTCCTCTAAAAGTCTAAACTAATCACTTCTTTAGATCGCATCTTTTACTAAACAAATAAAAAAGTATATCTATAGAATATATCTATACAGACAGACAATGTCAGTGTGCAAGAATTATGGTCCAGCACGACCAAGCCGGCCAGGGGCACTATTCCTCTAAAAGTCTAAACTAATCACTTCTTTAGATCGCATCTTTTACTAAACAAATAAAAAAGTATATCTATAGAATATATCTATACAGACAGACAATGTCAGTGTGCCAGAATTATGGTTCATCACGACCAGGCCGGCTTATCTCATATATCACTTCTCACAGGATTTAAATAGCCTTTATACCGCAGACGGAAACTGGTTTTAAATAATAATGTCGCAGATCCTGGAATTCCTATTCCTGGCATTTCTGTTAGAAATTTATTTGGACCGGCTCTGACCAATATAAAGTTTTTCCGTGTGTGAACTACCCAAGTTTGCGTCACCGTGCTAAATATGGATACATAACCGATGAATCGAGTTTCAAACTTGAAATTAATTTGTTAATATTTGCTAACGAGCTAAATTAGCTTTCGTAAGGTACCCGAATCTGGAGCGAATTCAAAGGAAAATGTTTAAAATACGGAACACGCTTTGTGAATATTACAACCGAATACAGACTTGTTATTTAATTTACTTCGAAGGAAACATATAAGGTTGATATTGATAGGTTGGTTATCTAGTAATCCCTAGTAATTTTGCGCGTATTAATTTCATTCAATGAACGCTAAGTTCATTAGTAGGCATTTGGTTTACCGAACATGCGTTTAGTAGAACGCTAAGTTCATTAGTAGGTATGTGGTTTACCGTAAATGCGTTTAGTTATTTCAAACCATTTTGTTGATTTTCGTTATTCGATTATCAATTTCGGTATTCGGTTTAACTCGGTTCTGCTTCTAATCGATTTGAACTAATATTTCGATGTTCGAAACCACATTGCACGCTAAAACCAAACCTGTTATGATTACCTAACCACCAATATTTCATTAACCAAACCGCAATGTAGTTAACATCTATTGAATTCAAATGTTGGTAACAAAATACAATTAATTGAATTTATATATGGACCAGTTGAGTTGCCTATAGATTGTTTGCAACAGTCTGCAGTTAGCTCAATCGTTTCAATAGTAAATACCTATTCCAATTTATTTCTATTACGATTATATTTTTTTGTCAACAGACTTTAGGAAATGAGATTAGGTAAAAACCTATCTCTTTCCTGGGATTCCTGGGATTGGAGTTGTATTTTATTTTCATTACAATTTTATTATTCTATTCATATGTATACAACTACCTACTTTTGAATAAAAGGTATATTCCATCGGGTTAGGGGACATCTCTTCTGCTAAAAAACTGGCCTGCGGGCGTGTTGGCTCTTTTATCTAAGTACTTACCTAGGTAGAGCTTAAATAAAAATAAATTAAAACGTGGTCTCATCTGAAAATCTCGCTCTACCACAAAAGCGAACCACACCGAAAAACACGGCTGATCCTATCATTAAAAAATCATAAAATCGATGACCACATCGAAAAATAAACCATCAAATATTGAGACTGGAAATATTTGCTAACTTGTTAAATGGCTTTTTAGTGTAACTTTGTCATCGCTCAAATTATTTTAATATTTTAAGGTAATTTTATCACCTTCAAAAGATAACCACCTATTGTTCTAGCTTAAAATATTTAACATTAAAAAACTACTGATTGCAAAAAAAATATGTTATATTCGATGGTGACATTTTTACGGTTCAAAGTATGGAACTTATGTAAATGTAGCACAAAAAATGGTCCGGTGACATTTTCACCCCAACCTAATAATACAACATGAATGAGGCGTTTTGTATAAAAGAAAAAAAAAACCTATTTACCTTAGACCTCAATAGATGATAGGGATCATTCGCGGAAGAATAAAGTTTTGGTAATGTCATGTCAACCTGTACAGGGTCTTTGCCATTTAATTTCATTTTTTTTTATAGAACCTTAATTTTGACAATGCCCTTTTACAGCAGCTCTAGTAATTAATCTGATAATAATTCTGTTTAATTTGATTATTGACTATGCCCATTTACAGCAGGTATGTGAATGCAATGGTGAATATTACTTTTTTTGTTTTATGTTACTTTATTATTTATTTTATCTTATTAGTTGTTTCTATTATAAAGTAATATGTTGACTTAACCAAGTGTGCCTTGTGCTTCTACGGCGAATAAATATATGAGTATGATTAAACTAAAAGCTATCTTTTTAGTCTGGTGACAGATAATACAATGCTGTCTGGATATCATGTGGATGTCTAGTTGATTTTTTTTTTACATTCAGAAAGCACCTCAAGTATAATTAAACAAAACAAATTATCGATGATTTAATTTTGTAGTGCGTAACGAGAAGTGATCTTGATGTGTCCTTTTTTGTATGGGATTTGCGTAATTTCCTATCCGTATGATAGACGCGTTGTACCAAATTGTATGGATAAAGGAGACGTTCAAATCACGCTTCGTTACTAACGTTGAATAGACCAACCTCTCTCTTGTTTTACCGTTCTACGAGTCTAAAATGTGGAGTGCGTGCTTTAAAAAAACTGATACTGAAAAAGCGCTAAGTCGAGTATCAACTCTCAGTAACCAGACTCTATCACTGTAACTGTAGAATAAATCAATATCTCTACTATACCTGCAACAAAAATTTAAAATATCCCGATTGAATCTCTATTTCGAAGGCCGACTGTAGTTCTCTATTGATTGTCTGACCAGTCTATTTTTATTTGATCGCATATTGCTCCTCGACTTTATAAAGCTTCCGTTATATCCGCAGCTGTGATATCTATTCTCTGATATCAGTGGGGGTAGCATGAACTAGATGAAACTTGGCACAGTGGCATTCTTCATTACACTTTTGTTTCCGTTCCGTTTTGCTATTCCAAATACATGACACATCTGATATCTATTGTCTGATATCAGTGGGGCTAACATGAACTAGATGAAACTTGGCGCAGTGGCATTCTTCATTACACTTTGGTTTCCGTTCCGTTTCGCTATTCCAAATACATGACACATCTGATATCTATTCTCTGATATCAGTGGTGGTAGCATGAACTGGATGAAACTTGGCGCAATGGCATTCTTCATTACACTTTTGTTTCCGTTCCGTTTTGCTATTCCAAATACATGACACATCTAAGCATAGAGAGTTACATAAAACACAGGAGCACGATTTCTAGCAGACTAATAGCTCTAGAATCCACATTCATTCAATCCACATTGACCGCGCTCAATGTGGATCAATTGTTACTGTTTTGCGTGAGAATTTGCATATTGTGTATTGTGACATGACGGCTAGCGAACGGACGAAGTGAGGATCTTAAATCGAGCTCTAGCTATATTTAAGAAAAATAATTGTAAAAGTGTTAACCAACACCATTTAACCTACCAGTGGAAGATAGAAAGCCAAAAGAAACTGTCAAATAATAAACAAAGACAAATTGATACCTTACGAAATATGGTGTTAGTACGAAAGTACTAAAAGCCTAGGTCTGCCAATTTAATTATGTTTCAACGAAACATAATTAAGTTGGCAGAGCTAGGCTACGTCAAGATTTTTCTTAGATCCCTGGTAGATCGAGCAACGGCTCCACCAAGACCTTTTTGTATTGTCGACGAAAAATCATGAATTTTATAACCTAGCTAAAAAACGTCCACTGCTGGCCAAATGCCTCTCCCGAAGATCGCCACCAGGGACCTTTTATTCTGAGACGGAGTTACGGCGTAGCAAAAATCACTGTCGCCGTAGCCTGCTACGATACTACGTATAAGCATGAGGATTGAAATAAAAGTAATATTTTGGTACCATAATGCGATAAGTACGGAACTTTAAAAAATGAACCTCATTTTAGCCAGGTTCATGCTAGACCTCTTTATAATAAGAGGGCTCTTTGATACAGGTCTGCTTTACGCCTTTGTTCCGTTATTTGTGGGCGGAAATTGAGTCGAGGTAACTCATCGAACCGTGTAAGCCTTTTTGTCGAGCATATAAATTCTATTATTTTGTTTACTGCCCTATATTACTATGTTATGAAAGGAGCTAGTGTTATATTGTTGTAACATGTTGGTTAAGTTGAAATTATTTTATTGTCGGTACATTATGAAAGCTAAACATGGCTCCCCTTGTATGAGAGTGGCACGTTCAGCAGTGGGCGTTTAAGTGATATGTGCAGTTGCCGTACCTAACTAAATTATTACAGCGGTTCTACAAAACCAACGTCAACACTGGTCTAACAAGCATTTAGCTAAGCAGTGTTTAGATATGGGTTTAACAAGAGTTTAACTCTCGTTTAAACTATGTCTAAGCCGTGTCTAACTGTAAACAGTAAAACGCTTTTGTTAAACACGCGCTCAACAGAAATGTCTAACTTTTTTGTAGTGCCGCTGTTAGATTTTCACATCAACGTCGTTTGGCTATTGTCTTGAAAGAGCTTTTCGTGATAGTTACCATAACGGACCGCGTTTCCGCGTAAAATAAACATTTTAAGTACATCTCAATATTAAAATCTACCGTCTTTGAAAACCAAATGTAGAGGGAAGAACTTTCCGATCATTAAAAAGAAAACTTTGTAAGTATTCGTAGGTCCCGCTAACATCTTCGAAATGCTAAGTTATTCAAGTTTTATCAGACTGAAGTATCACAAAAGTCCTTTACCTTGATGAGAATTGATATGGAATAGATGGTACTTTCTGAAAAATACTGATCTGAACTTTTGTAATATCCGAACAATATTTCTGGATATCACGGTCCCTCTGTGAGGAATACCTATAAAAGACAATCTCGCTTCAAGAATCTTGTGCCTGTTTGTCGCGGTGTTCAGTAATGTACCCATACCTACCTACTAGGGCCCTCCCTATCAATATTGCACCCGTTTGCCACCATCAATAGTGCACCTGTTTGCGCACCGACTTTTTCACTGTACTTATGTCCTGCGCTAATGGCTAGTCTCCGTTGAGACTGTCTGCCGTGGTTGAAATACTGCTCGACATCATCATCATACATATCTACTTTAAAAAAAATAAGTCACAAAATCCCTAGAAAATCGACCCATTCTAAAAGATCCCTTGGGCCATTCGCACCGCTCCAACTACTTGGTTCGAAAGGACCCATTCAAAAAGAGGTCTTGGGCGATTCACACCGCGGTTCGAATGGCTCGCGGTGCGAAACGCCTAAAGACCCGAAATAACACACACCTATGTCGCCGGCCCCCCGACACAGCCTGTCGACACAGCCTGGCGGCTTATCGGTGTCATGTCAGCGGCTACCTAGTTGACAAAACACTGTCGGCCTGCATTAGTCAGGTACCGAAATGTCGCTTATACTCGCCGGGTACCAATAATGCCACTAACACCAACCCGCTGAGCTGAGTCGTTGGCGTTGGCGGATTCGGGTGTGCAGAGTCCATAATGTTAATTCTATGCTGTCAATTTCCTAAGCAAATTGTATGTAGCAAGTTTACAGCTTTCATATGAAACGTACAATCAGCGCAAAGTTTGGTTGTAAATCAACTAGTTTGCTTGAGCCATTACGAAATTAGGTCGTGAACGATTCAGGCAAATATAAATTTACTGAATTATTTCGCAATTTGCCAGCCAACAGCTTTGGCTGTCGGTTGCTGTTTTTCGATGCCAATTTCCACAAATAATTGCTGAGTTATGACTGTTTTCAACTTTAGGTTTTGCATGTTATCTTGGTTGCTATAATCTGCCAACTCATATTTTTTCGAATTGTCTAGTAGCGTACTTTATACTATCACAAGAAATGGAATAAAAACGGGGCAATTGTTTAACTACAATTAATGTATCTATTATAAATAAACCATTTTGGCTAATAAATAGATAGATTATTACTTTATTGCATCAAGTCACTTTATTTGTTTATTCTGGATTAAATTATTTTTAGTCCCTCATTTTGAGATGTGGCCTTCATTAGTTTATTACCAAATGTTCGATGTTTTTTATTCAACCTCAGCACAAATAATAGGGGCAATAGGAGTTATTCCAATAAGCAGCATATCAAACATGCAAAGTTTAATCAAACTATGAACAAATAGCACAAACACAACAATTTGCTTTAGTTTCAACATTGTCTCCTACAATTACTGGGTAATTTTTCAAACTAACTCGTAAACAATGAATGTGGATTAAGCAAACACCTGAGGCTGGGATAAAACTTGGAAAATAGAATATTGTGCTGCATATTTGCCGGGCTAAGAGTGCCTAAGCGTTTCCAATTTTTCGAAGTCGGGTTTTAAAAGTTTTCCAGGTTATTTTCCTGCTGTTTGCTTCCATTTACCTGCAAAACTAGAAAACTTGTAGTTGAAACGAAATTTTAAAACATTTATTTGAAAGTTCCGATACGTGAGTGTGTTGCTTTGAAAGTTTCGAGATAAAACATAAGAAGAAACTCAATTTCCTATCATTAAAGCTTGGCGTGAGCGGCCAAGCTATGGCATTCCGGCAATGAACCACCATAAGAGCCTCACAGCTAGATGCAACCTCGGCTGTGTTCAACGGAAATTCAGATATGGATAAAAGTCGAAAGAAAAAGATTTTTCCCTGTCACCTTAGAAAAGATCGGGGCAACGTTTTACATATTTTAATTCACAGAACCTGAATTTTGAGCACTTTAGTTTGTAATAATATTAGTAAAATAAATAAAAACAGAGGTCCAACCCCAGAGAGCATGCAAAATAATAAAGTTCTAACAAAACAATTGAATGCCTAAACGGCTACAACGGAACTTTTGCCTTTATTAATTACATTTAAATTATGTAAATTTCACAGAGGTTTGACTAACTTTGTCTCGAGTTATTTAGTATTTTTGTTTATCCTCAAATTCAGGATATTTATTCAAAAAAGTTTATATTTTTGAGTTATTTTTAATGACTGCGATAGAGCAAGGAGGCGACTCACGGCCTTTTCATCAACCGCATTCAAGATTCAGCTTTTATAACACATGAAAGCCATTTTAAGCGTGGGTAGTTTCAGATAAATTGGAGGACAAAGGCTCAGGGAACCACACATTGTGTGGTCAGCTCATGTAAAATGTCTGTAAAGCCGTCCGAAAGCGGACCACCAGTGGACCGTATGGACCGTATTCCGTCTGCAAAAGGATTAAGATAAAACAACCCATACATCACTCCCGGCGATCCAATTAAAATTATTTATAGACTACCAATTAATGGAAGCAAATTATTAACAAGCTGCCTCAAAAACTGAGCTGCTAATGGGGTTATTTATTGAGCTAATTTATCAGCCTATTTTTTTATTTATTGTTTTATTCATTTTATGCTTTTATTGTCTTTGTATGTACGTTTATTGAAACGTTAATACAGGAGTTACTACTACAAGGTATTAATATTTTTTACACCAAATATTTGTGTTCATTTAAAATATTATATCTATTCCTGTCACAGCGCCATGCGACTTGACTGTTATCTTCGAAATCACTAAATCAGTGTGAATTTGATCTAATTATTTTTGAAAGTCCGAATTAGTCTCATAGGTTTCCGTTAAGTTGAGTCATAAGTTTTCCTAAACTATTATAGTAGGTAAATTCCGGTCTATCATATACCCTCTATCAGTTTCCTAAATCAAATTTTCACTATGCAGACAGAAGGAGTCGAAGCGAGGCAATAAAACGTAATTCAAATTGGCATGACTGACACATCAGGGATTATATTTGACTGGACGGTGAAGGTCCGTCATATTGATATTACAACCTGGTCAGGGCCTATCAGGCCTTTTATAGGCCTTTACGGTATTCAGTTTAATTTATTTTTCTCGGTGCCTTTATCCGTGACTGATGAAGACTTGTCTAATTCAAATCAAGAGACCACATCATATTTTTGTGTACAAGGTACCACTCTAAGCGTATTTTCACTAATTATACTTATCTGATCGTCTGGTCGAAGCGACGCGTGACCCGAGAGCTGGTGAGTATCTCGCGCAGCACATCAGCATTGCTATACAGCGGCGCAATGCAGCCAGCGTCTTGGGGACGCTTCCGACTGGTATTGTAATGGATCAGTTGAGCTACCTGTAAATTGTTTGCAACAGTCTGCTGTTAGCTTAATTGTTTCAATTGTAAATACTATTCCTAATTTGTTTCTATTACTTGATTGGAATTTTCTTTGTTAAATAAAGTTACCATGATATACCAATCTCAAATTAAGAGGATATCGTAAAGACCACATTGTGCGCAACATTGAATTACCAAAAGGACCTCTGTCTACATGTCTTCTAGGTTCCTAATCTGAACTTATAAGGTCCTTTTATGTGTACTTAAACCGTTTGTAGCATAATGTAGCTACATAAGTAAGGATTCCGACTTAACCGTGTACCTACATAAGAAGGTCTACTACCAACCCTATATATAATTTGAGTAGATTCGTAAATTCCACATCGGGCTTATGTTTTATAGAGCTCCCTTGCGACGGGTTTAAGATGGCCGGTCCTTTGTGGTGTGGTATACATACAACTGACACAAAGCGGCTTGCTGATGAATAATTTGCAGGGTGGGTTACTAAGATTCGAGATAGCTCGAGTATATTGGCATGTTTAAGGTTGTAATTTAGAGGGTGCAGAATGAATTTTACAAAGCATGAACCTTTTTTGTTTGACCTCACCTATTCACCTATTTTTGGGTAAGAATCTAATTCCTTTAGTAACTGTAGCTAAGATAGTTATTTACATGACCAAGCTCATAATAGCAAACCGATATACGAAGACTTGAAACTTGAAACCAATATAAAAATGAATGTTATCGTTTACAAAAAGAAAAATATTCTCCGAAAATCGGTAGGCACTGAATTCGAAATATATTTTCCAAATGCACGTAGTTCGTTATACCGAAATAGAATTTGTGAAATACACTCTTCATTCGCATAAAAAAATCTGGGCTTAAAAAATGTAGCTTAAATACAGAAAATCCCGGCTTTAACTTAATCCGCTTGCTAACCTCCGCCAAAAGTTACTTTGTAGTTTTTAAAGCCCCCAGTTGGATGGCGAAACAGTACGTGGAAACGTAATAACATACTTTTTAATTAGGTTAAAACTTTTTAATTAAACAATATTTTTACGAATGATAAACCAAAGATATAAAAATAGGGGTCACAATAAACTGGTAGGTATCGTAAAAATAGATCACTCAACTTTTAGTAGGTACCTTCCTTCAATGTAATCTCGTAAAGGAATGTCCCTATTAAGTCGAGCATGAAAACATCTTCGGATCATAACACTGCTACGAGAATACATAAAATTTAAGAAGTGATAAAGTTTAACCTAGTTTATCTTCGGAAGTAGTGCTCAAAGAAGCCTCGAACGTTTTACAATCTTCAAAAGAGTAATAAAACTGAGAAATATGACGACTTTCAAATATCATTTTTCCCGAGGCAGGAGCTATTATCAGCTTTAACTGATAGTTTATCGCTCAGCGACATTTAGAAGCGGTATTGAACAGAACTTTAAAACGTTTTTGTTTTGTTTCAGGAAAATGGATCAAATCACCAAGTATTTGATCATCGTCGCATCGTTTTTGAGCGTAGAGCTCGCTTTCACCGAGAGCAAGTATGAATCTGTGACCAACCATGTCCGGTACGACTACGTCCCTACGTTCATCAACGTGTGCGACATTGAAGATAGAAGGTCGAAAGTTCACTGCTACTGCGACAGTAATAAACCAAAACTGGCCACACGAGCCGATTGCTGGGTGTTCAGCGGCGGAATAACCGAAGAAGACCCAATCTGGCCCAATTTCTCATCGCAAACTGAAATACAACACCTCACGTTCAACGTCAGATCCGACGATGCATTAACTTTCGTCCCAGCCAAAGCAATCGTGAGATTGGACAAACTCAAGCACTTGACCATTCAATTCGGTACCATAAAACGGATTACTCCTTACGCGTTCACGAACTCCTCAACAATAAGGCAGATAGTTTTGAAATCGAATAAAATCTCCAGTCTAGATAAGCACTCGTTCTCTCAAATGATGATGCTCTCAAATCTTAACTTGGACGACAACCAAATCTCCGAAGTCAAACGGGACGTATTTTTCAATTTACCAAATCTGCATATCCTGCATCTATCGAACAACAACTTGAGTCTGATCCATGAGGGTTGTTTCAAGCATTTGAACAATTTGATAGAGCTGAAGTTAGACTACAACTACATATCAGTTGTGACTCGGGAAATGTTAGAGGGATTGGAAAATCTTTCAAGATTGAACTTGAGGAATAACAAACTATCTATGATTGGCAATTTAGCGTTCACAGATTTGTGGGAGTTAAAAGAGCTTATGTTGGATAACAATGCGATTGAGTTTGTCTCCGAGAGAGCGTTTGGAGGACTAGGTCAGCTTAAAAGATTGACTCTGTCGGGAAACAGGATCGCTACATTTTATGAGGACATGTTGGAGCACATCAATGGTTTAGTGGAGTTGGATTTGAGGGATAATCTGCTGTTGACGTTTTCATTCGACACGATACGGCCTTTCCTCGAGACTGATAAAACGAGTTCAGTTGCAGTTTATTTGGAGGGTAAGTTCTGAACCGTTATTTAAAACCGTAGAGCTAGATAGTTAGTCCCTTCTTCGATGTTTATAACCATTTTAGGTAAGGCTCCGCTTTCCAGTACGAGTATTATAAACAACTACTTAATACGTACTACCTTACCTTTTACCTAACCTTGCATTTTTTTATATTTCTTGACATGCACCAAGGAGGTTCCGAAAGTATTGAAGTTTGCGAGGCACTGAAGTCTGTAATTTATTATGACCAAATGGAGTCTTCTAATTTCCAATTGCGTTTTCTTTTCCATTTGCGTTGTGTTGAAACTAGTCTCAAAATCAACTTAAGAACTAAAACTGAAAGAAAGGACCAGTGTCTTGTTAAGGAGAAACAATGGGCCCCACATTTACATTCAGCCCGACAAATAGTTAAAAGTAACGAGGCTATCACTGGGCCACTGGAAACCAGAATCACTAACAGATATTTACTTAACGGTTATTTTAGGTGTGGCCTTGTTGGTTACGAAAAGGCCCTTGTTTCTACCAAGTGATATTTGTTCTACCCAATTGCTATTAACATTTTGATTTATCATAAATTGGGTTAGTTTTTTTAATAGGTTTACGAAGATATCGCCAAATTTATGCTAAAAAGGTTTCGAGTACATCGAAGTTTTTTTTTTTTTTTTTTTTGTTATTTTGATTCTTTTGAGGCCAGCATTGTTATTTTCCTTGTGTTAGTTTTAATTTGATTAAATGTTCTTCTTTCATTGGCCAGTTTATTTTACGACGATGTCGTAGCAAAAGGGATGTGCGACTAAATTTTTATAAGATCCATAAAATGTTCCATCATTGCAAATTTCGAATATGAACCTCGGTTACCTATCATAACATTTCAGGATCACAAATATAAGCTAAAAGCGGGAGGAAATCAAACCTTATACCGCAATACATAAAAACCAGATGAAGGTTATATTTATAGGGTTTCTGTGCGACATTGAAATTTATACGCATCGTGTGTTGGCCATTTCCTCTGCCATATATCCTCTCGTCCCTTCGAAGTATAACTCACCTGGAGGTTAGGAGATTGGTTCTGATTTAGCTAGGTACTTATGTTTCCTCTTCCAAAATGTTCACGAGTTTCGCCTGTGGTTTTTTAGACATGCAAAATATTTGTAGCATTTAAAAGCGATCTGTTTCGGTTTTTCGAATTTTTAGTTCAAACATGTAACAGTTTTAATTTTTTTTTGCCTTTATAAATGACATGCTATTTTTTTCGTATTGTTAACTGAAAGCAATGACAATGCTTCAATGAATTATAGGATTTTTTTAATTGTGAACTAAATCGTTCCGCGATACGCTCTCTTCATCACTTTCATAATATAGATCTTATTAACCCTGTTGCTATATAAAATTGTACCCACGTGTAGAAAATTCACTAAAGCTATTTCGTTTCTAAGCAAATTATTTATTGTTTCACCTTACCAATTTATTACTTATCATTTATTTATTCTTCAGGTACTAATAGCTATTTATGTTTCTTGGTGGTTTCACCAAAATGGATAAAAAAAGGTGAAAGTAAAAAATCCAGGGATACAACGAAAAGCTTGTTTTATTGTTGGCAATACATTTCAGACTGATCCCCAACGGCCACTTTGTACTTTTATGTTGGGAAAATAATTCATTGTGCGATTGTCGAAATGGACTGAAGCAATTAATTAATTAAAAGTGTTGAAAATTTAATGCCCGTTGAAGTGGCCTCAAAAATTGTATTGAATTTGACTAAAAGTATGTGAAAATGAGGAAAAATGTATTTTCTGATAAATTAATTGGTGGAAAAATATGTGGAGTCGATGTTCAAAGTTGATTGTATCACAGTTGACGAAAATAAACAAGGCAAGTAGAAGTTATCCAAGCGTTCAGTACTCAACGCCGAAAATTCTTTAACACCTTAAAATGATATTCGACCGAGTCACTTTAAACATTAGCTGCTTTACCCAACCCAAGCACCTTAGCCCATAAACCTCAAGGCTCCGTTTGATAAGCTTATAAAGGGAAGATTACGTAACCATGGAATAAGATTTGTGCCTCACCTTGCCAGTCTATTCCCTCATATCCCTTCCCTTGGAAGTATCAATTTAATTCGGTAAGTGCTAGGTAAGAAGCAGGTACGTTCAATGCTTTGTTACTCTGACATTTTCCTGCAGAAAATTACGATATTTTAAGAGTTTTTGGGCTCGGTGCCAAGACTCGATGTGACAAATTCTTTAACTATCAAAACGTTTTAATTTTTACGTCATTCTCATGACCTTCTCAACTGGCAGTTTATTAAGCATATTTTATACTATCTCTTATCAAGTAGGTATCAGTAAACTAGGTTTAAAGCGAATCTGTAGCACATTTCTAAAAGTAAATAATCCATACCATTTGGTACACTTATCCGCAAAACGAACGTAAATGAGTTTAATGCTGATCGCAAACTTTCTATGTAAATGCGTCCTAAGGGTCGGGTTATGCTCCGTAGGCAGAATGTTCGAAAATATGGGAAACTTTGCGACCGTCCGCGCATTATGGACCTTATGTATGGTTATTAGAATCCTCTATTAGAGACATATTAAAGTTTCACAGCATAAGTGGCTCTTAGGCTATGTTCAGGTGGGATCAGATTCCGATGGGGCGGTTATGTTGTGGCTGAAGTTTAAATGAATATTTGACCTTTTGTAAACATGTTGATAGCCGCTATTTTCGGTTTTTGATTAGGTTTAATAACAGTTTGTTGTTTATTAAACGTGTTTTTGGTTTTAACGGTTATTGCTGTTATGTTACTGGGCAACGGTTTTGTTTAATAGTTATTGTCTAATTGCTGATAATTTGTTCCTTTTCTGTTGTTAAATGGTTTGAAACAGATTGATGAGAGTACTTTTTCTAAAACGTTACTTTTTACCTTACTAAAAACTATTTGAACAACAAAATTTCTATAATATTTAACGTAGTAGATCTTTAGATATTGCTAACGTAATTGTTTTACATAGCAAGACATGACAAAACAAATTCAATTATAATAATTCGAACCACCATAGAAATCGATGGAAGAATCTATCAAACGTAATTTCCATTCCAAACAATATTCTGCCCAAACCTATTACCAAAGTTGATAACGAGTTAGATAGAACTCCTTCAACTCGCTTAAGAAATACAAACAAGCTTCGCGGTTAGGTTATAATCCTTTTACTTCTTACGTTTCATAGACAACCTACTAAATCACTCCACGTGAACGAGAATTGCAGCCATATATTTCGGAAGATACCGATAAATTTCGCCCGTTTCCAACGAGAAAACAGCTTTTTATTCGTCCCTGTTTGTTTATTACCAACCTTATTCGAGAATTTTGATTACCTATTCGCAGCTTTGCTAATATTTGTATTGCAAACGAGTTTAGCTGTACTTTTGATACTTTGCTACTTTACCTTTTTTCTTTTTACTTGTTGGAATTCGTACACCAAAATTTATCAGATTGTAACGAAGTTTGTGCCTAACAGCTTCCGAAAGAATTTACTTTGCATCGGAATTTTTTCCTCGACAAAATTTAAGTGCGTACGTGCTCTATTCAAAAAATCCACAGGCTGTGTTTCTATTGTTTTTTTGGCGAGCCGTTTTGAGGGCCATACCTAGCAATATTTCTCTGTGCTAGTACCTCTTAGAGCTTCCGCAAAAGGGCCACTTACCGTGGCGAAAACTTGCGTCCTACGATCACGTGTCTGAAAGGCGATCACGGTTCTAGATGGAAATCGATAAGCACCGATTCTGTCTATGGTTTTGATAACGGTCGGTTATTTCCGTATTTAATATCTGTAGCGCTAGAGTCTAGGCCCTAATGTTACAACGTAGGGTAGTTTAGGGTATCCCCTAGAGCACAAAATGATGGTTCCTAGATAGATTCTATGGCGGCTTGTCTTTGTCCACCGTAAAGCAAAGGGGCAAGGGTTTGCTTGCCCCAAACAAGTAAAGTGCGGGTAAAAAACCACTGTAAGTTCTCTACAAAGGCGAGTCTCGTGACCGCGGGCGGAAATTCTCAAGTTTATATTAACAAAGGGTATTGTTTTCATGTATTACCCTTACTAAGCTAGTTTATAACTTGGTAAAACTTATAGCGTTATTAGACACAATTAAGGAGAACAAAAGGGCATCTTTAATAAATAGTTATTTAACCTTTTTATATCCAAGATATAAGTTTTTAAAGTGGACTTTTTACCGTAACACTCAACTTAATTGGTGCGAAGTTTTGAGGTCAAGAATAATATTGAAGAAAATGAAAGTACAGCTGATAACTTTATAAAATTAAATGTCAATTTTAGTTTAGTGAATAGAGGTTGAGATATATCCGACTATTTTAGAATTGAATTTAGTGAATTAGCGGAAACTCGGACATTTCTTAACTACCTGGGAAATAGATGGATTAATCCCGCAGCGCCAGGTTTACTACCTCAGTGAGGTATAAATTTGAACTTGGATTTGGAACAGAACCAGAACAAGGAACGTTACTGAGAACAAAAACTGAGTTAGCTATCGAAATCATGATGAACTTCTAACATATTAATATTATAAATGCAAAAGTTTGGGTGTTTAGATGTATGGATGTTTGGATGGATGTTTGTTACGTCTTCACGCCAAAACTACTGAACGTATCGGGCTGAAATTCTGTATACAGGTCATTCTAATCCTGGGCTAAAACTTAGGCTATCTTTTTATCCCATAAATCAGTTCTCATGGGATGGAAAAAAATTCCATAGAAACAGCGCGTGCGAAGCGGCGGGCAGAACCTAGTACTTATTTAATACGAGGACGTTATGTTCGACATGTTCTAGAATCCTAGATAATTTTACAAAACTAGTGAAATATTAATGGAACATATTTTATTTACAACTAAGACGAGAACAAAAACTTCATCATTGTATAATGGCACGCATATCGAAAAATAATGAATAATTGAACACTTTATTGTATGTAAAAAAACAATAAAATAACTTGTAATTAAATAAAATAAAAAAAAATCAGAACGTACAATATTATAAAATAAAACACGTACAAGAAATTGCAATAAGGCAGGCGGCCTTTGCCGCAATTTCAAAAAAGTGCAAATTCAAAAGAAAACAGACGAGAGACTGAACTGATGACCTTAAACTGTCAAAACAAAAGTGGTTTCAAACTTGAGAGCTCCAGATTTTCCCCTTGAAAAAAAATTCTCAAGGGGGAAAACTGAACTCCAAAAAAATTTATTCTAGTTTTCCCCTTAAGGGGGATTTGTCAAGGGGAAAACTGGAATAACCCTTCAATGATACCAATGTTGTTATATAATTTTCCACAAAAATAAATTTTTCACGAATATTTCTTTGGTTTTATAACCTCTTGTTATAAAAATTTCTTTGATTTTAGATCCGATTAGGTGTTAATAATGCATTTGAATTGTCGTTTCGATTTCTAGTTTCTTGAGATACGGATATGGATTCTTGTCAGAATTATTGAGAATCCTGAATGAAGACATTGTCTCTCAAGACAATTGGTTCGTTTCAGCATTATTAAATTCCTTCCCTAGAGTCAAGATTCGTTCAGATACTTTGATATTATCTTTTATCTGTACTAGGAACTTATGTAGTTATATAACAAAGGCAAAATTGACTCTGTTTGTTATGCCTGCACAAGAATATTATATTTATTGTAACAAAACAAAATTTAAGATATAAAAAATATTTTGCACAATGCAATTTTAATACTTTCTCAATCCTCCGAATTACTGTGAAAGTTTATGAAATGTGAAGAAGTGTGTTTTATATTATGACTAGTAAATGGATACTGAGTTTTTGAATGCCTAAGGTTCCTTAGGAATAACATATTGGCAATTTTTTACCCCGGAAAAAGGCGTGCTAATAAGCTTATTTTTACATTGATAAATTTTTAGCCACTTCGGTTTTTAGTGAAGAACCGATGTTGTTAAACCAAAAAATTGTAACAATTATTCGTATTCTAAAGTATTAACATCCTCAGTGGCGCAGCGGGCGAAGGTCCGCCTGCGACGCAGGAGGTTGCGGGTTCGATTCCCACCTCGAGACAAATGTTTGTACGATCTGCAGATAAACAAATTGTTTAGGGTGTTCTGGATATTTTCTATGTATAATAAAAAAAAATATATCTATGTAGTGTATTGTATTAAGTATATCAGTTATCTAGTACCCATTACACAAGCTCTGCTTATCTTGGGGCTAGATAATGCTGTGTGAATTGTCCAACATTATTTATAATTTATTTATTATATTAATTTTCTAAAAACTGCCCGTTCAGATTTTGATGCTCCTTCTTACAAGAGTACCAAGTTAAGGTATCCCCAATAATCCCCATATAAATACCTACTACAGTGTCGCTATTGGTTCATACACCACTTTATCCCCATGTCTCATTTAATTTGCTTTCCAAGGAATGGAAACCAATACAATCGTAGCTAATCATCTTTTGTTTGTAAGTATTGTTTTTCGTGTAACTTATGTTACGTAAGCCGTTGAAATTTCGCCAATAATGTGTGATTTATTATGATCGTTTATCATAGCGATAATGTATCTTAAATCAATAGCGTGAAATCCTATTATCGTACGTGCTTACTAGTAGGGTCGCCATCTTTCTTAATTCCCCGAGGTTTTATCTTACTGCCGAACTTGCCTGCCGAGTCGGTTTATCGATTGTGTACCTAAAGACGATTTGAGAACGCAAATAAAACTATTATTAGGTATAATTTATAACTAGCTGACAAGAAAACGCTGTCCTGTCCAATTCGTATATAAAATAAAAACGGAATTAAAAGTGAAATAAGTAAACAAAAGTAGAACAAGTAAACTGAGCTAAAGGAGAAGCATTCTGTTCGTGTCCTAAAAACATAAAAAGGAATTTTAATTTGATAATTTGCGATGAAAAGTATAATTGAGATTTTCATCGACTTCCTCACTAGTTGTTCCTGAAATTTCTTAAGAACCTTATTCAGCATGGTCATGGAAGTGTTACTTCTAATATAATAATTTATGTATTATATGACCTGGCAGAATGTTACTTTCTATTAAGAAGTTACTTTTTTGTTAATTTAGTTTCTATTCACAAAACTTTTGTTCATCTAGTTGTTGGGTAAATTGTTGTTTAAAGGCAGGTATTACAAACATTCTACCCTCGAACACTGACTTGACCCAAAAAACCTCTATATACTACTGTAAATAGAAGTTTTCTGGGTCAAGTTTCATTCACCTACTGGTGAATGAAATTAAGACAGCGGATGATTATTTAATGATGACTGATGGTATGTCCACGTTTGGTAGAGTTGTTTTAGGTAAAGATAACATAAATAAGGAATGAAAGGCTGTCAACTAGTCACACCCAAGTGAGTCACAATCAAAACTCAGTACAATCACGAAATAACAACTAAAAGCCTAAAACCACACTAAAACTTAGAGCATTAAAATCCACCAAAAGCACTTCGATTTAACCGAACAAAGGATCTCAAACGAAATCTAAACTGCAAACGTAACGTCTTATAAACTCTCAGACAGTGACAACAGCACCGTTCCTCTCCTATTAAAGTCTATATTACTTTGCAAACTAGCGCTGAAGTACGCTAATTGAGTTGATTTCGCCGTAGATAAAATTTTACCGCCATCCCAAACCGTTAAGGTTTATTTTACTAAAGCTGGATTGTGCGTGCTTCTAACAGGAGATTTGGTTTCAGGTAACCCACTCGAGTGTGATTGTCGGCTCTCGTGGATATACGCGCTTCGGAACGAGACCGGAGACAATACGCTGAAGAGTGCTCTAGAAAAAGTATCGTGTGTTGTAGACACGGCGCTTGAAAGGCGTATGGAAGAACCGGATGACGCACACATCGAAACAGAAAATATACTCGCAGATGACAACTACGAATACGATTACAAAGAAGACTACAATGAGCGAGTGAAACACAAACCGAGTAAAGCTAAAAAGTTGACTGATATCCCTCTTGCCATGCTTCCTTGCCCCAAAGAACTGATGGAAAATATAGATGAGTCATACGGACACCCAGTTCAGAATGAGATAAGGTTAAAAGCTTTCTCCAAAGTCACTAAAGTAGCTCCCACTTTATCGTTATTCATATTAACGTCGTTACTGTTTTGAAATATTAAACAAGGCATGTTTATCAAAGATATTTGTGATATTAGACTTAAACAATAATAGTTATGTTATAATCTATGTACAGATTTACTAACCGTGTTCTCTATAAATTTTATTCTAGTCTACGGGATTGTATAAATGTTATTCTATTTGTATTCTATGTAACCTTGTATATTGCCGAAAGTTAATAATAGAAATAGATTATAATAGAATTTTATTGTACCTATATATTATCATTATTATCTCAGCATTTAAAGTAAACGGGTAAATATTTTGATGGATTATTCGTGGAAAACCAATTTAAAAGCCGTAAAATAATTTTATAAGCGGGAACCAACATAAAATTCAGGCCACGGTTAAATAATCGTGTTATTATTGAAGCATAAAGTTCGCACGGGAGTAATAAAGGTAAAATGTAAAGTAGAATTACGAGGGAAATACATAACACAAAGAAATGGCATCAAATTACGTTGTTACGAGAATAAGAATACATAGATACGAAGTTGTTACAAGGAAACTCTCTGAACAAAAACACGAATGGAAACCGAAATTGTTCTTATTTCTTTTGACTCGTTTATTTTCCGTTGAACAACTTGGTAGGTGAACACTGTACGAGTAACACTGAATAATACTTAAGTTTTTCACTGAATTACATCTTGTTTATCAAACAATGTTGGATGCTTTAGTCTAATCATTTGATTTTTCACAACTCTATTTGCTCCATGCAAAGTTAAGACAACTTTTACGTTATTGTTTAATGGTAGGATAACGTCTACTACGTTAGGGTGGGTCCAGACCAACCGAACGAGAGCGAGCGAAGGCTAACGAGTGGGATTCGACGATCGATACCGAATGTTCACTCACTTTCGCTGTTGTGTCCGCACCAAACGAACACATGTGAAACCCAGCGAAGCACAGCACGACGAGCACGGCCAAAGGCGAACGAAGGCCCTCGTTCGGGCTCGCTTGCTTTCTTCGTGACGTCTACACTGGTTCGATTGCGTTCAGTTGATAGCCTTTGCTCGCTCTCGTTCGTTTGGTCTGGACCCACCCTTATCCTCTCAAATGAAATGTGGTTCAAGAATCTAAAAAAAACTCAGTTATCTTAGAAAATATTAACAATTTTGTGATTTTTACTTGTCAATGTCGTTGTATAACGTCATTGTATAACATAACGTTAGGTATTCTGTTAATTTTACATGTTTGCACACATACATACACAACAAATAACTCTGTAAATAGAATTAATAGTAGTCAATTTTGGAGTTGTTTTCAGTGAGATTGTTTATCATGTAATTTCTATTTTAAAATTGAACCTTTATGCCTTTGTACATTCAAAGCTGCCTTGTTTTTATAATGTTTACCATAACCTTTTCGAATGAACAGAAAAAGAGCGTTTTGTGAAGTATAATAATTAAGGTTTTATTTGTTCAGTTAATAAGAACGCCATGGTTGGTTTCCATAATAATCTATGTAACGTGCTAAAAAAACATGTTAGGACTTAAGTTAGTTTTGTATTTTTATTGCTTGTGTATTTAATATGTTGTTGGGTACTTGTGTGGTAGTACTTGGGTAAATGGTCAAGTTTTTCAAGGCACGTATAACCTGCGGAAGCAAATCACCTTCAGTGACCATCGATATCATCCGATTTTGGCCTGGTACGAGTACTTAGCCGATTTGGCGCTTTTTTTCCAGTCCATTGAAGTACACTATTTGTAAATAAAACGCGCTTAAATTTTCAATTCAACACAAACACACTAATAATATAAACGGCTGTAACTTTTGATTGCGTTGACCTAGAAGTTTTATTTATATTGAGGCTTCAAAAAGTTACGGACTTGAGTATTTGATGTTAATTTATTTTAAACTCGATACCTCCACGCGTTCCTGAGAAAGGGTGTTGACAGACGGACAGAAGGACAGACGGACAACAAAGTGATCCTATAAGGGTTTCTTTTTTCCTTTTGAGATACGGAACACTAAAAAGAGAAAAATAGATACTGTGGCGGTCAGTGGTGAAGGCACCGTTGCCTACTAGACCCAGTTGCGCAGCCAGAAGCTGTCTCAGAAGTCACCAGAGGGACCTATCAAACTCAACTTTTGCCTCTAATCGATTGTAGGAATTGATACAAACGTTTACGTACGATACAAATTCGAAGGTTTTTTGTTATTATAGTGCGTAACCCCACACTCACTTGACCTCGTGTTGTAGTTGGTTAGCACATTCCGTTACTGACGGAAGGATGCGGGTTCAAGTCCCGTCGAAGTCGATAATTTTTGCGTGCGAAAATTGATGAATTTCAGTCACTGCGGCCAGCGTCAACGGAGACCTAGCCAAATTTTATGGACAGATTTGATCTGTGTGTGCCCATTTGGTTTTTGTATACCGGACCTCTGATTTGTCTTTGTGCTACTGAATTGGATTTCAGTAGCAAAAATTAATTTTATTATAACCATTAAAAGTCAATAAACCTTATAAAATGCATTTAGGTTACTGAAACCGGGTAGTTCTAGTTACCTCATTAAGTATAATATTTTTTTTCTAATTTCGGGGGCGTATCCATACTGTTTATAATGTTTGAGGTTATCAACCCTAAATTGCACTACCTATTCTCTGCCTCTCCTATTCTCTGGTTAACTATTATAGTGCACCGTCACACGTGCATTCTGTATTCCCTCATTCTTTTAATCCGATTGTACATTACGGACTATAATGAACATATTCAACATTACCTACATACCGGGTTCACTGGATCGCAGGATGAAATTGAGACCGCATGAACCAAATCATTTGTACACAATTTTATTTATGAGCCTACTGAAACGCAATAACCGGTCAAGATACGTTCTGAATATGTCCATAAGTACGTGACCACACTGACCATTGATCACATTTCAAATTATACCATTGATAAATAAAATAGAATTGTCTGTAATGTCAAAATAGAAAATTACAATAAAATAATAGAAATAAATTAGAATTAGTATTTACTATTGAAACAATTGAGCTAATTGCAGACTGTTGCAAACAATCTACAGGTAGCTCAACTGATCCATATCAATAGCAGTCGGAAGCGTCCCCAAGACGATAGCTGCATTGCTCCGCTGTATGGCAATGCTGATGCGCTAGATACTCACCAGCATGGGTATTTTAATTCATTCGATTCGAATCCGAATCGAATTCGACGGATTTATGAAACGCTATTTTGATTTCGCCTCGGGTTGATGATCGAAATAAGGAGCACCTCCTCATTGATATGACCAACAGATTCGCTTCGAATTTTTGATCATCAACCCGAGGCGAAATCAAAATAGCGTTTTATAGATCCGTCGGATTCGAATCGAAAACGGAAACGAATTGAATGAATTAAAATACCCCTGCTGCTCTCGGGTCACGTGTCGCCGCGTCGCTTTGACCAGACGCTCAGATATATTTTAAAAAACCGAAGAGCCTCGGTACAGCGATTGTTTATCCGAATTCGGCCCCAGGTTGTTTGCTTGCAAGATGCACATTTAGTAAAATATTTTCTTTCTCTTAAGTTTCATTTCATTTGAGAGAGCCTGAGTTCATACAAGTGTTTCATTTCACAATATTTATTTATTTAGTAACATATTTACATTTACATTACATGCACTGTTATGTAAATGCACCAAAGCGACAAATAAATTACATAAAAAGAGATACAATATACAATTAGGTAAACATTCACATTAATAAAATTACACCAACAAGCTAACTATAACTTAATACCTACTAGGGGAGAGCGGGCAGCATTCATACATCAGCCATATCTATAAAACTAAGCACGTCGAAGCGTTCGTATTTGTATGCGTGAATCCCGTCTATACACATAGGCTAACCACATATTAAGTTTGTCAAACATTTTCCTCAATTTGAGTGTACAAAGGCCCATCGAATTATTCACAATAATATAAATAAATGTTTGTGGTTAGTGTACACAATAATTGTTAAACGATTTCATGTATTTAAATACGATAGTTTGTGTATAGTCTTCGATTCTGTTGTATTAAATATTTCTACGCATATTGTGAGTGTTTTATTTTACTTTTAGTATTCACGTGGATTTAATATAATTATGCCGTGATGATAATGCCGTGTGTTACCGGCTTAAAATTTGCACCCACAACTCTTCCCGCAGGTGTCGTAAGAGGCGACTAAGGGATATCCACCAGAAGGCGGGCAGCAGCGCTCCCGGCAGAACAAGAATTGTTCTGCCGAACTGCGATCTCCAACCTGTGGCGCGTGGGGATTATGGTCATTACCCCCTCTCCCCCTATGAGATAAAAGCCATTAAGGCGTTTATTAGGGGGAGGCCTGCGTCCAGCAGTGGACCAATATTGGCTGTTGAGGTTACAGTGATGATGATAATGATGTACTCCAAGCAAATTTCGGCCTTCGTGGACATCTCCAACGGAAACTAGCAGCTAGCTGTGTGTGCTTTATATTGCACAAGTGTGTGCGCAAACATAGGTGCGCTCTATATTCCCTCACTCTCAAAATCCGACGGGATCGCAGACCGACATGTCTGGGGAGAGGTTAGGCGCATGACCAACGGCTAACTGGCTTTCTGAAGGTGAGTTTTTTCTTGCATTCTTATTCTTAAGTTGTGATGTAAAATCTTAGAAATAGGTATTCTAGGTACAACCTTAGAGCATAAGATGGTCTACCAAAAAATAGAGCAATTAAAATAAGCACAAAGCTAATATTCTAAAGATGTTTGTTTTCAATTAAGGCTGCTCTAGATGTTTTAAATGCAAAATACACGGTGCATTTTTCGGTCCAAAAAATGTTTCACTTCTCTCATAAAGTTGGACTTTACAAGCAAATCTTACTTCGTAAAAACAGGACACACACTCTAGCAGAAATTTTGTTTGTGTGATGTTGATGAATCCAAGTGGTGCATTTTTTTACATACTACTTACTCCCGAAGTCAAGATCTCCGATGGCACCGGCCACCAGCCAAAGTGGCTCACGAATTGCATACAAAAACGTACCCGCGCGAGCCGTAGGTACGCGAATCAAGTTTAAATTATCCACTGACTGGTAAGTCTCATAACTGTTTTAAATAGACTCCTGGAAAATGCCTTCCTCTGAATAAAGGGCAATTGTGCATCAAAAGACTTAAATTACGTAGTTTTATAGTTGTAGTTTAGTATGTCACTGGTCAGTCTCATAGCTGTTTTAAATAGACTCCTGGAAAATGAAATTTCCTCTGAATAAAGAGCAATTGTGCATAAAAAGACTTAAACTCAGTCATCCCGTGACCACGACAGTGTGTAAACCTGTTGAAACGGCGGGAAAAATAGGTAAATAAACGCGATAAATACCCGTTTAACAATACTAATAATAATGTGTTGAGATCGCGTAAGTTTGAAAATATTAAGAGACTTAAATATACTACATTGTAGTTTTTTATGGGACAATTTTAGTCTGGTCGTACTATTCCAACCATGTAACCTGTCTTTAATTATACAGCAGTCAAGCTCGTGACTATCACTGTCCAACTAAATTGCGCGGGAAAATCAAGCTCCCCTCCACAATCAAGTCAATTAAGTACCCGAAATAGGTACTTTGTTATAGTCTCTAGTTGGCAATACTACAACGGAATGAGAATTGAAAGTTAAACAAACTTACCGAAGTGAAGTTTGACCATAATAACACGAAAGAGATTTTATTCTCGAGGATGCAGCGACGTAGTGTAATCTAAGTATTTTGCTATATTATTTGTTTTTTTTTACAGGTTTACGACTGGAAATAAGAAGGCGAGGCGGTCTTTTGGAGCTTTGTATTGACTATTACAATATTGAAAAATGCTTTATAAGTATACCAGAACAAAATTTAAAATATAAAAGACCCCCCGAGAGATTTTCATGAAACATGGCTAAGAACACTCGGGATAAAATTATCTATGACACAAAAAAACGACACGAAAATCGGTTCATCCGGAGCTATGATACCACAGACAGATACACAGACAGACACGTTAAAATTATAACACCCCTCCCTTACGCGGAAGCTGTATGTTTAGTTTGAAATCATTCATGCCATTCATGGTTTGAAGGGAGTGGAATGAAAGGTCCAATGCCGCGGCGCGTTCTTCCGAAGGCATGATTAACATGAAGTTGCAGCTATGTCTTGCGGCTGTATTCACGTCATCTTGTTCGCGGGGTTAACAAATGGAAATGAATGTGGGTCCATGCCGCGGCGCGCTCTGCCGAAGACATGATTGATATGAAGTTGCAGCCATGTCTTGTGGCTGTATTCACGTCGCCTTGTTCGCGGCGTTAACAACGGCCTTATGCATAATGAATCGCTATCGCAAGTTTGACTTACGTATATCGCTGAGATAAGTCAACTATAGCTTTTTCTATTCAACTTCCTCATTCATAATGAGTTCGCGAACCACTAGAGGCTGGACTAGAGGGGAGAGGGGCGTGTAGTGCGTTATCACGTGTATTTTAATATTTTTATGCCAGTCATCTGCAACATAAATGTATCAGTCTAATCCTCAACACGTATCACCGGGGGGGGGGGGAAAGGGGTTAAAAAGCTTATAAAAAACATCACGTGATTAATGGAAACCCCTATTTCTATCTATTAATCTGTATTGGGCACCGAAACTCTGTGAATTAAAAAAAAAATATATCTTTTTATTATAGAAAGGGCAGAAGCCTTTATTCACAAAGAAAATTACAATCAAATAATAGAAATAAATTACAACTAGTTTTTACAAACAATTGAGCTAACTGCACACTGTTGCAAATAATCTACAGGTAGCTCAACTGATCCATATCAATACGTAGATTAATAAAAGAGAATAAAAACGGGTAGATTGCGCCTGACGATATTTTAAAACTAACATTTGGCGTTGCTCTTCCAATTCAATGAAGTAAACTATGAGTGTCTCAATGTATTTTTAAACAAACATTTTATCACAAAATTATAAATAGGTATTTTGTGTGAATAGAATATCAATTCCAAATATAGACTTCTCAATGGATAAACAACTTTTGTTATTGAAATTTAAATTATACCTTCTACCTATTTTGCGAAGCAATGGAAATTATTTCGAAGGACAATTTTATAAGAAGTTAATTAATTTTAGCCAAACATTATTATTTTGTGCTGTCATTTATAATAATACCGTCAAATAAATAATTGGTTACAATATTAGATACTATGCTGCCTTGAAAGGTCATGATCAAGCCAAAGAAGAATAACAAAACATCAAGGTTTTGGCGGTTTTTTTAATAGCCGCATTCATAAGAGCATCGTCATTTTCAACTTTAATATAGTCGGCTTTTACAGCCACAGAATAAGTGAACCAAACAACAATAAGAAACCGAATAAAAGAAATTCCTCGCAAGATCCGTTTCGGTTTACTTACACGTTCTGTGACACCTTGTATAATGAAGGAGGCCTTCACTCATCATTAACTGATTTAGGACTGAAGCAGAATGAGTACATACTTGAGAAGTAACTACTTGGAATTCTCTTCAATCGATTTAGAATCAGAAATAATGTATCGAGTGCGAGGGCTTACCGGTCAAGTGCGAGTATACTCGCACACGGAGGGTTTCGTTCCATCTTTCAAACCTATTTCTCAAACGAAACTCTAAAAACACCAACTGTTTGGAGATCCCCTTCAATTTTCCATTTATAATTTTTTTTGTATTTGTTGGTTATTAACGTTGAACTGTTACTTACAAAAGGTTTCATGTACTTCCTATTATGGTTCAAGAGATACAACCTCGACAAACTTACTCTAAATTTATTTATTTGAGAGTTTTGCTAGAATATCTAAGTTTATCTAAATAGATATACTAGCAAAACTCTCGTAAATATCTACAGCAAATAAGTAGACATAGACTGATCGTTGTCTACTATTGCATTTTTTAAAAAAGGTTGACTTTGCCTTGTATTCACTTCGCATAGCATTGCAGTGCGGTGCCGGCTTAGAATTTGCACCACTCCAACTCTTCCCGCGGGTGTCGTAAGAGGAGACTAAGGGATATCCACCGGGGGCGGGCAGCAGCGCCCCCTACAAAACAATTCTACCACGGACCTGTGGACCAATGGACAACTTACACATCTAGTCATTAAGTAAGCAGAGTGGATGTATAATTTAGATTTGAGGTAAATAAGATAGACGTCGAGGGAAACCTCATAGGCTAAGTTTCTGTTAGGTTTATTTGGTTTTGTTACATAGAATGTATATTTTTTGTTGGATTAAGCACTATTGTAATTTAGAATTACGGAGGTGATATGCCATGTTCGGCAAAACCCTCATGTACGAAATTAATGAATAAAAAAAAACTAACCCGAGTTTGCGCCGTTCTTCACACACTTTTTTTCGTGAAAATCTAAAAAAACGTGTCTAAACAATAGCTTTAACGGAGACTAGATAAATGATATACTTACTGATTACACTACATACATTTTATATAATATAAAACATTTATTTTTACAGTACATAGAAAACACCCAGAACACCCGTAACAAATATCTGTAGATCGTACAAACAATTGTTCCGAGGCGGGAATCGAACCCGCAACCTCCTACGTAGCCGGCTGACTTTTTCCCGCTGCGCCACAGAGGTCGTTGACTTTCACATTTTGTATTTACATAAACTGTAACGCACGTTGACTCACCAAGGGATTCCGGAGAAACCCGGACACCTGAAGGGTCAATGCCTTCGAAAGGAACGCGGTCAGACGTTCCGAACCGGACCTTTGCATCCGGGAACCTACACACTCGGATAATCATCGGGTTGGCAAGATGCTATAATTATAAATCCTGGGATGTGGGTGTTTTGCAGATTGCATTGTGTGATCGTGTGATTTTATGAGTACCAGAAAAACCACACTAATATTATAAATGCGACGTTTGGATGGATGGGTGGATAGATGGATGGATGGATGTTTGTTACCTCTTCACGCCAAAACTACTGAACGGATCGGGCTGAAATTTTGCACACAGGTAACTCTAATCCTGGAATCAAACATAGGCTACCTACTTTTTATCCCATAAATCAGTTCCCATGGGATAGAAATCATCTACATATAGGTAAACGTTTCCATAGTAACAACGCGAGCGGAACTCGTAATAATATAACTAACCAAATAAGTTAGGGTTACCTACTACTAATATTATAAATGTGAAAGTTTTGATAATCTTACCTAGCTTTAAAGATCTTTTTTTTTTCATTTCATTTCATTGGACGGTTGTTTGTTACCACTTCACGCTAAAAATACATAAGTGGTTGAGGTGAAACTTTGCATAAATGAAGTTCTAGACCTGGAATTGGACATTATTTAGTTTTTTTTAATATTTTCCCAAAGAGAGTAGCAAGAAAACTGTGGGCATCACTCTACCAGATGCGTTCTATTGGTTATCGCCCATAAAACTAAGGTTAACAAAACTTTTTTTAGTATTATATATGTTGGTATTAAAGTTGAACTGTTACTTACTTAAAAAGTTTCAATTGTCTACTACCTATTATATGGTTCAAGAGATACAGCCTCGACAAACTTAGAGCAAAAATAGTCAAAAAATCTTTTTTTTATGGGAGCCCCCTTTATTTTAATATTTATTTTAGTTTTAGTATTTGGATCTTTTGTATTTTCCCAAGGGCAAGAAAACTGTGGGACTCTGACTAGATGCATTTTAGATAGATAGATAGACTTTTTATTGGGTACACACAAACAGCACAGGATAGGAGTATAGTATTATTATATCTGTGGGAAAGGTAACAAAACAATATTTAAGGTACACATAATTATTAGATAGGTAAGTAAGCAAGTACACAATTATAAATTGATGACACATGAATATTATTATTATTAATTGAAGTAAACGCTTAACAACCTAATTTAATATAAAATTTAATTGGTTATTTGGTTATTTTAATTGGTTATCGTCAGTAAAACTAAGGTCAACAAGACGTGGAAGTCCGAAAAATCGTCAAAACAGTCAAAGCTGGACACACCGTTGGTCAATTCAGATACTCGTATAATCGTTAGTGTAACACTTATACCATTTTCGCCACTCATGGGCTTATGTTCTTCACCCTCACCCCAACAGACTATTTTATTAGTCCACTGCTGGACTCTCCCCGTGATAAGCGCCTTATTGTCTTTTATCCTATGGAGGGTAATACCCATAATCCCCACGCTGGGCTTGCGGGTCGCAGTCCCGTGGTAGAATTGTTCGCTGCTGCTCTCCGCCCCTGGTGGATATCCCTTAGTCGCCTCTTATGACACCCGCGGAAAGAGATGGGTTGGTGCAAATTCTACGCCGAGACCACACACCAATTTTTGCTGTTCATTCGAAACCGAAATGCGCGACGTAAATATAATAAATACTATGAGTTACTCACGAATGCATCTGAATTAACCTGCAGGACGCGTAAGGCGTAAGAACAGAGGCTGGCACGAATTGAAGGACCTGTACTTTTTCAATTCCAGTTTATCCCCTTAAGGGGATCCTTCAAGGAGAAATCTAGACATTAATTTATCAATTCCTGTTTTCCCATTTAGGGGGATTTAAGTTGGGGCTGGGTAAGCCCTAGCGATGACGGTAAAATAAACAACGGCTTCGGGGCAAACTAAACAACCAAATACCTACTGTATAAATAGGTGGCATAGCTATTCGAAACTGTTTTCCTCATTCAGATTTTTGTTGTTTCCATCCAAATACGTTACTTGTCCGATAGGTATACAGCATTCCAAGCACCAAACTGAGCTACCATTTATTATGCAGGCGCCAGCATTCTGTTGTATTTTTATTGTTAAAAATTATATCACGGATTTGCGTGTTTTAGCAGTTTCTTTGGAATTTTTGTCATTTGTAAGACTGTTTTTTGATACAAATAATAAGGTAGTCGCCTCTGTGGTGTGCCACTGGCAATAAAACTTCAAAAAATTGCAATTAAGTAGTAACTAATAAATTTCGCTGTGTGGTGCCGGCTTAGAATTTACACCACCCCAACTCTTCCCGCGGGCGTTAAAGGCGACTAAGGGATATCCACCGGGGGCGGGCATCAGCGCCATCTGCAGAACAATTCTACCACCGAACTGCGATCCCCAACCCGCGTGCCCAGCGTGGGAATTATGGGCATTACCCCCATGTGATAAAAGCCAATAAGGCGCTTATCAGGGGGAGGCCTGCGTCCAGTAGTGGACTAATACAGGCTATTGAGGTTGAGGAGTAACTTATTAAGGTTTTTGTTACTATAGTGTACCCTCACACTCGGGGTTATTTGATTTCCGAAGTACCTATTAATTATTTTCAAATTTACTTTATTTTTAGGGTATATCATCACATCACACTAATATCTATATATATAAAAGAAAGTCGTCTTAGTTACACTATTTATAACTCAAGAACGGCTGTACCGATATGGCTGAAAATTGGTGGGTAGGTAGCTTAGAGCTAGGAGAGGGACATAGGACAATAGACAATAGACATACTGTTTATAAAAAAAAAAAAAAAAAAATTGGCGTACTTTTAAGGGAAAGCCTAACTTAGATAATAGGCTACTTAATATACCGAAAATACGCGTGCGAAGCCGCGGGCAGAACCTAGTTACATATAAAGGCGAAAGTTTGGATGGATAGATGGATGGTTGTTTGTTACCTCTTCACGCCAAAACTACTGAACGGATGGAGCTGAAATTTGCACACAGGTAATTCTAATCCTGGAATCAAACATAGGCGATTTTTATACCATAAATCAGTTCCCTTGGGATAGAAATAACCTTAAAACGTTTCCATAGAAACAAAGCGTGCGAAGTCGCGGGCAGAAGCTAGTATATAATATATAACTTATGGAAACTGAATTCCAATTTTCGAATGTTTGGTTTATACAAAGGGGCATGAATAGATCCTGGGGTATGGAGTCGGACTTTGCCCTACATAATTATTTTATCTCTATAGTGATAAGCAATTGTTATTTTAATTATATTAAGGTTGTAGCGGTGGCCTGTTCGGGGTTGATGTATTATTTATTTAAACACTGAGTCTAGAGTACAATATTTATTTTTCTACAGCACAGTACAGTATAGATCGAAAGACCGACATCTTGGAAATCCTTTCTTGTTTTAACAAAGACAGGAAGTCAACTATAACCATAAACAATTTAAATGTGACATAGACGACAATCATTTACAGATAATAAAAATCTAGACATAATAGACAATTTTTTTGCATGCCAACAAAGGTAAGATTAGCAGTAGGTTCCTCCATAGCAGTAACTAAAGCCACAACATGATTGAAAGTGACTGTGTTAATTTAAGTTCGTAAGAATTCCCGGAATAATAGAATTCGGGGTAATCCTCCGTTTTTGAAACAATTATATGGAGAGAAATAACATGGCGTAAGTACGAGTCCTTACTGGCAATTAAATAAACAAAAGATAAATTAATTTAAAGTTTTTATAAAAAATAGTTATAATTATGCAAATAAGAAATGACGCCTTGACGCCGTTTCGCGTCGCGTGCGTAGTCATTAGTTGCATAACTAAGTCGGTTAGGTATGCATAAACTAAATTAAAAATAATTCGACGTCTGTGAAAATAGCCACAGAATAATACACTGCCACTATCCACAGCGAATTTTTTTTCAAAACGTCCAGAAATCGCAGGGTAAATTGCAGGGGATTTTTAGAATGATCTAGAAATTTCATGAATCGTATATTTAATTCTTGACTTCATTTGTTTAGGCGACTCTGATGAACCAAAATACATTAAAATCGACGTTTATTGCTGTACTAAATTCCTATTTTGATTCAATGCTAATGAATCTAAATATTTTCGATGAATTTTATGTTTCTGTTTATAATACTTTTACTGTATTATTTGTCAGGAATGTAGGCGCCAGTAGATATAATATAATGCGTCGCCATTGCTGATTGGGGTTCAACATGTAAGTTCAAGGTTCCAAAGGTCTCCAACGTATTGGACCGGCGCGGCGGCGGCGGCGGCGGCGTTCCATTGGGCTTTTGTCATATAAATACTTTTTAAATTTTGAAGAAGATTTTAGTAATATCAATTTATTTAGCAAAAATATTACAATCAAATCATAGAAATAAATTAGAACAAGTATCTACAAAACTAAAAGAAACTATTGAGCTAACTGCAGACTGCAAACAATGTACAAGTAGCTCAAAGTAATAATAGTAATAATAGAGGCGCAAATGCATATTTGCATATATTACGGTCTCGACAGAGCCTACACATTTGCTCCTCTTGGAGTCGAGACTCTAGGTCCGTGGGGTACCGAGGCTCTTCGGGTTTTTAAAAAATTATCTGAGCGTCTGGTCGAAGGGACGTGTGACCCGAGAGCTGGTCAGTATCTGGCATAGCGCATCAGCATTGCCATACAGCGGGGCAATGCAGCCAGCGTCTTGGGGACGCTTCCGACTGGTATTAATATGGATCAGTTGACCTACCTGTAGATTGTTTGCAACAGTCTGCAGTTAGCTCAATTGTTTCAATTTTAAATACTAATTATATTATAATTTTCTTTGTGAATAAAGGCTTCGGCCCTGTTATATAATAGTAATATTGTTATTCGTAAAATGTTTTGGTTTTATTTTTATAGCTTCCTATACCAAAATCGTAGTCTTATTATTATTAATAAATAAGCGCTGTTCTTCGGTAAGCGCATCCACTTGAGAAACGCTGGAGACGTTTAGTTTAGTTACTTTTTTCTTAAAAATCTTTGGTAGAGGCTTTTTTAACCCCCGACGCAAAAAGAGAGAGTGTTATAAGTTTAACGTGTCTGTCTGTGTATCTGTTTGTGGTATCGTAGCTCCTTAACGGATAAACCGATTTTCGTTTAGTTTTTTTTTGTGTCATAAATAGTTTTATTCCGGATGTTCTTAGCCATGTTTCATGAAAATCTGTCGGGGGTTTTTAAAATTTTGTTCTTGTTTATATTTGAATTTGGTGGCTTTCGTGTCACTGCGAAACATATGAAGGCGATCACAATAGGCCTATCATGGTCGATAGGCCTATTATGATCGCCACTTTGTGAGTTCAACCTTAGAGCAGCGGCGTTCATAATTCGCCACTAACCCTTGCAGTTGCTAGGAACTGTAGGATTTTCTCCGGAGTGATGTCTCTTAGCTCATCTGGGCTAAGCAGGTGCTTGCCCGGATGGATGCTACGTTTTTACATCAGTGCTCCGCACTCTCTTAGAAGATGGAGAGGCATTTCCTCTGCCTGCTGAATAGGTAGAGGCTTAGGGAAAAATTAGAAGGAAAAGTTGTCCAGAAAATTACGTTTGAGAAATGGGTACTGGAAGTGCTTAAAAAGTGCAAAAGCTTGTTATGAATCTGCCGGCTTTATCATTTCATGGAAATTAAGTTTATTCGATTGATTGATAGCAACGAAACCTTCGGAACGTTAGCGCCCGACTCGAACTTGGCCGAAACCGGCTAAATTCCACCAAATTCTCGATGTTTTTGATTGTCGAAATAAAAATACTTTGATAGGTATTAAAGGTAAGATCTTATCCCATTTTCAGTCGGCTTTGGCGATATTTTTTAAAAGTATGTCGATTAACTTTACGATTATTTTTGAACCCATGGTTTTAATAGCATTTTAATATTTGATAAGGGTTTAACGTCCCAATTACTTATTAGAATTTAAATTGAGATTTTTTTGGTTCACCTTCCTTGTGTTAAGGTAGGTAGCTGTAAATTTTTTGTAATTCTAGACTGACTGTAATTGTCGTTTGAGACACGCAGACGATTTTCATTTCCAGACGTTTTGCTACAAGGTCATTTTCGCATGTTAGTCAATTGTACTGAACGGTCGTTTTCCTACTTAGGGGTTCTGATAGGTGGGTACCTGTCAGATATAAATAAACTAAGGTATTTTCGCAAAGTAGGTTGTTTAGTATTAGAACATGATAAATTAATTAAATTTGGTGCCTATCGCAAACAAATGCAAATGATAAGTGCATTCCGAAGATTCCAAAGAACGTGAATGTTACATAAGAAAGACGTTTACGAATATATTATACACATAATATATTCGTAAATTAAGAATTCTTCAATTTGACTTTTGCTACTTACCTATTAGGTAAATGCTTAGGTAAATGGTAACTATAGGTATGGGATAGCATCATAGTTTTTAGATGTATGTATTACAGTTTCAACTTTATTAACAACAAAATTTCGGCTTTCTACTAGTAGGAATAAAAAACAATCGAAAAATAGAAACAAATTAGAGTTATCTATACTAATATTATAAAGAGGAAAGCTTTGATTGTTTGTATTGAATAGGCTCCGAAACTACTGGCGCGATTTGAAAAATTATTTACCATTAGAAGCCCACATTATTCCTGATGAACATAGGCTACTTTTTACCGCGGGAAATGCTTCATTCCTACGGGAAAACGGGTAATAGGACAACGCGTAGTAAGAATGCAGCTAGTTACCATTAATGGAACAGTACATACAAATAAAACAACTAAGCAAATTTTTTGTTGCAGCCAATTTTTTAGTTTTGATCTATTTTATATTTTTATAGCCTAGTATTGAATCCTGAGCAAAATGATTGACTTTGAATCATACAAATGGAATATTTAACATTCCTTCTGCGTTTTACTATAAAAACGAAAGAAAAAGAAGATTCGTAGTTAACCCGTTTACATTCGTAATTAATTCTATTTGTGATATATACTCGTTCTAAACGAACTTTTTTTACGTTATGGAAATCGAATATACTCTATATTCGATTTCCATAAAGCTAGAATATAAAACGTTTTTTTCCCTTTCCATACGCGGAACTGATAATATTGCTTATCGAAAAATGCTATCACCAGGTGCGTATGTAGTCAACATATGCACAGGTGGACCATTTCTGGTTCCGTCACCAATGGTATCCATCAAACTAGTACCTATATCCTGCCAGGTGTTACCAGCTAAAACGTCAACGAATGCAATAAAATCTACCTCCGGAGAAAAAAAACAGGCTTTGATTGGTAATAATTTACATTTAGCAACAGATAACGAAGAATTCCTATCAATAAAAAACGAAATTAGCATTTTTTAATGACGCATATAATACTTCAGTTCCGGAATCTTCTGAATAGTAATAATTACAAGGACTCTACATCATTAGAACCGATTTATTATGGATAAGTACTTATTTTTTAATTAAAGGACGCTTGACTTCTGAAAAATAAAGTGTTCTCGTGGCTAACCCAAAGAAGATGGCGGGACGGGACACTAGATTATTTTTTCTAACTCACTTACTGCAGACCATGGTCAAAAGGGGTTTAAGAACGGCGAAAGGCCTCCCCTTTCGTCCTTCTTACACCCTTTTTGACCATGCTCTTTGCCCTGCAGTGGGACAACATGGGCCGTTAATAAAATAAAAGGACATTTACGCTTTCTATAATATAATCCACTTTATGCAACTGCTTGTCATAAGACAACTAAAGAAAACAAATGAGAGCTACTGCCTTAACTTGAGATAGGTTTATATGTAAGTGGTTTATTTTTAGATTATATTAACCCATTTCGTTCGGAACAATACGTCTAGTCCTAAGCTCACCAAACAAACCGTGGAGCACGTGACAGGTTTGAAACTCATTTATTGCCGTCACTAAACAAGATTTTATACACGAACATTCTGTTTAGTATTTTAATAAGCATCTACTAAGAAATTCGCGTCTGAGCGTCACCAACGCGGATCTAAACGAAATTAATAAAAAGTTTGTTTACATCAACATGATGAATCACACGTAAAACCACTCGCATTCCTCCGAACGACCTTAACAAGGTAGCGTACACACGAGGCGACCAGCTCATCGGATAGCTTGGAAGCATCGAATCATCAAGGTGAGTTTGCACAACTGCGTGATGGCGAAAATATGGCTTATAAGATGATTTTTTCTGATAAAGTAAACACCATTGTTATAAGTAAACACCATTGGAAAAACAATGACATTGCAGAGTGATTAAACGAGTTACATTTTAATGAAATTTAGGTTACGTTTTATTAAAATTTAGGAAGGTCAATGGCACCCTTCTGGTAACCATGTTTTACTCTTTTTTAAACTAAAAACAGAGCAATTTATTTTTATCTGATTGAACTCTAGTTCAAGAACGTAATGTCCTTTGATAATTTTTTTCTGAAATAGAAGCTGACAGCTGATAAAATTCTAGGCCAAAATTTAAGTTCGATCAATCGTCATTTAAATCCAATTTCTGATACCAATGCGTTTTAATGAGCCTTGACATTAATTTTCCATACATTTTGCAAAAGAACCTGGGTTAAAAATTGCATTCCGTCAATTTGTTTTAGCTATCTAAATTTACTTAGTCTGAAGGTTTTTACTTGTCTTGCCTTTATTCAATACTGAGCTTTTATAAAATAAATTAGTATAGAAACACCACAAAAGAAAGCTGAAATGCTCATTTCATTACTTTGAATAAAGTTTCTCTGTAAGTGAATTTGTAAATTATAAGCGAAAAAATAAATATCTCAAAAATTAGACTCGGCAGCCATTTGTGATCAGTCGCGATATTGCAGTCTCCTGAACTCTTCTAGATATCTTATCAAATCTCTCGTGTATAGGACGCCAGGTTTGAATAAATACTTCCTGCGCAAGCGCCACCCGTCAGTCGACACACAACCTCAGAGCGAACAAGTGCAAATTTTGTGAATTTAAACTTTTATTTTTATAAAAATGGTGCCGAAGATGTTGATAATCGTTATGCTGGTCGGATCAGCGTGTGCTGCCACCTGGATAGGACGCCCACCCAAGAAGCCCAAAGAATTCGGTAAGTTTTTTGCAATATTATCAAAGTTATTTTGAAATTCCTTCCACATATTGGCTGTTTTTATAAAAACGTCCGTAGTTCTGCTTGATTTGACTAGTTCAACCAAAGCGAATCAAAAATCAATTATCAAGTTCTTATAGCTCAAGCTCAGGTTGGTTTGGTGCTAGATGGTGCTCTGTGAATTGTCCAGCATTATAATTAAACTAATATTTTATAAGTGTGCGAGCTGCAAGCAGCTCGCGGCGGTGGCTGTCACAGGGAGGGGTTGGCTCTGGGGGGGCAAATCTCAAAAAGTCGGGATTTTCCCCAAGTCACCCCCGACCCCTCTACACGATTCCGCAAAAAAAAACATACCTTCCCATCCACCATCAGGGAGAACAATCGTGTCAATGAGTCAGTGAGTCAGTCAGTGAGTGGTAATCGAGCTTTATATATTATTAATCGAGCTTTATATATTATAATTATTCTTTTATTTATTACTCGTCACTCAGCCAACTTGTGGATGGGGATATACACAATACTTATACACCCAGACCCGGATCAATACCGGTAGTTCATAGAAACATTTAAGCCTCCACCATATAGATAGAGGCTTCAGTCCCGCGGCGGGAATCGCATAACCTTTGTATTTTGTTATAATGAACGTCTATGATAGCAAAGTTATCTAGATGTGAAAAGATCGCATAGGTCAAACTTTATCGGAAGGCCGTATTATGTAAGAATACATTAATATAATTATGTTATGTAACTCGATACAAATCATGTCGCATATTAAAATACCTACCTACGAAAACGTGGTGCCAGATGTCTAGACAGCTTATTAAATCATTATTGTTTGTAATGTAGCAGTCAAACTTAGTAAATCACAAGTGTACATTTTTAGAAAATCTACATTTTAATTCTAAAGAAAGAAAGATAAAAAGACTACTAAATAAAATTCTACTTTCCAATGGCTTGGGTTTACCACATTCAAATCCGATACTGCGGGGATTTCCGACAATCCACATCAACTTTCAAATACTTACCTACTTGGACTTATAACCAAAACAAAATCCATCAACATAACATTATTATAATCTTCTCGAAGGTCGGAGAAAAATAATAATGGACTAGCATCTGCACGCGACCTTGCACGCGTTTCTGTTTCTTCAAAAGTAGCCAGCCTATAGGTTTACCCAGTTGTAGAAGTCATTAATCTTAGTAAAAAAGGGGAGATGAGATACCTACATAAATCTCAAAAGTGGCTCAAATAAAGTGCGATTAGGTCCACCCCCACCTCCGTCATAGTCGGTGTAAAAAAAACACAGGCCAATGTTGAGTAAGCGCTGGGCGAATGAACCTACCATATCCACAGATTCTACTAATATATATCGTAGAACTAATTCTATGCAAAATTTCAGCCCGATTCATCTGATTTTCAGTCGTTTTGGCGTGAAGATGTAACAAACATCCATGCATCCAACCAAACTTTCGCATTTATAATATTAGTGTGTAGTTTTGATTAAACGGATTAAGGGTTTTAGTTCACGGCCAAGGTTCCAGCCACAATGTCTTTTTATGTAAATTATATACCACTAATTCGATATTTTGCACGTACAACCTTATTTCTTGTTATATCTTAATCCACTCAAATAAATTGCAAAGTTCTTGAAGGAAACGTCGACAATTTAAGAATAACGAGGAAAAAAGGCCTTAAATTGTACAATTATGTAGTTACAGTCATTGTAAAACATTATAATTTTTATATGTTGACTAAGCAAGTTGTTTACCTACATGCAACTTGGAATAATTTTCAAATCAAAAAATCAATTCACAAGAATTTAATGGACTTGTAACGCAAGATCGTTAAAATAGTCGGTGAAAATCATGATTTATTTATCAATTCGATTAGTGTGGGGTGACTTTAATCAATTCGGTCATAAATAAATGTAACAAGTATTGCGCACCATCTACGCTAGCAAAATAGATACTGTATGCATGCAACCTAATTCTGAGGTGACTTACTACGATATTACACATTTTCAAAATGCATTTAAATCAAATCAAACGATTTATTACAACCTTATTTGTACAAGAGATTATTTGATTTCAACAGTCTCAAATATTGACCCGGCTAGGGCAGCTTAAGTTCTAATCCAGGTGACTAAGTATAGGTGCCCATTGTTTTAAAATTAGCTTTGTTAGCTATGAACTACCTCATATCTAGGAAGGTATATTCAATAAAATCAAATGGTATATATGCTAAAATGACAAAACAAAAATTTACCTAAGAGTTCATGTCCCAATCAACATCAACACACGGTCGACCCTCCATTTTGGGGCACTCAAACACTGGCTCTTACAAATAAACCTCTCTTAACTATAAGCAATGGTTATGAATTGTTATTTCTGACTTACATAATATGTTGGCAGAAGAAAACATCAACTGTTGTTATAAGATGACATTTATATCTGAATCTCAGGATAAAAAAAAAATATCGCCAAACGTTCCTCGTGTAATCGCGATAAGATTGAGACAACGTCAACTTACAAAAAAACCAAATTCTTACTTCCCTAGCAACTATACACATATATTTATACCAAGATTGTTCTTAATTTATGTATAAATGTATTATAACTATGCCTTGACGATTAGTCGATAGCTCGATTTACTTAATTGAACAATAACAGTTTCGATGTAAATTTTATAATCTTGAATTATTACAATATACTGGCGCCATGGTCTCGAATAGGTCTAAGTCTCGCCATAGTCTCTTAGAAAATTATAAATTTTTACGGATTAGGAAAAACCTAACTTAAACATAACTGAATAAATTAAGATACCGAAACTGTAAAGCTTAATTTGTTTTGAATTTTAATAGATGAAAATGATACCACACTTCAAAGCACTTTTATTAGAGGTTTATCTGCGTGCTCGCTTCATTAGAGTCTGATTTTGTGGCTTTGATACACATGTTTTGGTTAAAGTATCTAATTAATGAAACAACTACGGGCTTTTATTATCGTTTCTATGGAAACATTTATAGGTGATTTCTGTCCCACGGGAACTGATTTATGGGATAAAAAGTAGAGGGATAAAAAGACCTGTTCAGTAGTTTTGGCGTGAAGACGTAACAAACGTCCATCCTAGGATTTGAATTGTAATGAATATAGAAATTATTATTTCTCTTTCTATTCCAGAAAACAAAGAAGGCTGCTACATAAAGGAGATAAATGACGTCATACCATACGGAGCAACCGTCACCGCTCCCGGAGAATGTTACAGGATTAGCTGTGACCAGGGCTCAGTGGACTATGCATCGTAAGTTAACTACATCTTTACTCTATAATCATCTTAACTCTCTTCTCTTTTCTATCCAATCTCTTTTCTTTTCTTTTTATTTCCACCTTGACGAAGGATCCACGCTTTAACACTATCTTAGCAGCCAAGAATAAAAAAGTCGTGTTCATCAAAGCATTTTGTTTAAAAAAAAATCTCTTCTTACCGGTTTAATAGACTAGGAATAGATTAGAATAAAAGTATTAATGTTTTTATTCAACAACAGTTTGTTTTCAAGTTGACGTTAGCTGTTTATAGCACCAAATTAATTTTATTTAAAGATATCTGAGTACAAACACTTAATGTACCATGAGTCGAGAATATTCAACGAATGACTCTTGACTGTCACCAAAGGTACCTAAATTATTTTCTCTGTTCCTCGGTAGAACAAACATTTTTAGGGACTTGGAGTTGTGGGGATCACTCTATTTATAATAGAGGATCTATTGCCTTTCAGATGCGGTGTTATCTTTACTGCCAACACAAATTGCCACAAAGTCCAGGATCTTAGCAAACCTTACCCTGGCTGCTGTCCTACTTTTAAATGTAACGACGAAAACGAAATCGGTAAAGAATAGGTTGGTATTTGATAAAAAATTCAATCCAAACAAAATCATTAACAATTATTGAAATTGAAAATGGCGGCACGAATAAAGTTTTACACTGTTACGTATCACTCTCTCTCTTCTCTTTATTTTCATTTTCTCCTTTTCTCCATCTTTCACTTTCTCTGTTTGTTTAAACAATTACACGGTATAATTTTTCATACTATTTCACAGGTCTCTGAATGGCTTTTAATAAGCTTTTATTTATCCACAGGTGTGGCCTCGTCGGTACAGATGACCCCCAATGCCACGTCACCCCTGAAGACACGAGCAAGCCTTACCCTCAATGTTGCCCCGACGTCCAGTGTGACCTAGAAAATAGCGTTATTTAGCTCGAAAACATCGAGCTTCTTGGGTCATACTGAAAACATTTTCGAAAATTGGGAAAATGGAAAAAGAAGTACAAGTGGGAGGAAAAATTTAGATGACGCCACAAGTAGGGATTTTTGTCAAAATCGAATAGTGATTGTTATTGTGGCAGTAAGAATTGAAGATTAATTTCGAATTTTTCCTTCTCCAAACGAAAGATAACTTACAGAAGGGATTGATAGATTTTTTTTAATTTAATTTGTAACAACACAAACTCACTTCCAATACAATTCAACATAATTTTTGAGTCCCTCTGAAAACCTTTCGATTTCTAACAAAACATTGTTGCAAAACGTTTTGTCGGGTTAATTATTGCAATTATTATTTTATTATACCTTAGAGTAAGTCATTGTCTTCAAGTATCAAAGGTAAATAAATTTATTTTTACTTCAGATACTAACATTCTAGGCCACTTATTCGTAAAAACTTTAAAAATATATGAAAATAAACATAAAGCCTATGGTAAAGTATACATTAAATGAGTTAGGCTACAATAAATATTTGTAAACCATAACAATTTATAACAAAGCCATACTCTTGCCATCAAACTGTTTTTTAATATGTAATTTTATTTACAAAATAAATAAAATAAAATCGAACAATTGTTTTTTATTTGTCTGATTCAAAAGGTAGGTACCAAATTAAATCAAATTACTGTTTAATTCTTAAATCTGTATTAGTTGGTAGGTAGATAATGCTTTGGCAGCTGTTAGGTGCAAAAATTATTTTTTCTGAAAAACTGCGTGCACAGTGATAATGTCAAAATTCTTTGCACAAAAATATTGTTTCCAAAGGTTCAGCTCTGCCATGCCGCACTCTGCGCCACAAAATTGTCACAGTGTTCGCCGCCGTGGCTACTACGTGGCATTTCTTGAAAATTTTGTCGCATAGCTGACACTGGGACACGACACGGGCTTAACTAACGACCGCGCGATGCGGTACGTTGCCAATTTTGGCAAACTGTACCCAATGAGGGACTGTACCTAATGAGGATGCTTTTAATTTTTGTGAACATGGGAGATTAGATTTATGTTTCGAGATTTCAATAAAAGGTAGAGTGTCAACAACAGAAGGGAGCATAGTGAGGTTCTTGGGAATCATCAACATCATCACCCGCAGCGGGACTTTACCTATTGTAACAGCCTACCGAAGTTTGTGCCATCCACCGTGGTTATGCGCTAGCCGAATCTATTATAGTGTATTCCGTCAATTTGTTTTAGCTATCTGGATCTACTTAGTCTGAAGCTTCTGCTTGTCTTGCCTTTGTTTATTCAATTGAAAGCTGAATTAAATAAAACAATAATTGATGAAAACTATAATATGACTTTTAATCTTTAATTTTACGCAAGACAAATACATATTTCTCGGAATTTTTTTTTTAATTTCGGAAATATCTTAACTCAATAGCGAAAGAACCATAAACGGCAAAATCGGCAAACATGCATACAGCCGAACATAGAACCTTTTCTTTTTTTCGAAACCGGTTAAAAATAACCGATTTATGCTGTCTGGTAGGAAAGTATGTTTGACTTAGTCCACCTTACCTGAGTAGGGTAACATAAATAAGTATAGAAACCTCAACAGCCTGTACTGGTCCACAACTGAACGCAGGCCTCCCCCTGATAAGCGCCTTATTGGCTTTTATCACATGGGGGCATTGCCCATAATTCCCACGCTGGTTGGGGATCGCAGTGTAGGTGGTAGAATTATTCTGAACGGGGCGCTGCTGCCCGCACCCAGTGGGTATCCCTTAGTCCCTCTTACGGCACCCGTGGGCAGAGTTGGGGTGGTGCAAATTCTAAACCGGCGCCACACAGCTAGTATAGAAACACCTCATTAGAAAGCTGATATGCGTACTTTCATTATATTAGTTATAGTTTCTATGTGAGTGAGTTTGTTAATTAGAAGCGATAAAATAAATATCTTAAAATTAGATTCGGCACCTATTTCTGATCAGTCGCGATATTGCAGTCTCCTGAACTCTTTAAAAAAATAGAACTCTTCTAGATATCTTATCGAATCTCTCGTGTATAGGACGCCAGGTTTGAATTAAATCTTCCTGCGCAGGCGCCACCCGTCAGTCGACACACAACCTTAGAGCGAACAAGTGCAAATTTTGTGAATTTTTACTTTTAATTTTATAAAAATGGTACCAAAGATGTTGATTATCGTTATGCTGGTCGGATCAGCGTGTGCTGCCACCTGGAGAGGGCTCCCGCCCAAGAAACCCGAAGAATTTGGTTAGTTTTTTGCAATATTATCAAAGTTATTTGGAATTCCTTCCACAAATTGGCTGATTTTATTAAAAACGTCGTTAGTTCTGTTTGATTTGACTAGTTCAACCGAAGCGATTCAAAAATCAATTATCAAGTACTTATAGCTCAAGCTCAGGTTGATTTTGTGCTAGATGGTGTCCTTTGAACTGTCCAGCATTATAATTTTTTATTTTTTTATTTCTCGTCACGATTCAGCCAACTTGTGGATCCAACTGTATCCTATCCCAAAGAATTCTAATAAAATTCTGATATAGTGGTGGTTCTGTTGGAACAGAACCTAAACTAGCCTACAATTGATGCTGTTTTTCGATCGTAGAATATGAACTGCGAAAAGTAATTTTCTGCAAATTCGTTTAGGTTTTCGTTATAACAGAATCGTTATTATTAATATATGTAATCCATTATTTACTTTATCAGAATAATTTCCCAATTATTACAGGCTTTGATAATCTGTTTCCCCAAGATTATTCGCTTTTTTTATTCATTCACATAACATTATGTAAGTAAACCCTTTTTTGAAGCTAAGCGTTTTCGACGTGATAAATGATTGAAAGTGTTAGGCAACATTTTCTTTCAAGTCATACCTGAATGAAAACTCCATGGGTATTCAATATTGAGAACCTAGATGGGTATTTGAGGACCTTAAAATAAAGAAACGACGAATAGGGTTTACCCACTCCATCTCATGAGAACATGTTCCTGGGTTATTAAATATATAAAACCGGACAATATTAGAACAGCATCATCTGGGCCCCGTACTCTTTAAAATATAATAGGAGTTTCTGATTCGTTTTCGCGCAAACGCTAATCTTATCCAAGCGTTGGTTTTGCAAGAAAACGAAAACGAAACGTCGATTCTTGTTTTCGGAGTTGGCCCCCTGGCCCAAAAGTAAGCAGAGCTTGTGTTATCGGTACCAGTATCTAAATACAATACTTGTACACCCAGATCCGGATAAATATCGGCAGATCATAGAAAATTTTTGTCCCGCTGCGGGAATCGCACTCGCAACCTTTGGCGTGGCCATTATACCTATCTTTAAGACATAAAGTATCTCTGTTAAAGACGAAGTTGCCGTTAAATTATTTTGTTATACTGAACGTCTATGATAAGAAAGTTATCTAGAGGTGCAAAGATCGCATGGGTCAATTATAATGATGTTTTGTAACTCGATTCCTCGATACAAATCATGTCGAATATTAAAATAATGACCTACCTACGAAAACGTGGTGCCAGATGTCTAGACAGCTTATAAAATCATGATTGTTTGTAATTTAGCAGTCAAACTTAGTAAAACTCAGGTGTACATTTTTAGATAATCTATCTTTTAATTCGAAAGAAAATTATTTATAATACACTTTTTACTAGAAAAATAAATTAATTTTATATTATTTTATTTTTTTGACTAGGTACTTATATAAAATTCTACTTTCCAATGGCTTGGATTTACCAATTTCAATCCCATACTGCGGGGATTTCCTACAATCCACATCAACTTTCAAATACTTTACCTTATAAACTTGACTATGACTTATAAACACAAAAAAATCCATCAACATAAAATTATTTAATCTTATCGAAGGTCGGAGAAAAATAATAAAAGACTATCTATAAGAAATAATCATAATCTTATATCTAAGGTAGAACTAAATCTATGCAAAATTTCAGCCCAATCCGTTCCGTCGCTTTGGCGTGAAGAGGTAACAATCCATCCATCCTAACTTTCGCGTTTAAAATAGAAGTGTGTAGTTTTGATTTAAGGGTTTTAGTTCACGGCCAAGGTTCCAGCCACAAGGTCCACTTATGTAAATGAATAACCACTCATTCGATATTTTACACGTACAACCTTATTTCTTGTTGTTTCTTAATCCACTCAAATAAATTGCAAAGTTCTTGAACGGAACGTCAACAATTTAAAAATAACGAGGAAAAAAGGCCTTAAATTGTACAATTATGTAGTTACAGTCATTGTAAAACATTAAAATTTTTATACACTGACACATTTTTTGGCAAGTTGTTTTCATGTGACTTGGAATAATTTTAAAATCAATAAATTCAATCCCAAAAATTAAATGAACTTGTAACGCAATATCGTTCGGTGAAAATCATGATTTATTTACCAATTGAAGTTTAATCGATTCGGTCATAAATAAATTTATGCAGAAGTATTGTACCTACGCTAGCAAAATAGATATGTATACATACATGCAACCTAGTTCTGTGGTAACTACGATATTACTACATTCTCAAAATGCATTTCAGTCAAATCAAATCAAACGATTTATTGCAACCATATTTAACAAAAGATTACTAAATTTCAACAGTCTCGAATATGGACCCGCCTAGGGCGGCTTAAGTTCTAATCTAGGTGACTAAGGATAGGTGCCTGTTGTTTTAAAATTAGCTTTGTTAGCTAAGAACTATGTTATATCTAGGTAGATAATTTTTCAATAAATTCCCATACTAAATATTATACTTAAACCTAAAATAACACAACAAAAATTAACCTAAGAGTTCATGTCCCAATCAACATCAACACACGTCGAACCTGCATTTTGGGGCTCTCATAGCTGGCTCTTACTAACTAACCTCTATTATCTATAAGCAATGGTTAAGCATTGTTATATTTCTCACTTTTGTTATCAGAAAATAATAATAATAATAATAATAATAGTCATTTATTTCAGATAATAATTAAATCCATATAATAGTTAGTAACAAATGTCTTAAAAATTATGTTAGTTTATCTTAGGAGAGAGAATGTCATTTTACAAACACAGCAATGCTGTGTTTGTATAGCGGCCCATCTAGCTTGTCCGCTATCATCGTCAGGATGCTGTTATTGGACCGGCGGACCCTGCTCAACAGTGAGGCCGTTTTTTTGCGCATGCAGGCAGCGAAGCCATCTACGCGCGCCTCGGCGAACATGCCGGATGCGCTGCAGAACCGCCGGAGCCCTAAGAGCATCCTGAAGGCATTGTTATATTGGACGCGAAGAGTGTTGACGGCTTTCTGAGTGCAGTTGAACCACAGGCCGCTCGTGTAGAATGACTGACAGAATGATCTGAAAAGACTTATTTTGACGTCATCAGAACAGCGAGCAAACCTGCGGGCCAGCATATTCGCTCTCACCGTCAAAGCTCTTCGCTCCCTCTCTAGGTCCTCTTCATCGCTTAAATTATCAACTATCATATGTCCTAAGTATTTAAATTTATTTACCCTATTTACTAATATTCCATTTAACATAACTGGAGGTACATATTCAATCTTTTTACCACTAGGTCCAAACATCATAAATTCGCATTTTTTTACATTATACTGCAATCCATGATTTGCAGCATATGTCTCACAGTAGGCCATAAGGGTTCTCAAAGCTCCAATAGATGGCGCCAGCAGTACCATGTCGTCAGCATAACTGAGATTATTGACTGAGACTCCGTCAATAGTGCATCCGACAGGCAAGCAGCTGAGGCCATCTATTAGGCTATCAACAAATAAATTAAACAACTTTGCTGAAGTTACCCCCCCCTGCCGCACACCGCACTCTAGCCTATATGCATCAGACAGGACTCCAGCCCATTTAACAACGTTACTTTGATTTTGGTACCAATATTCAAAAACATCGAAAAAAGCATCGACTGTTGTTATAAGAAACTCTCGAGAGTCTGGTTGACGATAGTATAGAAACGTGATCATGACGTCTCATTTTTCTATAGGATTTGGTACAGCGCCTTTATCGTGCAGACAGGGAACTACAAATATCCCATACAGAAATGAAATGTCACTATTAAGTCTCGATACTATCGTCAACTGGACTCGGGGCTTTGGATGTATTTTCTACTGGTCTTTATTAAATTGTTATATCTCTTTCTATTCCAGCAGACAAAGAAGGCTGCTACATAGAGGAGATAAATGACGTCATACCATACGGGACAAACGTCACTGCTCCCGGAAAATGTTACAGGATTAGTTGTAGCCAGGGTTCAGTGAACTATGCATCGTAAGTACTCTACATCTTTACTGCATAATGGTCTAAATCTCTCTTCTCTTTTCTATCCAATCTGTTTTTTTTTTCATATTATTTCCACCTTGAAGAAGGATCCAAGCTTTGACACTATATTAGCAAATCCAGAATACAAGTTTAGTGTTGATTCGTCAGTAAGAGTAAAAAAAAATCTCTTCTTACCGGTTGAATAGAGTAAGAATAGAATAGAATAAAAGTAAGAATGTTTTATTCAAATTTACAACATATCAACAGTTTGTTTTCAAGTTAATTTGAGCTATTTAAAGCACTAAATGAATTTAATTTAAAGATATCTGAGTACAAACACGTCGAGAGAATATTCAACGAATGACTCTTGACTGCCACCAAAGCTACCTAAATAATTTTCTCTGTTCCTCGGTAGAACAAATATTTTAGGGTTTTAGGAGTTTTGGGGGATCACTTTATTTTTAATAGAGGATCTATTGACTTTCAGATGCGGTGTTATCTCTACTGCAAACAAAAATTGCCACAAAGTCCAGGATCTTAGCAAACCTTACCCTGGCTGCTGTCCTACTTTTAAATGTAACGATGAAAACGAAATCGGTAAAGAATAGGTTGGTATTTCAAAAAAAATTCAATCGAAAAAAAAATCATTAATTATGATTGTCAGTGAAAATGGCGCCACGAAAAAAGTTTTACACTGTTAGGCCTCACTCTCTCTGTTATCTCTTTATTTTCATTTTCGCTTTTTCTTCATCTTTCATTTTCACTATTTGTCTAAACAATTACACTGTATAATTTTTCATACTATTTCATAGGTCTCTGAATGGCTTATAATAAGCTTTTTATATATCCACAGATGTGGCATCGTCGGTACAGATGACCCCCAATGCCACGTCACCCCTGAAGACACGAGCAAGCCATACCCTCAATGTTGCCCCGACGTCCAGTGTGACCTAGAAAATGGTGTTATTTAGCTCAAAAGCATCGAGCTTCTTGGGTCATACTGAAAACATTTTCCAAAATTGGGAAAATGGAATAAGAAGTACAAGTAGGAGGAAAAATTTAAATGACGCCACAAGTAGTGATTTTTGTCAAAATCGAATAGTGATTGTTAATTGTGACAATAAGAATTGAAGATTAATTTGTTTCGAATTTTTCCTTCTCCGAACGAAAGATAATTTACAGAAGGGATTGATAGATTTTTTTATTTAAAAAAATTGTTACAACACAAACTCACTTCTAATACAATTCAACTAGTCCTTCTGAAAGCCTTTTCGATTTCTAACGAGTCTTTCATGTTACAAAACGTTTTATAGGTTCAATTACTGCAATTTTTATTTATTTAGAGTAAGTCATTGTCTTCAAGTGTAAAAGATAAATAAATGTATATATCATACATATAAACTATATAAAACATATAAATATAATAATTTATACTTCGGATATACCTACTTACATTCTGGGGCAATAATTCGTTATGCCTTTGAAATATATGACAAAAACATATAGCCTTAGTTAAGTATACACAGCCATTATAATAGGTAAACCACAATAAAAATTTGTTAGCCATTATAATTTATAACATAGTCATCAAACCGTTTTTATAATTTAATTTTACTTTCAAAATAAATAAAATTAAATCGAACAATTGTTTTTTTTTTTCTGATTCAATAGGTACCTTAATTAAATCAAATTACTGTCTAATTCTTAAATCTGTATTAGTCTGCAGGTAGAAAATGCCTTAGCAGCTGTTAGGTGCAAAAATAATTGAAATTATCATCTCATCTCTAGCGATGTCAACAACCTTCATAGAAAAACTGGATGCACACGAACACAGAGATTCAGCTCTGCCATACCGCACTCTGCGACACAAAATTGTCGTCATCTATGCCAAAAAGATCAAAAATTCTCTTACTACTTTGATTAAGTGGTCAAATAAAATAAAATAAATAATGCTGGACAACTCACACAGCATTATCTAGCCCCAAGCTAAGCAGAGCTTGTGTTATGGGTACTAGATAACTGATATACTTAATATATGAGATATATGATAACTGATATACATAAGATAGATATTTTTTATTATACATAGAAAACACCCAGACCAACGGAACAAATTTCTGCAGATCATACACAAATTTGTTCCGAGGCGGGAATCGAACCCGCAACCTCCTGCGTCGCAGGCGGACCTTCGCCCGCTGCGCCACGGAGGTCGTCAAAATAAATAAGTATAGAAACACCTCTTAAGAAAGCTGAAATGCATACTTTATTTATTTTAGTTAAAGTCGAGACGACCTCCTTGGCGCAGCGGGCGAAGGTCAGGAGGTTGCGGGTTCGATTCCCGTCTCGGAACCAATTTGTGTACGATCTGCAGAAATTTGATCCGTTGGTCTGGGTGTTTTCTATATATGTACATAAAAAATATGTTTCTATGTAGTGTACTGTATTGAGTATATAAGTTATCTAGTACCCATAACACAAGCTCTGCTTAGCTTGGGGCTAGATAATGCTGTGTGAATTGTCCAGCATTATTTATTTATATTTATATTTATAAAAGTTTCTGTATAGGTGAATTTATAAATTATAAACAATAAATAAATATATCAAAAATTAGATTCGGCACCCATTCCTGATGAGTCGCAATATTGCGGTCTCCTGAACTCTTCTAGATATCTTATCAAATCTGTATAGGACGCCAGGGTTGAATAAATACTTCCTGCGCAGGCGCCTCCCGTCAGTCGACACACAACCTTAGAGCGAACAAGTAGGAGCAAATTTTGTGAATTTAAACTTTTATTTTGATAAAAATGGTGCCAAAGATGTTGATAATCGTTATGCTGGTCGGATCAGCGTGTGCTGCTTCCTGGATAGGACGCCCGCCCAAGAAGCCCAAAGAATTCGGTAAGTTTTTTGCAATTGTATCAAAATAATAATAATTTGAAATTCCCTCCACATATTGGCTGATTTTATAAAAACGTCCATAGTTCTGCTCGATTTGACTAGTTCAACCATAGCGAATGAAAAATAAATTATCAAGTACTTGTAAGCTCAAGCTCAGGTTAGTTTGGTGCTAGATGGTGTTTTGTGAATTGTCCAGCATTATAATTAAATTGGGTTGGGGTAAAAATGTCACCAGGTAAAATTGTCATCGTAAAAATCTAGTGTAACTTTGTCATTTTTATAATTTTTGAAAAACCCGAAGAGTCTCGGAACCCCATGGACCTAGGGTCTCGTCTCCAAAGGGAGCAAAGGCTTGGTCGAGACCTGCATATTTGCGCCTCTTGAGATCTTCGGCCAAACCTGCCGTCGCACCAGCCCTCACGGATGTCCTCGGAAGATGGGAAGGCGCAATAAGTGTGTCGACGCATGTAGCGTCCCACACAATGGGCCTCCCCAACTCCCATGGGACTAGTGTCCATTAACACACCATCATCTAGACCAGTCTTACTCTTAAAAACTAAATTGAAGTTTCTGAATCGTTTTCGTGCAAACGCTAATCGTATGCAAGCGATATCAGAGTTTGTTTTGCAAGACAACGTAAACGAAACTTTGATTTTTGTTTTCGGAATAGGCCCTCCTGGCCCAAAAGTAAGTATAGCTTGTGTTATGGGTACCAGTATCTAAATATCATACTTGTACAGCCAGACTCGGATAAATACCGGCAGATCTTAAAAAAAATTGTCCCGCGGCGGGAATCGACCTAACAATATTTGACGTCGCATTATACTTACCTATCTGTAAGACAAAGTATTCGCTGTAAAAAAAAAGACTAGGTCGCCGTTAAACTATTTTGTTAAAGTGAACGTCTATGATAGCGAAGTTATCTAGAAGTCAAGAGATCGCATGGTCTTAACTTTATCGAAAGGTCGTATTATGGAAGAATACATTAATTGTAATACATCCTTTATTTACAAAGAAAATTACAATCACATGATAGAAATAAATTAGAACTAGTATTGACAATTGAAACAATTGAACTAACTGCTGACTGTTGCAACCAACCCTCAGGTAGCTCAACCTGTCCATATCAATACCAGTCGGAGGCGTCCCCAAGATGCCGCTATTATTGCCCCGCTGTATGGCAATGCTGATGCGCTGCGCCAGATACTGACCAGCTCTCGAGTCACGCGTTGCTTCGACCAAACGCTCAGATTCAGAGAGGCCCGTCCCATTGCCGTTGGGACAAAAGTGATTTTGGGGGCGCAGCATCGGGGCAAGCATTATGCCAAGCCGTTCGAGCTTCGTCTCAAAATGAAATTTCCAATGACATTCCAGGTGGGACCAAACGAGATGGACATAAAAAAAAATTCAACTAAACAACTAGTGCTGTAGACAGAAGACAAGAACGATGCGTAAGCCTAAGCCTCCCAATTTGACAGGCAGGAAGGCCTGCGACCATGCCTGGTCATCTAAATCGATATTCAAAACCGATGATAAAGTATTCTTGTGTTGTGTAGCCCTTCGCGAGCTCGCTGTGTTTCCACAGTTGACTATAACTCAAAAAATACGTAAATATATGTACAGACAAAACCGAATAATTATAAAAGCTATATGAATATTAACTTTGAGCAATCTGTCCGAAGTTTTGTTGAAATTTTGATTTTTTCATCTACAAATGACTGAAATGACTCATCAAGAATTGGTGAACCAAGGAGTCGAAGTGAACATTTTATCTACAACTTAGTTAGGGGCCAAACTATTGAATTGTCTTGTCTAACTATTGTAGTGATCTATTCAATGTCTACACAAGAGCCCGAAATAAAGAGCTCGCGCTTTAAAAAATGTAATTCTAAACCTATTTATCGATATTCGTCTCTGATCATTTTTAGAGCATCAAAAACTGTGATGATCTCTCCACCTAATGCCCTCTCTGCCGGTGGATCGGAAAGTTGAATATTGGCCCCTGCGGGTGGATACTTATTCTTAAGAAATATGAGGGTAGCATCGTCACTTGGTGCCATCGTGTCATTTGAAAACATAATGCGAGTGGCATCTTTGATGCCCTCAGCATCACTGAGTTTACTCTCTACAAGTCTGTAGATAGTATACTCAGCCAATAGTTTATTAGATTTAGAATTTTGTTGTCTGTCCTGATCAGCAATTGAAATAGGTGCCGTTCGCGTGCAGTGTACCTTACACAATTTCGTTTGATCCTAACCGTGATTGATGATTTGTTGGCCAAATCTTTTTTTACATGCAGTACGGGAAAACTAGTAAATGCTCCCAAGCGAGCTTGGTGTTTATTGATACAGCATTCCTAATGACCTCTGAGAGAGCGGAAGCGAGAGAGATGCGGGCACCTCGAGGAATTCACTTAAAAATAGGGGATGTTGTTTGTACTCAGAACTTTCCAAAAAGGTCGTGTATCAGCCGTATAATCCGAATTTTGCGTCAAAACATCTACCGTTACTGCAACCGGAGCAGACCGCGGGATATTATGGTCCTTATGCATTCTGGTATAATGAATTTTGAGGCCACTCTGTCCGTTAAAAAAGCGAGCCCGGGGACATTGTGTGCACTCTAAGAGAGGCTGCACTGACACGATGGGATGGGTCTCCGTCACATTCCTAATTGCAATTATCGGTTGCGTGCATTGTCTATCATATCATCACACTAAATAAAACTTATAAAAGTAAATAAAATTCTTACAAATCTATATAACCTAACGGGATGACAGCGGTTGGCGCACGCGTGGTAGCTCGGGTTTTCATGGTAAACGCCATCCGTACTGTAGACAGAATAATAACAATGAGTAAGCTTCTGTCAAAACTAACGTAAACGAACTACAAAGAGAGAATCCACCTTTTCAATTTATGTTGCGCTGAGGTTATGTGGTATAAGTGGGGGACCGCCGGCCCTAGATAGAACTCCAAAGCTCCTCAAAAGCCATAGAAAAACTCTTTCCGAATAAATTCAAGCGAAGATAAGTTAGCAAGTTGACAGATTTTTTAACTCGATATCTCGATACAAATCACATCGATTATTAAAATGCTGATCTACCAACGAAAACGTTGTGCCCGATGTGTAGTGATGATAGTAATTATGTCAAATGTAAGTAGTCTTTTATATAATAAAATATAAATACAAGATACATTTATAAAAATTCTACTTTCCAATGGCTTGGCTTTACCAATTTCAAATCCGATACTGCGGGGATTTCCTACAATCCACACCAACTTTCAAATACTTCACCTACTTGGACTAATAAACAACAAAAAATCCATCAACATAAAATTATTATAATCCTATCGAAGGTCGGAGAAAAATAACAATAGACTAGTCTCCCTAGCACGCTACCTGCCTATGTCGTTTAGAAGTTTCCCTCCATACTTTTCCTGGCTTAGGTCAGGCAAAAATAGTTACTCTAACACATTTGCCATTCAAGAAAAATTGTTTATGGCAAGTAAAATTAACAAATGTAATCAAAAATACAAAATTGTATGCAAAAAATAAAACTGTCGTCAGTTCATTTTATTCATTTTTATTTTTTTGCACCATTGTCATGGACTATTTATCTATATTATTTTGTAAGGTTTAAATATTCATGAATACTTTGCTAAACAAACACAATATTTTTTTCTATTTCTACGCAACCACAATAATTTACAGCATTAATTAACAGCACACAATTTCCGTTTGTACTCGTTCTGCGTGCTAAATAATAAAAATCCATGGGTGTTAGGTCAGGTGAACGCGCTGGCTACGCGATTGGTTCTCCACGACCAATTCATTGCCCAGAAAACTCCTCATCAGCGCCGACACAAAGCGTCACATTTGTTTGATACCAACAGAGGTTTGATTGCCGGGCGCCGCGCGTCAGTGCACGCGGCGGTAGTGTGAAATGCGTTTATGATATAAGAGGATTTTTTTTTTTCAAAAATATGTAAAAAAAATATATAATTATTTTTTTCATCGGTTTGGACTCACTCATGATACTTAACCTCTGGTTTCAAGGACAAGACTGTTCACACTTACACCCTGTATTAGTGTGAAGTTTCGATAAATGGATTAACCCCAGGGTTTTAGTTCAAGGCCAAGGTTCCAGCCACAAGGTCTGTTTATGTAAATGAATAACCACTCATACGATATTTTCCACGTACAACCTCATTTCTTGTTATTTCTTAGTCCTCTCGAATAAATTGCAACGTTCTTGAACAGAACGTCAACTATTTAAAAAAATCGAGGAAAAAAGGCATTAAAATAGGTGATTAAAAGAACTTAACAAGTGAAGTTCAATCTCTATTATATGAATAAGTCCATTAGTAGAAGATTATAATTTTACACAGGTAGTTACTTGTTCCATTCGGTAGCTCGCACGTTTCAGAGAATCGATTTAAATCGATGCACAACACTAAAACACCTTCCCAACCCTACCACGCTACCAGAACGCCATTCTTTTTAGAGGATAGCAACCAAAACTTGAGCTGGGATGTGGTGGGTGGGTTCTTGTATCTTCTACTAATGGACTTATTCATATAATAGAGATTGAACTTCACTTGTTAAGTTCTTTTAATCACCTATTATATTTCATAGTTCCATTAGTAGAAGATTATAATTTTACACAGGTAGATGTTTAGAGTCTTAACTATCTACTTAAGTTTTGGTATAATTTCAGAGCAGTAATCTTTTCTGCTTTATTTAGGAATAGCGGATTTTATAAAGATAAAACAAATAGGTGTTTTTAGATTATGATCGTACGAGTATGTCGATATCTATAACACAAAATATATAAGAAAAATAATAATGTAAGTACTTAACTTTTTATTAGTCAATGCAATCATAACTTCTTATGCATAAAGTAATAATGAAGTCTCTATTGCCACTGTATATCAGCCGACCTAATAAAAAAATTCCGATGAAATTGGATGATTATAATTTGGGCAAAGGCTTGCGAGCTCTATCTCTAGCCAGCTCAGTGCCTTCCGTAGATCCTCGGTGGACCAGCAGCGTTTGCGCTCGACGTTGCAGCATGTCGCTGCAATGTGCGCCGAAATTTGCAACGCCGATTCCGCTTGCTCTCGTAACATCCTTAATCTACCGAGCCATAGTTTGTGACGATGCTCGCTTATGCGGACGTTAATCGGTGATCAATAAATTACTATTAATTTCACTTCATAATTTACTCGGGGCAGACATAATTATAATCTAGTTAACATTATTTATTTTGTAAAATATGGTATAATCATATTTGGTTGCTCGCGAGCTGCTGCATAGGTTTATAATAATGCTGATATATACAGGTATATAACAATTTAATAACGCTAGTATTTTAGTTAATTTATCTAAAGAATATCAATGTTAGGGTACCAATTGTGGATGAAATCTAGAACTTTTTGGTTCCTTACAAAATTGTATTTAGGTACACTCGGCCGCTGCTTACGCGTATAAGCTCCTTTCAGGAGGCGAGATAATATTGTGTTCGTCAGAACCAATTTTGTGGCCTAAAAGGCGCCGATCGGTGACTTGACTAATACTAAGTGAACTATATTATGAATCACCCTTTTGAAATTGTTCTGTTAAATTTTAATATACTTCTATTTTTTGTATTTTGCTAAAAATAATTCCACCATAGCTTATAAATAGTGTTTTAAGGTCCTTTAGAAAAGGAAGCAATCATGACATCTTAATATTATTAATACAATTATAGTGATTGCTGAAAAACTGGTCGCAGTGAAAACGCTTCCGGTGACGATCGCAGCCCTCGAAGGGTAAGGTCTATCGGCAGGAGCACCCTTTATTAAAGCGCAAAATTTTATAATTATTGTCTGTGATTTTGGATACCATCAAACGATTCAGTAGAGAGAACTGAGCCTAGGAAGGCTAGTTAGGGAATACAATTATTCCTGTTGATTGTTCGTTATTCATTTTGGAAAACACTTTAAAATAATTGACAAAGGCGAAATTCAGTAAACGTGAAAACCGAATCGGGGTTCCATTTACAAAAGTGTCACATTTGGCGTTGGAGCGAGATGCGCAACGATCAATGTAAGGTAGACTAAAGTGATGTACCTACTGAGTGAACTATATACCAAAGTTAATACAGACATGTGAGTTTAGTTCTAATTCAATACTGGGTTAATTTTTCCCATTCCTATTATATAGCTTATTGCCGTCGTCTTAACTGTAAGCATCAGTTTTGCGCAATTAGATTTATTGTGAGCAAACTCTCAGGGCCTAAACAAAAAACGCTTGTTTCAATTAAATTAAATTATTAGTGTGAAATTGTAGGCCACATTATTTCCAGTGACCATTTGCGCCCATGCCATTGCAAGCAGCATCCAATCCAGGACGATAGTCAGTAAACATTTTATGGGTCATAGAAATGGTATTAGAAATTAAGGATTTCTTAGTCTTTTTAATATCATCTATCCTGTTGCCAGTATATATCGAATTTTTGTCTGTTATCAGTTGATTATTATTATTATTTTGTAATGATGGCCATAATTATTATTGAGCAGCGCGAAATTTTTTCTGTCTTCAAAACCTTTGTGTAAACTTTGTGCAAAACTCAAATCGTGGTAATTTCAACTATTTTTGTGACAACTTTATGGTTCACGTTTTTCTTCAGGTAAGGCTAAACTCAAAATATCTGATGATGTATTAAATATGAAGCCTTAAAACTTTCAGCTTGCATGTCTGTTTAGTTTCAATTGTATTTTGTTTATAATTAAATACGAAACCATTTCGAGATCGTTTTATTGTTTCAATAATGTTACTAAAGCATTTTTCATAGTTGGTTACTATCATTTAAATATGAGACTGAACTGTAGATTCGAGTCGAAACCTTAACACTTTCATGGCCCACGACTCACATGACCATCTCCATCGCGCCGCAAGGCGGCTGCTGCGCGCCCCTGCGCCTGCGCGTCGCATCATCGAGGCTGGAGAGTGAATGCGATATAACTAACACTTATATGGCCCACGAAACACATGTCCATCTCCATCATCGCCGTAAAGCGCCCCTGCGGATCGCACCTGAGACTGGGCAGTGAATGCGTCATCTAAATGACCCATGAGACACATGTTCGCCTCCATCGCCGCCGTTATGAGACCGATGGCGCCGTGCGGCGCGGGCGGCGGCAAGGCGGCGCGCCCTTTTGCGGGTCGCTCCTCCGAGGCTGGGCAGTGAATGCGTTAACTAAATAGTTATCTTTAATAATTTTGATGAATTGTACATATCAATAAGTATGGGTCCTTGTGATCAATTGTTGTACATGACTTTAAGATAGTCTTGTTTTGGTTATTACAAGTGGTCGCATTATATTTTATTTTGATTGTGTTCCTTAGGATACATCAAATGATTTTAAATAAACATATGGGTACTGTTAGGGATCAGGTTATTATGATTGCAATGTACCTACCATAAATTAGCTAACATTCTTCATTTTACACTATGATATTGCACCAAAATGTACTAAATCCTTTATTTTTATGTTAAGTGTTAGACTTATCAACTTGAGCTAGGGTATTTTTAGGCATGTATCACTGAGTCAGAGAGAAAATCGGTAACCGTTCATATTGGTGTTTTGGTAATAGATAACCAACATTTATAACAACGCCGTCACGTAGGTTAGTACCTGATCTACTTTTGCAGTGGAGGACGTCCGTCGGTTCGTATTCTGTCGGTTGTGTTGCGCCGACGCTAGGGACACAGCTGACGGCGCTTGAGTTTCTCTGTGCCTGGCGATGCGCCATGTACCTGTACCTCCCCCCCCCCCTTGTTCACCGCGGGTTAACGTGGAGGGCATCCCGTTTGAAGCTTGCGGGGTGGGTTTTGACAACCCCTTTTTTTTGCTTTTAAATTGTTTTAGCAGTTTTGATTATAACTGACAAATTAGAGCCAAAACGGGTGTCATCTCGAGTTTCGTCTTGAATGATGTTCAGGGACGATTTATCTAGATATTGGCCTATTGCGTGTTTTCGTCTCGATTGAATGTTCGGTTTTGCGAGATCTGAGTGTATATTCTCACCGTAAACAACTGGAATCTCTTCAGTTGAGTCACCTAGTGCACGACCACATGCACGACATAATATCAAGACAGGATTACCAATTTTGACATGGTATCCGTCAATATCCCAGTATCAGTTTCGATGGTGTCTAGATTTTTTGTTATCGGGGATACAATACCTATATTATATTATTATTATTCTATACCGGCTTCTTTATCTACACAGATATTAGCAAATAGGGGTTCATTAATTATTATGGCTTCGAATTCCGTAAAGGAAAACCCAATTCCACTTTAAATATATTTGCGGGTAGTGCAAAATATTTTATCGGCTCAATCTTAGGAAATGTTGATTTTATGAATATTGAACCCAATGATATGCGGAGTAGTTTAGTTGCCTACTTACATGCTTGATGACCTTCGTGATGACCTACAGTCGAACCTCCAGGTATTTTACTGACAATTTTTTGTCGTCGAAACAACATTGGTAGGTATGAAATTTTTGGTTCTAGGCATGTTAAATCCAATGGTATGCAAAGTAGATGACTTCCTACTTGCTTTATGGTCTCTGTGAATGACCTAGGTACTGAGAATCCGCTTGGTTTTTAATTGGTACCTAATCATCTTTATATTTTTATGAGATAATGAGTTCTAGTGATGTACAAACCATTGATATGCAAAGTAGATGTTTATTTGCTTTATTATAACCTTCGTGAGTGACCTACAGTCAAACCTCCAGGTTTTTAGCTCATCCTGTCTAGCCTTCGTGGAGTACCTACAGTAAACCCTCCAGGCAGACTTTAAGATGGTATGGTATGATTGAATTGTAAAGGATACAACATCTAGATTATTCTAGGTAGTTAGGTACTTGTTTTATAACCTTCGTGAGTGACCTACAGTCAAACCCCCAGGTTTTTAGCTCATCCTGTCTGGTCTTCGTGAAGTACCTGCAGTAAATCCTCCAGGCAGACTTTAAGATGGTATGGTATGATTGAATTGTAAAGGATACAACATCTAGATTATTCTAGGTAGTTAGGTACTTGTTTTATAACCTTCGTGAGTGACCTACAGTCAAACCCCCAGGTTTTTAGCTCATCCTGTCTAGTCTTCGTGAAGTACCTGCAGTAAATCCTCCAGGCAGACTTTAAGATGGTATGGTATGATTGAATTGTAAAGGATACAACATCTAGATTATTCTAGGTAGGTAGGTACTTGTGTAACAAATAAATGACTTTTACTTGTTTTATAACCTTCGTGAGTGACCTACAGTCAAACCCCCAGGCTTTTAACTCATCCTGTCTAGCCTTCGTGGAGTACCTACAGTAAACCCTCCAGGCAGACTTTTAGATGGTATGGTTTGGTTGAATTGTAAACATTTGCAACCTCTAGTAATGAATTCAAAATAGAAGTTACCTTCTTTTTTCGAGAATTCAATAATTGACCTCGAGTCGCTTGTTTTTGTTCAAGCTTTTTGATTTCTGCTTGATACCGCTGAATTGCTTGGTCTTCCCTTTTCCTCTTGTAATTTTTCGTAGATTCACAAATTTTATTGTTAAATAAATTTTTAGTGTGCTTATGCTACCGCGCACGGAAAAAGAATGGCGTTCTGGTAGCGTGGTAGGGTTGGGAAGGTGTTTTAGTGTTGTGCATCGATTTAAATCGATTCTCTGAAACGTGCGAGCTACCGAATGGAACAAGTAACTACCTGTGTAAAATTATAATCTTCTACTAATGGAACTATGAAATATAATTGTACAATTTTGTAGTTACAGTCAATATAAAACATTATAATTTATATACGTTGACATATTTTTGGCAAGTTGTTTTTATGACCTAACGACGAAATAATTTTGAAATTAATAAATTCAATTCTCTAAAATTTAATGAACTTGTAACGCAATATCGTGAAAATCATGATTTATTTATTAATTCGATTGAAGTTTAATCGATTCGTTCATAAATAAATTTAGCACTAGTATTGTACCTACGCTAGCAAAATAGATACCTATGTATGCATGCAACCTAGTTCTGTGGTGACTTACTACGATATTACTACATTCTCAAAATGCAAATAAGTCAAATCAAATCAAACGATTTATTGCAACCATACTGTACAAAAGATTATTAAATTTCAACAGTCTCAAATATGGACCCGGCTAGGGCGGCTAAGGGTCCAGCGACGGATGAATTTCCTATACAAACGTAATACCAAAATGATTTGTAATATTCAGCATATTTTCACCATGGTTTGCTATTATTTGTATTAAAATAGTAGTTATTTAGGTTCCTGCCACAAACTTTTTTCAAAATACTTATCTACACAAATGCTAAGAAAACATTCATTCTTTAACGTAAAAATGCGATTCGGTTTAATTTCATTTCAGAAAGGTATATTGAAAAAAATTGTGGCAGGAACCTAGATAAATACTATTTTAATACAAATAATAGCAGACCATGGTGAAAATATGCTCAAATTAAATCATTTTTTTACAATCATTTTATATTACGTTTGTATAGGAAATTCATCCGTCGCCGGACCCTCTCGGTGACTAAGGATAGGTGCCTATTGTTGTAAAATAAGCTTTGTTAGCTAAGAACTATCTTATACTTAGGTCGATAATTCTTCAATAAATTCAAATAGTAAATATTATGCTTAACCCTAAAATGACACAACACAATTATAACATAACCTATGAGTTCATGTCCCAATTCACATCAACACACGTCGAATCTCCATTATGGGACACTCATACACTGGTTCTTATACTTATAAACCTCACATAAATTTAAGCAATGGTTTAGCATTTAGCAATGTTACCTAACAGAAGAAAGCATGGACTGTTGTTATAAGTTGACAGATTTATATCTATATTTCAGGATAAAAAAAAATATCGCAAAACGTTCCTCGTGTACTCAATTGCGATAAGATTGTGACAACGCCAACTTACTCAAAAATTAATTCCTATTTACCTAGCAACAATATATTACTATTTATATCAAAATTGTTTATGCTTTAAGTATAAATGTATTTTAAATGCCTTGACGATTAACCGATAGCTCGATTTACTTAATTGACCATTATCAGTTACGATGTAAACTAGATAGAAATTATAAAAAAATTCTGGCGCCTTGGTCTCGATATGTAGGTCTATGTCTCGCCATAGTCTCTTGAAAAATTATATTTTTTTACGGATTAGGAAAACCCTAACTTAAACATTAAAGAATAAATTAAGATACCGAAACTGTAATGCTTAATTTGTTTTGAATTTTAATAGATGAAAATGATACCACATTTGAAAGCATTAGAGTCTGATTTTGTTGCTTTGATACGTTATGTTTTGGTCAAAGTATCTAATTACTGAAATCAACCACGGGCATTATCTTTATTAATAACTACTTTCTGCCCGCGGCTTCGCACGCGTTGTTTCTATGGCAATGTTTAAAGGTGATTTTTGTCCCACTGGAACTGATTTATGGGATTAAAAGTAGAGGGATAAAATGACTTTGTTTGATTACAGGATCAGAATTACCTGTATACAAAATTTCAGCCCGATCCGTTCAGTACTTTTGGCGTGAAGAGGGAACAAACATCACTCCATCTACATCAAAACATCCAAACTTGCGCATTTATAATATTAGTGTGACGATGAGATATATAAGTAGAATCGTATATTTGCATATCCATCTTAATAAACAGGTTTTACTCGTTTACAACTTTGAGCAAAGTATTTTCAGTGTAATCTTCGACAATTCTTTAGTTTTTGATGACGGTTTCGTGACGTCACAATGATGTGACGCTAATTCCGAGTCACAGAACCCCTTAATAAAAATTTTAAAGATTTTATCGACCTGTTTTGAATGTATAGTTTGCAGGTACCTAATTATACGTGACGATTATCTTAACAGTATATTCAGCTGGCTAGTTAACACGAGGAAAAAAACTTAGGCCAAGGCAAGGCTATGCATTATGCGAAATAAAAATATACAGTCAGCTTAATAAATAAATAAATAATGCTGGACAATTCACACAGCATTATCTAGCCCCAAGCTAAGCAGAGCTTGTGTTATGGGTACTAGATAACTGATATACTTAATACAATACACTACATAGATAGATATTTTATTTTATTATACATAGAAAACACCCAGACGAACGGAACAAATTTCTGCAGATCGTACACAAATTGTTTCGAGGCGGGAATCGAACCCGCAACCTCCTGCGTCGCAGGCGGACCTTCGCCCGCTGCGCCACGGAGGTCGACTAAAAGCAACTAGCTTAAAAGCAGAGATGCCATATTTTCCCGAAGCACGACCCATGTCAGTGCTTATACATTTTGTTACATTTGCGTCAAAAGCTTTTGTTCAGAGCGAAACGGACACGTTGGCCACGTGCGATTTAAGAAGAATTCCTTCCTTTATGTGACGTCATGACACGTCTTTAGCGTTTGCGTCAGTACCAAGCTAAAGGCCTGCTAAGCACCAATACCCTCTTAAGCATGAGCCGTGAATAACCTCCAAAATATTCAGAACCAAAACAAAATGTGTGCTTTATTGACACCGTGTTTGCGGGTTATAATTTACGACTACTTAGCACTATCCTGTTAATTGGAATTCTTGGAATACCTTCATCTCATCCAATCGTCGGCAATCCCCAATCGTATTAGGCTATTAGATGTCAACGAGAGAGGTAAACAAGTGCGGTCAAGTGCGAGTAAGATTATGGCGAAAGGTTCTGAATGTACACATTCACTGGATCGGGTATTTTCTGTCAAAGCGTTTTGTTGAAGATCTGTTTAACATTGTAATAACCCTACTTGAACCTTAAGGTGGCTTGTGGATAAGGAAGGTACCTATATTAGATACCCACTACATGTCATTTCTAAAAAGATTTTAGTTGTCAATCAACATACTCGTAGCATAGTATATCTAGATCAAAAAAAAGCCAAAGCTAACTAATGTTTAGTTAAATTCGTATTGAGCGTCAGTATAATTAGTGGAGATAACATGCGGAAAGTAATTATCAAATAAAATAATTTCATCGAAATACAAAAACCGCTGATTAACGTTTCACTAATAAAATTTATAACGGAACCCTAAAAAGCAAAACAACATGTGGGTGGCTGAAACGGTAAAAAACATTCTTAGTTGCGGATCTAGATTTAATGACTGACAGACGCATTTTTGACCCAATAGATATTTACATTTTATAAAAATAAGCTCTAATAATTTTTCTAGAATATATGTCAGATGACATGAAAAAGCTGCTTACTGGGCTGAATGATGCTTTATTTCCAGCTATATTTATTTACAAGTTTCGGCCCGCGGTTTCGCACGTGCTGTTTCTATGGAAACGTTTAAAGGTGATTTCTGTCCTGAACTGATTTATGGGATTGAAAGGTAGCCTATGTTTGATTCCAGGATTAAAATTGCCTGTAAGAAAAATTTCAGCCGGATCTGTACAGTAGTTTTAGCATGAAGAGGTAACAAACATCCATCCATCTATCCATCCATACATCTAAACATCCAAACTTGCGCATTTATAAGATTAGTGTGATGCGATAGTGTGATTTTAAATTGGTACCATGGCAATTTTTATCTATCTAAAATACATATTTTCAAACATCTTAGTTTCGACCCAAACTAAATTTGAATTGTTTGTCTGTGTGTTATGTGTGTCGTCTGAATTGAACCTAGCCCCAACAAAGGACTTTAGGACTCTCGCTCTCTCTCTCTCTCTCTCACCCTACAAACCTAACAACTAAGCCCCGAGTCTGGTTGAGGAAATTATCGACACGTGATCGCAACGTCTCATTTTTCCAGAGGATTTGGAATAGCGCCTCTATCGTGCGGACCGGGAACTACGCAAATCCCATACAGAAATTAAATTTCACAATTACATCTCGATACCATCAAATCAAATCAAATTTCCATAAATACAATAAATGTACACTTAGAAATATCAAATTATAAACTAAACACTGACACGGAAACAAAGTGATATTTTTTATTTTTGTCGCTTCGATAAGTAGACTAAAGTAAAGAAGCGACGAAGAAACCTTTAGCGTGTTATTTGTTACTTTTCGAATTGGAGCAAAACCCGTCCCAAGCTTTGTTATCCTCTAGATAATCTGATATTTTGTAGTAAGCCTTTTTACAAAGGATACGTTTAACGATTTGTTTGAATTTATTTATTAAAGATAATTTTTGCAACTCACTTGGAGTTTTGTTGTAGAAGCATTGCCTTTTAAAAGATACATTTATCTTGTGTTACCTAGTTGTGGGCACAGCGAGTTTATTCTTATTTCTAGTATTTATATTACGTATGTCGCTATTTTTAGGGCATCGTCAACCGGACTCCCGGCTTTGGGTGTATTTTCTAGTAGTCTTTATTTAAATTGTTATTTCTCATTCTGTTGCAGTAGACAAAGAAGGCTGCTACGTAAAGGAGGTAAATGACGTCATACCATACGGGACAAACGTCACTGCTCCCGGAGAATGTTACAGGATTAGTTGTGACCAGGGCTCAATGGAGTATAAATCGTAAGTACTCTTCATCTTTACTCTATAATCGTCTAAAACTCTCTTCTCTTTTCTATCCAATCTGTTTTCTTTCCTTATTATTTCCACAATCGTAAAAGCATTTTGTATGAAAACCATATCCCTTAGGTTAAGGATAGAATAGAATAAAAGCAAGATTGTTTCTATTCAAATTTACAACTTAACAACAGTTTGTTTTCAAGTTACATGTACATAAAGCACCAAATGAATTAAATTTAAAGATATCTGAGTACAAACACTTAATGTACCCTGAGTCAAGAGTATTCAACGACTCTTTACTGACACCAACCAAAGGTACCTAAATAATTTTCTCTGTTGCTCAGCAGAATGTTAATTTTTCTTTGTGGGAGTTGTGGGAATCACTCTATTTTTAATAGAGGATCTATGGCTTTTCAGATGCGGCGATGTTATCTATAATGCCAACCCAAATTGTCACAGTGTCCAGGATCTTAGCAAACCTTACCCCGACTGCTGTTCTACTTTTGAATGTAAAGATGGAAAGTAATCGGTTATGAATAGGTTGGTATATAAAAAAATCAATTCAAAGAAAATCATTATTTATTATTGCCATTGAAAATGACGGCACGAAAAAAGTTTTACACTGTTAGGCCTCACTCTCTCTTTCTTCTCGTTATTTTAATATTTTCATTTTCTCCATCTTTTATTTGCACTGTTTCTTTAAGCAATTACACTGTATAATTTTCATACTATTTCACAGCTCTCTGAATGGCTTTTAATAAGCTTTTTATATATCCACAGATGTGGCATCGTCGGTACAGAAGACCCCCGATGCCACGTCACTCCTGAAGACACCAAACCTTACCCTCAATGTTGCCCCGACGTCCAATGTGACCTAGACAATAGCGTTATTTAGCTCGAAAACATCGAGCTTCTTGGGTCATACTGAAAACATTTTCTAAAATTGGGAAAATGGAAAAAGAAGAAAGAAGTACAAGTGGAAGGAAAATGTAAGATCCGCAAGTAGGGATTTTTGTCAAAATCGAATAGTGATTGTTAATTGTGGCAGTAAGGATTGAAGATTAATTTGATTCGAATTTTTCCTTTTCCAAACAAAAAATGATTAACGATAAGGCATAATAAAAAAAAAAAAAAAAAACAACACTAACTCACTTCTGATACAGTTCAATATATTTTTTTAGTCCCTCTGAAAACCTTTTCGATTTCTAACGAGTCTGTCAGTTATTTATGGATACCTTAACGTGGCTAAAAGTAAGTCATTGTCTTCAAGTCTAATAGGTAAATATGCTTACGAATGTGCGTCCCAAGTGTGGTACCCCCGCTATGAGGGGTTTCCACACTTGGTACGATTGGAACGTATTCAGAAGAGGTTCATGAGGTACCTACAATATAAAGCCAAACTTTTTCTTCCGGATTACATGGCTAGATGTCGCAGGATTCATTTTCTTCCGCTCTATGAACGGCGTAATATCGCTGATTTAGTGTATCTCCTAAATATAGCAAATGGCACAGTTGACTGTTCGGAGTTGTTGGAACTCATAGGACTACGCACCCACAGGCATTGAGAATACCTAATTTGTTGCATACTCAGTTGTAAAAACTAACTACAGACAGAACGCGTTTTTCATTAGAGCAAGTGCCTCTTTCAATACCTTGGTAAGTGCAGATATTGATATTGATATTTCTACAACTTCTACCATTGAACTCAAAAAACTGTTAAGTAACAAATTCTTTTCGGACATTTCTACTTAAACTTAGCTTTGGAATAAGTATTTACTTTTTTTAATGTGTGCAATGTGTCTTCAATCTTGGTTTCTTTTGTGTATGAAATAAGTTCAATAATTTTTTTACTCGTCCATTACCACTGAAATAATGTTAACTTCATAAATAGCCCTCAGTACATGTAATTTTCATGTATTTGGATTAATATGACATATTTTGTGATTTTTCTAGCTGTAAGTTTTCCTAAAATTTGAAAATAAAATAAAATAATTTTATAATAACTTCAGATATGGTAACATTCTGGGGCACTTATTTATTATTGGCGTTATTAATAAAGAATTGTATTGAATTGTATTGTAAAAGGCCCGACGGTATGACACTAGTCCCATGGGAGTTGGGGAGGCCCATGGTGTGGGACGCTACATGCGTCGACACACTTGCGCCTTCCCATCTTCCGAGGACATCCGTGAGGGCAGGCGCGGCGGCAGATTTGGCCGAAGATCTCAAGAGGCGCAAATGCAGGTCTCGACAGAGCCTACACATTTGCTCCTCTTGGAGTCGAGACCCTAGGTCCGTGGGGTACCGAGGCTCTTCGGGTTTTCAAAAAATTATCTGAGCGTCTGGTCGAAGCGACGCGTGACCCGAGAGCTGGTCAGTATCTGGCACAGCGCATCAGCATTGCCATACAGCGGGGCAATGCAGCCAGCGTCTTGGGGACGCTTCCGACTGGTATTGATATGGATCAGTTGAGCTACCTGTAGATTGTTTGCAACAGTCTGCAGTTAGCTCAATTGTTTCAATTGTAAATACTAATTATATTATAATTTTCTTTGTGAATAAAGGCTTCTGCCATTTAAAAAAAAAATTGTATTGTTAAGCCTATATGACAAAAAACAATCGTTAAGGTAAGTATGAGTTAAGCTAGTATAAATATTTGTAAACCATAACAATTTATAACATAGTCATACACTCTTGCTCTCAAACTATTTTATAGTATATAATTTTATTTTCAAAATAAATAAAATAAAATCGATCAATGGTTTTTTTTCTGATTCAATAGGAAAGTACTAAATGAAATCAAATTACTGTTTAGTTCTTAAACCTGTATTAGTTGGCAGGTAAAAATGCCTTGGCAGCCGTTAGGTGCAAAAATAATTGAAATAAACATCGCATCTCTAGCAATGTCAACAACCTTCATCGAAAAGCTGGGTGGACATAACAATGATAATGTCAAAATCCTGTGCACAAAGTTATTGCTTCCAGAGATTCAACTCTGCCATACCGCACTCTACGACACAAAATTGTCACAGTGTCAGCCGCCGTGGCTACTACGTGGCATTTATTGAAAATTTTGTCGCATAGCTGACACTGGGACACGACACGGGCTTGACTAACGACCGCGCGATGCGGTACGTTGCCAATTTTGGCATACTATACCTAATGAGGGACTGCAGTTATTTAGAATGTTTTAAATGTTTGTGAACATGGAAGATTAGATTTATGTTTTGAGATTTCAATAAAAGGTAGAGTCTCAACAGCAGATCCACCAGCATAGAGCATACAGCGCCACCAGCATAGAGAAGTGGAATCATCAACATCATCATCCGCATCCGGACCCACTGTTAAAGTAGTAAGCCTCCCGAAGATTCTGCCATCCACCACGGTTATGCGCTAGCCGCATCTGTTGACGACCTACGATCAATATCCAAGATCGAGCAATGATTAAATTAATATAGATAAATAAATAAATAATGCTGGACAATTCACACAGCATTAGCTAGCCCCAAGCTAAGCAGAGCTTGTGTTATGGGTACTAGATAACTGATATACTTAATACAATATACTACTTATATATATTTTTTATTATAAATAGAAAACACCCAGACCAACGGAAGAAATTTCTGCACCACGTTGCGCCACGGAGGTCGTCAAAATGTAAGCAGTGATGACTTAATAAGAACAACAAACAAACTAATAGTTAGCCCCGCATATCTATAGATGTGAGTTAGGTATCCATGTGATAGAGCTCATTCTTCTGTTTTTTTTTGGATTTCCAACAATGGGGGTCTTCGTGGCTCCGAATTTATGACAGTTTGAAATTCCATTGGAGCCAAATTGGAGAACTCCTGCTGATCACGTTTACACCCCATAAGATGAGTCTTCTTTGGATTCGGAGATATTGCGTGAGGGGCTTATCATATAACTTCTTCCTTAGCCAAATTTCGACTACGGCGGCCAGTCAAAATTCGGCTAGGAGGACATCACATGTAATTTTTTGCAAGGGGAGGGTATACTGTCTCAAACCTGGAAAACGTATGAAAGGGAGTATTTTCACAACTGCAAAATAAACTTGTTTTTTTTCGGTAGTCTCATTAATCGAAATTATTTGTTTTTTTATTTTGTTTTATCCTAGTATGGTCAAAGGGGTTAGCTAAGTTGGTTGTGAAATGCGGTGTATGAACTTGTAATTCAAAGGAAAAACCAATGAAAGCTCCATCTAGCTTACAAGAGTTTTCATTTGGTAGAGATTCGTAAGTAGAATATACGACTTCGTAGGTCTTCTGAAATGAATGCACTGAGTGTGGACCGAAATCCGACTTCGGTATAAATTAAAACTAGGATTACTTTAAAAACTTTACAGACTAGAAAAATATAATAACCATTTTGTAAATGTACTCAAGTATACTTTTCTTAAGAGACCGAATTTTATTTAATTGATTAATTTATTTTGCTGAAGACAGGGCGCTATGGCGCTCATTAGAGGAGGCCTATGTCCAGCAGTGGACTAATTTAGGTTGATGATGATGATGATTGATTTATCCCACTTTGGACCCCCTTGTCTTAAAAACCCCTCAACGGATTTGGCCTCACAGTTGACCATCAAAATGTTTAAATGCTTGAATGAGTGTTTATTCTGACTGTACTAAAATGCATTACAAAACCATGCGAGGCGAAAGAAGAACTCAAAATGGGGCGAACATGGAATATAATTATTAAAATATCCATAATCTAATTTCGAGGCAGACAAGGAATATAATGTAGGGCAAATGTGGAATTTTACATGTGGGGCAAAACTCGAGACGAATGTGGAACAAATCGAAATATGCTGGTTACTTATTCCAGCATATTTCACATGTCTCATCTATCGACTTATCAGATTTCACACAACTCGGATCAACGGTTTGATAATTATGACTATTTTACCATGCAGCCAAATCACCCAGCTGCTACTGAGAAATTCGTTAACTTCGCTCACTCCGTTCAAAAATATGAAATAAAAATACCAGAGCGTTTGAAGCTTTGGATACAAAACAGTACCTGTGCCTATTAAGTCCGCACTCGTGATCGATGTGCTCTATGCCTAGTCGGGGAGTTCGATCTAGCGAGATGTCGCAATTTTTTTTAATTTATTGCTGCTCTGGCTTTTGCCCGTGGTAAATCCACGGGCGTAGTACAGGATTGTTGGAGATCCCTTAAGTATAGATAGTGATTGGGCCAAGAAATTAATTCTCAAAATCATTACTACGAACTATAATTCGGTGTTAGAAATAAATGTCATTGTTGATGATATTTCTTTGTTGACAAGAAATCTTTTCATGGCAAAAAAGTACCGGAATCCTTTTATCAACTTCGTAAAAACCTGCGGGCAGAACCTACTAGTATAAATATGTTTACAAGAACCTCAAACACAGGAAACTTGTACAAACAATCTTGCTGGCTTTTCCGGTCCATTATGTCCTTTGAAAGAGCGAATCACGTAAAGGAAAATGTTTACTAAAACATTTTGTAGTTTCGTGAAACATCATTGAGAGGAAATCGAGATAGATAAACTTTTCAATAAGATAAAAGAATCTAGAGAAGAAGAGCTCACGTGTCAGGAAAACATTGGAATATATCTGTGCACAAGAATAATGGCTACATTTTCTTTGACCTTTCATCTATTCCGGTTTAGAAAATCACCTGAGCAATTTCACACAAACCACTTTAACCGGTACCGGTAAGAAAATTAAGGTCCGAAATAGTCCCAAATCTTGATTTAACCCGGGGCCTTTCGAATTCTCAAATACAAGCTGTATTTGAGAATTCGAAAGGCCCCGATCGTATTTATACATTATACATATACGTTTGGTAGGTTTATCCGTCCTCAGTAGGAATCCGGAGTATTTATATTACTCTAAACAGCTCAGAATTTTCGATTTATAAGTTAGTACCTACTTACGGTTTATGGAAAAGATTTGCAAGCAAAACTACAATCTATTGCAAAAATTTGCTAAACTACCAAGCAGAGAGGAATTTATATTCACTAACTTCATGCATTTATTCGATAAAGCTTCATTTTAAAATCGAATGGAGTTCTATCCTTGCAAAGTACTCCCCAAATACTCATTCTGTACAAACAACCAGCGCATCAGCAAACGGTAGGTATTTCCGAACGCAAACTGTGTCTGGTTTTATAAAATCCTCAAGCACTGCAAGCAGCGCATAAACCTGGGATCTAGAGTTCAATCTCACTGATGTTTTGATAAAAAAGAACGAATTCGAAACCGGGGCTGTATCCAAATTGCCGACTATGCTGCCAATCTGGACGGCGTCCAAAATCAAACTGCTACTTCACATTAATCTGACATGGTAAATTGGCAGGATTATTGTTTTATACGGCACCCGCGGAACAAGCAAGCGTCCAAATTAATATCTTGTTAATTGTCCAATGAACTGTCTAAAACTTGGATCGCATTCGCAGTGCCCGAATTGTGATATTTATTAGTTCTCGACCTAAATAAAATACGACCAAATGGAAAATTTATCGGGCAGTCTATTCTGCATTGAAATTGCTTATTTAGAATTGCTAGCACCACTATTACTAAACCTACCACCGATTTTTTTTATTTCGTAATGTTTGAGCACTGTAATATATTTTGGTCATTTAGATAAGCGTTTCAAATGTCAAAATGTACTTCTAAAATAACTAGGGTTCAAACACTTGAGGCGCTCAAAATGCGACTGGCATGACGCCAGTCTCATCCAAGACTTGAGCGATAAAGCTTTGGAAGTGGAATTACGTATTTACATAAAAAAACTTATTACTTCGTTACCGCAAGACGTTGATGTAAAAAGTTGAAGCTTAGTTGTTATGACAGAAAACGGATATAGCGGTTTGTAAAGAAATGCGGTCGTACTCCTTTATTAGCAGAATTTTCTTTCTACGTGTCTCCTAAGTGAAATAAAATATAACTTATCCCGTTTACAGCGTTTACTTAACTACCCACTCTTAATTTTTGCATACAATCCGCTTGAATTTCGTAGGCAATAAAGATTTTTAACAAAACGATTTGATCCTTCTAATATTATTAAGGCTAAAGATTGTGAAGATCAGAAGAAAACGCCAAAACTAGTAAGTGCATATGCCTGAAACTTTGCTTAAATGAAATGAAAAGTAAATGAAGTGAAAAGTTTATTTTACAAGACACAGTATAAAAAAAGTATTAAAAAAATTATTATGTATGGTTTATTGTTTAAGCTATAAATAAGGACTTCTTTCTTTTCTTATAGGTAAATTAAACAAGGTACACGCATAGAGACCTAGAATAAGTTATATTTATTAATTTCATCCCGAAACGAGTTGAGAGTCGCGCGCCGAAGTTTTTATATTTATTATTCATACAGTATATTTGAGGAACGGTTAATAAACAAAGAAAAACTTAAACAATATTTTAGTAAAATAAACAGTCAGCAAATAAAGTTCACAGCGAAACTTAATATACTCCTCATATCTTGGAAGTTTGACGCAATTATGGATACAAATAAACCTCTCTGAACGTCAAGAATGTAATATTCAACAAATCTAAAGTGAAATCTAAATACGGTACGTTATAGCAACCCTTATAAATTTACTTCGAAACATGATGGAACATTATGTAGAGCAACCAGGCTGTTCGGGAGCTGAGAATTTATGATTTGCCGATTTGTAAGCAAGAAACGGTAAGGTTAAACGGTAAGAAACGGTAAGAAAATAAATTTCGGAAGGTCTTAAAAGTAACAGTAGTAGGTAGAGTGATTTAGACCTAGCCTAGTTAACCAGTCTTAGTTTCAGATCTTGACTCTACATAAGTTCTAGATTTGTAATGAAAATGAGAGGGATCTCTACCTAGGCAACAGCTTAGTTGTGGTCGATTGTAGATTTAGTTGCACTTTTTTATTATAATATAATAAAAAAGTGCAACTTACATATTATGCAATTTATTTATGTAACTTCTTTTGTAGCGGGACGATAGTGACTTAGTAATAATACCTGTAGGGCAAAAAAAATATACAGAGCATACAGAAATATGTAAATAAAAATGTAATAATATATCGTCGGTCGGATTCATTACCGGAACATTTCCGAAATCACGTTTTTTGAGATAAGTATACAGAATGGTAGGGAATTTAATAAAGTTTCCAAAGCACTAATGGTACAACTCAAATGTTGGTTCTAATTGACAGAAAACTACTTATTCCGGTAAAGAAAAAATTGATATTAGTCATCTTTTTGTTTTCAGTATCGGTTTATTTCGAATTGTCCCGCTGTTACTCTTAATTCCAAAGTGCATCAGTGGTTCATCAATAGAATATTTAGAAATGTTCCAGTTTGACTCTGACATTCTTTAGTTAATTATGGTTTATTCGTGTTTTGTGCCAGTCGCACTTTGAATGATTAGTGTAGTGGTCAGAAGCAGTTTGAGTTTTAATAAATAAAAATTTAAAAAATGTGTTCCAAAGCTAAAAGACTGCTTAAATTGGCAATAACCAACAGTTCAGAAAGTGATCATGATCAGTTTAGCGGTAAGTTTTATTGTAATACCTATTTAGCTTAAGTAACTAACTAACTAACTTCCGATTTTTGTGGGAAAGCTTTCTAAAATATTTTAAATAAAAGGGGAATGGTAACAAAGAAAGAAGCTTACGATAGCCTATAATAGTAGCATGGATCTCTTTTTGCTTATGCTAGACCAAGTAGTAGGTTTTTTCTTACCTACTTACTACCTAATTTTAGCTAATCCTAAGCTAACTAATTGTATGTAAATTGTTTTTCTAATTTTAAAGAAAGGAAGAAATACTGAAATTTTTTTTGCTAACAATGACTTTAAGTTATAATTGTTCTCTGTTTTTGCTTACAAGGTGGTGGTTGTATGGTGAAATTCGTTCCAGAGACAAAATTAGATGCTGTTCGTAAAGGAACTCCTGCGCATAATGTTGTCGAGCACCAAATTAGACCATAAGACCGAACCGAGGAAGAAAATTTATGGACAAGACTTACTTTTTTGTTAGTACCAACTTAGGTGCCAACTGTTCACTTCAGCAACTCATGTATTTAGCTTAGGCCGCCAAGTAACTTTACGCAGGGAGCTCAGAGAGGCAACATCTCTGGCAGGACTGTCGTTGTTGCTTGGCGGTCTCAGTGTTAAAGTCGAGTATTGTTGTGGTGTCCTGATGATGTCTCGTGGAGAGAAGAAACTAGTTGACGACTTACTTTTGATGAGTTTTTTCACTGTGTTGTTGTTGTGGTCTTTTCTTTTGAAAATTAAGTTGTGTTCGTTCTTGGAGTTGGAGGGTAATTTACGGGGCAATTTTGTATTGCGTAAGTCTGTTGTTTACTTTCTCTGATTGCAAGTGGGAGCAATTTGTGGGAGGACGGGCGGTACACGCAAATCACATTTTGTTGGATCTTGTCGGAGGAGGTTTATATAAAATATATATATTATATAAAATATATAGAAAAATTACGTCATTTTGTCATCCAATGCGTAAATTATTTGAAATTCAGTCCTTCAATTCATTAATGTATGCAATGCATGACGATGAGATGTCTTTATTGTCTATTCTACCCTAGAAAACGATTCCCGTGCTTACCGTACTGACCAGCAGCATCAACCCAGGTGAAATCAAACTAGCGTTTTATAAATCCGTCGGATTCGATTCGGAAACGAATCGAATGAATTAAAATACCCCTGCAGAGCGGTGAGTCTATTTGACGTTAGTAATGCATCGTGATCGTGACGTGTCTTTTTGAACTACGCAAATCCTATACAAAAAGGAGACGCCACGATCACGTGTCATTACTAACGTCAAATAGACTAGCCCCTCAGGTTTTGTTCCAGAACATTATTCCATTAACTATATGAGTTGTTTTTGCTCATAAATAATATTTTAGACCGCCAATCTGGTTGAAAGTTGTCAAATATAGATATTATGTTTTACTTCCATGATAAAATTGATATGCCATCTCCAGCTTATTGAGATATTGAGATATGTAAAGCTTCGGTACTGTTATCGTTTCAATAGGTATATAAGATCCTTTATGTAATGATCTGAATAAAGATTTTATTATTATTTTATTATTAAAACATTATTATTAAAAACTTATTGAGATATTAATAAAAAGTGAACAAAATACACCATAGAGGTACTCGTATATCTTTCCTGTAATATTTTATGCGTTCTAAAATTATACAGGGAACACGCAATTTGGTGAAGGTAATATTTTAACAAGCATCATTAATTATGTTGATGAGAAAAACATCATAACCGTATAAAATAGCAATGTGTATTAGCATAACATTTTGCTTTATTATATGATACTTGCGTTAAGAAAAATCTTTTTTACTATATACAGTTCTGAAGAACTTTATGTATTTTTTTCCTATAAACTCAGGGTGTAAATCTGAGTTTGTGATTCTGATTTTATCGCTTGAATCACTGTAAAGATAGAGCTACCTGTTTATGAAAAATAGCTTAGACCTCTGTAGAAAGATTGTGTTTTTTCTTGTAATCTAAAGTTTCATAAACATTCTTTATGAGATTATTTTCATGACATTTTTTACCTGGAACAGACTAAGTATAAATAGTTTTTTCATACTATGCCGGTCTAGCAACCTTTATCACACATGATTAGTTCCAAGATCCAACTTTTATCTCATTGAATTGTATGTAATCCGTGGAGTGGGGGCCCTGGAGACTTGCAGTTACAGGTTTTCCTAGAACCTACAGAACCTGTGCATATAATAATAAACTCTGAAGAAAATCTTATTGTGAAGAGGAAATAAATAAATAATTCTTAAAACGAGACATTGATTGGTGTCAATTCAGATGTCACCAAAACTAAACTAAACTATAAATGTACACTTAGAAAAGGTCAAATTATAAAATTAAACACTGACACGGAAATAAAGTGATATTTTTATTTCAATCGCTTCGGTATGTAGAGTAAAGTAAAGTAGCGACGAAAGAATTTTGACAGCAATAGAAATGTTGTGGTTCCGTTCATAATAATGATTTCTGTCTTGTATGTACGCATTATCTATCCACATTCGTTTCATAAATTCTCTTTATTAGGTTTGCTGTAAGAAAACTCTTTTAGGGTTAAGCTCGCCTTTGTACACTTCCATTATTTATTAACTTTTATGTATGAATTAACTTGTGTGTACCATAAACAATTTAAGCATTTTGGTGTGTGTGTATGTCAGCGACTTGTCTACCAAAACTCAATTAATTAAAAGTCATGTTAAAGGCCCGTGCAAGAGCGAAGTGAAAGCTTACTCAGTCATCGATAAATGCTTGAGTAACGCTTATGCCAAAGGAAAGCGTTGCTCAACACTTTCATGGCCTTCGACGCACTCGCTCATTTGGAGCTCCGTGTAGCGGCGGCGGGACTCTGCGGGTCGTCGAGGCTGGGTAGTGAAAGCGTTAAGCATAGATTGATAACTACGACGACTTTCATAGTACGGGCCTAAATGTGTAAGCTGTGTGTTCCAGTAAAAGCTACCCACTACCAGCTACCACTTTGAAAGTTCGTTGCTTTAGTCGACCTCAATTTTTGACGTAAGTAAATGTGTTTCATAAAACCGATTCAGAATCTGTCGAACTATAAACAAAAAGCATTTCCATTCGAGAAGCGATCCAAATATTCGAGAAACGATCCAAATATTCGTAAAACGGTCCAAATATTCGGGAAAAGGTTAAAGCAGAATTTCTTCCTTCCAGGAAAGTAGCGGAAATTAATTTATTTACCTCGTTTAATTTATCCCGGTGATTCCGCTTGACTTTCAGGTGTTTGCGGAGCTCAGCTAAATCCGTGAAAAAGGTATACGGAAGCTGATATCTTTTTTTTAGGTTTTTTGGGTCAAATTATCGACAAAATTACTGAAAGAGGTCAATCTTCCTTTAGTTTTTACTGGAAATTTCAATATAGAGAAACTTTACATGCATAACACATGCATTTTAATTTAAAAAAATATTTCAAACTCCATTAAATCAATCTTAAAGAAAATAAATACCATTTCAGAAAGAATATAAGATTACAAGTAGCTAAAACACGTACTAATTATGATAAAAAACAATATTATCACAGGAATTTGTTCAATTGAATGCGTTTAAAATAAATTTAAATAACATGTACATACTGTTTAACAAAACACGAATAAAATTGCTTACGACTTTAATATTTAGTAACACCAAAATATAAAATATAACAATTACCTATTTCATAAATGAATGAATGAATGAATTGATGAACACTTTATTGCACAAAATTAATAAACTAAGTAAATAGGTATATAATTAACTAAGTACCTACTAGTTGTTATAATGTTAAGTATTTATATTTACCTATATACATAATATTAAGATAAACAATATTTAGTTCCAACTTATTTTAGGTCCCAGAGGTTAGTTTAAATATTAATAACCTAGATTAATTTGTTGTTATGTATCTCATTTTAAGTAAACCCTGTGTTTTTATACGTTATTAATAAAATAAATAAAAATCTGGTAGTTCCCGCTGACTAGTAACTATATTTTTAACGGTACAGTTCAGTTTAAACTAAGTATGAAGTATTTATCTACTAAAAACATCGAACATCAAAATCCTCCTAAGTAGCTCACTTGTACCTTTTTAACCTTATTGACTGGCTCTGATCAGATTTAAAATATTTGAACGATTTGGTAAACAATTAGTTAAAATCAAGTAATAGAAATAAATTTTAATTAACACGGTAACATACACCACTTCCATTAATTAAAGGGCAAGTTTATACACAATTATAATTATTTAATTAATATTAAGTAATTCAAAAATAATTAAATAGATTCTTCACGTCTGTATAGAACGATGTATGAATGTGTGTCTACACATTCATACATCGCGCTCACAAAAACACTACCATAATTGATATTGGATTATGAGAGTGAGGGAATAGCGAGTGCACCTGTGTTTGCGCACTCACTTGTGCACTATAATAATGTCCTGCGCACATGGCTTCTCTCCATTGAGACTGGCCGCTGTGGCTGTTAATTCGGCTAGGAGAACATCATCACATATTCTTAGAGACTCCTATGGATAATAATTTATTTATTTTTAATTATTATTCACGGAGCAAGGCATGGTGGCTTTGGACTATGGTAAGGCAAAATCGGATTTTTGTCAGATTTCACAGGCAATCTGCTACCGCGCCCGCTGTTCACAGAAAAAAAAATTATGGAAGAATACGAAGTATGGTTTACTGCTAAGAGGTAATACAAGAAAAATAACACTAAGCCACCCCAATCTCCCATAATGGGTGGACATGAAATATCTTAAGTGAAATCGCACACCAGACATACTCTTGTATAACGATTGTAGCATAACGCCACGTTTGTAACACGACACTTTTTTTATTTTATATTTTTTTATTTGGCACACAAAACACAATCAAATATTATCAAATAGAAGAACACAATATTAAAACTGGACTGTATCCCTAAATATTTGTAGGTACACAGTATGATCAAACATCAGTTCTATGTAAGCAAATACCGATTGGAAATGAATTTATGAATTAATAACGTCGGAATTAAAAAACACGTTAAATTGTCAAAGTGAGGATGAGAGGATTTTTACGTTATACAGGGTTATTGGTAATTCACTGACACAACGTTAACTGCAGGTTCTGCCCACCATCATGAACACGACCATGAAGACGCCGGGTCTCAATTCTTAAAATGGGTGGAATGGTATAGTATGTACCCCCTTCCATTCAAAAATCGTACATGTTAGGGTTTTCTTTGAAACTTAACCTTAAAACGGCCGTACCCAGAATTATCAGAGGGTGTGTGTGTGTTAGGCTGACTCCCAGCCACATAAATCGTTTTTCGTGGATGTAAAATAAGCCAATGATGATGATTTGGATTTAAATAGGAGTTGGAGATCGGTATTTAGTAATTAATTGGGTTTCTGACATTATTTTGTATGGGAGGCGATTAACAAATTAATAAGAATTAAGACCTGGCTTCTTCACTAACGTGTTCTTAATGATGGGCCGATCCTTTAGTTTACGCAGTGTCAGTGAATTACCAATAACCCTATATAAAAGGTCTGATGACATATATTAAAAAAAATTGATAGGTCTAAACTGTCATACAATCCATCCATATTATTTGGTCTTCCTCAGCTCACAGAATATTTCTTTTACCCCAAATAAGAAACAATATACAGGGTTATTGGTAATTCACTGACACTGCGTAAACTGCAGGTTCTGCCCATCATCACGAACCCGTTAGTGAAGACGCCAGGTTTTAATTCTTATTTTTTTTTGTAAATCGCCTCACATACAAAATAATGTCCGAAACCTAATTAATTACTAAATACCGATCTCCCACTCCTATTTAAATCCACATCATAATCATTGGCTTATTTTACATCTACGCCAGATGATATAAGTGGCATTAGCCTAACTGGGAGACAGCCGAACACACACTAACCCACTGATAATTCAGGGTTGAGCCATTTTTAGGTTTTATTTCAAAGAAAACCCCTATAACTAACGATTTTCGAATGGGTGGGGTACATACTAATATCATTCTCTTTGAATTAATTTTAAGAATTGAGACCTGGCGTCTTCATGGACGTATTCATGATGGTGGGCAGAACCTGCAGTTAACATTGTGTCAGTGAATTACCAATAACCCGGTATACTATTATATTATACTACTATTATACCAGAAAGCGAACAATAGGTAGCTACGTTAATACAACGAATCTCTTCCACATGACTCGTACAATACAGAGTACGTTATAAATATTCTTCTCGCAAAATTAAACCAAAATTACCCCGACAAAAGCCGCGCATTAAGCAGAATATTTCGGATCCCGAACTCATACTTACGGGCGACTTAACATGTACTTATGTAAGCATAATTGTTTGAAAATCGTCGGGACGTGCAACTGACGTTGGAGATTGATAGGTCTGTTTGCGGATAATGAAATTTTGGAACGGGACTTAATTTATGTAGAGTTTGTCTGCGGCGGTCGAGTTAGATGATTTCTTGTAGTTCTGCGACTTTAATAGCTCTATGTAAGAATATAACTATTTTTAACTTACTTAAAAAAAAACTGCCAAGTGCGAGTCGATTCGCACACGGGGGGTTCCGTTTCGTAAAAATCAGACAACTTTTTCAAAGAACATGAAATTTTCACTAGTTCGGAGAACCCTTTAAATTTTCAACATTTACCTAATATTACAGTTGAAGTGTCACTTATTTATGGAAAGTTTTATGTGTCTACCTATTCCGGTTCAAGAGAAACGTACAGCCTTGACAAACGAAGAGCCGAAATAGCCAAAAAAATCACAATTTTTGTATGGAAGCCCTGTTTATTTTGGATATTTCTTTTATTTTTATTATTGGTTGATAAATAGCGGCAAGAGAAATAAACATTATATGAAAATTTCAACAGGCTACCTTTTACAGTTCATGAGATATAGCCCTCAGACAGAGACAGACGGACGGGCGGAAAGCGGAGGCTTAGTAATAGGGTTCCGTTTTCGATCTTCGAACCGTTTTATGGAACCCTAAAAGGAGGAGCCTCCTCTTTCGTCGTCTATACGCATTTTTTTCTGTGTTCGCCAACGTTTTCGTCAATTGTAATCCGGTAATTAATGATTATTTTACTATTGTAGGTACAGAAAATGATCCATAGATCATACATTTTTCATTCCCGTGGGTTTAGTACTTATCCTGCAAAACTTTAAATAATAGCGTAATGAAAGTCGGTTTAAGTTTTTTTTTTTCAGAACAATCACATTAAATTTTTAATTTTTTTGTCGTATCATCCCATTAATGGGCAGGCCTAGAACAAATCCGTCTGATCGTATCTCGTCTTTCCGATAACCTTTAAATGGTTTCCCAATTATGTTTAATAATATATGCAGTGCTGTCAAACGCAGAACGTTGTTTCATTTTCAGTCTTAAATATTTACAATGCATTAATTGTAGCAAAGTTATCGTTTTTTTATATATTTATTAATTTTTGTATTATATATTTTTTGTATTTCTTGGTACTGCAGAGCTGATTAAAAACTTAAAAGCATGTGAAATACCCTTATATTTGCAAAGTGTTTTCAGCCGTTGCAAATATTTCTCTATACAATATTTGTTGAAAATTATTTCCACTCACAAAAAAAAGAATAACGTCTTAAAATACGTCTTTATCATAAATGAAACCGAAAAATAACCTCAAACTGTCAACAGGGGTACAATAAGTGCCTAACCTACTGGGTTAACTCTCTGTTAGGGTAATATAGTCACATATAATATGACCCGCGTCTTGGCACGCAAGAATAACGGTCATGACGCTGACAAATGTGGATTCAGAGATGAGAAGCTGACTCGGCTGACTTGCGTGGAATGATACCCAACGGTACTTGTGCCTACGCTATTGTTTAATGTAAGTTAATGATGATAAATTAACCTATATTTTCCTTGGCAGAATCACGTTATTTTTAATACTTACACTTTTTTCGTACACTGATCATCTTTATAATGAGGCCGTATTTACCTTAGAAGTCAATTGACTTCTAAGGTATCTTTTGATGGCATGGATCTTTCACGGCTGCTATTATTAATATTATTATTAGGAAGCTGAAGTGGGAGTGGGCCGGCCATATCTCGCGAGGAACCGACAATCGCTGGGGTAAACGTGTGTGGAGACCGCGACTCGGCAAACGTAGTGTAGGACGCCCTCCGGCCAGGTGGGATGACGATCTGCGAAAGACTGCAGGCAGATGCTGGATGCGGCAAGCTGAAGACAGGACGCTTTGGTGCTCATTAGGGGAAGCCTAATGTCCAGCCAGTAGACTAATATAGGCTGATGATGATGATGATGATCTCTCACGGAACAATAGAGGATTTAATTTGGCGCTCATATCAAAATTTGCCCGGTTTATGCCATTTTAATTTAACAGACCCAAACTAAAATCACCATAATTTTTAGTCTGGTCGATAAATTTTTTGACATCACATTATATCAAAGTTCAAATTTCTTGTCAACGTCAATTTGACAAGTTGTGACTAGAGATTAGATTATTGATTAGTTTATGTGTCCTATGAACAACCGACTGCTATTTTTCTATTTAGTATCTAGGGAATAAGATGGAAAGGAGGATGCCATATGCCCTGATCAGGTCAGATCTCTCTCTGTATGCCTCATTTGATATCAGAAGCATGACCGGCAACTGTGAGCTAAGACAAAGGCTTAAAACCATTCGGGAGATAATGATTCTGTGATAGCTCGCCACCGTTGGGAAAACTACGCAAGAAAGGGTTTCCAACTATTCAGACTCGTGTAGACAAAGGGCTCTTCTACGTACACGTTTTTTAGGTGTAAAAATCTACGGTTATTTAACCATGTGTAGGCACGGTCGTCATTGTATTTTAAGGATCACTGTGGAAGCATATTGATAGCACATACGGCGTGTTGCTGCGCCATGTTGCTGCCACCGTTTGCCCTTCTAGGCGAGTCGCTTATACGCGAGCGTGATTTTCATCAGTGGTGTTGGTGTATCGCAGTCGGGTTCTTTTTCACGGCACGGTTTCTTAACCGTACGGCGTGCTAGTCAAGGCTTCTTGTTGATGGCACGGTTTCTTAGCTAGCCATAAAACGTGCTGTGAATAAAGGCCCTTTTCCATTCTGATAATTTGTCTCGTCTTGTGCTACTCTTATCCACTCTTTCCCAGTTATGTTGACGATGTCGTGTCAGAACTTCGAGCGTGGTTGGTCTGCGTCGTTGTAGTTAAGTGTCTCTGGTTCTTACTTTTTTAAATAATATTATTCTGGCTGAACGTATCTTAAAGTGTATACTGTATCTTTAAAGTGTATACACCTTGAGATCAACGTCTCGAAAAAAGGAAATTATGTACGGAGACAATACCAACTTTCTCAAAATAAGTTACAAAATACGCTATGACATATAAACTTGTAGGTTACTATAACGTTTAGAAACTTTTATCGTACCAATTTTATATAATAGGGCTTTTCATATTTTAGTAGAACTTGCGGAAACATCTGTAAAAACGAATTACTACTCAAACAGAGCCCATTTGAGTCTGTTTTCCAATATCTCTATTTTTCCACTTTACTTTAGATAACAGAGAACGTTCGATGGTATTCCCCATGAGAACAAAACCAATTTGAATTAAACTGACGATATTGTCTTTGTAAGCGTTGGAGCAAAAAATAATAAAAACTATGTTGGAATCATAGAGTTATTTATAGACAAAAAATTTAACCAGTTAAGTGTTGTCCTAGCGGCTAAATATAAATAGCTAAATTTTAAGAGACCTTTTACGGTTCATGAGAGCCCGTTGGCGGACGGACGGACAGACAGACGGACAGACAGCAGAGGCTTAGTAATAGGATTTCGTTTTCACCCTTGGGGTACGGAACCCTAAAAATTAGTACCTTGTGAAACTGCGACGAGAAATATTCCATAAAATTATTTTACCCAGTAGTAACAACTTTGGTCGATGATCTGAAATCCTATAAATGCTAAGCGTCTGTGACCCCAAACCTTGTCAACTCATATAATATTTTCATAATGATTTGATGAAAATTGCTTCTCTTAGTAACCTTTAAACGGGGCAAACACAAAACATCCATTCAACCTTACAACTTCTTCAGACAATAGACATCAGAAATCAGTCTCAAATTGGATTTTTTACAGCACAACACACAAATATAAAGCCGATTCCATGAAAACTCTATGTCATTGTACGCGAATTTACTGAGCTTCGAAATTAATCTTCGTAAAGATCGAGACAATGGGAATCTTCGAAACAAAATTTCTTGGCAGCTTTAGAGATTCATGTCTGGAACGAGTTGGTGGGTTTTAATTATGTACTGGAGTCTTAGTAAAGGATTTAGTGGTTTCAAGCACATACATGTTACTGGTGGAATATAACTGAGCAATAATTAACACACTAATCACACCACACAAATATAGTTAATCCGAAAGTTTGGATGGATGTTTATTACCTCTACGCGACATGACCGAGTACTATTACTGTACTATTAATAATGAATTACTATTTTACATAGAGCTACATCTATGTAAAATTTCAGCCTGATCGATTGGCTGAAATTTCACATAGATGTAGCTCTAAGCCTAGTATTAAACATAGCTACTTTTTATCCCATAAAACAGTTCCCATGGAAGAGAAGTAACCTTTAAACTTTATCATACAAACAACATTTATTGTATTTATTGTCTATATAGCGGCAATAGTGTAGTACCTAGTAGAAGGCAATACACAATCAGTCAAAATTTCAACTGCTTACCTATTACGGTTCAAGAGGCGAGTCGCTTTGACAAACGTCAAGCAAAAATACCCAAAAATCACGTTCTATGGGAGCCCCCCTTAATTTTTATATATAAGTATTATAGTTTTAGCATTTGATAATATAGCGGCAAGAAAAATACACATTCTGTGAAAATGTCAACTATTTATCTCTTACGGTTCATAGGAGCCCGCTGACAGACGGACAGACAGATGGACGGATAGACTGCAGAAGCTAAGTAATAGGGGCTCGTTGGCACCCTTTGGGTACGATAGCCTAAAAATCTGTGATTTAAAAAGCGTATATAGAAGGCGCGATAGGAAAGGCTTCCAGAAGTCTGTGGAAACTGGAAAGCAATCCAATTTGAAAAAAAATTTGGGATTTCACGTTTGTAGCATTTTTTGGAAATATGACATGCATTGCAGTCTATCATGCGAGATGCATACCTAATGTGAGGATAAAGAAATTTAGAATTTGGTTTATGTCCAAAGTCGAAAGTAATAGGTTTCATATGTAGATAAGTGAGGGATCTACAGAGAATCCCATTTCCAACGGCCATAACAAAATGTCACCAAACCGCTTAACATTCTACCTGTTCATCCCTTCATGAATTACTAATAGAATTCCAGTCTCAAGATTGTCACCACACCCGATTGATCCCTTTCACCATTGGATTTGAATAATTCGTCCTTGAACCAATCACGTGCCAACCATCCGAGCCACCACACCACCACACTTTGATCTCTATCCTCTGATTATTTACACAGATGACGTGTCAAATCAAAGGATCAACATTACGTAGCTCGTCTCTTTTCATCGTGTCTGAAAAACGCTGCAAGCAGGTCATAAAACTCGGCGATTTTACGCATTTCCGAATTTTGATGTTCGATTAACCGTGAACAGATGATGGCCGGAAGGGCGAAAATTTACAACAATAGGCAGTTTCTTGGGCGTAAATCCGTTTTTACGGATCTTATCCGATGTGGGCCGTGCGTCGCCGGCATCCAATTTTACAAATTGCTTCTAAGTTTGTAGCGGCTCATAATCGTGCGTGTGCGAGATGGGGCCAATATTCCGTAAAGTGTTAAGTAGGTATAAGTGTATTGAATTTACTCAGCGTAGGAATATCGCTGAAAAATAAGGAAAAAGATCGTTTTTATAGAATTTGCGCAACCAAAGTATTCTTCTCAGGACACAATTGATGTTTTCGCCTGAAATAAGTGACTCTACAAACAACATCAACTTTCAACGAACAGAAATAGAATGCCGCCGCCTAGCTATAACAAGATTTGTCATTCCAGTAAAATTAACAAAATATTAAGTAACATTCTCCTGTTTACTTTGAACATAGATAAGTTATATAATTTTATAATACGATGTAGCAAAATCAAATATCAATTTCTTAACTGACGCTTTCCCTGATTTATCAAAGCTAAGTTATCATTTAACTTTGATCTGTATTTATGACACAAAGTCTTTCATCTTCCTAATGACATGTCCTTTGTTCGATGCCCAATTATCTTTTCCAGAATCACAAAGATCAGGCCTTTAGTGGAAAAATATACTCTCTGGCATTTCTTTGACGGAAATAGGCTTTATTTTTAGCAGTTAATGCAAAGGAGAAGTGAAACAAGTTATGCCCGAATACTCAAACACAACTAAGATTTAAGCATATCTTAAGTCGCGTCTAAGTTTCAAATAAACTCACCCCTCTTGACACCCTTATATAAGTGCCCTACTGACAAAAAACACAACCTCGAAAATTGCAATCAACTATCACACTAATATTATAAATGCGAAAGGATGGATGGATGGACGGATGTTAGTTACCTCGACTTCACACCGAAACTACTGAACGGATCGGGCTGAAATTTTGCACACAGGTCATTCTAATCCTGGAATCAAACATCGGCTACTTTTTATCCCATAAATCAGTTCCAATGGGATATAAATCACCTATAAACGTGTCCATAGAAACAACGCATGCGAAGCCGTGGGCATAAAAAACCTATGTTTGATTCCAGGTTTAGAATTACCTGTATGCAAAATTGTAACCCAATCTTTTCAGTAGTTTTGGCGTGAAGAGGTAACATCCATCCATTCATCCAAACTTTCGCATTTATAATATAGTGTGACAAGAAAAATAATAATAATAATAAGAACAATTAGAGACGACCTCCGTGGCGCAGCGGGCGAAGGTCCGCCTGCGACGCAGGAGGTTGCGAGTTCGAATCCCGCCTCGGAACAAATTTGTGTACGATCTGCAGAAATTTGTTCCGTTGGTCTGGGTGTTTTCTATGTATAATAAAAAATAGAAATATCTATCTATGTATATACCTAATGTAATAAATATATCAGTTATCTAGTACCCATAACACAAGCTTTGAGTAGCTTACTTTGGGGCTAGATAATGCTGTGTGAATTGTCCAGCATTATTTATTTATTTATTTATTTAATTAGTAATTCGTGTCTTTACCATTAACATAAATAAATACACGTACGAACATAATAAAAAATACATACTAGTCATACTACATATGATGTAACTTATCACTAAAAACATATTCTCACTAATAAAATCCTTGTTCGCTTCGTTATAAGTTTTCTACACTGTAGCAATATTCGTAGCAATGCTACGGATATTACGTTCTTTAATCGTGTTAACAGTTTTCTTTTGTTCCTTTGTCTTTTCTACTTAGTTCACTTTCATTTCACCTAGTTGGTAGAACTTTAGATACTATTTTTCAAAGATTCAAAGATATTTATTGCGTCAAACATGGTAAAAAGGTGGTAAGTATAAATAATGCACTCATGTCTCACTATATTTTAGTATGCAATAATTATAACTCATTAGATAGGTACTTATGATCTAGCATTAAATACGATTTTTATCTTCTTCGTTCTTGCCTTACCTTCGTTCTTGCCTTACCTTACATTTTCTTACACCTTTAACAAAAGCTTAGCTTCATAATCATAAACATCATCTTTAGGTAAACTTACCCAAACGGAACAAATATTTGTTTAAATTTTTTGTCGAATCGAGCCAAATCTCTGGAATAGAAATGGGTCGACCCTTAAACATTCTAGGCCTTTGTTTGTTCAGTTTTAAGTCAACTCAAAGGGCCTTTAGGAGGTTTTAATTGAGCTAACCCACGATTGCAGAAGTCTGATTGTATACAACCATCGATCTAAGTAAAATTCGGGAGATTAGGTACTAGCTTCCCGAAAGAGGAAGGCTCAAATTCGGTGCAATTAGGTCCACCATCCTCAGTCATAGTCGCAATGGCGCCGACGGCGTTTGTGTTTCACTTGCGTATTGTTATGTCGGTCGCACTTCGGTCTAGGTAGGTACGTCTTTCTATCTTTGTTGTTAGTTTGGCTGGCGGTGGACGATCGGCTTTAGGTATGTATATTGCAAAAGATTAAAAATAGCGTGTCTTTGAGTTTATTTGTAACACAACACAGGCCAGTTGTTGAGTTAGCGCTGGGAGAACGTACCATATCTACATAATTTTAAATATATCTATGTTTGCAAATGATTAATTTTCTATTTCTAGTGGTACGGTCACCATCAACCTGTAGATAGATAGTTAAATTTATAATCTAGCGAAAATTTAACTAAAGCAAACGTACCACACAAATAAAACGACGACCTCTGAGGCACAGCGGACGAAGGACCGCCTGCGACGCAGGAGGTTGCGGGTTCGATTCCCTCCTCGGAATAAGTGTTTGTGCCTACGATCTGCAGATGTTCAGGGTGTTCTGTTTATGATAGAAAATATATATCTATGTAGTATAATGTATTAAGTATATCAGTTATCTAGTACCCATAACACAAGATTTGCTTCGGGCTAGATGAGGCTGTGTGAAATCCAGCATTATTTATCTAAACCACGCCAATTCCTAGCGACTTTTTCAAGCATGAAACAAAAACAACGTAAACGAATTTATAATTTAATTGTTTCAAAAAACACATTCAGCTGTATTTTAACCTTTATCACGCACGTAATCAAATAACCCCAAATAACTTTTACGTTTGTAAAAGGTGGTCCCATAATTATAATTATTATCTATTGTACCGTACTAGGGCCAAATTCTGTAAACCAATCGCATAACTATGACAATGGTATTGAGAGATTGATAGAATGGTTTCAACCTTGACACTTTTAACATGCGTCCCTGCATCGTAGTTTTTTACATAACGAGGATTGTTCTCTAGGGTAGAATAGACAATAAAGATATCGCATCGTGATACATTGCGTACAATATTGAAGTTAGATGAATGAATTTCAAATAATTTACGCATTCGATGGCAATGCGACGTAATTGAACTTAATTCTACCCAAGACAAAATAAATAAATAATGCTGGACAATTCACACAGCATTATCTAGCCCCAAGCTAAGCAGAGCTTGTGTTATGGGTACTAGATAACTGATATACTTAATACAATACACTACAAAGATAGATATTATTTATTAGAAATAGAAAAACCCAGACCAACGGAACAAATTTCTGCAGATCGTACACAAATTTGTTCCGAGGCGGGAATCGAGCCCGCAACCTCCTGCGTCGCAGGCGGACCTTCGCCCGCTGCGCCACGGAGGTCGTCGCGAGGAAAAATCCCCGTACTTGCGCTACAGAGGTAAAATGCCAAATGTGTCATTCTGAGACGATGGTACTGTTATGGTGATGTGATTAATTTAGTGGAATTAGGGCTCTGACCGAATGTTCTGGGGTCGGGGGTAAACCCGGGTTGGCTGCAGAGGGCACCGCAGTTGAGTTATGTGATCGTATATCACCTATGTAATTAGATTATGCAAAAGCAACGTTTAGTATGGATCTTAGACTATCATAGGATTAATTACATTAGGATTGTGTCGATCATGAACGAACGGCTCATTTGATTGCAATCACGGCCCGCGCGTGATTGTTCCGAACAGTCTCGACGAAAAGACCCGATCATTTCGATGAACGGGTCATTGTGAATGACTGACTGAGACGCGCGCGACTTGACGCGAAGATCGGCTGCGTCTTGCTCTCGCGAGGCTGCAAGTGGTGCGTGCGAGTAGGACACATTCTGTGGACTGTCTCATCCACTCACAGCCTGATTAAAAAGTAGGTACCCTAAACTAACGTAATAGAGTCTGTTGTCGCAGTACGGTACTTAGGCCTTTATTCCCAAAAATCGATTTTATACTCACAGACGAATAATAATCATAATCGATTTACCCGATTGTCCGACAGAGAAGGCTATTATTTTTCGAGAATACCCAAGTACTTACATGTACTTACCTAACATGTAAGTACTTGGGTATCTAAGTAGGTATGTAGGTACCTACTGTACGTAGGTAGGTACTACCTTGTCTATTCTTATGGTACTACCTAGGTAGGTAGGTTAGGTACCTCTATATAAATTATTTACCAACAATGAAACCTAAAAATATCAAGCATAGGTATTAAATCAAAGTGAAATGAAAGCTGATTGAAATGGTCTAGCAATAGTCGGATAAGCTTTGTAAAGTTTTGGTAAGTACCTAGTATTTTTTATTTCTAAAGTAGCTTCCATCAAAGTCGTCGCATCAATCAATCCATTGTTTAGTAGCCTTGGGATCCTTTAGGAACATGAAATTTATAAGAAAAGTATCAGACGAAGGTGTTAGTGTAGGTAGGTAACTATTAGCATTCGACACAAAAAACCTCACCTCAAATTAATAAGCTTATTCAATTGCCTAAATTCCCATTCAATACTAGGTAGTAGGTAAGGTACCTACCTACCTAATTGAGGAAGGAATAATATTTTTTCTGTCGGACAATATTACTCGAGTTTTTTTTATAGCTCAGTACCTAACCTAGTAGGTATCTCGCAATTTGACCATTTTAGACGCACCTGTGTAATGAATGACACGTCGTCGTGTTGCCGCGACCGACACCTGCTGATCAACTCCGGACGCCAACAAGCCGAATCGGCAGGTTGGAGGCCCGCAAGGTAGGTAGGTATTTACACATCTTTCTATCTACTGTGAGGTAGTTATACTTCTAACTTAGACGTAATAAGTAGGTAAGTACCTATCTCAATTCAGGTACCTTATATAAAATTATCATGAATGATATAAACCGAGAATTCGAAAAGTTTTTGCGAGAACCAAATTGACTGAAACGATACGTCGAAATGAACCGATCTCGCACAGGCAATCGATCACAAAATCGAAAAGACCGAAATGAAACGAAAAATCGAACTGAGGCAATGATAGGCCGCCGGCAAAAACAATCATTCAAATGATCGGGTCATATGACCCGGTTCATTTTCATAACGGATCATGATTGATATCGATCTTTGTGAATGATCGAACGACACATGCCTAAATTACATGATAGTTACCTATATCTACCTAGTTGTCTTCCTGTCTTATCATCTTGATAAGGCGACTCATGTGTATGTAGAGTACTATAGAACATAATTTTCTATTGTCCTTTGCAGTCGGCCTCGTTGGTCTAGCAATCTGTTCAACTACCGATTATGAGGTCCTGCGTTCGAATCCCGGGTCGGGTCAATAGTTGTTATTAGGGTTTTTCTAGCAAGGAAAATTCACAGTAGCAGCCCGGAGTCAGGAAGTTGGCGGTGTTACACCCCCGTGCCTCGGAAAGCACATTAAGCCGTTGATCCTGCGCCTCACCTCTCCCCGTGTCGATCTGTTGTCCCATCGGATTATGAGAGCGAGGGAAAAGAGAGTGCACCTGTGTTTGTGCACACACTTGTGCACTATAATATGTCTTGCGCTGGCTAGTCTCCGATGAGACTGGCCACCGTGGTCGAAATTCGACTAGGAGGACATTATTATTATTTGCTATCGAAAATTAGGACTTAGGCTTACCCCGCACAGCGAAATCTCGCAGCACGATTTTTTTTCTCGCGGATTATAATCCGCGTAATGAATCGTAACTTACGTGGTTTTTTTTTTCTGCAAGTGCGTGCAGTTTCATATTTAATTTCTATATTTTATGTTGCAGAATCTTGCAGGAATAATCGCGTAGCGAAATTGCGCTGTGCGTGGTAAGTTTTAGGCGGTCGTGATTGGTTGATTTCGGTACTTTTATTGGTATTCAAAACTTGTTAATAACTTTGTCTCACTAGACATTGTATAATACGTAAAATATTGAACAAGATCTTGTCTTTTGCTCTATCAATGTTTTGTTTCTTGGCAGGAATCAGAAATCTTCTATCAGGAAAGGCTCTTGGAACAAGCGATTTGCAGAAAATACAAAATTATCAGGGAATGGAAGCCGCATCTTTGTGCTTCTCAGGCGGGACATCACTCGCTGCGCCTCGCAGGTTATTTGCTCTTGTCAAGTAATTGCATACAAACCCGCCTCCTTTGGCCGGGTATCCGCCCGGGAAAGGGTAATGAGCGAGAAATGAGAGGAGTGAACGCAGTTAATTGCAACGCTAACTCCTCGCTCAATTCTTTCCGCTCGACTATTTGTTGGTGGAAATACAAGTATACAGCTTACTCTTGCAAGTTAAAATAGGTTCGCTCCGCTCGCGATGGAAACCGGGCCAGGGTTCAGTAACGATACTCTTTTAAAACATGACGCTAAAATATTTACTGTCAAAAAACTTGAGGTATAGTTAATGACTTTATCGGATATTTATGATTTAGGCAAGAATCCGTCACTGTGAAAAAATTTTCTAATTGGTCACAACGCAGAAAGCATTAAAATCTGTTTCAATCGCGTACCTTTTGTTCTTATTTCCCCTACGTATAAAATCATTAACTGTGTTAACAAATCGCGAATATTTAAAAAGTTTTAAGACTTGAGGAAATCACGACAGCAATATTTCCTAAATACAGCCACCAATCACATCGTACCGGACATTGTAAAAATACTTCAGTAGATTTTCCATAATGGCACGGCCACGGGTTAAAGGTCCGCATAGAGCTATAAACATTTTAAAGGAAGGTCCGAGTAGTGAACCTCAATCCAGGGGGAGCAGGCTTTAGCCACGTATGCCTCGTGGATTTTATGACTGTATTTATCACTTAGCGAGATGAACATGTTTATGAAAAGTATCAGAAAAAGACATTGTACGGAGAGCTCCATTGCTAGTTCACCCTTGACATTTCCGATCGTATTAATTTTAATATGAACTTAGCTGTTCAACAGACAGAGATCCTATCAAGTATGAAGGGCGCTACATAGCGTATGAAAGGAAACGACTTTATTTTTTTACTTTAAAAAATCGTTTTCGTAAACTATAAAAAAGACATCCAAAGACCGTTTGTCCATCATCGCCACAGACGTCATCGAGAACGATATTATTTCGGGCCGAGATCAAGATGACGTAACGGCGATCGTTTTGCAACCGTCGTCACAGGTGTCAAACAAAACAAGATCCGTCAAGTGCGAGTGTAACTCGCGCGCCGAGGGTTTCGAACGTTTGTCAACTAATATGTACCAAAAGTACCGGTTAGAGACTTCGCAATTTAACAAATACCTAAAAATAGTAGGAACCAACCTACAATTCAGATGGATCTCTCTGCATGCTTCGGTTAAAGTGGGTAATGGTAAATTATTCGACTTTTTTCAATATATTTCAAAGAGCATGAAACCTACAGAAATTTGAAAAACTGTTTGAAATGTCCAAACCGATACCTTTCATTTGATACCACATACCCTGTAGGTATCTTTTAAAATTTTGGCATCACATTTTGTATGGGAAATATTAATTTCCATTTTTCTTAAATTTTTTCCTTTTTTTTAAATTATCATAAGAAATATTCAAGAATTTAAGAATTAGATATAAGCCAAAATTAAATTAAAAATAGGGCATATCCTACACTTAGCACAATAATGTCTTTAATAATTCTTATTAGTCCGTCAGTTAGATTATCAGAAAATATTGAACACGTATTTTTTCTTTTGTCGATTAAACAAAAAATGATGAAGATATAGCCAGTTAAAGTTCCACGTGACGTCACACCTTGCGACACTTTTTAGCAAGGTGTGACGTCAAGCCCCCACTCCCAAACTTTGACGCGCTTTATTTTTGTGGTTTTTTGTTCGATTGACAAAAGATAAAATACATGTCTAATATCTTCTGATAATCTAACTGACGGACTAAAAAAAATCATTTTTTTTTATCCAGGACCTTAACCTATTGTGCTGATAAAGCATGTCCCCATACTTAGTACAGTTTTCGGGCATTCTGTTTTCCCTCAAGGACAACGCGCTCTTAGTTCTACCCTAGTTGGCAGTTATACCCAGGGGGATTGAGTGATGGAGAACTATTTTCGGCGATGAAAGGAAATGACGGTGATATTATAAATTGCTACGAGAATAGACCCTCGCCTTATCGGTGTATTAGCTACGCGTGAATGTAACATAAGTTTAATCTACCCGTAAATATTAACGAAGATTTTAATCTTATGCCTTTAATTATGGTTCTTAAGAAAAGTATGTGACGTAAATGTATTCTAGTACACCGGGTTAATCTGGATGACACTAACACATGACCACACGGAGTAGCTCAAGAGTTTGTAAGCTATTCCCAGCAATGGATGAAGATCACTCATCAGTTAATATTATAAATGCGAAAGTTTGGATGGATAGATGGATGGATGGATGTCTCTTACTCCTTGACGCCAAAACGACCGAACGGATCTGGCTGACCTGGAATATCTTTAAGATTTGAATCTCTTAAATCAGCTTTCATGCTATACAAATGTGATCTTGAGTGGAGACCGCGACTAGACAAACGTATTGTAGGACACCCTCCAGTCAGGTGGGATGACGACCTGCGAAAGACTGCAGGCAGATGCTGGATGCGGCAAGCTGAAGACAGGGCGCTATGGCACATATTAGGGGAGGCCTATGTCCAGCTGTGGACTAATATAGGTTGAAAATGATGATGATGATGGGATACAAATAACCTCTTTAAGTTTCCATAAAAATGCCACAAGCCACGGGCAGGAACTAGCGAATCTAAAAATACTTACCGATCTAGAAACAGACTTATCGCCCACGGCACGCAACGCCCAATGTAGTGTAGCAAACGTCCCATGGCATGGCGTACGATAGTGTTTCTAAGTTTTTGTTTAAGTGCGTAAGCCCTCACAATCTGGGTAATTTCTAAGAAACCAAATAATATCCTAAAAATTTCCGACTTCGACGGGACCTGAACCCACATCTTTCTCTCAGTACCGGAATGTGCTAACCAACTACACCACGAGGTGAAGTGACGTAGGAGTCGAATATCTCTGGGACTTCAAACGGACTCTAGCGCCGTTAGCTTCACCTACAGGAAACATTGAAGTTTCTATGCCATCTGTTTTATACAAATTCAAGATCTGGGATCTCACAATGCGTTGCGTCGCATACGTTGCATGCGTCTGATCAATCTGTCTCTAGCTTTTCCAAGAGCGTTCTAGTAATTAGTTTCTCAAGAAGATAATTCGGAAAATATAATTTGTAAAACCCTATTTTACTACATGTGCATAAACTAAATTTAAACACATTTAGTAAATGTGTTTAAATTTAGTTAGGCCGTTAGAGCCTAAAATATTTTGAAACAAAGTTTTCAAGCCATTAGTAATAAATGTGATAGATACACGAATATTCCATTCGAACCAGCCACATACCTACTGGAGAGCGCTACCGCTGAAATTTTATTTTAGGAGAATCGAATATTCGGATGTATATAAGTGGTTTTTGTACAAAATAATCAACAATGAACACTTTTGATAGAAGAATGAACATGGATTAAGTTCCTACAGTCAGCTAAAACATCGTTGTAGGAAGTTAGGACACTCAAGAGCAATTGTTGCATTATATCTACTCGATAAATATGGCACCAACTATCAAAATATCGAGTGAATGCTTCAAACAAGCGTATTCTTAAAATCTGTTATTCGATATTTATCTTTGCTTCTATAAGTTGCTCGATAAGTGGACAAGAATGCAGTTTTCGACGGGACTCGATATATTTGTGATATTTATCACATGATATTGTAGTCCGTGATACTGCATGTCACACGATAAAATATCACGTGATACTCAGATTTGGCCTCCTGATCTGTCTGATCGTCGAGATCGTGCTTTGTCATACGCGAACATCTTTTTCGGCAGCCGTTTCGTAGTAGCACCATCTTTTTTCAACGCCTAATAACCTGATTTATGTCTTGACGCCAGTTTTAGTATAATTATCAGTAATTATTCGTGATTTATATCGTTGAATAACGACCTATTTGTGTCTATTAATGCCTGTTCTTGGTCATTAGGTCATCATTCTAAAGAGTTAAAGGAAAAAAGGTTTTAGACCGTTTGAGTTAACTGTCACAGAATATATGGTTAACAAATTTTACGAGGAGGTTTTGGCCAAATGTTTACTGTGCCTTTTGAAAGAAAATCTAAAAATAAAAATAATTCGTAATTCTCCCGAGAAACTAATTAATCTGGTCCAATTTCGTTTTTGCCTGTGGGTTTACAAACACGTCTATCAAATAGAATCTTTTGATGAGATTGGAATACCTCTCGTGTCTGTATTAAATATCAATAAAGTATTCAAAAAACTAAAATATTAAGTTATAACAATAGTAATACTAGTACGGTACGTAGCTCATTTTTTGAAAAATAACAACTAACAGGCTAAAGGTTTCTTCGTCGCTTCTTTACTTTAGTCTACATACCGAAGCGACAGAAATCAAAAATATCACTTTATTTCCGTGTCAGTGTTTAGTTTTACAATTTGACCTTCTCTAAGTGTACATTTATTTTATTTATGGAAATAAAGAGTTTTTGATTTGATTTGATTTAATTTGTCTGAAATTTATAAAAAAGTTTATTTTGTGTGCTTGTTACCGTGATCTACAAATATTCTTATATCCTTCCTCATACATCCAAAACACAAAAACAACAAAGTCTTTCCTTGTTTTGCTAAAATATACCTTATACCTACACATTCTACGAAATTAAGTCATACGCCTTGAAAACGTACCGAGACGAACAGAGAACAAAACAGTGTGTCTCCAAGTTGGAAAGGATTCTAAGTAAGAGAGCTAATTTACAAGGACATGCCCATAATAACCGTCTGCAAATGTCATCCTCTAACCATGCCCTGAAATAACTACTACTTGTGCTATTCAGTAGGCTCACTCAGAAACAAGAACAAAATTAAAAACCACCGACAGTTTTTCTTTAAACATGGCTAAGAACACTCGAGATAAAATTTATCTATGTATGACACAAAAAAAACTAAACGAAAATCGGTTCATCCTTTTGGGAGCTACGATACCACAAACAGACACGTTAAACTTATAACACCCATCTCATTTTGCGTCGGGGGTTAATAAATTAATAATGTTGAAAATACACGCAGCATCATCTATCAACTAGGCAGAGCTTGTTTTATGGGAACTAAAATGTATACTAGATAGCTGTTAAACATTACATATATATCTTACCTATATATATCTTATCTCTGCTTACCTTGGGGCTAGATAATGCTGTGTGAATTGTCCAGCATTATTTATTTATTTATTTTATTTATTTATATATATTTTTATTATACACCCAGAACAAGACACAGATAGATCCATTGATGGAGGTCTGAAGGGAAGTAAGACTTCTTCGAAAGGCTTTGTAGATAGATTAATAAATAATGCTGGACACTCCCCCAACTCTTCCCACGGTGTCGTAAGAGGCGACTAAGGGATATCCACCGGGGACGGGCAGCAGCGCCCTCCTGCAGAGCAATTCTACCACCGAACTGCGAACCCCAACCCGCATGCCCGGCGTGGGGATAATAGGGCAGTATACCCCATGAGATAAAAGCCAACGTAAATGTATTGACTTCACTCTTTGTTCTCTCTCTCTTTGAACCTTCTGGATGGCGTAAGACACAGCGATTTTGTGGTACTTACCTATATCCAATCTACATCTGTCGGAATTTATGCCAAGGGAATATGAACTTTATGCCTTTACACTGAATGTGGTTGAAGCCAAGTCGAAGTGACAGCTGCTTGTCAAGGAAATGTTATTTAGCCAGAAATAATAATGCCATGCCGAGTTGTCAAAGATCATTCCAGTAATAATGTTATGTTTATCATAGTCAGGCAGCCATGAAGTAAAATATATAACTTTATACTTACCTACTAAATGACTTGCTTCGTGTATAAAATTTTAAACAAACGAATAAATTACTCCCAAAACACTCAAGCATAACATAAAACTAAATTTAACTTTTATATTCAGTTGAAATAAAATTTCGCTTTATTTAGTTTTAGAAGCCAAAAATATCAAAGATATTCAAAGCCGAGATATAATTTTAGCAACTTCCAAGTCAAACTAACTTTGAGCTCGAATATTGAAGAAAAACGCCAGCAGAATAAATAAGTATATAAATCCAGTGTATTGAATAAGAAGCCTGCTTTATTTATTTCATACTTGAACGCGGGAATTGGGGTGTGTGGATCAGGTTTTATTAATTTTGAAACTCAGGTTTCAGTTATAAACGCACCTTTATTTTATTAAGGTTTCGCTTTTACGAGTTTCATAAATATTTGTTGGAGGCCTGAATTCGACTTCGAATAATATTTTCGACTGTTCGTAGGTAGATGGCAACATCGCCAACCAACACCTGTGTGACCTATTGGCCTACCATCCAGCGTTTTCGATGTTGCCATGTATGGGTACGCAACTTTAGCGACGTAACGTTAAACATATAGGTCAGTAGCGAGTTTGCATCGCATTCGATTTTGAATACACGCACTGATTAACATCAAAGCTCATGCCGGTGGCGGGAAACCTCTTTCAACATAAAGGGCTAGCTTTTCCCCATATTCAGCTTTTCTTTTCATCATTTTTATCTCACGCAAATTCAATTGTACGAGTACATACGTCTTCACGATCTCTGCCGATAGTGCAGCCGTGCCGTTACGAATATTCCCAGTAGTTCGCTGTTGCGGTCCGAGATACAACAGAGCAGCTATTATTATACTCGCCCAACTCTGAGGAATTTATGTGACAAGCGCAGAAATGCTACAAATTAATTACCGCTTTCTGTGAGTTGTGGTTAATTAAATAGGTGGTGTAACGCTTGAGCTCTAGGACACGATTTATGGCCGGATTTCCTAAGGGCTCGACTCTGGGGAACGAATTTAATTGCATCAGAGTGATAATACATCAAGTTCCTTATAGGGGTTCTATTTTTGGTTCTGTCAAATTAGGATTTTCGATAAAACTTCCACTGTTATAGTGTACACAAAACATTTTTCTACAGGAAATGTAACGGTCTTTAATACTAAAGTGAGAAAAACTAAGTAAGAACTTAAAGTAGGTGACTTGAGATTATCAAAGAGACTTTTCGTTTTCATTTCGCAGAATCAGGGCTAAAGCTTTGTGAATATTTCGAGACTGAAATCGTCTTGTGGGTGGTTTGGAATTGATGCCTTTGTTTCCTTCGGGTTGTACCGAAGCGTTGTTTTGAAGGTTGTCTTCGAATTAGGTTGCCATTCGTCTGTAAAAGTTTGGAATAGGTAGGTACTTCTTAACAAATATAACTGTTTGCAACCGACGCTCGTTTGTTTTGAAGATGTTCGAATTTAGGTTTCCAGGAAACAAATGACATGCTGGAAATATTCGCACTGCGAGCGTACTGCAATTATATTTATTTGCTTTTGCGATTGAAACTGAATGTTGCTCTCGGCCGCTTTTGATGAGAACCACCAATTTCGTCTAGGGTTTGAATCTCAGATCAAATTGGAGGCTCTACTAATTTGATTGGCTTGAAAAGCCATAATTTGAAAATTCTTGCCAGTTTTTAATAACAATTTTCCATTTACGACGCTGTCTGTAAAACAGGTAAATTCGTAGCTCGTATTCTGCTGTGACGTGATGTCTACTTATAGATTCAGCTCTAACGTGAACCTTAATCAATCTCCATACATTTTCGAGTCTCTCGTCGCATATTCTAATATCTGATTACACGCCTTATTTCATCGTAAATATTCAATACACGTAAACAACATAATAGCATCGCGTTTGAAGTGGATGTAATAAAGAGGAGAAAATAATCGTGTTCGTGGTTCGGGGAATTTGAACGAATTTATTAATTTGAATGAAAATGTGTTTTGGGATACGAGCAAGCTGTTCGTGTTGGGACAATTTTGTAATTAATATTTAAGATTTGAATAGAGCCCGGCGATAGCTTTTCTGTCGGTTTAAATAGCATAGAAATTAGCTATAGGTACCGGGTGAATAAAGTCACTGGCCTTAAAAGTTTGAATCCTTCGTTTTTGTTTGTAGGCCCTTATCTACAGATTAGGATTTTTCTGATAGATAGTGTAACGGACCCTGGCCTCCGTGTCTGTGTGAACACCTGATTACATGTACTAGTAGCATCTGCAGCTTATCTATTTTTTTAGAGCTTATAAAACAGTGACCTTATCGAAGAGATAGATAGATAGAAAACACTTTATTATACCACAGAAATACAGGAAATAATACAAAGAAAATGCTTACAAAAAGGAAGTATAAAGGGCGGCCTTATCGCTAAGAGCGATCTCTTCCAGGCAACCTTGGGATGGACTGGAAATGAAAGAACAAAATAGACGGTGGCACTGAATAAATATGTATGTAGATACATACTTAAAGATAAGGAAACAAATACTTACACTACATACCTACCATAATACCTAGAAAGATTAATACAGTTTAGATAATACAGTTTATAGATCGATACCGTATAGAGCCGTGAGTTTTAAGTTATAAGGTCCAGTTCTTACCCTTGTGGAAGCTTCCAGTCAGTGAAGCTGGGCCTCAGTTAGATTTATGACCTGCGGTTTGGTTATAAGAATAGTTCTAAATCGTTCAGACCCCAGTGTCTAATTCTTGAAATCCTGATTCTGAAAAATAAATAACGTTTTTATTTTGACACTTCTTTTATTTTATTTTACTTATTGTTTGATTTTAATGCTGTATATGCGGAGAGTCATGTGACGACCTTACAAAAATAGAAAATTAATAAACAAAGGAATTTTTCAGAAAAATAGAATTGTGGCGAATTTACACCAGCTTTTTTTCGTGACAAATTAACTTTGTGACAAATGTACAACAACCCCTTACAGCTTAAGGCAGTCTAGGTTAACGGAACGTATTATGTGTAATTATATTTTAATTATGGGTTACGTAGATAAGTCAAGGGTAACTAATATAATTATTGCAAATTTGGCCGAAGATCTCAAGAGGCGCAAATATGCAAGTCTCGACAGAGCCTACACATTTGCTCTCCTTGGAGTCGAGACCCTAGGTCCGTGGGGTACCGAGGCTCTTTGGGTTTTTTTTTAATTATCTGAGCGTCTGGTTGAAGCGACGCGTGACCCGAGAGCTGGTGAGTATCTGGCACTGCGCATCAGCATTGCCATACAGCGGGGCACTGCACCCAGCGTCTTGGGGACGCTTCCAACTGGTATTCATATGGATCAGTCAAGCTACCTGTAGGTTGTTTGCAACAGTCTGCAGTTAGATAAATTGTTAGTTCTAATTTATTTCTATTACCTTATTGTTTTTTTCTTTTTGAATAAAGGCTTCTGCCCATTGTTCATAATTATTTATGTGGCAGACTACTACTACAATGCACAAAATTTTTGTTTCCTTTAGTTTATATTCTTGACTTCTGCCGTGAAGGTAGCAGCGGCGTTAGAATCAACTCTTCCAACTCAGCTTGTGGATGTCTTAAAAGCCGACTAAGGGACTACCATAGGAAGGACAGCAGCTTTCTTATGTGTATTTTTAAAACCTTCTTTAAGCCTGCTCAATGCAGTTATTATAAAAAAAATCCCTTGGTTCAGCTGTGGTGTGTGTTCTGAAGTGCTATATTCTTAACTAATCTTCTCTCGACTGAATTCGCCATCGAAGGCAGTATTGAGTTTTTTAGTTTTATTAGGTCTTCTGAAAATTACTCTAGAATTTAGTTAGTTAAGACGTCACGGGAGAAATCAAAGTTCTCCAAATTATCAAAACCAAATACTAAAGTTTGTATTATTGCGTCTACACGCTGGGGACTGTGAATCTCTCACTTGCTCGGAAATGTATCTTGGTATCCTATTCTACCCACTTATTTTCTATACTAATATTATAAAGAGGAAAGATTTCATTGTTTGTTTGTTTGTATTGAATAGGCTCCGAAACTACTGGATTTGAAACATTCTTTTACCATTAGAAGCCCACATTATTCCTGATGAACATAGGCTACTTTTTACCGCGGGAAAATGCTTCATTCCTACGGGAAACGGGTAATAAGACAACTGGTAGTAAGAATGCAAATAGTATTGTAATAATTAAACTTAAACAAATCATATTAATATTAAGTTTAGATGTTTGGAAGTTTGTTACCTCTTTACGCCAAAAGTACTGAAGGGATTGGGCTGAAATCGCGGAAAAACGCGTGTCTTCATGTATGAAATGTAATTAGTTAGTATATAAAGAAATTTACAGAATGACGTAGAAATTACCAAATTTTTAAATAATAATAAAAGGCTCTGTCCCTGACTTTTGATTATATAAAAGCAAAGACAAAGCCAATCCGAATTACCTAACATTTCTACAGAATTATGAAAACATCCATTAGCTAATTGTAAGAGGTTATTACAACATAAAAGCTATTCTGCAGCCGTTAAGAATCAGCTGAGCTCTGGCACATAATATATCAAGCAAAGCAGTATCGACACTTGAAAATACAAATACAGTGGTACTACAAAAAACAAAGTAAGTACTGGTCAAACAAGCGTTTAGCTAAACAGTGTCTAAACTAAACAGTAAGACATGGGTCTAACAAGAGCTTAACTCTCGTTTAAACTATGTCTAAGCTGTGTCTAACTGTAAGACGTCATAAAACCCAGTTTTATGTTAAACACGCGCTCAACAGATGTCTAACTTTTTTCTAGTACAGTTGATAAAGTGTAACATTAAGTTACAGATGTTCACCTATAAAAATAAATAATAAAATAAATAATGCTGGACAATTCACACAGAATTATATAGCCCCAAGCTAAGCAGAGCTTGTTTTACGGGTATTAGAAAACTCATATACTTAATACAATACACTATACATATAGATAGATATATTTTGTTATACATATAAAAAATCCAGAACGCCCTGGACAAATGTCTGCAGATCGTACAAACATTTGTCCCGAGGCGCCAATCCGCAACCTCCTGCGTTACAGGCAGACCTTCGCCTGCTGCGCCACAGAGGTCGTCCCATAACCACATAAAGCACTTACAATATTGCCATATGGATAGAGGTAGGACTATATTAATATACTTTTTTTTTTATTCAGCAAGGAAATTCGTTTACGAATAAACTGGTCTAGGGGGGACCAGAATTATGTGGGACTCGACGCCCTGAGAAACGAAAAACCTCTCCGGTGTCCCTCTCTCGGAATTTTCGCCGAAGCACGGGAACATTTAAAACCTCCGCGGCATATGTTAATATACCTACTTATAAATTAATAAATAGTATGAGACCTTTGGTTATGGTGTTTGCGTCAAGAATCAACTCAACCACCTCAACCCGTTGATGTCGTAAGATTAGACGCCTTAGTCTGTTCTTACGACAGCTGCTGTCCTTTTTCTGGTAGATTTCTGGTAGTCACTAAGTTCTCTTATTCTTTACTCCCTAGCCTGCACTGCCAATTTGCGCTTTCCACAATAGTAGACTGGCTATCCAAGTCTCACTACTGTTCGGGTGTCTACCGTATCATAATCACAGCCCACAGCTGGACATGGGCTACTCTTACTGAGCGCCACAGCATCCTGTCATTAGCTTGCCACATCTAGGGTGACTGTAATCTGTACCCGAAACTCTGTATCCGCTGTAAACGGCTACCAATTTTTTTCGTTTACTGTAAGCGATACCCGTTTTTTATGACCTTCAATTTATTTTAAATTGGAACAGTCAACTAGAAAATATCGTAGAGCATTAAACATACGTTTACAAATACGACCTCCGTGGCGCAGCGGGTGAAGGTCCGCCTGCGACGCAGGAGGTTGCGGGTTCGATTCCCGCCTCGGAACGAATTTGTGTACGATCTGCAGAAATTTGTTCCGTTGGTCTGGGTGTTTTCTATGTATAATAATGTACATGTATAATAATCTATGTAATATTGTGTTAAGTATATCAGTTATCTAGTACCCATAACACAAGCTTTGCTTAGCTTGGGGCTAGATAATGCTGTGTGAATTGTCCAGCATTATTTATTTATTTATTTTTATATTTATAATAATATTATAAACTGACAGCAGTGTTTCGCAGGTTATCATCCCACCTGGCATTAGGTTTAGCGAGTCGCTGTCTCCTCTAAAGAATACGTTTATCCCAGCGGTTGTCGGTTCAGGGGGAGATAATGACCAACCCTCTGCTACTTCAGCTTGCTGATAATTCAGTTAGCATTACTGTGGCTGAACTAAAAGTTTCGTTTCGTATTTTTCTTCGACTGTTCTGTTACCGTTCGAATAGGAAGCAATTTCAATGCGTTTATTTGAAGTTACTTCGTCGAATTGTTCCTTGTAGTGTTATTTATTGTTACTTGTACGATATTGGATGCTCAAGTATTATATCCAGGAACATAGGTCCCATAAGACATAGGACCTTATAATGAATAGCAAAATATCTAACACCTCAGTGTGAAGAGAATAGGGGCTTATTACGGTTTTTCCCCTTCGCAATTTTTGTTATTCCATTTTTCCCCTTGAGAAAATTTGTGTAAATGGAAAAACTGGAAACGTAATTTTTAAAAGTTTAGAATTCAGTTTTTCTTGTTCCAGTTTCCCCCTTGAAGAAATATAATCAAGGAGGAAACTAGAAACCTTATATATAGAGTGCAGAATTCCCCCTTTACGTTTTTTCTTATCCCACTAGAATCCCACTAGAAAAAAGAAAACCAACGGAAACCAATACGACAGACCTCCGTGGCGCAGCGGGCGAAAGTCCGCCTGCGACGCAGGAGGTTGCGGGTTCGATTCCCGCCTCGGAACAAATTTGTGTACGATCTGCAGAAATTTGTTCCGTTGGTCTGGGTGTTTTCTATGTAGAATAAAAAATATCTATCTATGTTGTGTATTGTATTAAGCCCCACTTGCGCCAGGGTAGGTTAACATGGTTAACTCAGGGCTAAATACTACTTTTGAGTTAAATTCGAATTATTTCTTGTACCACCAAGAGTTAGGAGGTAACCTTGTGTTAAATATTGAAATTTTTAACCCACTGATGTCGGAGGGTTAGATCAACTAACTCTGGGCTAGTACTGTCAAAAATATGAAAGCTACGATGTTATATAGGTTAAGTAATGTTGGTAGAGTCTGTCGTGTTGTTTTTTTGTCCTGAACAATAAATGACTGGTTGATTGTCTGATGATAATGAAGAGATCATTGAATACATTAGTTTGGACTTTTATAATAGAAGAATTGCAGAACGGTCCAATCAAATCAAGTAAGTATCTAGCTAAGTAATATTATAAATGCAAAGTTTGGATGGATGTTTAGATGCTTTTCCCTCTTCACACCATGATTTCTGAACGGATCGGTCGGGCTGAAATTTTGCATTGATGTAGCTCTAAGCCTGGAATCAAACACAGGCTTTCGATCCCATCAAACAGTTCCAATGGGATAAAATGCCCTTTAAACGTTTCCATTAAAACAAAGCGTGCGAAGCCGCGGACAGAAACTAATTAGAAAATAAACAACAGTCAATATAATGCGATCAAGAACCACATGTCATTTCAAATCTGACATGAAGGAATAGACTTATTCAAATTACTGTAGAGCGAAAGAGAGCAGTATACTTAAATCATTCAGCATTCGTCCTACTATATTTGGCCGGATGTAAAAAGAATGAATGAACATGACATTAGCCTCAGGTTGGTTGACTCTGGGTTAATTTCCACTGGTGCAATATAAACTGTGAGCTGAAAATTTAAAACATTAGCACTGAGTTAGGAAACCTCGAGTTATTTATTTAAATCCAACTTTTGGCACAAGTAGGCCTAAGTATATCAGTTATCTAGTACCCATAACACAAGCTCTGCTTAGCTTGGGGCTAGATAATGCTGTGTGAATTGTCCAGTGTTATTTATTTATTTAATACAAACTACAGTACACATTGCTATGTAAGTGCTGTTTTATTTTATATAAGCAATGTCAAAAATTACAGCAAATGTCTAAAAGCCTGTTGTCATTTCTAAATATCATTCTAAATGTCATTTTTAATCCTCACCCCTATTGGGGATTGCGAACACTGGTAACACTGGTACATGTGGTTTATATAATCAATTATGTATGTTTTGTGAGATCTTGTTTCTACTCACATATCTTTGAAATGAGTTTTCAAAAAATTTAACACAAATCTTTTACTGGTAGAAACTGCTGTATGAATTCCTGCATATTGTGTATTTTCTATTTATTGGTTGACTGAAATTACCTATCATTAATTTGTATAGCCAACGATACGAATAGGCAGGAAGCTACATTGATTTTCCTTTAAATGGATTTCATTCATTTGAAATTCAATGCCAACCATTGAATGAAATAAAAAATCACGTATAGAATTGAACTTTCCTTACTGGTATAGAAACAGGAGTGTTCAAATCATGTTATACAAGTTTGAAGCATATTTTTCATTCGATTTTTGGTTTGGGAATTCAGCTTTTATACCTATGCCGATGCTGCAAAGGTTACTGCAATTCTCGATTATTTTGGTTTGGCTTTTCAAACAACATTTTTCATGTCTGGTCAGGTAACTGGTCCTGACTAGATAATCAGAGGCCACGGCCTGCCAAATCGAGTAGACGACCGCCACCAGGAACCTTTTTCTGAAACTATTTTGAGGTACTTTTAGGCCATAAGTATTTTTATTTTATAAAATTAAAAAACCAATTGGAATTTACTTAAACGTATCACATGAGAGAAGCGTTAACGTCCTACCCGTCATGACCTACGGAGCTGAGACGTGGACACTCACGGTAGGGCTGGTCTACCAGTTCAAAGTCGCTCAGCGAGCTACGGAAAGAGCTATGCTCGGAGTCTCTCTGAAGGATAAAATTCGTAACGAATACATCCGACAGAGAACCAAAGTTATCGACATAGCTCAAAGAATAAGCAAGCTGAAGTGGCAGTGGGCCGGCCATATCTCGCGAAGAACCGACAACCGCTGGGGTAAACGTGTTCTTGAGTGGAGACCACGACTCGGTAAACGTAGTGTAGGACGCCCTCCAGCCAGGTGGGATGACGATCTGCGAAAGACTGCAGGCAGATGCTGGATGCGGCAAGCTGAAGACAGGGCGCTATGGCGCTCATTAGGGGAGGCCTATGTCCAACAGTGGACTAATATGGGCTGATGATGATGATGATGATGATGTATCACATGAGAGAAGCAATGGATTTTGTGGCCTTATCGCTTAAACGATGACGTGGAAACTTGCCCTCGTAACTCTACAACGCTATATTTTCTCATTTACAAACGTGATATTAATTTCATTTCTACGCATCAGTAATTAACTTTCAATCGTTATTATTATCACAATAACGTTCTGTATAACAATGCGTATAAAAACTATTAATTTATCAATGTCTCATAGATTCATACTGTCTTCAAGATCCAATATCGTGTGTATAATTAATGGGAGGACTGATTTATTATGAAAATAAATGTATCGGAGAAACTAAGTGCTTGCCACACGACGTATGTTTGTACGGGAAAGGCAACCTTCACACATCTATTTTTATTCATTCTATCTATTTAGTATAAGTATACATTAAAGAATACAGCGCAAGTTCTTTTGTGTCAAAATAATCTCAATCAAAAAAGATATGTCGATTTAAAAGTCGAATATTGGTGAATTAAAAAACCAAATTGTATCTCAGCAATTGTCACACTTAATAGATTCTCTTAACACACACACACTTAATATCTGTCATAAATGTAGACATTTATTCTACCAGAGAGTCCATGATCGACCCAACTCCCGAAAAATATGTCTCTCGCAATACCAAATACCCTGCAAGTTATTCTGTGGTTGGAATTGAATGCTGCCAATTGCTGCCTCATACTATACCCGCAAAATCGTACCTATCATAAGATGGGTACAATTTTAGGGGTTGTGTTATGCTGAACTGTTTGACACCCTTCTACCATAGCACCTCTCGCCACTGGTAGAGATCTCACGCCCATACCTTAAAGTCTTTATGTTATGTAAGGTTCAATAGGAATTTCTTCCCACGAACACTCGGGTTGTGGAATAATCCCCTAGCCAAGGTTTTCCCTCAGGACAATACAGGTTTCTTCAAAAAAGGGTCTTCTAAAGTCTTCTATCCTTAAAGGGTTTTATAAATAACCCTTTAAAGATTTTAGATTTAGATTATAATTTTGTCGACCTCAGTGGAGCAGCGGGCGAGAGTCCGCCTGCCACGCTAGAGGTTGCGGGTTCGATTCCCGTCTCGGAACAAATTTGTGTACGATCAGCATAAATTTGTTCCGTTGGTCTGGGTGTTTTCTATTTATAATAAAAAAAAAATATCTATGTATATAATGTATTAAATATAACAGTTATCTAGTACCCATAACACAAGCTTTGAGTAGCTTACTTTGGGGCTAGATGGTGCTGTGTGGATTTTCCAGCAATATTTATTTATTTATTTATTATTTATTTATAAATACCACCACGTACGCCTGCGACATCAGGGACCTCTACAGGACATCAGGGGGTCTACAGTAACTTACCGTTTTCGTTCACCGTTACGTTAACCGTTTTCCATCAGGCCGGCCGCATGACTGTTTACCACGTTAGTGGTATAAGAAGGATTTTCTCTGATGCAAACGCACCCTTATCCGTATCTACTAGAAGCGGCTTCCATTGTAATCTGTTATTTATAGCGACGGCTTTCTATTTGTTTTGTATGGGGAGCGAATACACACAGCATTATTAGATTTCACTTCTGTTCCGTTCAAAGATAAAAGGGTTCCAGCTTTGTGATTTTAACGTTAAATGAAGGTCTTGTTTTATTTAATTGAGTCTAAAATTACGCAGTCGTAATTTATTATTTATAATCATCCCTGCACCTAGCGGTGTTGACCGATGTGAAAAAGTTTGTCGTTGAATTATTTGATCATCCTACGGGAAAACTGTACTTTTCTAGGATCAAAAGTAAAAACAAGGTTACAGAAAGGTTATTACTAAAAACAAAAACACAAACTTAAACAACGCAAAATTGCCCAGAAAAGCAGCGAACAACGTTTAAATTCAAAAACGGACGAGAGACGAATGAAATTATAAATGAAAACTTTCAAAACCAAAATGATGTTTTGAACTTCTGAGATTTGCTCCAATGAAGTATACCAGTGACAAAAAATATTTTCCACTCATATTTTTTTGATTTTAAACCCCTGACGCAAAAAGAAATGGGTGTTATAAGTTTAACGTATTTGTATGTGTATTTGTGTATCTGTCTGTGGTATCGTAGCTCCCAAACGGATGAACCGATATTCGTTTAGTTTTTTTGTGACATGGATAATTTTATCCCAAGTGTTCTTAGCCATGTTTCATGAAAATCTGTCGGGGGGTTTTTAAAATTTTTAATTTTGTTCTTGTGTATCTTCTTCCCTTTATTATTTTTTATGATTCTAGCTAACCCAAGTTTACGTATTTACTAGACAATACCTATTTTATTCTCCAGCAAAGTAAGTATGTATTAGAACGGCCTAGTTCCTTCTACTAAGAGATGGCGCGAATATATCGCTTATGCTTGCTTACACACTTGCAAATTTGTTTTGGTACAGTCTGGTGCAAAATTATGGGAAGACAAACTTGGAGAAAATTGTTTAGGAAACAGTAATTTGAAACAAACAAAATTATGGAATGAAGTAACACGTTTTCTCTGCCAGTGATAACACTGGCAGAGAAAACGTGTTAACGTGCAAATCAAAACATAAATATACAATACCCATAAGGGTATTGTATATTTATGTTTTGATTTGCAAGTTAGAATTGTTGGAATTTGGGGTCGTTAATGTTGAGAAGTAAAGTTCAGAGTGGGCTTGGATAGTACAAAAACGAATTAAGTTTTCGTTTAATACCGCTGACCTGACAAAGTATGCACAACCCATACTAAGGACTCGGAACACAAGCCACAAGTAGAATCTCTAAATATGTGTGTGTGTATTGTATTGAGTGACACTATCTCTCTGCTGTGATGGCAGTGTGTTTTTCCTCTATGGCCGCAGCTTTATACCCACGAAGCAATAACTCATAAACTCATCGAGCATCGTAGTATCGTAGCTACGGAGACTCGTAGCATCGTAGCTCCGTAGCATCGTGGCCCCGTAGCATTGTAGCTCCGTAGCATCATAGCCCCGTAGCAACGGAGCTCCGTAACACTGTAGCCCCGTAGCACCATAGCTCCGTAGCATCGTAGCCCCGTAACACTGTAGCCCCGTAGCATCGTAGCTCCTTAGCATCGTAACTCCTTAGCATCGTAGCTCCGTAGCATCGTAGCCCCGTAGCACACTAACTTCGCAGCCACGTAGACGCGGAGAGTGGTAGCATAACAAAGATAGACGTAAGTAGATAGATTTGTTCTTAGCTAAGTAAGTGAAGCTTGGTAAGGAACATTACATTATACGATAAAGTAAAATAACATAACAGACTTTTATAAAAATCTTAGTGGCAAAAAGAAATAATAAAGAATAAGGTATTTAAAGATGACGTATCAATACGTATAAAACTTTGAAACTTAAATTGCGAAACTTTTGCAAAATGCGAAATTGCATGTTTTGGTCGCGTTAACGCTTTGTTAACGTGTTTTTGTTACAAAAAATGTAAGGGCAATGTTGTTCTACCCACCTTTATTTCAGTTATTTATGTTTTATGTGAGGAAAATTTTCATAAAACTTTCACCTTTAGAATGCTCCGATATGCTGTAAAAACTACACCAGCTAAAGAATTCAGATTAATTCATGAGTGTCGCTGACATGACGTTTTCTATTTTCGCCGCTCACTGGTTTTTTTTTTAATTTATTGTCATTCTCTCCGTATATTTTTATCTAACTACTGCCCTCAGCTTTTTCCGTGTATTTTCGGCCTATTATCTAAGTAAATCTATGTTCTAAATGTACGCCAAATTTCATCATGACCTGTTCAGTAGTTTTGAAGATCTTAGGTACCTTACAAAAATTCAGATTTCACAAACATTCGGCTTTGTAATATAATTAAGTAGGAAATCTGAATTAACCATCAGATTACAGGCTAAAATCAGTAGACGAAGGTGGATTCATAATTACGAAAAGTTATTGTTTTTCCTAGAAATAGGTGATAAATTCCTGAATGCGATAGAATGTGCTCGATATTTGTTGAACATAAAATGTTAAAATTCCGCGCTGGGAGCCTTAAAATCCTTTGTTTTACAGTCACGTCAGTAGATTTGTTGGATTTTATGATTTTACGTTTGGCTTTGAAACAATTTCTGCAGAATAGACATGATACCAAAATGTCGATGAAGCATTGGAAATAAACCTGTGTTCAAAGAATACAAAGGATTTGAACATTTTCAATATTATTAGTTTTCTGGGAAATTCGGCTAAAGCACTTACTCCTTTTATAAATTTACCTTTGTCACAGAAAAACGTTAAAATCATTTTTCGTATCAAATGATCTTTTACGAGCCTTGCCTACGTTTCCTTTTAAAACTGCCCAAAATCCGAATTCGCCGCAAATCGTAAACTATTTTCTGAACCGAACCTCTCCTATGGCAGGTAGGTGCTATACGCTATATAGGGATGTGACACTATACATGAAAAATCGATTATTAATTAATCGATTGATAAACACATCGATTTTTTTCCTAATTTGTCAATAAATTCTAACGCATAAAAGTAAACTACTGAAATAAGAAGTTTTTAAATATTTAACATAAATTAACAAAACTAAACTATTCAAATAAAACTAGACTAAACTAGAAATCTGTAGGCAATGAGTTTAGGAATAAGAGCATAAGGAAGCGTTTGGACAATATTCGGCTCCTGGTCTAATGATGTGAAATGTATAATATTGATAGAGTAATTCGCGCTCAAGCCTCTAGAAGTCCTGACTTAATGCCGGGGGGTGGGGGTGGCAGTAGAAAAATCGATGACGACTGATTTATGAATATGAAAAGAAAATCGATTATTAAACTATTATTTGCTATGTTAAAATCGCTTATTAAAATCGATTTTAATCGATTATTTTCATAATCGATAACTTTTCACATCCCTTTTCTATAGGCACAATTGGTTAGCACTTAACATCTTTCGTGAGACATGTTTTGCTTAGCTTGGGGCTAGATAATGTTGTGTGAATTGTCCAGCATTATTTATTTATTTATTTAAGTGTATAACAAAAGTCTGTTATAACCGAGCTCCAGTTGTAACCATCATTTAGCGGCACATTTCACGGTCTAGATACCCGTAATACCGGAGTGGCCCACTGATCTTTGGTTATTGTCTGAAGAAGGCGACCTGCTTTGCTCGGACGCCTTCACTGTTCTTTGTGGAGCTACTGAGGGATTACTGTGGAAAGCGCCAAGGTAACAAAGAGGATTAAAATATAAGGATTCTCGACATCAGAAAATATCGTTCATGCTGGTATAAAGGATATCCTACTAATATTATAAACGCGAAAGTTTGTAAGTATGGATGGATGGATGTTTGTTACTCTTTCACGTAAAAATTACTGAACAGATCTGGATGAAATGCGGCACAGAGATAGATTATAGCCTGGAATAGCACATAGGCTGTATTTTATACCGGAATTCCCACGGGAACGGGATTTACGCGGGTGAAACCGCGAGGCGCTGCTAGTAGTTTCATAATTTATCATTATATTCACCTCATTAAACCGGGAATTTTAAGTATGTGAATCATTTCCATACAGGGTTATTTTTAATTCACTGACAATGCATGAACTGCGGGTTCTGTCCATTATCACGAACACGTTCGTGAATCCCTGTATATTTATTTATTTCCACTCTGTCAAAGGGAAATCCGATGAAAAGTTTGAGTTTCTTTGCATTATAGAAAATTACAGTAACAGAATAAAACAATTACAACTAATACACAAATATAAAACACTTATATCTATATCTTAAAAATCTAAGCTGTCACCAGAAGGCAGAGTGCCCAGAATGCTGGCAGCATTGCCACGTTGAATGACAATGCTAATTCGTTGACCGAAATAGAAGCCAGCATTCCGATCACCTGTATATTTATTTGATTATCCTACAGCATCCTAACGTACGTTTTGCATGGTATTTTTGCTTGACTAACAGATTAAAATTAATGTTTAGTTAGCTATAAGGTTCGTTCGGAATAGCAATAAACTTTTTTTCGATTCGTTCAAGACCAAATTAAAATAAACCTCTATTATTAATGCTCACTACTCAAAACGTACATTTCTGGAAATATGCACTTCTAACAATTTCTACTTCGAGCGATAGCCACTATTCTATGTGACCGTTTCTAAAAATTACAATATGTCTATTATCATAAAATGTCCTTTTCTGAAAAAAGACGGAGGTTATATAAAAAATTACTAGGAACCTTAACTATAGGTACCTATGCATATTCCCTTATGCCTCAACAATTTAACCCCAGGGTTAATTTCAATAGTCGAGTTTGAATACATACTCTAGTACTGTTAATATAATACTGGCATTAGTTAACGGTTAACGGTTAGTTAACTGCGCCCGCCAAAAGTCCGGTAACGCTGTCATGGCCATCTGCGGTCAAAAGCATTGTAGTCCACTCGAAAAAAAAAAGGAGAAACCATAAAAATTAAAGCGAAGAGACATTTAACGCTCTTTAACTCTTTCATATTTTGATTTTCGTTTAAAATCACACTAATATTATTAATGCGAAAGTTTGGATGCATGGATGTTTGTTACCTCTTCACGCCAAAACTACTGAACGGATGAGGCTGGAATTTTACACACAAGTAATTCTAATCCTGGAATCAAACATAGGCTACCTTTTAGCCCATAAAGCAGTTCGCATGGGATAGAAATCACCTTTAAACGTTTCCATAGAAACAACGCGTGCAAAGCCGCGGGCATAAACTAGTTTGATAATAATTTCGTTTAAAGTTGACTTGTCTAAGACTTTATTGTGTAAGCCTAAAAAAATAAACATTATTAAATTTGATTTTACTTTGTTTGCTATAAAAATTCAAATTATATTGTTTAAAGCAATTAGAGTAAATTTCGCCATTAACTGTACCTTACCACGCGAAATACGCGACGCATACAAAACCTATTCCAAGAGTCACAGTACGCGGTCTGACAAATTGACGCGCGCCGCTCCCGTCGCTGTGCTACAAACTATTTCATTTGTCCGGTTTATAGCTCGCAGAGTTGCGTAATACTCCGCTACAGTGGGACAAAACCAGGATACAACAATTCCTCTATTGCAAAAGCGAAATTCAATATGGCAGGTAGGTACCTAGGTAGGTACCGCGGGTGTCGTAAGAAGCGACTAAGGGCAGCAGCGCCCCCTGCAGAAAAATTTTACCACCAAACTGCGATGCCCCAGCCCGTATGCCCAGCGTGGGGATTATTGGCACTACCCCCATGAGAGCCAAAAAGGCGCTTATCAGGGAGGAGGCCTGCGTCCAGCAGTGGACCAATACAGGCTTTTCAGGTTGAGAAGGTATGTACCTACATAGGTGTTTGAACTAAATGATGTACAATCCACACATCGTTATCGAGCCCCAAAGTAAGCAGAGCTTGTGTTAAAAAAAGTTGAAGTTAACAAAACAAAATGTTCACTATAAATATTTCTTAGTTTTACTAATGTAATTTGAAATTTCTGACGTGCCCCAGAGTCTTGTAAGGTCTAAAAGAAATAAAGCACTGAGTTTTGAGTTTCGGGTCTAGAGGTGTAAAAAAACGTTCCGCGACTATTACAAAAGCAATACAAAACGGTACCATAATTGTTTGGTTTAAAGATATCGCGAACGAAGCAAGGCGAATAATAGGTCGTTTCGAGTGCCACAAGAGTTTGTACTTTGTAGGACTAAAACCTGTTAAAAGCTGTTGGTGAAGTAGGATTGTAGATGACGATTATGTGACATGTCGGTGGATAACAGCCAAAAGGGGATAAGTGATATTTCTGCGTAATGGAATTATGTCGATTTATATCGAGAGAACCAACGCTGTGTATGTTTTCAATTAAGGACAGTGCTTTTGCATAAATTTTAGACAGCTCAATATCAAACCAGTAGACCTAGCACGGGGATAGTGGTCTAGGGTAGAATAGAGAAATATGATTATTCATTGTCATACGTAAATTATTGAAGTTGAAGGAATGCGTTTCAAACATATTACGCATTCGATGACGATGTGACGTAATTTTTCTCTATTCTACCCTGGACAACAATCCCCGTGCTAGGCCTACAGTATGCAGAAATGGATGATCATAAGATATTTTTTCACTTTTGATATGACGTTCTTCTCCATAACTTCCTATTTCCATCCTTCTAGTTGTGTCACCCTGTAATACTCGGTAACAAACGACATGTCTCATGCCTACACGTAATGCATGGTTTATTCCCAGCAGTTATTAGGTTTCTATCGTATTGATGAGTTGTCGCACTGTCGTGTCGAGGCATTGTCTTGTGCGTGTCATTTATAACGGACAAGGATGAATTAGTCCACGTGAAGCCAGGAAGAAATGAAATGAAATGAAATGAAATGAAAACATTTATTGAAAAAGAAATACATAATAACAATGGTTAACTCAATGTTAAGCTAAAGTAAGGTGTTATCAGTTTCTCGTCAGGTAAAATTAAATATAAATTAAATTAAATTACAATTAAATTACCCAGTTTAAAATAGGCATGTAGCGATCAGGAAAAGGTTCGTCTTTGAGGAATTACAAATTGTTTATAGTCAATGACTATAAACAAATTAAAAGTAGTGAAGGAAGTAAGTTTTGCCACGGAATGCCACAATCATATAGTGAAGTAAGCCTTTTATTCTGTACTTTATAAGCTTTCTATTCTGTACTTACATTGTCTATGTTTTTGTGAAACAATTTGAAACACAAAAAGACAAAGTGGTAATATCTGGTAACATTTATTTATGTTTTCTCAATCGTTAATGGTAAAAAGATCCAGAAATCAATTCAAAATAAATTAAGCGAAAACACGGGCAAAAATTATCAAAATAAATAGAATAGAATATAAATGTATTTGTAGACTTACACCTACTAAACTCAGACTAAAATAATAATAATAATAATAATAATAATAATAATAATCATTTATTTTTCTTTACAAAGGTTCTCTTAAAGTAGACAAGTTAGAGCCATTTGGTATACTATAAAGATCGAACCTGTATTGTGAAGACTGGTGCCTGATGTAGGTTTAGTAAAACCCGTATTACAGGTCACCAGGGCTTAAAATACATAATAAACTTGATTAAAATACAAAGTGTAAACCCAGTAACAAAATGGCTCTGCCTTAGCATGAGTTGGTTGACTACCAAGCTAGCAACCAACGCTGGTCTTCCGTCAGAGCCACTTGTTGGCTACTACTTAACAGACAAGAAAAACAGACAAAATACTAAAAAATCTAACAAAATATTTAAAAAAAAACAATGTGGGACATGCTCGTATTTGAATAAACACATGTAGCCTTTTTTTAACAAAGAAGTCAATACAATACAATACAAAATTAGAAATATACTTTATTGCACACCAAGAAATCAAAAATCACAGAAAACAAAAAACAAATACAAATAATGTACAATGGGCGGCCTTATCGCTAAAAGCGATCTCTTCCAGGCAACCTTAGGATGGACAAGAAGTGTTCGAAAAACTATATACGGTGGCGTGAAAACAGAAATAATGTTTAAGAAGAGATAAATATACCAAGCCTTATAAATATCTAAATATAGAGGTATATACTTAACACAAATAAATTCAAGTAATAATAGCGGCCCACAACCTTAGGTACTCTAGAGGCTCTCGAGAGGGCGTACTACAAGGTCGAGGATTTTCTCGACAAAAAATTGTGATGTCATATTTATGTTGACATGAATTAAATAACTTAGTATTACTTTATTGTTTTGCTTATTATTATTATACTGTTTATACAATTTAATTTATTTTTCTATGTTGGGTACATGACAATTTATAATTATTTTAGTATTTAAAATTTAATTTAATTTGTTATTTTGTACCATATTGTAATTTTATAGACTTGTAAACATTATTTTACCAATAAAATGACTATCTGACTATCTGACTATCTAGGTTCGTAGTTAATCCGCTTACATTCATTTATTTATTTAATTTGTTGGAAAATCAACGGCTTAAACTAACTTAATCAAATTACGTAATAACATCAGAGAGCCAAATAAAGATTTTTACGTATAGTGACAATTTAACTAATAACATGTAAACATAAAAAGAAAACAGCTCAAACGACAGTGACCTGGAATAAAAAGATTACTAATAACTATGTACAAAAAACTTATGCAAACCTAAGTACCTACATAATAATATTTTAATAATAATTCATAATGAATAGGTACTCTACATTAAGAATCAAACCTACAATCTCACTTCAATTGACCAATACCCCGAGAAGGTCCAATTGTTCGTCATTTGTGATAAGGACCCGGAAGAGGGCCATAACAAGGAAAGAAACGTCGGTACTTAGCCCTGTGGAGAGAAAATTAATTAATGTGAATGAGCCAGAACAAATTCAGGACAACGCAATTACTTTTGTGGTATTTGACGATGATTTGATGCTTTTGTTGATTACTTTGATGAGGATTCTTTGTTTGTTGAGGAGGAAAGTAATCACACTAGCACACTAATATTATAAATGCGAATGTTTGGATGGATGGATGGATGGATGGATGTTTGATACCTCTTCACGCCAAAACTGAACGGATCTGGCTGAAATCTTGCATACAGGTATGTCTAATCCTGGAATCAAACATAGGCTACTTTTTATCCCATAAATCTGTTCCCATGGGAAATAAATAACCTTAAAACGTGTCCATAGAAACAACGCGTGCGAAGCTGCGGGCAGAAACTAGTTTATAGATAAATCAGAGTGGTTTACTTCACATTAAATTTACACTTATGTTATAAATTAGAAAGTTTGGATGGATGTTTGGATGTTGGTTGTCTCTTCACGACAACTACTGATTGGATTGTGCTCAATTTTTGCATAGATGTAGCAGTAAGCCTGGAATCAAACTTTTTTTCTCATTAATCAGTTTCCATGGGATAGATATAACATTTAAACGTTTCCATGAAAGCAACGCGTGTGAAACCGCGGATAAAAACTAGTTCTTTATATTTTAACTAGAAAATTTAGTTAGTGTTGGAAGGACATGAACTTTTCATCGTTTATCAAAGGTATTCTTCAAAAACCCGAAAACTGTATATTTGTAGTATGTATATTCACTTTAAAAAAAATACTCTCACCATGGACCAAAACCTATAGGGTACTTCCCATTAACGTAGAATCATAAAATTTGGCAAGCAAGGTCTTATAGCAGAAGTAAAGGAAAACATTCTAAGACTGTAAAGTGGTTTATTCACAATAAAAAAATTCTTTTGATTCTTGCTATGGACACTTCCGGTTGACCTAGAATCATATAATTTAGCAAGGTTAAGGTTTAGTAAGAAGCACAAATAAAGGGAAAAATCTAGAAACCGTAACTTTGTAGTTTAATCACAAAACAATATTTTGATTCTCGCCATGGACCAAAACCTACAGGGTACCTACTTCCTAGACTCATGATAATTTGGCAAGACACAAGGTCTTACGGAACCCTTAGTGCGCGAGTTCGACTCGCACTTGAAACACAAAACAATACAGATTTTCAAAAATATACAAGATAACCTATCGTAACCCTTAAAAAAACGTTATTCGTTTACCGCTACTCCACTTTGTTGATCAAATCGTTTCCAATTCTACTGTCCGTACTTTACCAATATATTTTTATGAAAAGAACCCCAACGTAAATATATAGGTTTCAAACGAACCACTAAAGTTCCAGCTATAAAACTAAGTTCAACGGAAGGTGACTCGATTTGCGACAGCAATGCTGACATGGTACCGATATGTCGACGGTAACCTTGGGTGCATTTGTATGCTTCAGGCGTCCGTTCGCGAGGTTAAAGGTCTTACACACGACGTCTTTTAAGAGGGCACGTTGCGCGCCATTTTGTGAATAGGATAGGAATAGGATTTCTGAGCGGGAAAGAGTACACATATACATTATAATAAAATAAAATTCACTGTCAGGACAGTAGGTACATACAATAAAATTTAAAATATTGTATACTAGCTGCATTCTTTTACCCGTTGTCCTATTACCCGTTTTCCCGTAGGAAGGAAGCATTTTCTATCACGCGGTAAAAAGTAGCCTATGTTCATCAGGAATAATGGGGCTTCTAATGGTAAAAGAATTTTTCAAATCGGCCAGTAGTTTCGGAGCCTATATACAAACAATCAAATCTTTCCTCTTTATAAATTATTAGTATAGATAACAAGATAATTACACAACTTATAAGAAACTGGCTTAGAGGAACCAATTAATTAGTAATATTGAAGTTATATACAAAATCGAGTAATATACGAATCAAAACACAGTCAAGTCATTTCAATAGACCGCAGGGTGGGTTGCTGTGATTTCGAAAAAACTATGTGTGAAAGAGTGCACTTTTACGAATTTTGTTTTCGTATGTTATTTCTCAATCGTGTCTTCAGATTAGTGAAACCACATAAATAATATAGAAATTTATGTAATTCAAGATTTTTTACCACGGGTATCCCGTAAGTATATTAATATCTAGGCCTAGTTTGAATACCAAATCTGTGAGGTTCGGACATCGAAGACACGTGTATAATCCGAGTTCTCACAAATTTATACCTTCAGAAGTAATTCTGTCATTTGTAAACTTGGCGAACTAAATTAAATGTGTTTTATGTTGAAGCTGTAAACAATAGAGTTTTTTAAAGTTACGCGATCAGGACACATTGTTATAAAAATTCACGGGTGTCATTACGAAACCACGACAGAGTGTGAACCGGTTGAAAAGTCGAGAAAAATTGGTGAATAACCGCGAATACCTTTGAATATATTTTTAAACTAGCTCAAAACAACAGTTTGTCCATTGATTATGGAATTAGATTAGTATTGATTATAATTGAATTTTAATTTTGATCATTAAAATATCTATCTAAATTCTTAAAAACATTTATCTACCTACGGAGCTTTATCATAAATGTATAAATTGGTAATTCTTTTACAACTCTGGGCGTTTTATTAACAAATTTAAAGTCGTAAAAAACAGAGCTAAAACGATCTGAATGAAGTTCGACAAGTAGGCGGTATCCCGAAAAAGGACAAAAGGCTACTTTTGTCTCGGAATAACGCATGCGAAAACCGCAAGCAGAAGCGAGTAGTAAATATTTAACGTAACATTTATATCAAAACCCGCACGTTGTCGAATTGGGATGGAACCTTGCCAAAGCAACTGCCCGATGGCTTTTGTTACAGTTCGAAAAGATTCCATCTCATCCTTATCACGCGCGGATAGGACATGAAACTAAAGGTTGACGCAGATCTGGACCGCAGCACTGCCGCATAGCGCTAAAAGGTGCATTGAAACCATCGATGTGAGTAAAATTCGGGAGATTGGACACTAGCTTCTCAAAAGTGGAACGCTCAAATTAGGTTCAATTAGGTCCACCCACCTCAGTCACAGTCGGACCGGCGCTGCCGGCGTACGTGTTTCGCGTGCATTGTTGTCTCGATCACACTTCGGTCTAAATACGTCTTTCCATCATTGTTGTTCATTAGGTAGTAGTTATATTGCAATAGATTGGAAATAGCGTGTCATTGCGTTTAGTTATAACACTACACAGGTCATTTGTTGAGATAGCGCTGGGAGAACGTACCATATCTACAGAATTTTATTTATATCAATGATTGAAACAGTGGGCTTTGTTAAATTCGTAACATTTAGATACATTTTAGTGTGACCGCATAAAATAGCAGGCATGCCACCCGCTTGACGCTTGCAGTAACTAATTTTATAACTGTTAAATTTGTATGTACTTGTCTAAAGATGACGAGTTTAATCCCATATTTTAATGCTTATTGCTATGCCAATGATAGCGCTGCTCCCTGGATATATGTGCTAAGTCCTAAATGCTCCCAAATTGCTCGCTATGTGGATAGGTATAATGTCCTTTAAGCTGCTTGAAATATTTATTGTGTAGCCGGTAGGCAACACGCGCTTTATAATACTGGTCGATATCGATATCGCCAACAAATGGCGTCATGTGCATACACCCTAGTCCGTATTAGCATTGCTTACATCTGACTGCCGGACATTGTCGATAGTGCCTGGTTTTAGAACGGTGCCTTTGTAGTTTTATTTTAGAAAATTCAACTTTTGAATAATTCAACTCGATTTTGTTTGTGCTCGGGTAAAGCTAGAAAGCTTTTTCTGTTTTAGTAAGGCTATTTTGAACGATCGATTTCCAATGTTTTTTGCATTCGATATAATTATTTACGGTTTATTAACGCACTCTGTTTCAGATATTGTGTGGTGTTGGCTTAGAATTTGCACCACCCCAACTCTTCCCGCGGGTGTCTTGAGGCGACTAATGGATATCCACCGGGGGCGGGCAGCAGCGCCTCCTGCACAATTCTACCACCAAACTGCAATCCCCACCCCGCATGCCCAGCGTGGGGATTACGCGCATTACACGCATTGATAAAAGACAATAATGGCGCTTATCAGGGAGAGGCCTGTGTCCAGCAGTGGACCAATACAGGCTGTTGAGGTTAACGCACTCTGTTTTACAATTAGAGCTTGCTGCGGCTAAGCATTTTAAACGTAAAGTTTATTTGCTAACTTAAATAAGGATGACGTTCTCAAATCGGCTGTTTATTTGTTTTCATGATAATATCAATATTTAAAGCTTAAAAAAGACACGTATTGTGTACATAAATTATAAATGGCTTCCGCTAACCCCCTTTATGCCTGGTCTGCCCACTCTACAGCCCAGTCAGATAATATTTAATTCCGAGCTGTCAACAACCAGAACGCTGTCTGAAATCTCTTTGTGAGAATTTCAGAGGAAGAAAATAAGATGGACGAAATCGTAGGAAAAATCGAGTTCAAAATTTTTATTCCCTTTCGTATCGTGTTGTATCGCAAAGAGTACAAATAGGCACATTCAGAGCGAAAACTATGTAAAAATATTCATTTTATACTCACCCACAAAATACATGCACATACCAAATACGTTATTATTTTTAGTTGTGATGTAGTAACCGCAGTTCACACGTATCTACGCATTTTTATCTAAAGAGGATAAAGCAGAATGTTATAAAAATCGTTCGGAAACTGTCGTTGTTAGTCAATTGTTGCGTTGTCAGTCATGTAATTCAGTTTTGTGATGATGTGGAGGGAGTGTTACTTTACCCGTTTTGATAGAGAAATAACAGAGTGCTTTTGTATACATACGTGTGTATGAAGTTCTATTTAAATAATAGAGCAATCTCGACATTTCCAGAATCAATATTCCCTGTAAATAAGCAATTAGGAAAGGTTTAGCTTAAGCACAAAACAAATAAATCATTTTTTATAGTTTGATTCACACAATGAGCTCACTTTTAAACTAGAATAGTAAGTTTAACCATAATATTAGTTCTGTTTATTTATTGATAAACGAGAGCGCCAGCATTTCCGGTTTATTGTAAATTTCTAAATTAGAACCTTTTTCTGCTTTATTTCATACAAGGTATCTGTATTTATAAGTCTTTTCATTTCCTAGTGCTAGTTCCCCGATAAGGTAGTAAAAACTTATCACGGGCTCCAGTTCTAATATACGCTAGCCTAGCCTAGCAGGAACCCGTGACAATGGCACAATATATACTATAATATTACACTGAAAAAAATATAGTCCAATTAAGACGCATTTCATCTTATATGGCATCAAAATAGTTGTAATGATAAATATCTCATTCACTACAAACAAGAATGCATGGTAGCTGCAACATATCGAATTTGTTTAAAACAAAAAATAGCCACATCATTGACTTATCAATGCTTTAAGTCAAAATAAATATTCACTTATCATATTAAACATTTATTTGCACGGGGTTTGCTAAAAACAACTTTGTTGCATTTAATCTCTGAATTAAATTCAATAACTATACTTTATAAGGCCAATTCATTACTTGATAGAAGGAGCTATTACGATTTAACAAAGTTCTCATAGTCACAGAGGATAAGATCTTATCAGGCTCTAATGGATTCATGTGCGTGATCACATTAGACAAGATCTTAATCAATGTAAACATTTTTTTTTTCAGTTACAACAACACGTACACAATACGTGTTTTTTTTTCAGCTTATCAGGCCTAAAATCAAACAAGGCCAGTCAAATCTTTCAAAACCATATACTAAAAGACTATGATCATTATCATCAATGTCCTCTACATCCACGTAGGATGGTTTAAGTAGTGCTCAATTTTCGGCCGCTTCTGTCAAACGTATTTTCGGCTTTTAGGTACGTAGATGACTTAGTCATCTATGCCAAAAAGATCAAAAATTTTCTTTCTACTTTGATGAAGTGGTCAAATAAAATAAAATAAATAATGCTGGACAACTCACACAGCATTATCTAGCCCCAAGCTAAGCAGAGCTTGTGTTATGGGTAGGTACTAGAGAACTGATATGCTTAAACATAGATAGATTTTTTTTTATTATACGTAGAAAACACCCAGACCAACGGAACAAATTTCTGCAGATCGTACACAAATTTGTTCCGAGGCGGGAATCGAACAGCAACCTCCTGCGTCGCAGGCAGACTTTCGCCCGCTGCGCCACGGAGGTCGTAAATGTTGTATTACATAAAATAATAATATAAATCAAATAATATCGCAAAAATTTTCGACTTCGACGGGACTTGATCCCGCACCCTTGCGTCAATACCGGAATGTGTAACCAACTACACCACGAGGTCAAGAGACGCGGGAGTCGAAAATCTCTGCGACTTCCTACGGACTCCAGCGCCTATTGTATAACATAGTTGCGAATTGCTCATTTCCAGAAAAAAGATTCAAATAACGCCATGCAGTTTTTATGCCCCATGCCCTCTATTTGCTGTTAAACACAAGTTTTGTATTTCACACGATTCCTAGTACTTTTATTTTGCGTAGAACGCTGACAGTGAATTTAGAACAACGCTGTTGGAAAAAATATACGGGTTTCACGAGTTTTTACCTGTAACAGCTATGTGTTTCATATGAAAATATCCCGATTTCAATCATAGAAAATCGGGTTCTCGCTTTGTTATTTTTAAGGTGAAACAGAGTTATAAGAAAAAGGTTAAGTTCTGACATTGAGTTTTCTAGAGATTCGAGATAGGTTTCGAAACCCTTATGGTCTCCCTTTGTCTGTCCTTGTTTCCTCTTAAATAGCTCAGCAACTACGCAGCTATCAACTTGAAATTTAAATTACATTTCGTGCGCCTGTATAGATAAAAAAAGAAAAATTCATATGAAAATTTTCCGTACAAATTGTGATGACAAAATTTTAAAAGAGACCTAAAAGGTCAAGTGGGGTATGAAATGAAAGGCAATCGTTTGTACATTTGAAAACAGTTATTCTAATTGCTGTAGGTTTTATATTTTTTGAAATATTTTGAAAAAGTCGAATAATCATACCCATTCCCCAGACATTTAATAAAGCTTCCCGCGACTCGGCAAACGTAGTGTAGGACGCCCTCCGGCCAGGTGGGATGACGATCTGCGAAAGACTGCAGGCAAATGCTGGATGCGGCAATCTGAAGATAGGGCGCTATGGCGCTCATTAGGGGAGGCCTATGTCCAGCAGTGGACTAATATAGGCTGATGATGATGATGATTATGATGAAAGCTTTCCACCCACAAAATTTCCTTTACTAAAATACGTTTCGTTATAGGTACCGTTAGACTAAGTTCACATTCAAAGGTTCTTTTATTTATTGAACTAAACAAATCAGTGAAAAGTTTGAATTATAAATATTTTGAGCACGTGGAAGATTTAGGCAAATACCGTAAAGCCTCTTAAATTCTCCAAAATCAACAACCCACTTACATACTTTATTCCGAACATAATATTGTATTTCCTCTCACGAATTATCTATTCTCTTGGAAATCGTATAAAATTTTCTCTTGTTCGGCTTCCTTTCTAAGATATTTTTCGACTAAGATCACGTCTTCAAAAGGTAGGAGAAAACTTATTTGATGATAGAAGTGTGTGTTTATAGAATTTCACGGAAACGTTTGCCTTTGATTTAATTTTTGAATAAGAACCTCCTACCTTATTCACTAAAGTCACTTATAACTGGATAATTACCATGATTTGAGTTTTGAGCTTTCCAATATAAGTGACTTTAGTGTTAATAACCATGATGGATTTAAAAGTTTTACCTACCTTATTGTTTAAATATGACGTAGCAGCGTTCGTAGCTGTCTTCGCAGTAAAGATAATTTTCGAAATGATCTGGCTTGGTTGAGAAGGTACAGATTGTTCAGAATTCCGTTAGCATAGATCTTTCAGCCTTATTCGATGAGCACGTCTGGTTCAACATGATTGGCGACCTACCACGATAACCTAGGCAGCACTTCACTATATTACTCAGCACTATTCACTTTATACATCCGACCAGAAATTCAGAGCATCCTATATAAATTTCAAACCACCAACTGGAATTTGGATTCTATCTATCCGTAATAAGGTTTACCCACGTTCTCGTAACTCAGCGGAACTACCACGCTCCAAGTAAATAAACTTAGCCCATTTAATTAAGTCGCGTGTACGGAATGGAGTAGCATTGATTTAATTAATTGATGATCCTGATTGTACTGTAATTATGCTCATAATGAGTTCCACCCTAAGGGATAAGTAAGTTTTTGATGAAGGCAAAGTAATTGACATCGTTGCTGTCGGTTCTTAGCCCATGCTCATGGCCAATCGTAATGCACTTAGGTCCGTATTATGAAAGCTTGCTCAGTTATCTATATATGCTTGAGTACCGCTTTTCTATGGCATAAACGTAACTCAAACATAGATCTATGGTTGAGTAACCTTGCATAATAGGGGCATAATTTGTTACCAAAAAAATATAAAGCACCCACAAAATTTTTAATTACTAAGGTAAAAAACAATAAGTAAAACTGCACTCAGTTTCAGGTGATAAAAACGCTGCCATATTAGTCCTTGTTATGTGACGTCAGAGTTCACATTATTCAACTCAAAGCGCTTCTGTTTCTTCGTTTATTTTTCAATCAAAATAAATTTAGAAACAAATAAATGATGTAAACTAAAATTTTACTCACAGAAAACACTAAACAACTGCGAAATAATACAAAAAGATATCCCGCCAAAGCTTCATGCCAATACAAAATGTAAAGTGTGACGTCACGGTTCGCTCTTATCAATAGTGTTTATTAAGTACCAAAAGAGATTTAAAATATCTACTTTTCAATGATTAAATTTCACACTAAAAACATAATAAAATACAAAATAAATATACAAATATATTTCTATGTCAATGGAGAATATGTAAAAAAAATATTAGCTGTTTTGAAGCCACTTGCTTATAGAGATAAACCATTCTAAAAATGCATGCCGATTGTATATATACCTATGACGTTTTGTGGAGGGGGCGTGCCTTTATTACGGATATAAGCGGGTTAAGACGGATATAAGGGTTCGAGAGGCGATTGAGATCAAGAAACACCCGAATTTTAATAGTGAAGATGGTTTTCGTTTCTCTTCCTCGTGGAATCCTGTGATTAATATGTGTGTGCGTCGTAATCCAACTGTGCTGCAATCGGACACGGTCAGTGTTGTGTTTCGTAATGTGAACTTGGACATTCCTGATTCTGAAGACGCATTGAGGGTAGTCGTGGATACTGCCGTCAATTCTCGGCTGTAACTCTGAGTACATCTAGTCGCCCCGTGACCACGATCGTTGTATCGCGGTAGAAATGTAGAGGAAATAATAACAAAAGGTTCGCGATAAATACCCGATTAAACCATTAACTAGGCTCTCTGTTATCCCGCTACACAGGTTGCAAAGTTCTAGTGCGGGAAGCAGACGGGTTTTTCTATTGATCCAATCTGACTGTACTACGTTTATAAACCTAACTAACGTACTCGTATCATAAAAATTTTACTCACTATTTCTTCTCTACATAGTATTAAACAAAGTCGCTTCCCGCTGTCCGTCTGTCCCTAGGTACCTATGCTTAGATCTTTAAAAGTTCGCAACGAATTTTAATGCGGTTTTTTTTCTAGATAGAGTGATTCAAGAGGTAGGTTTATATGTATAATACATGCATAATATACTAGAAAAACACTGATAATTTTATAGTTTTCTAATGTGATGTCGTAAATAAACACATGTTTTTTGTGCTTACATTGCAAACGCTGGCTGAAACCTTACGAGATAGATCAAAATAACGTACTACAGTATTGTACCTACACCTTAAAAAGGTCTACAAAAAAGTCCGTATGAGTATTGCACCCGTCCGAAGCCGGGGCGGGTCTGTAGTAAGAAAATAAATACATTTTACTTCACTTTTTATTTTTTTAATAGGGCAGAAGCCTTTATTCACAAAGAAAATTATAATATAATTACTATTTACAATTGAAACAATTGAGCTAACTGCAGAAACTTTAAACTTTACTTTACAATAAAATAGAAAGCTAAGAACTTACCATGCCAGTTTCCCGTTAAACCAACAATGTTTTTCCGTTTTCACATCATCAGTCAACCGGCGAACTATTTGACTCGGCAAAGAGACAACGGCGTCGATAGCGAGTCGTTAGTACGTCGCACTGACGGACGCATTAATCACTCTCTGTGCTTAGAACGGTAATTAATATGGATGGAGTTATTTACTAGGGTGTTGATGGGCGAAAGAATATTTAAGAGTAAAGATACATCATCATTATTGGTTATTCCAGTTTTGTCCTTTGACAAATCCCCCTTAACGGGGAAGAGAAAAAATTTCAGGGGGAAAAACTACATTTTTTCTTAATTCCAGTATCCCCTGGGATTTCAGGAGGAAAACTGGAATAACCCATCATTAGCACAATAACGTTCACTGCTGCACATCATCTTCATCTTCAGCCTCTATTAGTTCAGCTGGACATAGGCCTCCCCTAATGAACCCCATAGCACCTAATTGTATTTTTCCTGAAATTATCGACTCGACTAATCGAGAAAAGCTCAATCAATGCCGAAGCGGGTATATGGTAATTAGATATTTAAATAATACTGCCTCGTTGGTCTAGCGGTCAGCTTGTTCCACTGCTGATTATGAGGTCTTGGGTTCAAATCTGCGGTTTTTCTAGCAAGAAAAGCAGCCGTAGCAGCCCGGAGTCAGGAAGTTGGCGGTGTTACACCCCCGTGCCTCGGAAAGCACGTTAAGCCGTTGGTCCTGCGCTTGACCTCTCTCCGGTCGTGTCTGTCTGCCGTCCCATCGGATTATGAGAGTGAGGGAATAGAGAATGCACCTGTGTTTGCGTTGTTGTATTTTTATTGATATACAGTGTGGAATTTTTGGACGAGGCAGTGAGGGCAGGTACCTTAACCCTTGAAGCTACATGAAAATAGTCTTAGAAAACTAGCCATCCTATTTAGAAAAACTATTATTCACAGATTTTCAAAAAACTAACAGATTTTGAGAAAATGACCGTGTTTTACAAAAAAAACTCCAAAAATTTCCAAATTCCCATAAATACCGTAAGTTAATGTACCTACACTTAGAAAAGGTCAAATTATAAAACTAAACACTGACATGGAAATAAAGTGATATTTTTGATTTTTGTCTTCAGCTTGCCCCTGAGGTAAACGTGTTCTTGAGTGGACGGTCTTTACTCAAGAACACGTTTACCTCGCCTCGGCAAATGTAGTGTAGGACGCTCTCGGGCCAGGTGGGATGACGATCTGCGAAAGACTGCAGGCAGATGCTGGATGCGGCAAGCTGAAGACAGGGTGCTATAGCGCTGATTAGTGGAGGCCTATGTCCAGCAGTGGACTAATATAGGCTGATGATGATGAAGGTTTTGAATAGTACACAGTAGGTAGCTGTTCTTCTCTGGTGTTTCTCCACGTCTTCACCATCTCTTGGTGGAATGTGTTCGGACTAGCCAGTGAAAGATCAATTGATCAATTGATCCTATCTTGTTTTGTAACCTGTGTACCTACTCTTTGTATATTTATTTCTTTGTATTGCTGCCACATCAGGACCTGTCTGAAAACCAGCGCCGCTACTAGCTTCGGCTTTTAGCGGCAAAATGCTGAGACAGGGACCTTTTTGGCCCGCATATAACACACTCAGTATATAACTATATAATAATATATATATGTATCTGTTTTCTTCTTTCTTTGTTTTTCTTTTCTATATAATACTGTGTTCTTTGTACGTATATATGTATAATTGTAATGTGTTGTGTTATGTATTGTCCAAATAAATGTATTTTCTTTCTTTCTTTCTTGATCGCTGATCTCCTATAAGTATAGTTCAAAGTTTACTTTCCATCCCACTGTGCGTATCCGCTATGGCATTGTACCATGTGTAGGATTTCCCTAGATGTCCAATAAACACACAACACAACACAATATGGTACACCAGCTCGGCAATGCCTAAGTATTCACCAGCCAGCCAAAAACCCTTGCTCATCGTTCTCCGTCCGTCTTCTGTCATCGTCCTCTCCCGCCTTCCCAGCTCGTCCGAGTGACGTCTGACAGTGACAGTTAGCTTGGCAATACTTTGACACACGAGATGGCGTATGCACGCTTTGGCACCTGCAGGTAAGTGCCCGCGTACACTACATCTCTCCCTTGAGGATAAATTCAAAATAATATAACATGTTGAATATCCAATACCTAATGTTTAATCTGCAAACATCAATGATGAAGTTTAGTATCAAAGTTTAGTAACAAAGTTTAGTAACACTAGAATCTAATAGAATTTTAAATAATCAAGTTATATAGTAATTAGGAACTCCTTTATCACATTATATCAGTCTGATTTATTCGGTAGAGTTATCTTCTTCTTTTCCAGCCTCATCTTGGTTTGTGTCCTGGAGTGCCTTCCACTGTCCTTCTACTCTTTTCAGGTGTACAACGTTTCTTCTTAGTTCTTGACCTGTAAGGTCGTTTCGTACAGTGACATCTCCTTTGTCTCGGTTCTGCACGGTGTAGGGAGTAGGGTCATAATTTAATCCAAGTTTATTTCCTCTATCTATCTTTTTTACATACACCTTGTCACCTTGCGATAAGCTCGGCTCAGTGGCTCCTCTTCTCTTGTCTGCATACTCTTTCCCTTTTTCTTTCCGTATTTTATCTCTATCTCGCACATCCAGATCAATTCCAGTGCCTTCCAGTCTATCTATTGATGGAATTTTGTCTCGGTTTTGCCGTCTGAAGAACAGTTCCGATGGGGACTTGCCTGTGACTGAATGAGGTGTGCTATTATACATTAATAGATATTCCATTAGACTTTCTCTCAAATCTTTCTTTTCAAAATGACTGATCTTAAGGCGTTTCATGATGTCACGATTCTGCCTCTCAACCTCTCCGTTCTGCTGGGGCCAATATGGTATGGTATTGTAGAGGACAATATTGCATTCCTCACAAAATAAACGGAACTCCTCACTAACAAATTGTCTTCCATTGTCCGCAGTGATTGATACAGGATAACCTAATCTACTAAAAATTTCCTTGAGCAATTTTATAATCTGTGAGCTAGTGACTATTTTAGTGAATTTGACTTCTTTGTATCGGCTATAATAATCAACCATTACGAACAGGTAGTCATTGTTTGGAAGTGGACCCAGCAGATCCATTGCAACATCAATCCACGGTGCTATAGGCAGTTCACGTCTTTTCATATGTGGAGGGGGATTTGGCAATCCCACCAATGTGCAGCTTTTACAAGATTTGACTAGGTTTTCTGCATCTTTGTCAACTCTAGGCCACCAAACCTTTGACCTCAACCTTCCTTTCATCGCGACAATTCCGGGGTGGCCTTCATGTGCAGCATCAAGAACATTTTTTTGTAGCTTATGAGGTATAACGATTCGGTTTCCTCGCAGTAGTATATTTCCATAGAAACATAGCTCATTTTCGAATACCTTAAAGCCTCTGACGGATTCATTCCACTCGTTTTCGTAGATTCCTTTCCTAACTTCGTTTATCTCTTTGTCACTTTCTGAAGCTTCTATAATGACAGTCATAGGGATGGCTTGTGGTCTTGCTTGTTCCACAATTTGATGTACATGCCGGTCTCCTCCTCTGCATGATGAGTTTAAATGTTCGCATAGACGAGATAGCGGATCCGCGATATTTACTTTTCCTGGTTTATAAATCACATTGAATTTATAGGATTGTAGCCTTAATACCCATCGCTCTATGCGCGCACAAGGCTTAGATTTCTGGCCAAACAATATTTCAAGTGGTTTGTGGTCGGTGATGAGATTAAACTCCTTTCCAAAAAGGAATATATTAAAATGTTCTACAGACCACACTAGCGCCAGAGCCTCTTTCTCTGTTTGACTGTATCTTCTTTCGCAATCTGTTAGTGTCCTGTTTCCATATGCTATTATTCGTGGTCCTTTTGAATCTGTTTGCACTAACACAGCGCCGAGGCCTACAGGGCTAGCATCAGCTATAACTTGCGTTTTATCATTAACGTCATAATAACCTAGGGACTGAATTTGGGTCAGCACCTTTTTCAAGTCTGTAAACGCTTTGTTTTGTCTAGTTGTCCAATAAGGTTTGATATCAGACTTTTTCCCTAGCTTTTTCCGCAACAATTCCTTTAGGGGTTCCGTTGTTGTGGCTAAATTGGGTACCCATTTGTTAACATAATTCACCAGTCCTAAAAAGCTTTGTAATTCTTCTATGGTTGCAGGTACTCTAAAGTTGACAATGCTTTCCATGTACTTAGGCAATGGCTTAACTCCTTCTGGGGACAGCTCATGGCCTAAAAAGTTAACTTTTTCTACTTTGAATATACACTTCTGTTTGTTGAGTTGTACATTCTTTTCTTTCAGTACTTGCAACACCTTTTCCAGTCGTGCATTATGCTGTCCTTCGCTCTCTCCAAATATCAATATGTCGTCAATGAAGTTGACGACTCCCTCACATTTTACTAGGAGCCTTTCAAGTACCTTTTGGAAGATCTCAGGTGCGCAGCTTATCCCAAACAAAAGCCTTTTGTAGCGATAGAGCCCTCCCGACGTTATAAAGGTCGTTATGTGTCTATTTTGGAGGACCGAGCCTTCAAGACATATATTATAACCTACCCGGTGCAAATGTGCAAGCTACTGAAGGAGTTGACGTTTTTGATATAGCCATAAAAAAACTGGATGAATACTTCCTTCCAAAACAAAACCGTGTCTTTGAACGTCACATGTTCAGAATGATAAAACAAGAAGAAAACTAAAAGTTTGAAAGTTTCCTAGTACGACTTCAGAAACAAGCTGAGAAATGCAAATTTGAAAAAAAAAATGATCACTTGATTGACCAAATAACTGAGAAATGTTTCTCAGTTGAACTCCGTAAGAAAATTCTTACAGTGGGTGACATCATAACCCTTGAGAAAATTGTTGCTGAAGCCAACACCTTAGAAATTGTCAATGATCAATTACAAATATATGGAGATAAAAAACAAGAAATTGAAGAGAATAAACAAGGAAATTTAGAAGTTAACGCTATATACAACAAATTCAAAAAGGAAGGGACATACAAAACAAAAGAAGTAAACAAGTCAATAAACAAGTGTTTATGTGGACGGTGTGAAAGAAAACATCTAACAGGAAGCAAGGAATGCCCCGCTTTAGGGAAGACATGTTTCGCATGTGACAAGCAAGGACATTTTCGTCAATTCTGCAAAACAATAAAACAGGGCACCAAAAGAAAATTTATTGAACAAGGAAAACCAGGGACCTCGCAAAAAACAACAGACAACAAAAAGATGAAAGTTGAAGTGGATTATGTTTTCAACATTGATGATGATACAATGATTGAATGTTCTTTAGGTGGAGTTAAGACTAAAATGCTAGTAGATTCAGGCTGTAATGTTAACCTAATCACCCAAGAATCATGGAAGACCTTAAAAAATCAAGGGGTTATAATATCAAATCAGACATCGAAGCCTGACAAAACTTTCCTAGCATATGGTAGTCGCACCCCACTCATCATTGAAGGATCATTTGAAACCACCATTGAAATAGACAATCGGGAAGAACAAACAACTATCTATGTTATAGCAGGAGGTACTAGAGACCTATTAGGGAAAGATACTGCTACACTTCTAGGAGTTTTGAAAATAGGCATAGATGTCAATAAAATTGAAGAGGATTATATGCCACCACCATTCCCCAAACTCAAGGATATCCTAATAGAAATTCCAATAGATAAGAATGTTCAACCAGTCGCACAGCCATACCGGAGGATATCTCTTCCTATGGAAAAAGAAGTCGAACGCAAAATTCAAGACCTCTTAAACAGAGACATAATTGAAGAAGTGAATGGGCCGTCAAGGTGGGTATCTCCAATGGTACCGATAATTAAAGAAAATGGAGAATTACGATTGTGCGTAGATATGCGACGCGCTAACGCTGCAATAATGAGGGAAAATCACCCGTTGCCCTGCATGGACAAGCTTTTGCCGGAAATTGGAAAAGCTAAATATTTTAGCAAGTTAGATATTAAAGATGCTTTTCACCAATTGGAATTACATCCAGATCCTTTATAACGTCGGGAGGGCTCTATCGCTACAAAAGGCTTTTGTTTGGGATAAGCTGCGCACCTGAGATCTTCCAAAAGGTACTTGAAAGGCTCCTAGTAAAATGTGAGGGAGTCGTCAACTTCATTGACGACATATTGATATTTGGAGAGAGCGAAGGACAGCATAATGCACGACTGGAAAAGGTGTTGCAAGTACTGAAAGAAAAGAATGTACAACTCAACAAACAGAAGTGTATATTCAAAGTAGAAAAAGTTAACTTTTTAGGCCATGAGCTGTCCCCAGAAGGAGTTAAGCCATTGCCTAAGTACATGGAAAGCATTGTCAACTTTAGAGTACCTGCAACCATAGAAGAATTACAAAGCTTTTTAGGACTGGTGAATTATGTTAACAAATGGGTACCCAATTTAGCCACAACAACGGAACCCCTAAAGGAATTGTTGCGGAAAAAGCTAGGGAAAAAGTCTGATATCAAACCTTATTGGACAACTAGACAAAACAAAGCGTTTACAGACTTGAAAAAGGTGCTGACCCAAATTCAGTCCCTAGGTTATTATGACGTTAATGATAAAACGCAAGTTATAGCTGATGCTAGCCCTGTAGGCCTCGGCGCTGTGTTAGTGCAAACAGATTCAAAAGGACCACGAATAATAGCATATGGAAACAGGACACTAACAGATTGCGAAAGAAGATACAGTCAAACAGAGAAAGAGGCTCTGGCGCTAGTGTGGTCTGTAGAACATTTTAATATATTCCTTTTTGGAAAGGAGTTTAATCTCATCACCGACCACAAACCACTTGAAATATTGTTTGGCCAGAAATCTAAGCCTTGTGCGCGCATAGAGCGATGGGTATTAAGGCTACAATCCTATAAATTCAATGTGATTTATAAACCAGGAAAAGTAAATATCGCGGATCCGCTATCTCGTCTATGCGAACATTTAAACTCATCATGCAGAGGAGGAGACCGGCATGTACATCAAATTGTGGAACAAGCAAGACCACAAGCCATCCCTATGACTGTCATTATAGAAGCTTCAGAAAGTGACAAAGAGATAAACGAAGTTAGGAAAGGAATCTACGAAAACGAGTGGAATGAATCCGTCAGAGGCTTTAAGGTATTCGAAAATGAGCTATGTTTCTATGGAAATATACTACTGCGAGGAAACCGAATCGTTATACCTCATAAGCTACAAAAAAATGTTCTTGATGCTGCACATGAAGGCCACCCCGGAATTGTCGCGATGAAAGGAAGGTTGAGGTCAAAGGTTTGGTGGCCTAGAGTTGACAAAGATGCAGAAAACCTAGTCAAATCTTGTAAAAGCTGCACATTGGTGGGATTGCCAAATCCCCCTCCACATATGAAAAGACGTGAACTGCCTATAGCACCGTGGATTGATGTTGCAATGGATCTGCTGGGTCCACTTCCAAACAATGACTACCTGTTCGTAATGGTTGATTATTATAGCCGATACAAAGAAGTCAAATTCACTAAAATAGTCACTAGCTCACAGATTATAAAATTGCTCAAGGAAATTTTTAGTAGATTAGGTTATCCTGTATCAATCACTGCGGACAATGGAAGACAATTTGTTAGTGAGGAGTCTGGATGTAATTCCAATTGGTGAAAAGCATCTTTAATATCTAACTTGCTAAAATATTTAGCTTTTCCAATTTCCGGCAAAAGCTTGTCCATGCAGGGCAACGGGTGATTTTCCCTCATTATTGCAGCGTTAGCGCGTCGCATATCTACGCACAATCGTAATTCTCCATTTTCTTTAATTATCGGTACCATTGGAGATACCCACCTTGACGGCCCATTCACTTCTTCAATTATGTCTCTGTTTAAGAGGTCTTGAATTTTGCGTTCGACTTCTTTTTCCATAGGAAGAGATATCCTCCGGTATGGCTGTGCGACTGGTTGAACATTCTTATCTATTGGAATTTCTATTAGGATATCCTTGAGTTTGGGGAATGGTGGTGGCATATAATCCTCTTCAATTTTATTGACATCTATGCCTATTTTCAAAACTCCTAGAAGTGTAGCAGTATCTTTCCCTAATAGGTCTCTAGTACCTCCTGCTATAACATAGATAGTTGTTTGTTCTTCCCGATTGTCTATTTCAATGGTGGTTTCAAATGATCCTTCAATGATGAGTGGGGTGCGACTACCATATGCTAGGAAAGTTTTGTCAGGCTTCGATGTCTGATTTGATATTATAACCCCTTGATTTTTTAAGGTCTTCCATGTTTCTTGGGTGATTAGGTTAACATTACAGCCTGAATCTACTAGCATTTTAGTCTTAACTCCACCTAAAGAACATTCAATCATTGTATCATCATCAATGTTGAAAACATAATCCACTTCAACTTTCATCTTTTTGTTGTCTGTTGTTTTTTGCGAGGTCCCTGGTTTTCCTTGTTCAATAAATTTTCTTTTGGTGCCCTGTTTTATTGTTTTGCAGAATTGACGAAAATGTCCTTGCTTGTCACATGCGAAACATGTCTTCCCTAAAGCGGGGCATTCCTTGCTTCCTGTTAGATGTTTTCTTCCACACCGTCCACATAAACACTTGTTTATTGACTTGTTTACTTCTTTTGTTTTGTATGTCCCTTCCTTTTTGAATTTGTTGTATATAGCGTTAACTTCTAAATTTCCTTGTTTATTCTCTTCAATTTCTTGTTTTTTATCTCCATATATTTGTAATTGATCATTGACAATTTCTAAGGTGTTGGCTTCAGCAACAATTTTCTCAAGGGTTATGATGTCACCCACTGTAAGAATTTTCTTACGGAGTTCAACTGAGAAACATTTCTCAGTTATTTGGTCAATCAAGTGATCATTTTTTTTTTCAAATTTGCATTTCTCAGCTTGTTTCCGAAGTCGTACTAGGAAACTTTCAAACTTTTAGTTTTCTTCTTGTTTTATCATTCTGAACATGTGACGTTCAAAGACACGGTTTTGTTTTGGAAGGAAGTATTCATCCAGTTTTTTATGGCTATATCAAAAACGTCAACTCCTTCAGTAGCTTACACATTTGCACCGGGTAGGTTATAATATATGTCTTGAAGGCTCGGTCCTCCAAAATGCAACAATATCGACCTTTTCCTCTGTGTATTTTGGACTTCGGTCGCATCCAGGTATATGAGTAATGACTGCTTCCATCGTTCCCATTTACAGCCTATGGAAGCTCTGTCACTCTCTAAATCAAGTCTTTCTAGCGACAGTCCTGGTAACTGGGCCATGTTTTATGTCTTGTGGGCCAACCTGGAATATCAAATTAATGAGTATATTTGTACTTCACATTTTAATGTAGCTCATTTGAGCTACCAGGGGTTTTCTCTGACTTTGCAGGTGTTAATTTGAACTACCAGACAATTTTCCAATTTAATGGCGGTCTTGTCAACCCATACCAATTTAATGGTGGCATTCATTTGAACTACCAGACAATTTCCAATTTAATGGCGGTCTTGTCAACCCATACCAATTTAATGGTGGTATTCATTTGAACTACCAGACAATTTCCAATTTAATGGCGGTCTTGTCAACCCATACCAATTTAATGGTGGCATTCATTTGAACTACCAGATAATTTCCAATTTTAATGGCGGTCTTGTCAACCCAGACTATCTTATGAAGGCTAAATAATTTATAATTATCACTGAACACAGAAAAAATTAAAATTAGTAAGGAATGTAATATGCAATATTATTGCCGAATATTTATTACCTACTAGCCTACTAGTGTACTGAGTATTATCGTATAGAAATTAAATTGTTTGTATATTTTATTTACATTAACATGTACTAATTTATCCAAACTTAAAACTATTCTTAATTAAAAAACTTTGGGTAAACCAATTAAGGTTTGATTGGGTGTCACAGCACTATGCCACACCACGACAAGAAGTGAGGCACAATTATAAAAAATAAAAAAGGTAGGTAACTAAGTAATGCAAAATACTTTGGGCAACCATGTAAGTAATTATTATGAGCCACATTTCACAGGTTAATTTGATGAATGATGAATTAACACAGTTCATTTGATGTGATATGATTACTTCTACACTGGTAGGTAACCATTATGAATAAACATACATTTCAATAACGGAGGTCATTGAATATGATAGGTTTTTTCCTTATTTAGAGGCAAGTTACAGCTAGGTGCCAGTTAGGTAGTTTTTTATTAGTTCAAGAACAGTTAATATTATTGCCTATCAAGCATAAAGTACAGTGCACAATGGTATTCAACTCAATTGGCAACATGACACTAAAGTTTTGATGATTCTCAACTAGAACCTTGCAGCCTAGATCTCTGTCGAGTATGTGTGACATGTTTTACCGACTTGAACACCCTACTAATGCGATAATGTTTTTGCAATTCACCTTCCTCCTCGAGTTTTTTTTTTTTGTGAATAATATTGTAACAAATATGCCAATTTGTGATGTTTTACTATAGCTAGAGTAATTGGCCACTAGCTGCACCAGGAATAACCGCGTTTTTGCTTTGTTAATATAGCAATTGAACTTTTACGTGAAAATTTTCCGTTTGTAACTTGAAAATTCGCAATGTTGCTGGCATTCCTCTCGTCAAATTATAGTAAATTTTATTACCTTTTGTCTCGTCGCCACTTGTAGGATTTCCCTAGATGTCCAATAAACACACAACACAACACAATATGGTACACCAGCTCGGCAATGCCTAAGTATTCACCAGCCAGCCAAAAACCCTTGCTCATCGTTCTCCGTCCGTCTTCTGTCATCGTCCTCTCCCGCCTTCCCAGCTCGTCCGAGTGACGTCTGACAGTGACAGTTAGCTTGGCAATACTTTGACACACGAGATGGCGTATGCACGCTTTGGCACCTGCAGGTAAGTGCCCGCGTACACTACACCATGCATACATAATCCTACTAATATTACAAACGCGAAAGTTTGTATGTATGGATGGATGGATGTTTGTTACTCTTTCACGCAAAAACTACTGAACGGATCTAGATGAAATTGGGCACAGAGATAGATTATATTCTGGAATAACACATAGGCTATATTTTATCTGTGTTACAAATAAATGTTTTCTATTTCTATTTCTATTTCTATCTCGGAATTCCCACGGGAACGGGAATTACGCGGGTGAAACCAGAGGCACTGCTAGTTGTATATAATGATATATGTCTTTGCAGGTGATTGAGAATATACAAAGCGAGCATGGAGCAAACAAAGAGTAATTTATTTGGTATAACCTTGGTGGGCTTGTTGGTCTTTTATCGGTCCTTCCACTCCAACCAACTAAACTGATCAACTGAAACGGATCACTTATTATTTTTTTCAACGATACTACTTTTTAGTTGTTTCGATAATAATATTCTATTAGATATAGTTACTCAACTCTTCCCGCGGGTGTCGTAAGAGGCGACTAAGGGATATCCACCGGGGGCGGGCAGCGCCCCCTGCAGAACAAGTCTACCACCGAGCTGCGATTCCCAACCCGCATGCCCAGCGTGGGGATTATGGGCATTACCCCCATGAGATAAAAGCCAACAAGGCGCCTATCAGGGGGAGACCTGCGTCCAGCAGTGGACCAATACAGGCTGTTGAGGAGATAAAGTAAGGGTTTGTGATTTTATAACGGAACTGGCATATTCGCTAAGAAGAATAATGTCCTAATAAAAACAGAAAAAAAAAGCTCTCGACATCCTCGAGCTGAGTTGTTGGGGTCGATTTTTACGTCGCGACCACCACGCCCGGTTCATAAACAGTGGACTAAGTTAAGCTCTTTATCGTTCTGTGTTCTAATAGGTCAACATAATCATTACTAGCTGCATCCCGCGGCTTCGTTAATTCGCGTGGAAACAATAAAAATTTCAGAAACTTATTGCGGGGTGCAATGAATTTCTGAAATTTATTGGAGTAGTCTGTACAAATAAAAATACAGGTTTCTTTATTTACTGTAAAGATTTATTTTTAGTTTTTTAGTCAAGAGTGAATCGAACCAGGGAATAATAATTTTCTATAGAAACTTTACCAGCCTTTTTAACCTGCTCTGAGATTATTTTTTGAAAATTAAACTAGCCTTTGTGTTATTCTAGAACCTGTTTAGGTTCTAGAATAACACAAAGGCTAGTTTAATTTTCAAAATGTTTTGGATAGTTTTATCCACATACCAAATTTCATCTAAATCGATTTAGTAGTTACGGAAGATACGTTGAAATAAACATTCACACAAACCTTTACAATGATAATATCACTAGCTTCTGCCCGCGGCTTCGCACGCTTATATTCGATATAAAAAGTAGCCTAATAACTAAGTTACGTTTTGCTCTAAATTTACGCCAAATTTCATCTAGATATATTCAGTCGTTTTGGAATAAGAATAAGAAACATTTATTGTTCAAAAGGTCTTAAGAACTACTTTTAAATTATTCAACAGTTTGTCCTTTCGGACATACAATAATAAAATTATTAATAAAAACTAGCTGCATTCGTACTACCCATTGTCCTATTACCCGTTTCGCCGTAGAAAATGAAGCATTTTCTCGCGGTAAAATAAGCCTATGTTCATCAGGAATAATGTGGGCTTCTAATGGTAAAAGAATTTTTCAAATCGGTACAGTATTTCGGAGCCTATTCAATACAAACAATCAAATCTTTCCTCTTTATAATATTATATTATAGTTATATACCTATTAGAAGGATGGGATGAGAACTACCAGTAGATAGCACAATCAGCCATTGTCTTTATGTAGAAGCAATTTTGTAATTGGGACAATTTCCTCATTCACAATGTAAATAACCAGAGTTAAAAGCAAATTAAAGGCACTAAACAAAACCGGATGCTCGATTTGTATCGATCCTACGTTCAATTAGTGTTTGACCTATTTCTGCTAAAACATTATAATTAATACGCGTTAATTTGCTTTGCTAATATTGGCTAAGCATGTTTGGCTTGTCGTAGATATGCCTACTGCGAATGGGAGTATAATTTATGACAGATACAGGGTGTTGCTTTACGTAGGTACGCATGTTGAGTAAGCCAACACCATGTATTTGGGTAATTATTCATGTGAAGTACCACGCCTAAGGCAGTATGTACTATAACTGAGAAATAATTCGAAGCTGAAATTTCCAATGTTTCTTTGTCTCTATTTTCATTATTTGTTTTCACGTGTATTTTTAAACTTAGATTTTTAAGTAAGGCGTAGCAAACTTAACGTTAGCGATTTAGTCCATTTTAAAGTTATTTGTAACGGGATATTTAGTTAGCATGATTTGAATTTTGAACTGTGCCGAAATATTGGAAAGCTCAAAACTCAAATCATTGTAAAAATCCGGTTATACCAAAGAATCAATCAAGAATGCGTCCATATCTCACGAAGAACCGACAACCGCTGGAGTAAACGTGTTCTTGAATGGAGACCGCGACTCGGCAAACGTAGTGTAGACCGCCCTTCGGCCAGGTGGGGTGACGACCTGCACAAGTCTGCAGCCAGATGCTGGATGCGGCAAGCTGAAGACGGCGCTATGGCGCTCATTAGGGAAGGCCTACATCCAGCTGAATATAAATCCGTTATAAATGACTTCATTTCTGACATTATTCTTAATTGCAGGCCCTTTAAGATTCAACCATTTGTTATTTTATAATTATTTGTGTTTATATAGGAATCACTGTCTGTCTGTTTTTATTTCTTCGCTCTTCTTCTGCGTACAATCCCTTAAGGCTTGGTAGGCCAGCAGCGGCCGCATTTTTGTGATTTTTGAAACCATCTGAGACTAAGGAAATAGTGTTTACAATTCTGAAAAAAAGATATATATTATTTCAGGATCTAGTCTAGTCAAAATCGCATTCAGTTACAAAATCTAATGAACTTCACTCGAAAGAAAAACATCCCAAAGTTACCCCCTTTTTTTCTAATGTTTTTTCAATACTATGACTAGCGAACTACTGCTATCACACTTTTTTTTGTACTCAATTAAAGACACTTAATATTTCTAAACAAATTCGCAGAGTTTGACTTGATAAAATCATTTTCTTAATCACCATGTTTAAATAACTACAAAAAACACGAGCGCGGCGGCTTGGTAGGCGTGCGATTTCCCGTACGCCTACTGCTGCGGGAATACCTGACCTTAAGGTGTTTCCTTCTCTCTCAAACCTTGTATGTGTCGTAATTTAATATTATGTTCAATTATGCAATAAAAGTAAATTAGATTTCAACCACATCAAGTGTATAGTACATTGTACACCTAGGCAAGAAAGTGCCCAACTCCTATCGAGTGCGTCATTTGAGACTTAAAACACACGAGGTTGGAATTTCTCCCGAATGATACATAGTGCTTTATACTACACATTCGAGGAGAATCATCGTTTTAGAATCTTCAAAATAATTATTTTTGATTGTAAACTCAAATGTAGCAAAAATACGCGCACGTGTTATGTGCACATGTCCCTTTTTTCCATTATTGTTCCGAAATGGAAGAGGCTGATATCTTGATAATGACGAATTCGGTATAAAAACTTTTTTGTCGTTTGAACTATTATGAAAATTACCATAGCTACCGGCTGATATTTCGGAAAAAAAAATAACATGATAGAAATGGATTTCATACACTTTTTTCTCCTGCTAAACGCGTGAGAAATGAAATTCCATAAAGTTTTCCCTCACGCATTTCAGTGCGTCTACAATGAAGTACTTTCTACATTATGTTTAGTAAAGGAATAAGCAATTTTCTGAGCAAGTGTAGTATAAAATTATGTACCTACGGTGGAATAAATGAAATAAATAAATAAATAATGCTGGACAAGTGGACAATCCACACAGCACCATCTAGCCCCAAAGTAAGCTACTCAAAGCTTGTGTTATGGGTACTAGATAACTGATATATTTAATACATTATATACAAAAAAAAAATATTATACATAGAAAACACCCAGACCAACGGAACAAATTTCTGCAGATCATACAAAAATCTGTTCCGAGGCGGGAATCGAGCCAACCTCTTGCTTCGCAGGCGGACTCTCGCCCGCTGCGCCACTGAAGTGTAATTACCATGATGGTTTCAAAAGTTGTAACGATGTCCATTTTGTACACACGTCTTTCCGGCTCACTTGGGACCCCGCCTCGACATAGACCTTTAATCTGATATTTTTATAGGCGTCACAAAGTTCAGAGCGGGTTCGATTTAACTTGTACAATCGCGGGGCTGTGACCTGTATGATTGGGTCCCAGGTCCCCGTGACCTTAGCCTGAACTCTGATGTAAAGATAGCAACACATCCAGAGGATTTGCCCTGACATTTCATAATTGAGCTTGAAATTCAGTGAGTTGTTTTTATGTTTTAAAGAGGTTTTAAGGTGAGTCACATGACTCATAGCTAGAATCAAAAAGGTTTCAATTATTATTGGATTTCATTTAAATTATTTAAATCACGACCTCTACAGCGTAGTAGGTGAAATCTCACCTGAGACGCAAAAGGTTACGAGTATAAGTGAAGTATTAATAATTTATGGTCCTAATAGCAAATTAATTTGAAATAAGTGGTTGGCTACTTATTTCTACAGTCACGAACATAAATGGTACCACGAGTTTTGTAAATAATAATAACTAATGAAGGTAATAAAATAAATAAATAATAATCATTAATGCTGGACAATTCACACAGCATTATCTAGCCCCAAGCTAAGCAGAGCTTGAGTTATGGGTACTAGATAACTGATATACTTAATACAATACAATACATAGATAGATATTTTTTTTATTATAAATAGAAAACACCCAGACCAACGGTACAAATTTCTGCAGATCGCACACAAATTTGTTCCGAGACGAGAATCGAACCCGCAAACCTCCTGCGTCGCAGGCGGATCTTCGGTAGGTACATAATGAGTCAAATTGAACCATTCGTTATAGGATTACCTTTAAATCACTATCAAATTATTGAAATAAGAACTAGTATTTACAAATAAAACAATAGAGCGAACTGCAGACTGTTGCAAGCAATCTACAGGTAGCTCAACTGATCCATATCAATACCAGTCGGAAGCGTCCCCAAGACGCTGGCTGCATTGCCCCGCTGCGCTGTATGAATATAATATTGTATTCAGAATTAAGGATGATCTTCTTCGAAAGATAATCGGACGATATTGTATGAAAACTTCTGCCAAATCGTCACTTAATACCTATGCATGTAATTTTCCAACTATCATTTCGAAGCACAAATACCTAAATTAGACTAAAATTGAAGATTTAAATATCTGACTAAAGAAGTTATAATTCTTCTGTTTTTATTTTGTAAATATACCTACGACCAACTAAAATCAAATTAATAATAAAAATATATTTAAGTAAGTATATCAGACATCTAGTAGCCATAACACAAGCTCTGCTTAGCTTGGCGCTAGATAACGCTGTGTGGATTGTCCAGCATTATTTATTTTCGTGATGCATTATAAAAAGGTTACAAAAATAAAATCTTAATGTAATCTTATTCTCATTGTCAGCCACTGTACCCTATATATACATAATTGCAGCCATAAAAATTCCCTAACTTGATTGTAATTAATTGTACCAGCAACTTTAATTGGGCGCCAGCGGCCCATTCAATAAATCCTACTAATAGTTTGAAATGTTTATGCGTTTGAATGGGAACCTGCAGCTAATAAGGTACGGGATCAATGCCCGTAATATATATGTTCCAGGGGATTTTAATTAAATTAATATTAAAACTAAGGGTAGATACTGAAGTTTGGAAGTTATAGGCGAGGGTGATAGGGTGACATAGATTTTTGAGAGAAAAACACGTGAAGTACTTATTTATCACGATTATATGTATAAGAAATTAAATAACATGGCAAAAATTTACGACTTCTACAGTAGAAAGTCGCAAAGATTTTCGACTCCAGCGTCACTTGAACTCGTGGTGTAGTTGGTTAGCACATTCCGGTACTGACGAAAGGGTGCGGGTTCAAGTCCCGCCGAAGTTGTAAATTTTTGCGATGTTATTTAATTTCTTAGAAATTTGCCAGAGTGTGAGGCTTACGCACTATAAAAACAAAAACTTTAGATTATATGTATGTTATTGTCCTGAGTTCGTAATAACTTTTTTTCTGTAACTATTATGACTAGTTTATACCCGCGGCTTTGCACGCGTTGTTTGTATGGAAACGTTTAAAGGTGATTTCTATCCCATGGGAACTTATTTATGGGATAAAAATAGCCTGTGTTTGATTCTAGGATTAGAATTACCTACATGCAAAATTTCAGCCAGATCCTTTAAGTAGTTTTGGCGTGAAGAGGTAACAAACATCCAACCATCCATCCATCCATCCATCCATCCAAAGTATGTAGGTACCCATTTAGGGTGTTGCAATAGAAGACTGGCCGGTATCGTGCCTATCTACTAAAGATGAATATAACTAATTTATAATTTCTTTTTGCCTTCTGGTGACGGCTTAGATGTTTAAGAAATAGATATAAGTGTATATATTAGTTGTAATTGTTTTATTCTGTTACTGTAATTTTCAATAAATATTTATAATTTAATTTGCTTAACTAATAAAATCTGCCAGTAGCCTTATTAAACTGAAAAACACACGCGGGCAAAGAAACGCGCGTACTTTTGCGTGCGTTTGCGTGCTTTTAGGCTAATTTAAGCCCGCTTATTTATTTGATTCATCTTCTCACTCGTGTGAATGCATAAGAGCACAACCTTATGCATATAGCCTGAAAAAAAGAGATGGCGATCTGTCTCACCCATCTACGGCGACACGTCAGTGTCTATGCTACATGCATGACACATTAGCATCATGGCAACAAACGGAAGATTTTGTTCGTCCAAGTTAATTAATTAATTCGTAATTTTTAAACGCACTCGCGTGCGTTTGCGTGCGTTTATTCGTATAATAAGGCTACTGAATTAGAAACTTGAAAGTTTGTTTCCTTTCATTTGACATTGACATACCTTAATTTCTAGTTGACGCCCTGCCACCTATCGAGATATTTGGAACTAATATTTTTTTTTATTACAAATCGAAAACCGCTCATTGCTTAGACTATAGCCGTCGGAGGTTCAATATCGAAGCCCATATCAATAGTCATAGAGGTAACAATAGTCATAGAGGTATCTTCAAGCTCACGACCGTAGCAACAGTTTACCGGAACACTGACTTGACTATAGCGAATTACCGATCTTGGATGCGTATTTACAAACAGGTGTTTGGTGTGCAACTTTGAAGTCCACAAGAAAAAATATGTACAAAACATTTCGATTTCAATAAAACACTTGTGTTTTCATGAATTAGAAATGTTTTTAAAAAGTCCGAACTAAGATTATCTTATAAGCCGGTTACGACTAAAGTATTTTTAGGAAATTGAAACGCTGGCCTGTAACTGAGGCTTACCTCAAAAAAGTACCTAATAAAACTGAATTCAAATCCTACCTCGTAAATTAATAAACATCAGCGGAGCAATGCAGCCAGCGTCTTGGGGACGCTTCCTCTGATATTGAATGGATTACTTGAGCTACGTGTAGATTTTTTGAAACAGTCATTGCAGTTAGCTCAATTGTTTCAATTGTAAATACTATTTCTAATTTATTCCTATGATTTGATGGTAATTTTTTTAAATAAATTAATAAACTTCTTTATTCTATTCTTCGTTGCTCAAGATCGTGCCTGTCCTGGAAAGCTTTCACGGAGACGCTTCTAACCGTCTTAGGGCTGCAGGCAAAGTGAGTCCCGTTATTGCCTTATTTAGGTATACCCAGGTGAGCGACGAGCGTATACTAAACACGGATTTGTAACACTAAAGTCACTTATAACGGGATATTTACCATGATTTGAGTTTTGAGTTTTCCAAATTAACAGTTATTCCGTGATCATTGCGCATGTAACTGCGCCGAAATATTGGAAAACTCGAAACTCAAATGATGGTAAATATCCCGTTATTTACTTGACTTTGACTTTGACTTTAGTGTTAATAACCATGATGGATTTAAAAGTTTTACGGATTTGTAAACTCGCAACCCGTATCACAGGAACGCAGGAATCTTGCTTTACGGTTGGAACTGCAATAAAATACCTGAGTTTAAACGTACCTAGGTTTTATTGGATGCATTTACTACGTGCCCCATCGGGTAGCACGGGTTGACTGACAAAGCTATTTGATACGACCGGGCTTAGGTAGCAGGCAACGGTCAGGTAATCATGTAGGTATCAACTTACTATTTCTTGTTTCACGTTGTTCGTGTAATAACTGTAATAAGACAGGATTTTAGGGTTCGTACTGAACATACAGAGATAGCTATCTCTGTATGTTCAGTACGAGTCACTTCACTACTATTAGTTAAGAAGAGGTAACAAACATCCATCCATCTATCCATCCACCTTTTATAAAATCAAAGAAGCTCTAAAAACTTTTACAGTTTTATTAAATAATTATTTAATACAATCACTCAGTATTTAAATAGATATTTTCGCTACCAAGTCTGGAGACCGAATGTCCGACTCTCGTGTTTTTCCCACCAAAACCGCTTCTTTGACGTCTCAATATGACGTCGACTAACCACAGACAAAACCGCGCTGCTTAATTCAAAGACAACGGAGTCAAAGTCAAAATAGAAGAAAACACGAGAAGTCGTTAACTGTCTACAAGTACAGCGAATACATATTCAAGTAGATTTAAATTACTCTAATAGAATACATATTGTAATAAGTAGATTAAAATTACTCTAATAGTTATTATTATTTTATCATAAATATTAGGTCAAAATGACCTGAATTTACAATTTTATTCAAACAAACACCGAAATCATTACATTACATCATTATCTATCCATCCATACATTAAAACAACCAAACTTTCGCATTTATAATATTAGTGTGACTGATTTTGCTCAATCAGCGGTTAATACTTAACTAGTTTCTGCCCGCAGCTTCGCACTGTTATGGGACGAGGTCCCGGAGTCTTTTTAAAAAAAGACTAATTAGAATAATCTATTTAATTGGGACACTCACAATAGATTTACGAAGTTAAGTACAATTTTATAAGATGACCATCGGACAACCGGCCGCTTCGGAGGTCAAAACCAGACTGACGGGCTTGGACGAGACGTCCCTACACTAACCATCAGATATGTCTAGTCAGCAACTAGTAAGCAGTATGCCTTACATAGTAGGGGTATAACACCTCCCCCTTAAGAGGATACTTTGGGGTTGTTTTTGCCAAAGTTCCATAGGTACTTAATGCTAGATCTCACTCCTTATGGGATGAGGCTAGATCTGAGTTCTCACTGGAGCAACCTGAGTGGTTTGCCAAAGTTCCATAGGTGTCTAATACTAGATCTCACTCCTTATGGGATGAGGCTAGATCTGAGTTCTCACTGGAGCAACCTGAGTCAGCTCTATGTCTGAGTCTCGGGTGTCTGTGTCTCTGACCGTGCTTGGCATTGAAATAATAGGTAATCGAAATCTACGGTTGTCCCCTGGTTTACAAAAACATTTAAAAGCTAAATAAAACAAGTACAAAAAGATTAAACATAGGATCAAAATAATCAATCCCGAATAATGCGTCCCGTATCTCACAATGTGTGGGTTGTTGTCAATTTTCTTTAAATTGTCCAATAATGCATTTAATGCAATTTTATTCGATTTAAATTCGTCTAAATCTATATTTTGCAATTTGATAGGGGACACATCTTCGATAAGATTGTTGAATCTTACAATGTCGCAACAAGAATCATTAATCAAATTAAAGTTAGGAATATTATTAACTGGAGAAGTTATATTTAGAATAACCTTAGGTATTATCGTAGTGCTTCTACAACGACCAATACAATTGTTAGGTAAAGTAAGTATTCCTGTAGCAAAAATAGTAGTTTCATATAATTTTGAATTTAAACAGTCTATGGAAATTTTGTTAGGTTCAGATTGCACAAAAATCCACTTATTGTTCATTAAAGGTTTCCAAATATCTAGTTTTCCGTACACGAATTTAGTGTCACACTGTTTAGGTACTTCTCTAATCACTTTTGATAACAGTTCACTCTCGCAGGTAGGCATCGCGTCAGCCGCATAAACATTCGTAACGTCGCAGATAAAGTTACCCGGGCTAACTACCTTACATTCCTTAAGGTCATCGAAAGTACAATAGTGTAATTTGTCTTTGGTCATTGCAATATATTTATTACTAGGTATAATCAAACTGAACCTATTAGGTTCTTTAGAGTCGTATGGAGTAGGTAGAGCTATATTATGAAACAGCGTGTATTCTTTAATACTGACTAATGGAACCTGCAGAACAAACATCAGCTTAAAATTAATATAATAGCAAACTAATGTAGATATACTTAGGATGTAATGTATACTATTCATATCTAAAGCTAGAGGTAGTTGTAGGTCTCTAGATAGGTGTCTGTAGTTATTGGCAAGCTCTCGGTACAGTTGCGATGATGTCATTATAGCCGGGTGCAGGATGTTCTGCCCACTAAATAAGATAGCGTTTGTTATGTCTTCAAGTTGGAATGATAAGGTAAGTATGGATGTTTCTAAGTTGTTAAAGATTTGATTTACCTTGAAAAGAATTTGTAAACCATTTGTTTTTTCCGAAATGCTTTTCAAATTAGACGAGAGGTTGTCAATAGCTTCACTAAGATTAATTTCGTTATCCTTAATTTTGTTCAAAGTTTTGTTGTATGATGTTATTACTGAAGTTGTAACCAAAATATTTTCTTTCATTAATGAAGTGAGATGTTTTTCGTTGTTTTGTACAGACTCTATCGCATCGTTGTATCTTAAGGCATCATTTTCGTCTAAGGTGCCAAAAATCTGTTTGAGAACAGATCCAACACCCCCGATCCAGGCACGCTTAAAACGGTTTTCAATCAAATGTGAAATCGAATCGAATTCGGTTTCAAGATCCTGGTATCTAGCAGTCAAAGGTTGCAGTCTATTTTTACATATCGAGTCAATTTCTATAATTCGAGTTTCATTGCACAGGTACCTAGTGGTATCTAGTGCAGCCCCAATATTTTGTATATGCGGACCAAAATGCGAAATATTTAAAGGTATTAAGATTTTGAGATAGCCATTGCTAATTTTTACGCTTCCTAAATAATCGAAGTAGATGCCTGAACTTGAAGTAATCGGTTGGAGATATTCCTGATACGATTGGCCACGTACCGAAGTCCTGCAATGAAATTTTAAAAATAAAGAATAAAATGAATTTAAAAACGAAATTATTGAGTTTGGGTAAAATACGATTCTCTCTGAGATCACTTGTCTCTTAAGAGTCAAGGCAACAGAAGAAATTCGAGTCCTAGAATAACTCAATAAAAAGTTATGGTAAGTACCTACTCACTACCTATTACTGTGTATAATATGTGTATAAGTAAAACGTAAAACAAAATAAAAATATAAAAGATGTATACCTAAACTAATTAATCTAATTTTAATACTAATTCTTATTTTATTCTATGTTACAGGTTCCTGACTTCAGCAGGCTTCACTTGATCATAGTGGTGAGTCACGTGTCGTCGGTTTATGAGCAAGGTAAGTGTATTATTTCCGTTTATTTTAACTATCTTATAAGGTCCTTTCCAAAGGGGAGAGAGAGCTTTGCGCAACCTTAGATGATTTTTAAGATAAACATAATCACCGGCCTTATACGTAACTCGACGAGTGTGCGTATCGTAATAGTTTTTCGAGGATTCTTTAGATTTTCTAATGAATTCGATTGCTTTTTCCCGAGAATATTTCAATCGGTTCTGTAGCATTTGGACATAATCGGGATATGTCGTTCCGAGAGACTCTTCATACACAGAATTAGGTATGTATGGTTTGTTACCAAACATTAGTTCGTAAGGCGTAAAGTGGGTGGTCGTATGGACAGATGTATTATACGCTAACATAGCCGTATAAACATAACGAGACCAGTTAGTTTGTTCCTGGTTAATATAGGTTTTAAGGTACTCTTTGAGAGTAGAGTGGCTTCTCTCCAGGGCTCCCTGGGTTTGTGGATGATATGGAGAAGACCACAAGTTTTTGATTTTGAGGAAAGCGCAAGTTTTCTTGAATAAATCGGACGTGAAATTAGACCCTTGGTCTGTAAGAATTACTTTAGGAATTCCAAAGATAGATATGTAGTGAAGTAAGCATTCGCTTGTTTCTTCCGCTGTAGTACTGCGTATAGGATAGGCTGAGGAGAACTTAGTAAGGTCGTCTTGGAATGTTAAAATAAATTTTAATTTTGCAGTACCAGATTCGGGAAGCGGTCCAACCACATCAATCGAAATGCGTTGACCTGGTTCAGTCGAAGTACTGGTAATTTGCATGGGTGCCCTATTTACCTTTCTAAGCGCTTTGTTCTCCTGGCAAGATTTACATTGTTTTACATAGGCTTCTATATCGCTTCGCATTCCTTTCCAGTAATACGTTTGTTTGATTCTATTGTACATACGGACAGAGCCTAAATGGCCAGCTATAGGGATATCATGATTATCATGCAATATTTTCTTTATTTCAGATGGAACTGGATATATGATGTTATTATGATAAACATTGACCTTTATTCGTGTATCATGGAAAAGGTAAGTTAACATGTTATAGATTTTTATGAACGAATGTTTTTCGAAAGGATTCTTCAGGTCAGGTAAGCCGATTTCATTTATACCTCCTATTTCTACTAACTCATTCCTTATCTTTTTCAGGGTTTCAAAAATTTCAGGATAGGACGCTTGATCGAAGTGATGCACCTTGAAATACAACAGGTAATATGTTTTGTTGTTTAGGTTAAGTTTTTCAAATAAAAACAATTCTTTTTCAGAATCACATATTTTAGCACACACTTCTGGATCGCACAGGACATCTGGGACATAAGGATTCGACTCATCGAGATCAATTGAGGTAGGTATTAAAATAACCTTGGCAGGACACTTCATAAGACTTTCGTTATGCTCTACGATTTCTGAATTAAATGTTTTAACTTTATCGGCAATTATTTTCAGGAAATTGGGATAGTCATCCTCTAGTGCACTCGTGGATGGCGTCGGATCAAGGTGAGGCTGAGGAGCAGGTAAGGATGTTACTTCTGGAACAGGTTCAGGTAAGTTTTCTTCATCCTCAATTTGATCCCTAAGGACGTCGGGGATATTATCAGGTAAGTTTAATTCAGGTAAAGGAAGGATATCCTCATAAGGATCTAAATTATCAGGATTCTGAAGAATGTCTTCATCAGGATCGAAAGAAGTTGGGGATATAAGTAAGTCCATAAGATCTCCGTCCAATTCTCGATTGGGTTCCGGCTCAGGAGGATTGGGTATTATAGGTTCCTCAGGTTGGATAGGATTAACCGGGAACCGGGATAGGGCGTCAGCATTAGTATTAATTTTGCCCTTTTTGTGCAGGATATCATATTCGAACTCTTCGAGTTTTAAGCGCCATCTGATAAGTCTTGAACCCGGATCTTTGCAATTAAACAGCCATTGCAATGGCCGATGATCTGAAAGGATTGTGATCTTATGGCCATAAAGATAGGGCCGAAAAACTTTGGTTCCAAAGACAATGGCGAGACATTCTTTCTCCGTCACACTATAATTGCACTCGGCCTTATTTAGAGTGCGGGACGCGTATGCGATGGGACGATCTTGACCTACGGGGCCTTGGGATAATATGGCGGATATGGCGTAGTTTGATGCGTCACACGTAAGATTGAATGGTTTAGAGAAATCGGGATAGGCAAGAACAGGAGCGGACACAAGTTTTTCTTTAAGAGTTTCGAAAGCAAGTTGCTGTTCATTTTGCCAAACAAAAGGGACATCTTTCTTTAGAAGAGACGTTAAAGGTTTTGCGAATTTTGCAAAATCAGGTATAAATCGTCTGTAATAGGATACCAGACCTAAGAACGACTTTATGTCTTTTGGGGACTTAGGGACAGGATATTCGGTTACTGCTTTTGTTTTATCAGGGTTCGTTTTAACACCGTCTTCGCTAATTATGTGCCCTAAGTAGGCAACTTCTCTTCTGAGGAATTCGCACTTCTCGGGCTGTAACTTTAGATGGAACTTCCGAAGTCTGTCAAAGACAGCCATCAGGTTGGATATGTGTGAGGATAGATCATATGAGTAGATGACTATGTCATCAAGGTAAACAAAACATCTGGTGCCTTGGAGCCCTGTAAGACAGGTGTTCATGAGGCGTTGAAACGTCGAGGGCGCATTTTTAAGGCCAAAAGGCATCCTAGTAAACTGGAAATGTCCTTGAGGGACCGAAAAAGCTGTTTTGGGAGCGTCTTTAGGCGAGATTAGGATTTGATGGAAGCCTGACGCGAGATCCAAAGTGGTAAAATACTTACTTTTACCAAGCTGGTCTAAGATTTCCGATATTTGCGGGATAGGATACGTTTCACCGATAGTGACGTCATTCAACTTCCGATAGTCTATGACTATCCGCCATTTCCGTTGACCTTGAGGGTCAAGTTTCTTAGGGACAATCCATATGGGACTACTCCAAGGAGATGATGATGGTTTGATGATTTTATCATCAAGCATTTTGTTAATCTGGATATCGACTTCTTTTTTATGAAATTCGGGAAAACGATAGGATTTAGTGTGAATAGGGATATCAGTATTCGTATTTATTTCATGCTTAAGGACATCAGTGTAGGATAACTGATCATCGGGTAAGTGAAAGATATCAGAGTACTGAGTACAGAGTTCTAACAGAGCGTCTGACTCCTCTTGGTTAAGATGTTCGATTCTTAAGGATTTAATGACCTCGACAGTCCGGTCAGATGTATTTTGTAAATCAGTGTTAAGTTGAATGGCACACGAATTTAAGGGTTCAAGCTTAAGATTTAAGTTTGAGTTGAAGTTTACAGCGGTCTCGGATGTGTTGACAATAGTCAGATTGACTCGCTTGTTTTTCTTCACTTTGACGATACAATTTGATACTAAAAGGCTGTCGGATATATGTTGATTTAAAATGACGCCTTCATTCATATCCGGATTAACTACTGAGCATTCAACAACTGCTTCCGTTCGAGGTGGAATTTCATAGAATGGATTGAAAAAGTGCAACTTAATACTGAGTTTACCTATTTTCAGGACGTCAGTGGTATAATCGATTTGGCAGCCGAAAGCTGTTAGGAAATCTGACCCTATAATACCATCATAAGGTAAGTTTATATTTTTGATAACGTGGAATTTGTAGGATACTGATTTATTTTTAGCTAATTTAAGCTTAAGTTGGAAATGACCTTCAGTTGGAGTAGGATCGTCACCAGGGTCTATGCCTTTGAGTTTAATAGGATTTCTGATCAATTTTTGATTAGTTTGGATACAGGATTGTTTTATTAAACATATAGCAGAACCGGAATCAACTAACAATGTCAAAGGGATATCGGATATTTGCGAATCTAACAATGTGTGTGGTAACATCCTTTTGGATGTATCCAGATTGATTTCGAAAACCTTAGTCGAAGGTTTATCAGGATTTAGACTGTCGGTTTGGGGCTGGTTACCCTGTCGGTTAGCCTGGATATTAGGATGTCGGCTGTCGGTTTGGGGCTGGTTACCCTGTCGGTTAGCCTGGATATTAGGACGTCGGCTGTCTGTTTGGGGCTGGATACCCTGTCGGTTAGCCTGGATATTAGGATGTCGGCTGTCTGTTTGGGGCTGGTTACCCTGTCGGTTAGCCGGGATACTAGATTTGGTGCCATTTCCTACTGGTTGTCTCGGGCGGCACCGTCGCGAGACATCGTTTCGTTTAAATCGTCATCATCATCAGTCGGATCGACGGTCTCCTCATCGGATGTTTCGCGAATATGATTCACCTTACGGGAGCCACTGTTGGTTCCTTGATGAGAATTCTGCTTGGATGGATATTTACTATTGTAAAATTCCCGCTTTTTGCAGTCCTTGATGTCATGACCGATTGTTTTACAATAGCGACAGAAAGGAGTATCACTTCCAGTTTTAGGCTGGTTCACATTAGACGAACCGGATGTTGACGGCACATTCCTAGAAGGACCCGGCTGTGGTTTAGACTTTGCAACGAATTTATTATCCGTTGGTGGACGCTTGTAAAGGCTTTGTTGGATACGCTCTTCTGAAATCGCCATGTTAATGGCTTCATTTAAGCTTTTCGGTGACCTACATCTCACAATGTTGGAAATCCTAGGTTGGAGTCCCATAAGGAAATGGTGGAGGGCAAGATCCTCCATAGCCGCACAGCGGCCTGGCAACTCCTTTTGTTTAGTATTGGATAGAGTGATTTCCGTTAACAATTGTGAGAGGTAGGATTCCACTCGCAATGAAAATTGACTCACATTGTCTTGCGGGCCCTGCTTGCTCTCCTGTAAGTCAGTCAGGAGGTGAGCATAGTGTTTCCGCTCACTAAAATTGGTTTTGAGAAACTCCTTGAGCTGCTCCCAGGATGTGAACTCCTTTATGGAGCAAGCAAGCTCCGCTTTGCCAGACAATTGGCTTAGGATATACTTAAAAAGGATAGGCTTCTGTGTTTCTGAAGCCAATTCGCAAGCATTGTTACAGTTAATAATAAAAGAATTGACTGTTTCGCGACTGCCATCATAGGATTTGATGAATTTGAAAAGAGTATTGAGATTTAACTCGGACTCGGACATGTTTTTAGCAACGGATCTCGTAAATCGCGGAGAATGTGCAGGCGATTTACGTGGGGCTACGGGTATTTCCTCTACCTCGATAGTTAATCCAGTTGATTTCCTGTCTTCTACCCTAGGCTCTTTTGGCATAATAGGATTTAAGGATAACGAAATTAATCGCTTAAATTATTATTAGGTGCACTTACAATAAAAGGATTTTAATTTCTACTCACTGAACCCTAAATTATAAGCAATGACCAAAGACTTACAGAATTAATAACGCGTAGGCGACGACGACGGTAACTGATTCCGCGAACTGCATTCCGGAGCGATAAGGCGTAACTCGTCGAGATGACGGGATGATTCTTGACTCGACGACCAAGTTAAATAATTTGGAGTATTTAACCAGGAACCTCGATGCACGACGTCACGTTGCGGGATGCTCGATGCAGATGACGATGACCACGAAGTAGGTATCTCTAGGAGTCACCAGATGCAGCAGCAGATCGACGCGCCAGCAGCTTAGGTAAGCACCTTCAGTCCAGGATCTTCAAGATGGTGCAGGACAGGATGACCAGGTAAGTCCGCACAAGGGTTTAGGTAAGTACACAGGTGAGTAGAGTATATTATCACGTAAGTTTGCACTTTCACTTTAGTGTTAAAGATACCGTAGGATAATTTTACGGAATAGGTTGAATCTGGTTTCGACCTGATTTTTCACAAAAAAACGTCTAAGGACACAGACACTTTTTCGACACTGGGAACTTCCGTATCCCACCGCTGCCACCAAATGTTATGGGACGAGGTCCCGGAGTCTTTTTAAAAAAAGACTAATTAGAATAATCTATTTAATTGGGACACTCACAATAGATTTACGAAGTTAAGTACAATTTTATAAGATGACCATCGGACAACCGGCCGCTTCGGAGGTCAAAACCAGACTGACGGGCTTGGACGAGACGTCCCTACACTAACCATCAGATATGTCTAGTCAGCAACTAGTAAGCAGTATGCCTTACATAGTAGGGGTATAACAGCACGCATTGTTTCTCTGTAGAAACAACGCGTGCGATAAAAATAATGAGATTAAATAACCTTCAAACGATTCCTTAACACACGAATAAATAAATATATAAATATTTCTGGACAATTCATTCAGCATTATCTAGCCCCAAGCTGAGCAGAGCTTGTGTTATGGGTACTAGATAATCGTTTGAAGGTTAATTATATCCCATGGGAACTGTTTAAGGGATAAAAACTCTGAGCCTATGTTTGATTCCAGGCTTAGAGCTACATCTGTGCAAAATTTCAGCTCGATCGGTCCAGTCGTTATGGCGTGAAGAGGTAACAAACATCCATACATCCATGCATCTAAACATCAAAACTTTCGCGTTTGTAATACTATTTTACTAGTTTACGCCCGCGGCTTCGCACGCGTTGTTTCTATGGAAACGTTAAAAGGTGATTTCTATCCCATGGGAATTGATTTATGGGATGAAAAGTAGCCTGTGTTTCATTCCGGGATTAGAATTACCTGGGTGCAAAATTTCAGCCTGATCCATTCAGTAGTTTTGGCGTGAAGAGGTAACAAACATCCATCCATCCATACATCTATCCATCCATCCAAACTTACGCATTTATAATATTAGTGTGATTAATTACAATCATTTATTTCATACACTAAAAATCTATATAATATCAATATACAGGGTTATTGGTAATTCACTGACACTGCATACGCTGCAGGTTCTGCCCACCATCATGAACACGTCCGTGAAGACGACAGGTCTCAATTCTTAAAATTAGCGGAAAGGGAATGATATTAGTATATACCCCCTTCCATTCAAAAATCGTTTATTATAGGGGTTTTCTTTGAAACTGAACCTAAAAGCGGCTCTGCCCTGCTGTTCACATAGTGTCAGTGAATTACCAATAACCCTGTATACAAACCCAAAACTATACAAAGCATATCAAAAAGAATTAAATTAAAGTTAGAATTAAATTAAGATTAGCGGGTACATTTTTCCGCCCACCCACATTATTCCGTCATTTTCATGCTCAGTGACTGACCGCCCACTCAGGAAGAGTGGGCGGTCCACATTATCTCCCACATAATCTTCAATATCCTTCTAATATTATAAATGCGAAAGTTTGTGAAATGTGAAATTTTTGTTACCTCGGATCTCCAAAACTTCTGAACAGATCTAGATGAAATTTGGCGTACGTTTAGAGCAAAGCCTAACTTAGATAATAGGCTACTTATTAAACTTACCGAAAATACGTGTGTGAAACCGCGGGCAGAAGCAAAAAATGTAATAAATAAATAAATAATGCTGCACAATTCACACAGCATTATCTAGCCCCAAGCTAAGCAGAGCTTGTGTTATGGGTACTAGATAACTGATATACTTAATACATTATATACATAGATTGATATTTTTTTTATGATACATAGAAAACACCCAGACCAACGGAACAAATTTCTGCAGATCGTACACAAATTTGTTCCGAGGCGGGAATCGAAACCGCAACCTCTTGCGTCGCAGGCGGAGTCTCGCCCGCTGCACCACTGAGGTCGTCAAAAATAAATAATGCTGGACAATCCAGACAGGATCATCTAGCTCGAACCAAAACAGAGCTAGTATAAAACCGCTATTCAATTAAAGCGCCTAGTTTTTCCTCAATTCAGCTTTTTAGTCTTTGTTAAAGCCTCCACCGCACACAGCAGCGATTTTGAAGCGCGTCTTGTGTCGCGCGATTTGTTGCGATATGTTTTTGCAGTACATTTTGTAATATGACGCATACGATCTTACACACTGCTGCGATTTTATCGACGCGATGAAAGTGGTCCGACGCGTTTCCACGTTCTGCGATTTTGCGATAATTGTTCACGGAACATTTTGTATTCAGACGCATGCTATCTTACACACAGCTGCGTTTTGCGATTTTTGCGGGGGGCTTCGTTCGCGTATCCGGAGACGGTGTAGGACGGCGGGGGGGGGGGGGGTAACGTTTTTAAATCGCGCTTACAAAAACGCAGCTGTGTGTAAAGAGTCGCGCTACAAAATCGCAACAAATCGCGCGACTCAAGACGCGCTTCTAAATCGAGGCTGTGGGGTGGAGGCTTAAACCTATTTCTGTTTCAATGGATCCTTCCGTCTTTTATACATTTCTACTATAGAATAAAGTCCATTATATTAAAATAGACTACCTTTTGAAAAGAGTGATTCAATTCGGCGTAAGTTGACGGTGAAAAGCAACGAAATCGAGAGCAGGTTTTTATGAATGAATGAATAAACACTTTGTTAGACCAATAAAAACACATAAAAACCTTACTAAGAAAGAATAACAAACACATTAGACGGCCTTATCGCTGAGAGCGATATTTCCCTAGCAACTTTAGAAAGAACATAATTTAAAAAAATGGGTAAAAGAGTTGGTAAAAAATACTTGCAATGAATACCAGTATTAAAATGGGGTCAAGTCATTGAAAACTGCCGAAAATTCGCACCTGCCAGTCCGCCTAGAAAAGCCAGCCACATGGATGACAATCGAATTATTTGAATAACACATGAATGGTCGCGAATATTTTACCCTCCATTATTCGCATTCGGAGGCATTATCGTGTCAGACTCGATAAGCTGGCTGGATAAAGCCATGTTTAATACACGTGATGTTGGCTTAGTGAATAAAGAAAGATAAGTCTTGGATTGGAGTCCCGATCTAGATATAATAACTGACATCATACCAAAGGGAGGCTTTTGAAGAAAGCAATTATACCAAAGCAATCCAAATAAATTAAAAGAAATAAATAATTGACGTGTATTTTTGTGGCACAGCTACTTGTAAGCTGTGTGGTTAAAATTTGCAACACCCCAATTCTTACTGCGGGTGTCGTAAGAGGCGACTAAGGGATATCCACCGGGGGCGGGCAGCAGCGCCTCCTGCAGAACAATTCAATCACCGAACTGCGATCTCCAACCCGCATGCCTAGCGTGGGGATTATGGGCATTAGCCCCCATGGGCTAACCGCCAATAAGGGGCTTATCGTCCACCAGTGGACAAATAAAGACTGTTGAGGTGAGGTGAGGAACGTGTAAGCCTGCTGAAACGTCGGGTAGGTAAATCAAAGGGAATCGCGAGAAAGAGGTTCCCGTTAATAGTTTAGTAGTAGAAACTATGATTTTAGATATTTTAATAAGTACTAGATGACCATGTGAACTACATATCACCTACGATTTTGTTTTCCCTATTTTTGGGTTCCGTGCCTCAAAAGGAAAAAAGGAACCCTTATAGGATCCCTTTGTTGCCCGCCTATCCGTCTGTCAACCCCCTTTTCTGAGGAACGCGTGGAGGGATCGAGTTGAAATTAGCATCAAAATTTGATGTTATTTCAACTCGATACGTCAACGCGTTCTTCAGAAAAGAGGGTTGACAGACAGACAGACGATTACTCAAGACAGTAACTTCTTGGAGCTGTGATATAAATCAAACTTATCATTTAAGTCAACCAATTTATTATCTAGGGGATATTTTCAAGGGAATCACATGCACAAAGACCTATAGGGTAGACCGTACTTCCCGTTGAACTAGAATCATGAACTTTGGCAAGAAGCAAGGTCTTATAATACAGAACCTTCGGTGTGCGAGTCCGACTCGCCCTTGACGTTTTAATCTATATATATAAAAGAAAGTCGTGTTAGTTACACTATTTATAACTCAAGAACGGCTGAACCAATTTGGCTGAAAATTGGTGGGGAGGCAGCTTAGAACCAGGAGACGGACATAGGCTATGTTTTATCCCGGAATTACCACGGGAACGGAAACTACGCAGGCGAAGCCGCGGGCAGCAGCTAGTTTTCTTTTAAACTGTACTTATTAGCGTCAGGAAGTTGGCGGTGTTACACCCCCGTGCCTCGGAAAGCACGTCGAGCCGTCGTCCCATCGGATTATCAGAGTGCGGGAATAGAAAGTGCACCTGTGTTTGCGCACACACTTGTGCACTATAATACGTCCTACGTATCTGACTAGTCTCCGATGCAACTGGCCGCCGTGGTCGAAATTCGGCTAGGAGGACATCATCATCATCATTAGAAAAATAATGCAAAAAAAAAAGTTGTTCAAATCGGTCAAGCTGTTTTAAGTTTTAGCGAGACAGTGATTGATTTTTATTTATTACTAGCTGCATCTTACTACCCGTTGTCATATTACCCGTTTTCCCGTAGGAATGAAGCATTTTCCCGCGGTAAAAAGTAGCCTATGTTCATCAGGAATAATGTGGGCTTCTAATGGTAAAATATTTTTTCAAATCGGTTCAGTAGATTCGGAGCCTATTCAATAGAAACAAACAATCAAATCTTTCCCCTTTCTAATATTAGTATAGACAAGATTAGGACTTGACTGCCAAGTTTGACAATTCAAAAACACCGATTTCCTAAAATTAGAAAACTAACGCTTGTGATTTAGATTTAAAGATAGCTCGGTTTTTAGTAATCTTATTTTAAATCATTAAAGTTACAAGCAGAAGTTAGTGTAAAAGCGGATTCGTAGCATATTGGCAGCATGAACCGTTTGGCGACTCAGCCAGCTTCAAACTAGACGGCTTCCTCCACAGCTGGGCCGATTATGAACCAACTGAGACGAATGCCAAATTGCACTTTGTAGTTGTAGCAAACTGTTTCATTTAGCGTTCGTTCCGGTATAGTTGAGATCACAGTTACATGTTAAGCTGGGTACAGGGCCCCGATCATGGTGTGGTAAAGCACGGCATTACGGCTCAAACGTTAGCAGTTGAAACGTTCGGGTGCGCGTTCACAGGCCGGCATCGGACAATCCGCACTAGCCCCAGCAATGGATTGACATAAATAATCCGTACCGCAATCGGCAATGCCGGCGAGGATTCTTGAAGGCAACTTTTCTGTTTAATGCGAATGACGTCATTCGTATTGCCGATCAGTGGACGCAATTGTCAGCGGAGTGTCCGATGCCGGCCTGCGAACGCGCATCCTAACGTTTCAACTGCTAACGTTTGAACCGTGCCTTACCACACCGTGATCGCGGCCCTCGCCGGCGTCACGGGACGTAATGACGTAAAATTCACAGCATCAATACGTTACGTCGTGTGTAAAAATCCGTCTCGGTGCTTATTGCGAGCGCCTTTTTTCCGTTCCGTACTGACTGAATAGAATAAAAATGTATTTAGCACATACACAAAACTCTGAGAGAAACTATTGACAAAAAAGTCGTACTAAGATACGACAATAAAGATTCCTTCCCATCTCGCAAACTTCCCATCTCGTAAACATTTTTATTTTGAGTGATACAGACTGATACAGTCAACTCGAATTACATCATACTTTATGTACATGTTCAGCCTACTATATCTACTGCCTACCGAGAGATGATACTGAAAAAGCGCGACAAATTTTAAAAATATTAGTAATGGAGCCCCAAAATTACAGGGATAATTAACTAATTTTCTAGCAAAACAATCAGGGCATTGAGGTATTTCGTTCGGACAAAGGTGATTTCATTCGGCCAAGAGCGCCTCGAAGTAATTTTCTTCATCCATGCTTATATCAGTTTTGTAGGTATTACTTAAAGGCTGCATAAAACAAACAAACAAACAAACCCGACTTTAGATATGTCTAGGATATAAATATATAAATATAAATAATGCAAAATTCAAAGCATGATCTAGCCCTAAGCTAAGCAGAGCTTGTGATAAATGTTTCTTCTCATCGATTTTTTTTACTACATTTTATAATATGTTTTTCTATTCTATAATCACAAAGAAAATTACAATAAATTAATACCTAGAAATAAATTAGAACGACTATTTACAATTGAAACAATAGAGCTAACTGCAGACTGTTGCAAACAATTTACAGGTAGCTCAACTGATCTATATCAATACCAGTCGGAGGCGTCCCCAAGACGCTGCCTGCATTGCCCCGCTGTATGGCAATGCTGATGCGCTGCACCAGATACTCACCATGTTGATGTGTTAATGTTGATTTTTTAACTCCCGACACAAAAAGAGTGTTATAAGTTTAACGTGTCTGTCTGTGTATCTGTGTATTTGTCTGTGGTATCGTAGCTCCCAAACGGATGAACCGATTTTCGTTTAGTTTTTTTTTTGTCATAGATAATTTTATCCCGAGTGTTCTTAGCCATGTTTCTTGAAAAACTGTCGAGATGTTTTAAAATTTTTAATTTGTTCTTGTTGTCTCAACTTCTCGCTCGTCAGTATGTTAACGTACTAGCCTATTCAATCAACTACATTATTTATACCTAAGTAGGGCACGTTATTATTTGAGTGGCCTACCGGCTGGGTAGCTACTGGTTTGTTCTCGTTTGACATTCCTTTCAGCCCGGGGTATTTCATTACAAATACCAAGTCCCTCCCATACTCTTTCGACGAGTTAAAGTGGAACTGGATGAGGCAAATAATAGGTATGACTTTCATCGCTTCACGTTTTTAACTGACTTCATAAAAGAAGGTTTTATGTTCGGCTGGATGTATTTTTTTTTTATGTATTTTCGTCAATTATGGCCCGATTTTTAAAATAAATAAATAATGCTGGATAATCCATACAACGTCATCTAGCCCCAAGCTATACTATGATATACATAATACATTATACTACATAGATAGATATTTTTTAGTTCTGGGTATTTTCTATGTATAACATAAAAAATACACAGAACACCCGGAACAAATATTTGCAAATCGTACAAACATTAGTGTATATTTGTTCTAAAACAAAACGTTTTTATTTATTATTATATTATATCATATTATATTTATTATTTATTTATTTCAACGGCTCCTGATTTACCAAGTAGCACAATCGGTCGGACAAATAGGTACCTATACAGTGCAATAATTCCTCAAAAAATATGGGAGATTTATCAAAAGATCTTCCTCCATTTTAATAATTTTACAGATTCCTTAAACTAAAATCCGACCACGACGAAACATGCCAATCTGCTAAGTAACGTAAGTAACTCATTTATTCGGGGGACTGAAAATCGACGAGAGATGAATTTTCAGGCAAGCCTGTCAACTATGTTGCACTAACTATTTAGCAACATGGTGAATTAAAATCGTCGGCGGTTCAACATCGTTAAGCGTCAGCAAGAATTCTTAAGCTGTGAACCAATTACAGTCTTCACCTTCACTACCTTCTTCTTTCAAGGAAACTTACTGTTCAAATCAATTTCGACGCCTTTTTTGAGAGATATCTTTTTCTAGGCCGTTTGTTCTTACCTCCCTTGGGATGTTCACAGGGAATTTGAATTTCGAACTAAGTTTTTCTTTCAAAAATGTTTCTTTAATATTGAATCATTGAGTTGAACCCGTACGCCAAATACAGCAATAGTTGTCTAGGGTAGAATATATAAAAATTCGCATCGTGATCGAATACGTAAAATATTTGAAATGTGGAATACATTTCAAATAGGTATTTTACATGTTCTACTTCAATAATTTCACACAGTGTGCGATGTATTTTTTATCCATTCAACCCATGATGACAAGATAGCTTAGCCTACAAACTTTTTAAATGGTCTAAGCACTAAGTTGGCTTAAACAAAAAAAATAAATGAATATAAATAAAATTTTGTTATTAAGAGAATAAACTTAAAATTAAGGTGAGTAACACAAATAATCACACACACTTATTACAAAACATCATATTACACCTATTACCCTACGCCCAAAACATATCCATATAGGAGAGGGGAACCTATATTCCCAGGATAATATTCGTGCTGTCCCGGACTCTGCTCATCAGGGAGGCGGTAAAAGCCAAATTCCCTTCCCTTCAGGTACATAGTTAGAGATTTACACGCGAGAATTACCAAGTTTCTCGTTGAAATCACACTAATATTATAAATGCGAAAGTTTGGATGGATGGATGGATGGATGGATGGATGTTTGTTACCTCTTCACGCTAAAAGTGCTGAATGGATCGCGCTGAAATTTTGCACACAGGTAATTCTAATCCTGGAATCAAACAAAGGCTACTTTTTACCCATAAATCAGTTCCCATGGAATAGAAATCACCTTTAAACGTTTCTATAGAAACAACGCGTGCGAAGCCGCGGACATAAACTAGTTATACAATAGTCAATGTATGCTAGACTACAATAAAAAAAAAAAATACAATAGTTTTCAAGACGCTTTACTTTACTGATTGATTTGGTTATTGGTCATTTACAAACAGGATAATTCATCCAATAGGAGTTTTCCTTTGTACCTAATAATAATAATAATAATAAATTTGTTTCAGTCTTCATACATAGGTCCATAGATTATATAAAATTGGAAGGTACATAATAATCAAGTAGTCACCTTAATTTACAGAAAACATTAGTCAAATTGAAACGTAACAACACAATAATCAAAACAACAAATAAAAAATAAAAAAGAAAATTAAAGAATATTTACAGTAATTATTTGGCAATATTGTACTTTATATTATTATTATTTGTATAAGCGTGCATCTTCGAGGAGTGATACCTACATAACTGATAACCTAAGCACAAACCGGTATACCTAAAGTTACCAGTAACTTGAACAAATGCAAATTTTTGATTTTGATACCAAGAACCTTTTTTGTCAAGAATAGTACTTATTACAATTGTTTCAATTGTAAATACTATTTCTAATTTATTTCTATAGTTTGATTGTAATTTTCTTTATGAGTAAAGATATTTTATCGAATATAAAAAAGTAAAGAGAGTTAGTTACACTTCTAGTTTCAAACTATTGGAACTCAGAAATCGTTCCATCAACTTTATATCCAAGGTTTTTGATGGAAATGCGAAGTCTGCTTATGAAATAGCCCTTTGCCATTTCATTTGCTAAATAAACACGCATTACTCTACATACATTGAAGAATTTCCCTGAGAGCTCTAAACGTTAGGAATGATTTCTGATAGGTACCTTACCTACCTAAGTAATGTGAAACCTTTCTGATAATTTAAGTACCTACGTGAACGTTTTGTTAAGGCTCCTTTGAAAAAACATAATAAGTGACAAATTATGATTTTGGATCCGCTCCCATGCGATAGAAATGAAGCTTGTCGCACACATGGACAACACCGCTGCAGCTTAGCACAGCACAAAAATGTGCATTCATATAGATTAAAATTCAGATTTAGATTCCTTAATTGTCATACATCGTACAAATTAAAGAAAAGTACAAATTTATTGTTGCTTAAATTAAATGATGAAGCTATGACTCGTCCAAAGTACAATAAATACATACAATAAATGCTGTAGAGGGACAATAGTTAAGTTAAATGTACCTACATATTTGCTTAAAACAAAGTTTCTGGAGAATCTATCACTTTGAGTTTGGTGATTCAACGAAGATGCCAGGTAATTTATATAGCATGGCCCCATATTTAACTCGTAACATTCATGATTAGATAAAGATGATAATATACCTGTATTATATTAGATACAATAAGCGGTTTCTATAAATTTAACATAAAAAAACGAATCTAACACCGAAATAATTTAATAACCTCAAAATTATTTCACAAAAAATGCCAATTTGGACATAGTAACAGTGTACTTTACCAAGGTGTTGACCTTACGACGACGACTCGAGCAAAAGTGAACTAGAGACAGCGAGTGCGTGGCTTTTATAGAAATGTTACCCACATAAATTTAAAAATAATGTTTCCCGCTGATTAAACGCATAGATCATAGATGAATTTTATATTAACGGCATCAGATGATAGATAACTCGCGGATCACTTGGTTTGAAGCTTGTAAAAGTCACTTTATAATGTATATACAAATAACGAGCTCATGCCATATTTGAAAGCACGTTTTTAGGGTTCCTTACTTCAAAAGGAAATAAGGAACCCTTATAAAGTGATCACTTTGTTATCCGTTTGTCTGTCCGTCTGTCAACTCCCTTTTCTCAGGAACCAGTTATATTATGCTCAGAGGTATCAAGTTGAAATAAACATCAAATACTCAAGTCCGTAACCTCTTGGAGCCACAATATAAATAAAACTAAGTATAAAAACTCTAAGTCAATGCAATCAAAACTTACAGCAGCTTATATCCGAATATTTGAAATTTCCAAGGGAACATGCACACAAAACCTATAGGAGAGTTCTCGTAGACCTACAATCATTAAATTTGGCAAGAAGCAAGGTCTAACTATTATACGGAACCTTTAGTGAGCGAGTCCGACTCGCACTTGTCGTTTTATTTTACTGTGTGGTACTGGTAGTGGTATTGGATTAATGAACGCAGAGTTTTACTTTCAAACGTTTAGAATAGAAAACTAGTAAGCCATAAAGAATATTATAACAACTTTGTTAGGCCTAATTATAGAAGATTTAGTTACTCACGTATTTTCAAAAACTGCTGTCGAAAAGTCTCTGTCTGTCAAGTCTGTCGTAAAAGTTCTCAAAAGCGCATTTAATGCGATTCTAATGCACTCAAATCCTTATTTTAAGTATAAACCGTTCCTGGGTTTTATCGGCGTACATTCAAGTATTTGAGCTCCGACTAACCCGATTCAAGGGGCGATAGGTATCTCCTTGACCGATTTCCAGTCAATGCTAGAAGAGCAGTGAACATTTAATCTTTATTTTCTTTAACACAATCTTTATCAACAAACAGAATTACAATCAAATAAAAAGTAGTAGTATTTACAATTGAAACAATTGAGCTAATTGCAAACAATCTACAGGTAGCTCGACTGATCCATATCAATACCAGTCGCAAGCGATCCCAAGACGCTAGCTTCGTTGCCCCGCTGTTTGGCAATGCTGATGCTTTACGCCAGATACTTACCAGCTCTCGGGTCACGCGTCGCTTCGACCAGAGGCTCTGATAACTTTTTAAAAACCGGAGAGCCTCGGTACCTCACGGACTTAGGGTCTCGACTCCAATACGAGCAAATTCGTTGGCTCTGTCGAGACCTACATATCTGCGCCTCTTGAAATCCTCGGCCAAATCTGCCGCCGCAACCGCCCTCAAGGATGTCCTCGGAAGATGGGAAGGCGCAAGTGTGTCGACACATGTAGCGTCCCACATACTGTCCTCCCCGACTCCCATGGGACTAGTTTCTACCGTCGGGCCTCTTACCATCGTCACGCAACTGACCATTCGCTTCGAGCGAGAATAGCTGGTACGTAGCTGGTACAAATAACTTCATTACCATACATAGGCCTCCCATAACGAGCGCTATAGCACCCTGTCTTCAGCTTGCTGCATCCAGAATCTGCCTGCAGTCTTTCACAGATCGGCATCCCACCTGGCCGGAGGGCGTCCTACATTACAAGATCACGTTTACCCAGCAGTGTTCAGTCCTTCGAGAGATATGACCGACCCCACACATCAGCTTGCTACTACTTTGAGTACAACATACAAATAACACATCGTACAAATCCCCAAATGTGTTATCGTGGTTATGCAACGCTGCAGTGGTTCAGAGCAACAATAACAAAGATACGAAAGCGCAGCGGTCCCAGCGGATTCTCTGCAATTATTTGCAGAGATTACGCTGCGGCTCCGCAACATTAAACCTAGCTCAATATCTGATACCATGCAATTATGTTGTGCTTATTATCTGCTCGTAGTTTTTCTTGTGTGCACTGAAGTAATACATTCATAATTTACTAAATGTTTGACACGCATTGAGTATGTAAGCTCAAAAATAAGCAGAACGATCCGCTAAAAAACTACGTACTTTATCTATTTTTTCGCGTTCCAAATTAGCTTCCTATAGCCTCACTAAGCCCGCTTTGTTCACCTAATACCTGGATTAAATCTAGCTTAAGGTACCTACATAGAGTACATTGTGATGTATTAAGTACCTAGTAAGCTATAGTGAAAGAAGAATCGAACGCTGCAGTTCCAGAAATATTCAACCTTGACACTTTTCAGACGCGTCCCTTCATCTGGGTTATTCCAGTTTTCCCCCTTGAAATCCCCCTTAAGGGGGAAAACTGGACTCCAAAAAAATTAATTCCAGTTTTCCCCCTTAAGGGGATTTGTCAAGGGGGAAAACTGGAATAACCCCTTCATCTGTAGTTTCTTTCATCAAAATCTTGGCAAAATGTGTCATTCTAAGATGATATTATCGTTATGGTGAAGATTAGACCTTTTAGCCCGCTGTAGTGAAGCGATTAGCGAAGCTCGGCCTCTGTATTTAACTTTACGTTCTTAAATTTGATTGAGAAAAATATGAAACGTTATATTAAATTCCATAAACGGCCATATCAATAAGTCATTTGACATATTTGACAGTCTGCCGCATAGAGTTAAACTCGCTGGTGTCTGCTTTTGACGACTCAAATACGACTCAAATATTTGTAGACGTAGGTACATTTATTGGATTTACGTTATTTATTTTATTGATTTATTAAAAAGGTTTACCAACCACATATGTACATATCAATCACTATCAAAAAACTTAAAGTAAGGTTTGTTCTGATACGCATGTTACTAACAGATAAATAACTATATTTCTAGAAATTACCTTAACAAATCTACTTTATAAATAACTAGCTGCTGCCCGCGGCTTCGCTTGCGTAGTTGCCGTTCCCGTGGTAATTCCGGGATAAAACATAGCCTATGTCCGTCTCCTGGTTCTAAGCTGCCTCCCCACCAATTTTCAGCCAAATCGGTTCAGCCGTTCTTGAGTTATAAATAGTGTAACTAACACGACTTTCTTTTATATATATAGATATAAACTAACGCACGCCAAAAATTAATATAATCCAAAAAATTATGGCTAGAGAGAGTACCTACTAGCCTTGTGGGCTCTAATCCCTTATGGCTAGGGCTTAAACCTTGATTTATAATTCCTTCCAGCTCTAGTTCGTGGAAATTATAAATCAAGGCCTAACAGTTTTCTGAGCCATCAGTTTTGCTTTTTCGCGTATTAAAGGAAACGAATGAAGGAGGTCGTTTTTCTTCGGTTTTTGGGATTATCTGACAGATTGGTGCGTTTTAGTTGGGTGTTGACAAATTAAAATAGCAAAGACTTTGCATAGACCTTTGACATGACATAAGCAGTGCGACAGACGCGAAACACGAACGCCGTTGGCGCCGGTCCGACTGTGACTTAGGTAGGAGGTAGGTGGACCTAATTGGACCTAATTTGAACCTTCCACTTTCGATATACACTTCTAAACAAAACTCCTAGTGAGTTGCAAAAATTAACAGTAAATAAATTCAAACAAACTGTAAAAACCTTGCTGTTCAAAAAGGCTAACTATAAAATATCAGATTATCAAGAACATAAAAAAACTTGGGACGGGTTTTGCTCCAACTCGATAACAACTAACAGGCTAAAGGTTTCTTCGTCGCTTCTTTACTTTAGTCTACATACCGAAGCGAGAGAAATCAAAAATATCACTTTAGTTCCATGTAAGTTTTTTAGTTTTAAAAGACCTTTTCTAAGTGTAGGTACATTTATTGTATTTATAGAACTAAAGAGTTTTTGATTTTGAATTTGATTTCGAGAAGCTAGTATACAATCTCCCGAATTATACTTTGATCTTACTTTTCACATAATATTAACATAATGTTTAACAAATTAATTTAATTATTTAACATAATATCGTTCTATATCTAACATAATCACAGTAGACTACAAAATTCATCAGCTATGTAAACGACAGGGTGTTAAGGCGAAGTGGGATCGTGGTTGCGTAGGTATTTGACGAGCGATCGCCGCGCGGGGTACACCCTTCCCCGCGCGGGGTCCGCCCTTCCCCGCGCACTCCCAACTAGCTACTACGAACTAAATAGGCAGGTAGGCATCTATAAGGTATCTATAATGTATATTCGATAGCACGAGGATTTATTCTACCTATTGATTGTATTTATTTATAGATATGCCTGCTTACCTATACCTACCTAATACAAATATTTTGTAGTTATATATACCGTTTTTTTATTGAGGATGTAGGTGGTAGGTTAGGTAGGTAAGATGTGTGAGTAACGTAGATGGGTAGGTACGTAAAGTTATAAACGGATTTGAAGAAAGGAATAGTTCCTCCGTTCGCTGGTATTCATAGATATAAATCTATGCTGGTATTACCTAAGTAGGTATTTTTATAATTGGTTTATTTTATACATTTGAAGTGGCAGTGGGCCGGCCATATCTCGCGAAGAACCGACAACCGCTGGGGCAAACGTGTTCTTGAGTGGAGACCACGACTCGGCAAACGTAGTGTAGGACGCCCTCCGGCCAGGTGGGATGACGATCTGCGAAAGACTGCAGGCAGATGCTGGATGCGGCAAGCTGAAGACAGGGCGCTATGGCGCTCATTAGGGGAGGCCTATGTCCAGCAGTGGACTAATTTAGGTTAATGATGATGATGATGATGATACATTTATGTAGGTAGGTATTACCTTTATAGAAAACCCAATATCCATTTGGATCAGTTCTCTGCTAGGTATATTCAAAGGTGGCTTGGAAGAAAACGCTTTTAGTGATAAGTCCGTATAGAGAATTTGAAAAGTAAGGTACCTACACCTACCTACACTTTTTGTTAGTCGGATACACGGTCGGACATATTATACCTAATGTAAACGTTGGTTTTTGTCATCCCTAGGTAGGTATACCTATTAGGTACCTACCCGGCCCTAATATGGCCCGGTGCCATAGATGGCCCACTTTCAGAAAAAACTTTTTCCGTGATTTTTGTTTCATGGATTGTTGTTTTTATAAAAAAAAAAATCTATGCGTAGGTAAATATAAAGAGCTAGGTAGGTTAGGTAGGTAAGATGTGTGAGTAACGTAGATGGGTAGGTACGTAAAGTTATAAACGGATTTGAAGAAAGGAATAGTTTCTCCGTTCGCTGGTTTTACCTAAGTAGGTATTTTAAGCTACAAAAAAGATGTATAAGAGCCATGTTTAAAATAAAAATCACCGATAGCTGTAGACCATTATTTTCTGAGCATAAAATTCTGACACTTCCGTCACTTTACATATTAGAAGTAGCTAATTTTGTAAAAGGCAATCCTCATCTGTTCCCCCGGCTATCTGATTCTGTTAGTCGAAACAGACGGGACAATACTAGGTTAAGAACTCACCCTGTAAAAACAACACTTATGCAGAAAAGTATTGTTGGTGTTGCTACCAAAATCTATAATAAATTACCTAGACTATATAGAGACATGAATATACAAATGTTTAAATTAAAACTTAAAAAAATGTTAATTACAAAATGTTATTATAGTCTTGACGAATTTTTAAAGGATAAATTATAAATAGTTGTTAAATTTTTGCATGGATAGATTAAATGCATGCCATCTCTCTACCTAATTTGCATACCATAATCGGTCAAGCATGTTGTTTCACCTATATTTTTGTCATCTTTTATACACATGTTTTCTGCAAATAAATATCTTTATCTTCGCCTGCGACGCAGGAGGTTGCGGGTTCGAATCCCGCCTCGGAACAAATTTGTGTACGATCTGCAGAAATTTGTTCCGTTGGTCTGGGTGTTTTCTATGTATAATAAAAAAATATCTATCTATGTAGTGTATTGTATTAAATATATCAGTTATCTAGCACCCATAACACAAGCTCTGCTTAGCTTGGGGCTAGATTATGCTGTGTGAATTGTCCAGTATTATTTATTTATTTATTTATTTTATAATTGGTTTATTTTATATATTTATGTAGGTAGGTATTACCTTTATAGAAAACCCAATATCCATTTGGATCAGTTTTCTGCTATATTCAAACGTGGCTTGGAAGAAAACGCTTTTAGTGATAAGTCGGTATAGAGAATTTGAAAAGTAAGGTACCTACCTACACTTTTTGGTAGTCGGATACACGGTCGGACATATTATACCTAATGTAAACGTTGGTTTTTATCATCCCTAGGTAGGTATACCTATTAGGTACCTACCCGGCCCTAATATGGCCCGGTGCCATAGATGGCCCACTTTCAGAAAAAACTTTTTCCGTGATTTCTGTTTCATGAATTGTTGTTTTTATTAAAAAAAAATCTATGCGTAGGTAAATATAATGAGCTAGGTAGGTTAGGTAGGTAAGATGTGTGAGTAACGTAGATGGGTAGGTACGTAAAGTTATAAACGGATTTGAAGAAAGGAATAGTTTCTCCGTTCGCTGGTTTTACCTAAGTAGGTATTTTTATAATTGGTTTATTTTATATATTTATGTAGGTAGGTATTACCTTTATAGAAAACCCAATATCCATTTGGATCAGTTCTCTGCTATATTCAAAGGTGGCTTGGAAGAAAACACTTTTAGTGATAAGTCCGTATAGAGAATTTGAAAAGTAAGGTACCTACCTACACTTTTTGTTAGTCGGATACACGGTCGGACATATTATACCTAATGTAAACGTTGGTTTTTGTCATCCCTAGGTAGGTATACCTATTAGGTACCTACCCGGCCCTAATATGGCCCGGTGCCATAGATGGCCCACTTTCAGAAAAAACTTTTTCCGTGGTTTTTGTTTCATGGATTGTTGTTTTTATAAAAAAAAAAAATCCATGCGTAGGTAAATATAAAGAGCTAGGTAGGTTAGGTAGGTAAGATGTGTGAGTAACGTAGATGGGTAGGTACGTAAAGTTATAAACAGATTTGAAGAAAGGAATAGTTTCTCCGTTCGCTGGTTTTACCTAAGTAGGTATTTTTATAATTGGTTTATTTTATATATTTATGTAGTTAGGTATTACCTTTATAGATAACCCAATATCCATTTGGATCAGTTCTCTGCTAGGTATATTCAAAGGTGGCTTGGAAGAAAACGCTTTTAGTGATAAGTCCGTATAGAGAATTTGAAAAGTAAGGTACCTACACCTACCTACACTTTTTGTTAGTCGGATACACGGTTGGACATATTATGTACCATACCTAATGTAAACGTTGGTTTTTGTCATCCCTAGGTAGGTATACCTATTAGGTACCTATCCGGCCCTAATATGGCCCGGTGCCACAGATGGCCCACTTTCAGAAAAAACTTTTTCCGTGATTTCTGTTTCATGGATTGTTGTTTTTATAAAAAAAATATTCTATGCGTAGGTAAATATAAAGAGCTGGCCAAGATTTGATTAAATTGAAGAAAACAGATAGGTATTTTAAATGTGATTATATTTATTATTACCTTCGTACTATACATAAGTACGTACATTCTAATTCTAATTCTAAGCGGGGGAACCTCTCAATGGCATTAAAATCATCAATTCAATTAAAATGTGAAACCAGTCCAGAGCGCTTTTCCGTTTCTAAAACCAAGCAGCTAAAATCACACTGAAAAAGAGAGTCGTGATTTAGCTGTTGCAATTGGTTAAAAAAATATGTTATGTCAACAATTCTGCGACCGATGATTTCTTTGATCGTGTTTGTCACATACTCTTCTTCCACTATGTAAGGCAGGTCTTCTGAGTCGCTGAAACAATTGAGATAAACGATGTTATATTGATGACTAAATACGGTTTTGCGACAGAAACAATACCTACTTTTAGCTATTATGAAATACTTAAAATGTTGCATTTCCTGGATAGGAATATGCGGATTCATAGAATGATAAACTGAAATTTGGATAGGTACTCTTTTATTATTGTAGTAAAGTGCTATGATTTTACTTACTCAGATTCACAAGGCTGAGGTGTGTCTGACACTAATTGAAGGTTTTCTAGTGCATCTTTAGACATTTCTTGCACTTGTGGTGATGTTTTTTCAGTAATTCCTTCAGTATGTAGTAGGTTTTCTGAGGTACTGAAACAATCAAGAGAAGAAGCACATGTAATATTGAAAGCAAATACGCATGTAGGTAGTGATAAAGTGTGCGTGCAATGTCCGGGTACCAGACTAACTGAAGAAGTAAGGTACCTAAGATGTTGCGTTCACACATTTCCGCGAAATTTTAATTATTTTGAATCAGTGGAAACTAGGGCTTGCATACGAATATTCGAATACTGAAATTGCAATATTCGAATATTCGACTAAAATGAATATCACTAATCTCAGACAGAACTCCGACGTGCATAAAAAGCCAAGTTCGCGAGACATGTCCATACAAGACAATAAAAGCTTACGTCGTTCGGGTTAACAAAATGACAAAGTTAAAGGGTTCCCGAGTTCGGAAACACTCAGGACTGCCGCGTGCGACTGCGAAGTGTATTCGCTCACCTAGATTTAGAAGACTGTTTTTACTAATAATTCGTGGGTAATGTGCGTGTAAATTCCCAATGTCTCGTAATAAGCTTTTGCTAAGTTGATATTTTAAATTTGTTTCTGTAAATAACACATATGAGAATAAAAAAAGATGTGATTTTATAAACATATTAGGTCTTTCTATAAATTCGAATCATATTCAAATTATTCGAATAGTACCAAAATAATAGTATAAACAGTAAAAAAAAATAAAAGAAAGTATTCGAATATCAAAACTTTCGAATATTTGCAAGCCCTAGTGGAAACACGTTTTTTGAAAGTGGGCCATCTTAGGCAGCGGGCCATCTTAGACAGCGGGCCTTCTTAGGGACAGTCGATATCTTACTCGGAACAGACTAACAGACATTTATATTTAGGTAGGTACCTATCTAATAGGGGTAGGTTATAGCAGTAATATGGATTACATTACAATAGGTAGGTATCACCTAATTATTATAGCTACCTACCTAAAGTTACCTGTAATATTATTATAGGAGAGTATAGGTAGATAACTATCGAGAGAAAAAGGTTGGTTCAAAGTTTCAAACGATTACGTAGGTAAATATTTAGATCGATGGGTAGCACAATAGGTAGATATACCTAGGTATCTATTGGTGGTAAAATAATCAATAAAAACCTTACCTGTTCAAGTTCATCACTTTTCGTTCTTCAATTCAATTCTTCAATCGCGAATATTTTTTGTTTTGTTATATTTATTCACTATTTTTGCTTGTAATGAATTTCTCGTTCAATATGCGTTTACGTACGCGGCAGCGGAGAGAGCGCGAAAAAGTTGTACACGGGTGCTCTCGACGAGGCGCTGCGGCCGACTGATGGAAGGCGACAGCCGCGCAATGGCCGGCCCGCGCGCAGTTTCACTGTTCTTTATTTAGAAATGTATTTTTTGCTACAAAATAATATTATTTCGCAAAAAACTAAAACCATAATCGTCTAAAGTATTTATTAGGGAATACGTAGACGAAATTTCATTGAAGTATGTTAAATAACCAGCAAATAAAACTGATTTTTCCGTAGCAGTATCACTGTAAAAATGACGAATTAGAGGAAACTTTGCGATTTTTTTCTATCGAGTCAAGTTTAGTCAATCATGTTTCGGCTCCCATAACTTACTAACTAGAATCCTAAACTTTTGATTGTCATCAAAAACCAATAAGAAAATTGATGTTTTATTGCCTTAAAATTGATTTTCCGTGCAGTCAAAACGTGGGTTTTGGGACTCACTTCACCTTAAACAACAGTGGACTAGGCACTAAATATTGGTCTACTAACATGTATTTACGAGAATGAATAAACGTGAATTGTGGGGTAGGTGTTACTACCACCCTCTGTCACGTATGGAGCCACAGCGACATTATACTACACAGTTAATCGTCTATTGTTGAACTTGAGTTTACAAAAATAGGGAGTGAATCTATTTAACGTTACTAACGAGACGTGATCGGGACGTCTCCTTTTTGTATCGGATTTGCGTAGTTAATAATAATATAATAATGCTGGACAATCCACACAGCACCATCTAGCCCCAAAGTAAGCTACTCAAAGCTTGTGTTATGGGTACTAGATAACTGATATATTTAATACATTAGGTATATACATAGATAGATATTTCTATTTTTTATTATACGTAGAAAACACCCAGACCAACGGAACAAATTTCTGCAGATCGTACACAAATTTGATCCAAGGCGGGAATCGAACCCGCAACCTCTTGCGTCGCAGGCGGACTCTCGCCCGCTGCGCCACTGAGGTCGTCAAAGTTTTCTGTCCGCACGATAGAGGCGCTGTACCAAATTGTATAAATAATAATAAATAAATAAAATTCGTTTATTTCAGACAAAAAACCCATATCACATTGGAAAATAACACAGTTTAAAAATATACAAAAATCTAATTACAATTAAAATAAACTAAAATATAAATAACACGACGCTAAAGCTAACGCACGTCACTTTCTGTTTCCCTCCATATGTAAGGAAATCCAATGGATAAATATAGGATTTTTGTAAACCTGGTCAGAGACAGCCTTCAAAATGCTATTTTTGGAACGGACCAACCTACCCCAGAACGATGCGACGCGCGAACGGACGATGGCGTAGAAGTCGGGTGCAGCTTCGGAACATGCTCAACACTGCAGCATCTTGGTAACCTCAATGTATGGAAAAAGGAGACGTCACTCGTTACTAACAAATTATTTTCTACTCGAATAGTTTCTCCCATTTACAACCAAAATAATGGGTAAATGGACGCACGCAGTCGGTAGAATGGCTTAGCTATGTGTACGATGTTCCCAGTTGCACTCTTCTTGATTTTCAACCAGCCGACATACTTCGAGTAATGGTTAATAACACCATGCGACAAATCTTTCCACCAGAAAGCCAAGGCGACAGAGGTTATAAATTAATACGCTAAAAAAATCTGTCTTGGTAAACGATGTGGGTTATTAGTAATAGTTAGTGGTATATCCAGTTTCCCCCCTGAAATCGCCCCTAAGGGCCTACACCATCAAGTTGATGGTGTACAAGGGGTTCGAAGATTTTTGTATAGAGGATGGCCCTAAGTTTTCCCCCTTAGGGGCAATTTCAGGGGGGGGACTGGAATAACCCACATCGTCTACCAAGATAGATTTTTTTTTCAAAATTGCGGCTCACAGTGATATTTTTATATCTGGAAAGAAGACACTTGACAAATCAAAAATGTTGTGTTGTATAATGTCATTAACACGATCCGGCGCGGTACGGCTGTGACGGCATTTTTGAAAGATCATAAAATGACAGTACGGTGACCGCCTTCTATTTTTCAAATTCGTTTACATCAAGTACGGCTATATTAGCATATAGGTACAATTTTTAATCTATGTTAGATCTTAATGCCTACGAAATAAGACAGATTCCACTGCGGTATTACCGAAAATAAGTTGTATAATGAGTTCTCAATGTGTGTCATAGACACACATAGACAAATTTCTTCAAAACGCTAGTACGGCCACAACCGGGTTACCTATGTATGGTTACGGTCATAGCCGTCACCGCCCCATGTAAACGATTTATTTTCCCTGTTATTGTCAGTACGGTGGTAGAAGTATTGTGATTATGTATGAAAAAATCTACTGTCTTTCCCTACCACCGTGCCATTTAATACCGCGCCGGAACGTGTCAAGCGTCAGGTTTCCGAGATATTCACAGATGAAAATAACTATTGCTCAATTGAATTTTGATTGTGGGCCGCGATCTAGAAGAAAAACAATGAGTTTGGTAAGCGATGTTCGGGCCCAAATCTTCAAACCCCTTTGAATAAGCTCTTCAGTATAATTCTGACCACTAATCTCTTTTACTAAGCCGATTCGATTAACACGCACGCGGACACTTAGCATTGCCGGCAGCACCCTTTTTAACCCCCGACGCAAAAAGAGAGGGATGTTATAAGTTTAACGTGTCTGTCTGTGTTTCTGTGTATCTGCGAATCTGTCTGTGGCATCGTACTCGTAGCTCCTAAACGGATGAACCAATGTTCGGTTAGTTTTCTTGTGTTATAGATAATTTTATCCCGAGTGTTCTTAGCCATGTTTGATGAAAATCTGTCGGGGGGCTTACTTCTTCATTTTCTCCCCCCCAGCAGCGTCGAGAGTTTAATTGTCAAACTATACTATATGAAGGCGTAAAGCTTTACAATAAATTGTCTGCCCCTCAAATTAAAAGTGTAAGCTCATTTAATGCATTCAAACTCAAATTAGCTCAACATATCACTCCGCTATTGAACGACCACAACCAATCTATACTTAAGTATAGATTGGTTGTGGTCGTAGGTTAACCTAAACATCCAATTCTCATGTAAGTGACATTAAATATTTGTCTTTGTGAGAATAAACGAATATTAAACTTAAACTTAATTAGAGAGAAAAAATCCCTGATGACATCAAAAATTTACCTTTAAAATTATTTACAAAAAAATTAAAATTATGGCTCATAGAAAAAGGTTTTTATAGTGTTAGGGAACTTATGGAACTAAAATTTAGAAATAAGTAGTAATCAACATTATTGATGTCTATTGTTCAATTATGGTTTAATCTTGTTACAATTTAAATTAATACAATTTACAGATGTACCTATTTATAAGAAATTTTGCATGCCAATGTGTTTTGGTGAAGTATGTGACACTATTCTAATGTTCAAGACCCTGTATTATGACCATATTTCCTGCAATAAATGATTTGAATTGAATTTTGAATTGAGACCTTCACTCAGCATCCTGAGAAATAGCCCCCCAATGTAACAAGAGCTTGTATAATTCGTTCATGAATTCTGAATGCTCGCACAAGAAATATTCCGAAGTCCAACAATAAGCCCCTTAGTTCGTACTATAAACAATGGGCTGGACCCACGTTCTTGGAACCCACAATAGGACTAAAAAGGATCATGGACCTCGCTCTTGCTCTTGCTAATTCAGGGCCTAAAGTTCCATAAAAGGACATTAAGTTGTTCCGTGAATTGTACCAAAATGTTACGTTACGTCGGAGTATTTTGCGTAAGATGCCGTTTGTGCTTATGAGCGAGTACACTTAGGGCATTTTAAAGCGTGCGCTTTGGTAAAAGCGGTTTAAAAAAATAAAATAAAATAATGCCTGCGTCATCTAGCCCCAAGCTAAGCAGAGCTTGTGTTATAAATAAATAAATAAATAATGCTGGACAATCCACACAGCACCATCTAGCCCCAATTTAAGCTATTCAAAGCTTGTGTTATGGGTACTAGATAACTGATATACTTAATACAATACACTACATACATAGATATATATTTTTTTTTTATTTTGTTTGATACTTAGAAAACACCCAGACCAACGGAACAAATTTCTGCAGATCGTACTCAAATTTGTTCCGAGGCGGGAATCGAACCCGCAACCTCCTGCGTCGCAGGCGGACCTTCGCCCGCTGCGCCACGGAGGTCGTCAAACGTCGTCGTGTTATGGGTACCAAATAAATGATGACTAATGAAATGATACAATACCTAAATAACTAGTAGTTCTACAAACATTAGACCTCGCGAGCACTAACTTTTTTCAACGATAAATTTATACTTAGGTATTAAATAAGTTATTTAAAACGGGATATTTCGGTACCAACCATGTATTTTGTAATTCCTGTTTGTAGGTAGGTATATAATGAGAACTTGCCCTTGGGGCACAGTAAATGTTAATTTGTAACAGATATTTTACTTACTCGTTTTCACCAATCAACTTTGAGCCTTACAAGGGTAGAAATAATGTTGCTAGCTCTCTGCTCGCTGTTAGTGAGACGGCTCGCTCAGTATTGTGCTCGTCATGCCGAAAATCCTCATCAGATCTTTACCAATTTTTTATGAGAACAATAAAATGTTTCTACCTTTCAATTAATAATATACTCATCGTAATCAGATCTCTGAAAGCTGAGATATTCTTAAGCCCCGTTTTTGCTTTTTTTGGTACGCCTTTAATCAAATAACCCTGACGACTAAAAAGGTACATTCGTCGAATCTGTACACCAAGTTTCGTACCGATCGGTTGTAAAATACGACCTGTAGAGGAGTACGAACATACTGACAGAAACGCAAATTTTGCTAGACTTGATACAGAGACGCTTCGCTCACTTCGTCGCACGGTCAATAATTTATAATACAATAGGTACCTACGGCAATAACTTAAAAGTTTTGAATTGCAAGACAGTTAATCAATATTTAAAATCATTTTGCTTGATAAAGTTAATCTTTCTCAAAAATTCAAACGTTATTCGTTTTTCTTTTAGCTTTTTAGGGTTTCGAAGTTCGACGATCGGTTTCGAAACCCTTATGGTCTCGCTTTGCCTGTCCTTTTTTCCTCCTTAATAACTCAGCAACTACTGCAGCTATCAACTTGAAATTTAAAATAATAATACATTTCGTGCGTCTGTACAGATTTAAAGAAAAATAAATGAAAAATGAAAAGCAATATTTTCCATACAAATTGTGATGCCGAATTTTTACACGATACCTACAGGGTCATGTGGGGTATCAAATGAAAGGTATCAGTTTGTACATTTCAAAATAGTTTTTGAAATTTTTGTAGGTTTTATACCTTTTAAATTATTTCGAAAACAGTCGAAAAAATAGAAAATACCCATTCCCCCGACGTTTCCATTGTCCATTTGTGCATTGAGAACCAATCGCTCCGTATTGATTTTATATTAGTTTCTTACTTTCCTGGAGCCTGCTTGGAAAAGGAAAATTCGATGTTTCGTTGTCGTGCAAAACCAACTCTTACGTCGCTTGCATAAGATTAGCGTTTGCTCAAAAACTAATCAGAAAATTCGGTTTCGTTTTAAGAGTCCGGGCCCAAACCTCTGAATTCCTCAAAACCGACTAACTTAGTTCCTTACCTTCATTCAGAGTTATGAAACTATCGACTAAAGATCGGTACCAAAGACTTTGACCTTGAAAAAGTGCGATTAGTCTAATGTGACGGGAACGTGATAGCACGAATCTATTCGATATATTTCTGTTTGGTCGATACACGTAATTATCGGGGCACATGGTCGCATCACCGTAACGTTACGAAATCGACCTTTATCTTAGGCTAGGGCTACATTATCGAATAGGTAATTATTTATCACGTTGCTTTTTACTCAATATCGCTTTTATTTGGGTTTCTAATTGATAAGGTTGAAATCATCGTAACTTATGATTTTCTTTCCTAAACATGAAGGTAAAGGTAAGTAGGTACCTCATTAAAAGGGACCTATAATACTTATTAAAGAACGCAACAATTTTTTGTTTGTTTTTAACTCCTATTTCTATTTGATTGTTTTTATTTGTAAAATTATTTTGTCGGAAAAAACTACCTAGCTTTTATATCTTCAAACATATTTATTCCAAGAACGTAAGTCTTACATCCGTAAACAAAAATTGGCCCTCTAAGAATTTATTCTATTGTCGCGCTGTTGAGAAAAATAACCAGCAAATATTAGCTTAGGTCGCATCTGCGGAAAGGGGGCGAGTTATTACTTATTACGTCACAGGTCACGTGGCGGCGCGTTAGCATTCCGCGCCCATCACGCATCCGGCGAGAATGTGGCGACTCTGGCACAAACGGTCCACACACAAACGATTGCATACGGTCAGCCAGCACACTATTTATTTATTTATTAATTAGACTTATTACTATTATTTATTAGACTTATTACTATGACTTATTTATTTATATACCTACTCCATGCAAAAACGAAGAAATACCATCTTATGAATCAAAACCCAAAGAATTCCTAATCTGCGTGATTCGGAACGCATAGATGGATTTACACATGGATTACAGACGGGTTATTCCAGTTTTCCCCGCTGAAATCCCCCCCTAAGGGGGGATTTAGTGTAAACTGGACTTCAAAAAAATAAAATCCAGTTTTCCCTCTTGAAGATTATCCTTATGGGGGACATCAGTAGGTATAAGTCCCGTTGCGTTGCTAAAATTCTTATTACCTACCTAAACATTCCCGTAAGCATTTTAAACCTCTTCGCCGCGGTGACTCGCCAATTGCATATAACAGTGAGCCCGAGAAGGCCGTTCACGAGTAAACTTATACTAGCAAACCAAACTTCTGAACAGCCATAGTAGTTTAAGCTGCCGTATTCTACTGTAGCGACGGCCGCGTGGTGCCGGCTTAAAATTTTCACCACCCCAACTCTTCCCGCGGGTGTCGTAAGAGGCGACTAAGGGATATCCACCGGGGGGCGGGCAGCAGCGCCCATTGCAGAACTATTCTACCACCAGACTGTGATCCCCAACCCCCATGCCCAGCGTGGGGATTATCTGGATTACCCCCCATGTGGTAAAAGCCAATAAGGCGCAAGTTAGCAGTGGAACAATGTAGGCTGCTTAGGTTGAAACTACTGTGAAGATTCAAGATAACTTCAAGAATATAGTGATATCTAATTAGTGATGATGTCCTCCTAGACGAATTTCGACCACGGCGGCCAGTCTCATCGAAGATTAGCCAGATGCGCAGGACTATTTGACTTTTATAGTGCACAAATGTGTGCGCAAACACAGGTGCACATTCCCTCACTCTCATAATCCGATAGGACAACAGACCGACACGACCGAGGAGAGGGCAGTTGAAGGACCAACGGCTTAACGTGCCTTCCGAAACACGGGGGTGTAACACCGCCAACTTCCTGACTCCGGGCTGCTACTGCTACTTAATAAATAACAAATAGTATTGGGGGATCATAAGAGCGGTCTCGTCCAATGGCCTGTCCAGCAGTAACACCTGTAGTGAATCTCAGTGGCCCGTTTGCGCCACCTCTAGTTTGTTGTTTTTTCCCGCCAGTGTGGTCGTAGCTCAACAGTGAGCATTAAGAGAATGAGCGTCGTTTGCGGGGAATTTCATTAGTCATTCCCTTGCGGCGGAGTTTCCATCATAGATTCCGTGCCCGCCACGGATACTTCGCAGACAAATATGTTCAGAACGGGGTTGAATTTACAATTGGAGACTCATTCTTTATTTACTACCTACTTTTACCATACACGGAAAAATAATGAACTTTTTTTTAAAGAGTTTCAAAACCAAAAACATGAATATGTCGTAGATGATTTAATACTGTCATTGCCTATCGCAGTGAATGTGTTAAAGAGTCCTGTACAACCTCCTTACTTATCTTACAATGCGCCTATTATCTATGCAGATGACCAAAGTCTATAGTTTGAGGGTAGACCAATTCTACGAGAAGAAAGAAGGAAGTGGAAGAATCAGCTAAGTGGAATTCTGGTTCAATCATGGTAGCTGAAAGTACTAGAAAGTCATAGAAACCATGTAGAAACGGTCTCGCGATTCATTTAGTCAGAGGCCTTGTGTCAGTCTTTCAAGCCCTATTTTCAACTGACATTACCCAATTATGCCCACAAGTAAGACAGATTAATTACCTACTCCGTTAAATATAATGTTATCCGTTTACCTGCGTTATGTAATGTAGCAAATCACAGAAGTTAGAATCAAAATTTTTGGTTTTGATACCTTTCATTCGTCTCTCGTCCGTTTTTGAACTAGAATTACCACATTTTTCGTTGCGCATGTGCAATCGGGTGACTCGCATGCGTTGTTGAAGTGCATATTTTCATGTTCAGTGATTGTTTACCTCACTGTAACCTTGTTTTTAACCCCCGACGCAAAAAGAAAGGCGTGTTATAAGTTCCACGTGTCTGTCTGTGTATCTGTCTGTGGTATCGTAGCTCCCAAACTGATGAACCGATTTTCGTTTAGTTTTTTTTTTGTGTGATAGATAATTTTTCCCGAGTGTTCCTAGCCATGCTTCATGAAAATCTGTCGAGGGGTTTTTAAAATTTTTAATTTTGGTCTTGTGTTCTGTTAAGTTTTCATAAATGTCTTTGTTAACATAAAATATCTAGTATTGTTGAAGCAAGTATAGCCCCGCTATTTCTTAACCAAAATAAAATAAGAAAATAACAATTTATTCAATCCTAAATAGGTCACAAGCCTTTGCCAACTCGTTCAGGGAGCAGTAAAACATATTATTCGACATTTGTCATTTTATACCTACTTATTGAATTTTCATAACAATCCAACAGTAGTCGATACATTGAACATTCATACATACATTCGCTTTTCAATATATATTGTTAGAATAGGCGTTCATAAATTAATATCGCTGCCGTTGCCGTTATAAATCACGTTAATTTACCACTTTAATAAAGCGTTTCATTCACGTCCGATTTCACTGTTAACAGTTTTGATATTAATAGATACCTATCATTTTGTAATAACCCGTTTGGATTTCAACGCGAAATTTTGGGATAGGTAATATATAATATAATTTTATCTATAAATAAATAACACTGGACAATACACACCAACATCTAGCCCCAAGCTAAGCAGAGTTGGTATGGTTCTGATATACATAATACAATACAAATATCTTTATTCACAAAGAAAATTACAATCAAATAATAGAAATAAATTACAACTAGTATTTACAATTGAAACGATTGAGCTAACTGCAGACTGTTGCAAACAATCCACAGGTAGCTCAACTGATCCATATCAATACCAGTCGGAAGCGTCCCCAAGACGCTGGCTTCATTGCCCCGCTGTATGGCAATGCTGATGCGCTGCGCCAGATGCTCACCAGCTCTCGGGTCACGCGTCGCTTCGACCCGAGAGCACGAGACACTCAGAAATTTTTTTTAAACTTCGTAGAAAATACCCAGAACACCCGGACCAAATAATTGCAAATCGTAAAAACATTTGTCCCAAGGCGGAAATCGAACACGCAACCTACCGCGTCACATGTGGATCTTTGCCCGCCGCGCCACATCGGTCGTCAAAATAATAAATACATATATATTTAATGCTGCACAATCTATGTACAAAATAAATAAATAAATAATGCTGGACAATTCACACAGCGTTATCTAGCCCCAAGCTAAGCAGAGCTTGTGTTAGGGGTAGATACTAGATAACTGATATAATACAATTAACTAATACAATACACTACAATATACAATAGATATTTTTTATTATACATAGAAAACATCCAGAACACCCTGAACAAATATCTGCAGATCGTACAAACAAATGTTCTATTAATATCATGAAAGTTCGTGTCACGTTCTACGAAATATCACAAAGTAACTTTACCATATCAAGTATTATTTTATGTTTCCTTGAGAACGAGAGAACAAAGAAAATCATATATTATGGCATCATCTCTAGGGCGCTCTTACCTCTCTCACTCAACTTGTCATTTATAAGCAATTGTATTATGACCACTAGAAAAGGGTTTTAACGAATTTATCCGGTCCTTAGTTGATCTCTGGAGTGCCCATCGTGTTTTATTGAAAACTAGCGACCCGCCCCGGCTTCGCACGGGTGCAATGCTGATACTGACTTTTTTGTAGACCTTTTTAAGGTGTACAATACTGTAGAACATTATTTTGATCTATCTCGTAGAGTTTGCAATGTAATCGCAAAAAAGTGTTTATTTACGACATTATATTATAAACCTCTAAAATTAACAGTGTTTTTCTACTATAATATGCATGTATTATATATATGAACCTTTTTCTTGAATTATTCTATCTATTAAAAAAAACATTAAAATCCGTTGGGTAGTTTTAAAGATCTATGCATACATAGGGACAGACAGACAGCGGGAAGCGACTTTGTTTTATACTATGTAGAGATGAATAAATAAATATGGCTTCACAATTCACACAGCAGCATTTAGCCCCAAGCTAAGCAGAGCTTGTGTTATGGGTACTGGATGACTGTTAAATATAATAAATTATATTGTACTAGCAGCGCCTTTCCGGCTTCGCCCGCGCCCGCGGGGAAATCATACAAAGTTCAGAAAATTATTGCACAACCCTATAAGGGTAATTTTGTAAAAATAAAATAAACTTAATTCATAATTTATTTTATATTTTTTATACCGAGTTTTGAATGAATCGAACCAGATAATAATAATTTTCCATAGAAACTTTAATGTCCTCTTTAACCCTGTCGGAGGTTAATCTTTGAAATTAGACATTAACCTGTGTGTTATTCTAGAACCTAAACTATTTACATACTAAATTTCATCTAAATCGGTTTAGTAATTACGAAAATACGTGGTAACAAGCATTCACACAAATTTTCGCATTCATAATATTAGTAGGATAGATACATATTTTTTAATACCTAGAACACCTGGAACAAATATCAGCAGATCATACAAATATTTGTTCCAAGGCGGGAACCGAACCCGCAACCTCCTGCGTCGCAGGCGGATCTTCACCCGCTGTGGCTCACAGAGGTCGTCGAAAAGATTCCGTGATTAGGTAAGTACCTGAGCGTCTGGTCGAAGCGACGCGTGACCCGAGAGCTGGTCAGTATCTGGCGCAGTGCATCAGCATTGTCATACAGCGGGGCAATGCAGCCAGCGTCTTGGGGACGCTTCCGACTGGTATTGATATAGATCAGTTGAGCTACCTGTAGATTGTTTGCAACAGTCTGCAGTTAGCTCTATTGTTTCAATTGTAAATACTAGTTGTAATTTATTTCTATTATTTAATTGTGATTTTCTTTGTGGATAAAGGCTTCTGCCACTTAAAAAAAGTAACTAAGCTAATAAAGTAGTAGTAAAGTTCGTTGCATGAGACAAAAAATAGTATTGATCGGTAATCTGCCAATAAATACTAACTCGCTGAGACTTCATGAAACTGTGCCTAAATATTGGCAATGCTCGAAATTCTAATTATGATAAACACCCCGTAATAAATGACTTTAGAAACAAGCTATTGTCAAGCTGACAAAAGTCTTGGATCAAAGTCAAAATCAAAAATTATTTGTTTGGATAGTGTAGTTTGATGACTTCTGCCAAATGTAGGTAACATTTGGCAAAAGTCATAATCTTTAAAGTATTCATAAAATACCTACACAAAAACGACATATTACAAATAGTATGTACATTTATAGGTATTAATTTCCTAAAAATCTAAACTGTCACTAGAAGGCAGAGTGTCCTGAATGCTAGCAGCATTGCTATGTTGAATGGCAATGCTAATTCGTTGACCGAAATAGCAGCCAGCATTCCGATCATCTGTGGACTTTATGAGAAGTTTGGTAAGATCTTTCTAAATTTTGTGTACTATCCTTAAAGTAAATAAAACGACCGAAATATTGATGAAATAAAATTATCACATTGATAATTTTTGATAATAATTTTGATGGCGGTCGTTTCGATAAGTGGGCTAGTAAAGAATCGGTTATGAACCTACCCCTAGTATTCAATTGTTCTGTTTAAACTTAGTTGTGAAGTGACTTTGTTTTACTCATACTCATATATTTATTCGCCATAGGAGCGCAAGGCACACTTGGTTATGTCAACATTTTACATTTTGATAAAAATAACTAATAAGATAAAATAAATACAGTAACACAAAACAAAAAAGGTAGTATTCATGGGTATCTGCTGTAAATGGGCATTGTCAATAATCAAATTAAACAAAATAATTCTAAGATTAATTACTAGAGCTGCTGTAAAAGGGCATTGTCAAAATTAAGATTCTATATAAAATTTATAGCATTTATCACAGAATCACAGAACCCCATGTACCAGGTTCCTGACAAAGGAGTGTTAAGAGACACAGCTTGACCTGTCGACTGACTCAGGTTCGAGATGCATATCTACGAAAATCAAAGTTAACTGGGGAGGTACCTATTATGGAATATCAAAGGATTTTTGATTATGCAAATTAAATAAAAATGTCAAAATTTAGAATTAAAGATTAAAAATTGTTGTTTACCACATGTCAATTAATACTGGAGTCGTCAAAGATTTCTTGTAAAGTGTAATAGGTTTTTCTTATCACGATTTCCTTCATCTTTTTCATAAATAAATCACAATTTAAACTTTTAAGTTCAAAACTAATTTTGTTGTATACTTTTACACCAATACAGAGGTAACTTTTTGACACTTTAGCCAGTCTACGGTTTGGGTTCTTAATGTTACCACCATGTCTTGTGTCATAATTGTGAGAAGCTCCTAAGGTTGGTAAAACATGTTGTTTTTTTTGACATATTGTAAGCATTGTAAAATATATGCCCCCTTTAATGTAGCTATGTTTAATTTAGCAAAAGCTTCTCGGCACGAGTCTCTTGGTCTGAGTCCAAGGATATATCTAATTGCTCTTTTTTGTAAGACGAATATTCTTTGAGATTCAGCTGCGTTCCCCCATATTAGAAGTCCGTATGTCATTAAGCTGTGGAAGTATGCAAAATAAACAGACCTGGCTGCATCGAAACCACAAAGTTCCTTCACTTTTTTGATTGCATAACAGGCGGAGCTTAGTCTTCCAGCTAAATTATCAATATGTTGGTTCCATTTTATATTAGAGTCTATCCGAAGTCCGAGAAAGGTAATGGCGTCAACTGGTTTTATTGGTAGGTTGTCAGGTAGGGGTTTTTTAAGGGTCGCTAGTGAGAAGTTTATAAGATTAGTTTTGTCAATATTTACTATAAGATTATTGCATTCGAACCACTTTGTTAGTTTGTCAATTATGTCATTTAGTTTAGCTACAATGTCAGTTTTTGTGTCACATTTAACGATAAGAGAGATGTCATCCGCAAACATATAAATGTCAATATCCTTATCACTAAAGCACGAGCTAATGTCATTGATGTATAGTAGGGAGAGTCTTTTACTTCTCTCATTTGATGTTACGCCGTGAATGTCAACTACTTGCTTCCTTACAGAGAAATAAGTTTGACACAGCATCATGTCAGTATCATTGACACCATAAAGTTTGAGTTTAGCTAACAGAATATCATGACTGACGCAGTCAAAAGCTTTTGACAAATCACAAAATATTCCCCATGTATTTAATTTTGCGTCTAGAGATCTATGGACATCACTTATTAGTTCGGCCATAGCGTCGGTAGTTGATAATCCTTTACGAAATCCGTATTGGTTTTTATTTAGTAATTTGTGCTCGTGTGTGTAGTTGACTAATCTATTGAATATGAGCTTTTGAACAATTTTACTTAAAATTGGCAGTAATGCAATAGGTCTATAGTTTTGTGCCTCATGACAATCTCCCTTTTTGTGCAGCGGACCTTTGCAAGTTTCAACAAATCTGGAAAATTTCCTGAAGATAAGGAATCGTTTGTCACTCCCGTAAACGTAACCGTTATTGCACTAGCTATTGACTTAACAATTTTCGATGACAAGCCCCAGAAGTCTGTAGAGGTTTTCGGTTTCATATCTTTGATGATTTTGTGTACCTCAAGCTCAGTAGTTTCATAAAAGATATTAGTAGAGAAAATTTCTAAATTATTATCCTTTATAAAAGTTTCTACATATGATTTGGATAATTCTATATTTTTAATAAGATGTCTTGTTGAATATTCCGGAATATTTATAAAGTAGTCGATAAAATAGTTAGCTATCGTCTCTTTGTTATTGTTATTAATGTTCCCATCAGCCAGACGTATCCCTAACTTATCAGGGACGCTATCGGCCGATAATCCAGTAACTTCTTTGATTATATTCCAAGACGTTTTTATTTTATTTTTGGAGTTTAGTATTCTACCTGTGAGTGATATCTTTTTCGCTAGTAACGTAACTTGTTTAAATATTTTACTATAAGTTTTAACGTATTCTCTTAGCCTATCATTCTCGTGATTTTGCATTAGGTCATACATCATGAAAAGCTTTTTGCGAGATATGACTATACCTTTTGTAACCCAATCTGCTACTGATGAGATCGATTTGTCGAAAGCAATAACTTCATCAGCACTTCGAAAGGGGTTTTAATATTTTTTATTGTGGCCCTAACATTTGTTTTTAAAAATCGCCGTGCACTGTAATAGTATTTGGATAGCGGACACATAAACAAATAAAAAAAAATCTGTAACAAAATGAGGAAAATATAGTTATTTTCATCTGCGAATATCTCGGAAACCTGATATTATTTTCTAAGACATTTTTATTTGTTTTAGTCTCTTTTAACCAAATATAGACCTCATAATGTAAGAGGCGATTTTGAAAAAAAATAAACAAAATTTTGACCGATGTTAGGGCCAACATATAAAAAAACCCCTTTCAAATATAAAAAAAAAATCCTTGCTATCTTTGTTTTATTTTTAAAAACCTATTCACACTTCAAAAGCAACCTTTTTGGACTGGTAAAAAACAGAACTTTCAACGCTCGCCGCAAAACTTTACACTACGTAAAACGAATAAAGAGTTTTAGGCAAAAGCTTTGAGCTAGACCATTGTTTCGTTTTATTTTGTAGCACATTTTATTTGAACATCAAAGGAGTGGAAAATTATAGTAATTAGATAAGTTTTTGACACCACTTTAGTAAAGCGGCTGCATAAGTAGGTTATAAATGTATATGTATACAGGGTGCCGCGGAAGAGATGTGTTAAGTCGAAAGGGGATGATTCTGGACATGGAGGGGTCAGTGATTGTTCTACGATTTTTCTAATTTCGAAGATATGAAATTTTTACTTTTTTGTAAATTTTTAGAGACGTCTTTTCTTTAATGCGTGTTTTTTAGGGTTTTGAAGATCGAAGATCGGTTTCAAAACCCTTATGGTCTCGCTTTGTCTGTCCTTTTTTCCCTCCTTAATAACTCAAAAACTACTGCAGCTATCAACTTGAAATTTAAAATAATAATACATTTCGTGCGCCTGTACAGATTTCGAGAAAAAAAAATGAAAATAAATGAAAAATGAAAATTGTGTTGCCGAAATTTTAAAAGATACCTACAGAGAAAGGTATCATTTTGTACGTTTCAGAACAGTTTTTGAAATTTTTGTAGGTTTCATACTTTTTAAAATATTTCGAAAAAAGTCGAAAAAATACCCATTCCCCCCCCCCCTATCTCCGACGATTGCCGAGGGATCCATGTAAAATGTATGGAGCGTTTATAGACATGGATCTATATTTTAAGGGAAAAATATAGAGAAGTTTAAAAAAAGAACACTTTTTGAAAAATGGTCAAAAAGGGGGGGAATAATTTTCAAAAGGGGGGGCTACCTCACTGAGTGGGGTATCAAATGAAAGGTATCGGTTTGTAGGTTACAAAACAGTTTTTTGAATTTCTGTAGGTTTCATACTTTTTGAAATATTTTGAAAAAAGTCGAAAAAATACCCATTCCCCCCCCCCCCCTATCTCCGAAGTTTGCAGAGCGATCCGTTTAAAATGTATGAAGCGTTTGTAGATATGGATCTATATTTTACAGGAAAAATATAGAGAAGTCTGTAAAAAGAACACTTTTTGAAAAATGGTCAAAAAATAATAATTTTCAAAAGGGGGGCTACCCTGCCGAGTGGGGTATCAAATGAAAGGTATCGGTTTGGACATTTCAAAACAGTTTTTAAAATTTCTGTAGCTTTCATACTTTTTGAAATATTTCGTAAAAAGTCGAAAATTTTACCATTACCCACCTTAACCGAACCACCCATTAATCCGAAGCATGCAGAGAGATCTATCTGAAATGTAGGTTGGTACCTACTATTTATAGGTATTCGTTAAATTGCGAAGTCTCTAACCGGTACTTTTGGTACATATTTATTGACAAACGTTCAAAACCCTCGGCGCGCGAGTTACACTCGCACTTGACGGATCTTGTTTACATGTATAGGTACTTTCATTATCATTATTGTTTTGATAATAATGAACATTTTTTTTTTAATAATTTCATGACAAAACACTGGTTTTACAGAAAAAATCATGCAAAAAAAAATTGTGGTATATTTTATAATGCAAAAATGTGTGTAATATAACACGAATAGGAAGCAAAAACGGAATTCTTTGAAAAAAAATTATTCGGAATTCAAAAAATCGTAATTCACAAGTTGATTCCCTCGGGGTCCAAATCACCCCTTATCGGCTTACCCTTTTCGTGGCACCCTGTATATATGTAGGTTATATATAATAGGTGTACAATATTTTTAAAGAAACTAAAAATCCACAAATAATAAAATACATTTTCTAGCACTAAAAACACACCAAAGCATTGAGTCAGCTCGTATCATCTAAAATAGCGTTTGCCTATGTCTGGAATTGAGCTCGCTTTTTCTGTATATATTTTATTGAAATAAAATGAACTTTATCCAAAGGGTTTTTGTCGATACAAACTTGACCTTTCGTTCTTATGACGTGTCTCTTAGCACATTCATTCGTGACTTTCTCGCCCTTCGCCAAACACAACCCTTAGCACGAATAAATAAACATTACAAGAATTAATTAGTCGTCGTCATTTAACACCCACGGCCCTAGTGCGGTCGTCGCCAGCTCGCTTCATTAACCCTACTATTGAACGGGGATAGATCGTTCCGGCCATTGCGTGAATAATACGCCGACGCCGTAAATACTCCAGCCAAATGTAAACAAATCACAGCCAAAAAAAAACTAAAAATCACGTGCTTCGCGTTGAGTTGACAACTTATCTATATCTACTTATTGCTATTTTCAGAGAAGAGTTTCTAGGTAAACTTAGGATTTGAGGCACTATTAACCAAAAACATAGTCTTTTTGACAATAAACCTATTTCAAATATATCATAATTATTATCATTATTTAGTGAAGTAAAGATCTAAAACCTACAAGGAATGTAAGTTGCATTCAAACACGGCAAAGAAGTGAATTTTAGGTTAAGGCATGTATGACTCGAAAAAAACTATTTTATGGGCATTATAATAAAAGTTTATGATACGTGTCATAAACAGTACAATAGACTCTAAAAAGTCCTTTGATTAACGTAATAAATAAATAAATAATGCTGGACAATTCACACAGCATTATCTAGCCCCAAGCTAAGCAGAGCTTGTGTTATGGGTACTAGATAACTGATATAGGTACTTAATTAAATACACTACATATATAGATATTTTTCATTATACATAGAAAACATCCAGGACACCCTGAACAAATATCTGCATGTCGTACAAATATTTTTCCCGAGGCGGGAATCGAACCCGCAACCTCCTGCGTCGCAGGCGGACCTTCGACGGACGGTAATTATAAGAAAAAAAAAGGCAGCGCCGCTAGTTTGAGTCATACATGCCCTTTAAGTTACGCGGCTTGTTCACAAACATTTCACATTGAATTTGACTGAAGTACAGTAATAGTCCCTGCGATTAACGAAGCGCTACACTAAACTGCAAGCAATCTAAACACTCATGTTTTTCAACAACGTATTACGGAACCCCCATTACTTCGGAACAGACGGGTCCCAGTCCATATCGTTTTTTGCCCACTCCCGCCTATCTCTATAAATCTTTGTAAGTGGATCGTTAGTTGCTTTGGTCAATTCACGTCTGGAACCTGCGACCAGATTTTTTATTCATCCGTTTTTCAGTAAGTTACTATCGGATTTTGCCGATTTATAGGGTGGGTAGCCGTTTGGGCAAGATTGCTGGAAGTCTTTCGGGGTTTATTGTCCATAATAAAATTTATTTCCAATTGATTTTTACCCGGATTATACCCAAAGGGTGTTAGTTGGCCCAAAAGAATGATCCCTTTATAACTAAACTAGCGGGTTCGCGTTGTTTCTGACCAAACCTTTATAGGGTATTTCTATCCCACGGGAACTGATTTATGGGATAGAAAGTAACCCATGTGTTATTTTGGTCTAGATCTAAATCTACGCAATTACAGCCCGATCCGTTCCGTAATTTTGGAGTGAAGGAAGACTTAACAAACATCTATGTACCCATTCGAGTTTTATGCGTATCGTCAAAATTTCCATCCAACCTTTCACTGTGATGATACGGCTCCACCTACGTCCTAACGCGTTAATTAGCGCGCTAATTTGGGCGTCACGCAGATGTGGTCAAGGTTTTAACATGTTCATTTATTGATGACGCTAAAAATGCACCTTAAGGCCAGCTAGTCCTGCAGCATTAGGCGTAAGGGAAAATGCGCGCCTGCCAAGCCGCCGCGCTCGAGTTTTTTGTACCTAGTTATTTAAACATGGTGATTAAGAAAATCATTTTATCAAGTCAAACTCTGCAAATTTGTTTAGAAATATTAAGTGTCCTTAGTTGAGTACAAAAAAAAGTGTGATATCAGTAGTTCGCTAGTCATAGTATTGAAAAAATGTTAGAAAAAGGGGTAACTTTGGGATTTTTTTCTATCGAGTGAAGTTCATGTAACTGAAACTGTTCATGTTCTTGTAACTGAATGCGACTTTGACTAGATTAGATCCTTTAGTAATATATATCTTTTTTTTCAGAATTTTAAATACTATTTTCTAAGTCTCAGATGGCTTTAAAAATCATAAAAATGCGGTCTCTGCTGGCCTTCCAAGCTTTAACTACTGGTTCCCAATGTGAATTTTTAGTGCGATAATTAACGCGAAAATGGACAGTAACACTAACGTCAACGTTGACGCAGGTGGAGATGTAGCTTAAGGGCGGAGCCCGACACGGCGGAGGATATGCTGGAGGACGTGGTGGCCCGGAAGCGGCCGTCTTCCTCGTTCTTCGTGCCCGGGTATTTAGACTCGGACACGGAGACCGAGGGGACAGTGGCCGCTAAGGTCAACACGGCCTGTAGAGGGAGGAAGAAGTCGGGGAAGGCTTCGTCGGCCAGGGGGGCCTTTTTGAGGCCTCTCCCGGTCGACGAGGCCTTGACGGAGGTCCTGCTCAGCAGGAAGTATGGGAAGGAGCGCGCCGCTGCTGTCCCCGATCTCACGACGACCGGTAGCGATACCGATGCCGCCGTGCGGGTCGGGGACATCAGCGCGCTGAGCGCTCAAGAGTTGAGGGCCCACGCTGGCGAGAAGCTCGCCTGTATCCTGGAGGTTGCCAGGAAGTCCGGCAACCTCAAGGGCGAGTTTGTCGGCCGCCTGAAGGGGTCGGCGTCCAGTCTGCGGGAGGTGGTCGATGCCCTCGCAGACCGGAGTGAAGCGGAGGAGACGCGGCGCCTGAGGGCAATGAACGGCCGTCTACGGCTGGAGACGGAGGCCCTGAAGGCCGAGGTGAAGTCACTTCGTCGCGCCTTCACCGAGGCGAAGACGGAGGCCGCCGCCGCCTCTACTGCCGCTGCTGCATCCGCCGCTGCAGGGACCCAGGGGGCCCCCGCCATGTTGCAGGTGGGGGCGGAATTGATAGAGGAGCTGAAGCGCTCCTTGACCTCAACGTTCGGGACAATGCTGAACGCCCGAATCGCGGGGATTGAGGAGCGCCTCCTGCCGGCTCCGGTCGTTCGTCCGCCACTGAGGGCGGACACAAAAGAGGTGGCCGCGCCGCTGAGGCCAACGCCACCTCAGCAGGCTCGTGGCCCAGCTTCCGAAGCGGGCAAGAGGGCGGCACCCGCCGTGGCACCTGTGTCAGTCGCGGGTCCCTCGAGGGAGGCTGCTCCGGTCGCTGTCGCCGTTCCCCGGTCTGGGGAGACCTGGGCGACGGTGACGAAGAAGGGAAAGGGGAAGGGGAAGAGTTCTTCTCCCCCCTCTGCACTTGCGCCTGCTCCAGCGGCTCGTCCCGCCGCTTCGGCCCCAAAGCCCAGGGCGGCGCTGAGGTCCCCGAAGTCCGCGGTTGTCGTGCTGTCGCTACAACCCGGGGCTGCGGAAAAAGGGGTGACCTACTCCTCCGTCCTCCAGTTGGCGCAGGAGAAAGTAAGCCTCGAGGAGATGGAGATAGGACGGGTCGGGTTCCGGCGGACTGCCACGGGAGCCAGGATGCTGGAGATCACTGGCTCCCAAAACGGACAAAAGGCCGACAGGCTCGCGGAGAAGCTCCGCGAAGTCCTGTCGGAGGTGGCTAACGTCACCAGGCCCGTGAAGTCCACGGATATCCGTGTCACGGGCCTGGACGACACGGCCACCAAGGAGAAGGTGGCCGCAGCGGTCGCCGATGCGGGCCGCTGTGATGTGCGGCTCGTCAAGGCCGGGGAGATCCGCTCCGGCTTTGGTGGCACCGGATCCACCCTAGTTTCCTGCCCGATCCCGGCAGCCAAAGTGCTGCTGGAAAAGGGCAGACTGCTGGTGGGGTGGAGCTCGGCACGAGTGGTGGGGCTGGGGGAGCGTCCCATGCGCTGCTACCGGTGCATGGGGCTAGGGCACACGCGCCCCCAGTGCCCCGCGGCGGCGGACAGAGGTGACCTGTGCTTCCGGTGTGGAGGCGAAGGTCACAAGGCAGCCACCTGCGGGAGGGCCGAGCCACACTGCGCTATATGCGCAGAGTCTGGCAGGCCCTCCGGGCATGTAATGGGGGGACGCAGCTGCGTTCCCCCAAAGACGAAAGGGAAAACCGCCGGGGCCCGGATCGCCCCCGCTCCCTCTGCCGGAGCTCACGCGGCGTTGAGCCAAGAGGTTGAGATGGCTGACTGATGGATCAGGTCGGCCATCTCAACTTCCTCCAGACGAACCTCAACCACTGCGCCAGGGCTCAGGATCTGCTCATGCAGTCCCTGGCGCAGTGGGAAATTGATTTGTCGGTCGCCGCGGAGCCGTACTACGTCCCCCCCGAAAACCATTGCTGGGCTGGGGACCTGGACGGCTCCGTGGTCATTATAGGGAAGGGAAGTGGCGTCCCCCCCCCTCTCAGTCGAGGAGAGAGGTTCGGGGTACGTGGTGGCCAAGTGGGGGGTGTATGCGATAGTCGGCGCATACTTCTCCCCCAATAGAACCGCTGCAGAGCTGGAGGTCTTTATGGACCTCCTAGCTGCGGCGGTGCGTAGGCAGGCGCCACGTCAGGTCCTCATCATGGGGGACCTGAACGCCAAGGCCCGGGACTGGGGCAGCCCCACTACTGACGCTCGAGGGGAGATCGTCAGGGAGTGGGCGCTTGCCACCGGGCTGACCCTTCTTAATAGAGGGTCGGCCCATACGTGCGTGCGACAGCGAAGGGGGTCCGTGGTGGACATAACGTTCGCCACCCCCGCTTTTGCGGCACATGCCCGGGCCTGGAGGGTGATGTCGGAAGTGGAAACTCTCTCGGACCACAAATATATAAGGTTCGAGATATCCACTTCCGACGTCCAAGGGGGGGGCCGTCGTGGGGCGCGGGCGGACTTTCCGCGCTGGACGGTCAGTCGCCTCGACCGCGATCTTGCGGTTGAGGCGGCGACCGTCCAGTCGTGGTTTGCCGCGCCCACGCACCCGGAGGTGGACGTAGAGGCGAGCCACTTCCGGGATGCGGTGACGGCGGTGTGCGACGCCGCCATGCCCAGGGCCCGGCGCCTCCCCGGTCGCCGAGAGGTGTACTGGTGGAGCTCGGAGATCGGGGATCTCCGAGACGCCTGCTCGGCGGCGCGACGGCCCTACGCCCGCTGCCGGAGGCGGCGTCACGGCCGCACCGACGGGGCGCTGTCAGCGGAGGAGCTGGCAGCCGAGAACCAGCTGTACAACACCTACCGCGAAGCGAAAAAGGAGCTGCAGCTGGCCGTCGGTCGGGCCAAGACGCGGGCCTGGGAGGAGGCTCTGGAGGGCCTCGATAGGGACCCGTGGGGACGTCCGTATAGGGCTGCCCGAAAAAAGTTCCGGGGCCAGACGTCCCCGATTGCGGAGTCCCTAGAGCCGGAGCTTCTGGGCAGGGTGATGGAGGGGCTCTTCCCCAACATCGACCCCCTCCACACCCCGCCCGCGATGGCGGCGCCGCCCCTCCTCCCCGAGGAGATTGACCCGGCCTCCATCCTACCTGTGTCAGAGGTGGAGATGGAGGTGGCCGTCGGACGCCTGCGCGGCAAAAGGACGGCCCCGGGTCCGGACGGGATCCCAAAGCGGGTCCTGCGGATCGCCTTGGGGGAGATGAGCGAGCGGCTTCGGGAACTGTTCGACGCTTGTCTCACGTCTGGACGGTTCCCGAAGCTTTGGAAGGACGGGCGGTTGTGCCTGTTGCGGAAGGAAGGTCGAGCCGCAGACTCGCCTTCCGCATACAGGCCAATCGTGCTGCTGGATGACACGGGGAAGCTGCTGGAGAGGGTAGTGGATTCCCGTGTCATCCGGCACCTGGCGGGGACTGGGCCTGACCTGTCTCAGGCCCAGTATGGGTTCAGAGCGGGGCGTTCGACGATAGACGCCTTACTCTGGCTCAAGGGCTGGACCCAAGATGTTGTCAGCCAGGGGGAGAAGGCGTTGGCTGTTTCGCTCGACATTGCCAACGCCTTCAACAGCCTGCCGCACGGAACCATACGGGAGGCGCTCCGTTATCACGGAGTGCCCCTGTACCTGCAGAGGCTGTTGGCGGACTACCTCCAGGACAGGGAGGTCCTGGTCGAGGGACGCGACGGCTTGAGACACCGTAACGTCGTCCGCGGGGTTCCACAGGGGTCGGTGCTGGGACCGCTCCTGTGGAACATTGGCTACGACTGGGTGCTCCGGGGCACGTTCCCCGCAAGTATGCGAGTGGCATGCTACGCGGACGATACCCTGGTCGTGGTCAAGGGGAGGGACCTCGGGGAGGCGATGCGGTTGGCCACGATGGCCACTACTCTAGTGGTCGATCGCATCCGCTCCCTGGGATTGGAGGTGGCCCTCTCCAAGACCGAGGCCCTGTTGTTCCACGGGCCTCGGGGAGGGCCTCGTCCAGGAACCAGGGTGGTTCTGGACGGGGTTCAGGTCCGGGTTGGGACCCAGATGAAATATTTGGGTCTCATCTTGGATGGGAGGTGGACTTTTGGGGCCCATTTCGCCCAACTGGCCCCAAGAGTCCTGGGAGCCGCGGCCGCTTTAGGGAGGCTGCTGCCCAACGTGGGCGGCCCGAGCGCCACATGTCGCCGGCTGTACTCCGGGGTCATCCGGAGTATGGCCCTGTACGGGGCACCGGTCTGGGTGGACGCCCTCAGTCGCGCGAACCTGACCCTGCTGCGACGTCCGCAGCGGGTCATCGCGACGAGGGCGATACGTGGTTACCGGACGGTGTCCTGGACAGCAGCATGCGTGCTGGCCGGTGATCCCCCCTGGGCTCTTCAGGCGGAGATCCTCGCCGAAGTGTATCACTTCGTGGCGGCGAGGAGATCTGACGGGGAGCGCCCAGTGTGGGAGGAGGTCACGCGCATGCGGCGGCTGGCGCGGGACGCCTTGTTGCGGCGGTGGGCGGAGGACCTGGCACCACCGGTCCCTGGTCAGTGGACGGTGGACGCCATCAGGCCGGTCCTCCGAAGGTGGGTGCGGCGGCGGTTCGGGTCGCTGACCTTCCGATTGGTGCAGGTACTTTCCGGGCATGGATGCTTTGGAAAGTATCTGCACCAGATCGCGAGACGGGAGGCGACCCCGGTCTGCCACGAATGTGGGGCGCCGGAGGATACGGCGCTCCACACGCTGGAGGCGTGTGCTGCGTGGGGTCCCATGCGGCACACGCTTTCAGCGTTCCTGGGCCGGGACCTTTCGCTGCCGAGCGTGGTGAGCGCCATGCTCGACGGCGAAAGGGAGTGGCAGGCCATGGTCTCCTTCTGCGAAGAGGTTATGTCGCAGAAGGAGGCCGCTGAGCGGGTCAGGGAGGATGACGCCCAATCTGACCCGCTCCGGCGTAGACGTCCAGGGAGACGAAGGGGGCGGTTCGCCCGCCTCCTTCGTCCCCCGTAGTGGGGCCACTGGTGGAGAGTCGGGGGACTCTCTGCCGGCTAGCACGGCTCCACGCGTCTGAGGGGTGACCTGTGTGAAAGGGTTGCTCCTCCTTGAGGCCGAGGCCCGGACCGGTTCCCGGGCCACCCGCCGGAGCGAGATGGTGAATGCCAACGCGACCCCATCTCGCCCCATGACGGCGGTGGACGTTTCACGGGGGGGTTTTAGTGGGTTCGAGTCCCACATACCCCCTTCCGTCACCCCCATGGCGGAAGGGAAGTGCGAGGGCATTTCCCCCCTCCAAAAAAAAAAAAAAAAAAAAGGTGGAGATGTAGCATCTTTACATAGTATACTTATAACAAAGTCGCTCCCGCTGTCTGTCTGTCTGTCTGTCTGTCCCTATGTATGCTTAGATGTTTAAGACTAAGCAACGGATTTTGATGCGGTTTTTTTAATAGATTGAGTGATTCAAGAGGAAGGTTTAGATGTATAATACATGCATAATTTAGTAGAGAAACACTTATAAGTTTAGAGGTTTCTAATGTGATGTCGTAAGTTACCACATTTTTTTGCGCTTACATTGCAAACGCTGGCTGACCCCTACGAGATAGATCAAAATAATGTACTACAGTATTGTACACTTTAAAAAGGTCTACAAAAAAGTCCGTTATGGCATATGTCTATCTCTTAGGGATAACCCACAATATCCATTTTCTTCCTTTACTTTTTACGAGAAATAATGGCTTATTTACGAACCGATTTTAAGCAATACAGTATTAATTCTTATCCAACCTTAAATACATTTTGCATTTAATAAAGATCAATATGGCCCTTCACAGCATGTAACTTAAATGAATATTTTCGAAGATATTACAGACTAGCTGTACCCGCGACTTCGTTCGCGATTGCCATAACTGCCGACTAACGATGCGACGATTCCATTGTCATACTGAAGCAGTTGTATTGCAGACTTGGGCTCCTGATCCATTTGACTGGACCACCGTAATTATTTTTTCGTTAGTAGGTAGGTACAGTTGGCTGTATACCACAGTAAAAAAAAATTCTGTTTTCCAGTTAGTTTAATTGGACCACTTACTCCAACCAAACTTCGGTAGTACAGTTAACTGAACCAGCTAAACCACCATATATCATGTAAAGTAGGAACCTAACTTATTTTTCCAAGACGCACACATTAGTTAGGTTCCTACCATAGTAGGTAGGTCTTGGAAAAATAAATAGCTTACCTATCCTTTATCTACTATTTTTTTTCTTCAATCTATTGATTTTCTACTCGACTTTCTACTGATTTAGTCAAATTCGATCTTGCAACACTGTTTCTAACAAAAAGAATGCATGAAATCGGACGATGCGTTACCGAATTAGTACAACTAAGAACACATTTTGACTTTTATCCCCTCTCCCAAGAGAACCGTGCCTACTGATATGCCAGATAAAATGCATCCTCGTAGTATGAGCTCAAATCATGCCAAGTTTCATTTGAATTCATTCAGTAGCATATTTTTACTTTCATCCACTCTCCCAAGGGAACCGCACTGATTCAGGGATAAATAGTATTTGAATTCATTCTGTACTTTCGGCGTGATGCGCGACCAAAGAATTTGATTTTTATCCCCCTCCACGGGGAACTTACTAAATTCTGGGATAAAATGTATCTTTTCTCGTAGTATGAACTCAAATTATGCCGACTTCCATTCGAATTCATTCAGTAGTTCCGTCGTGATGCGCGGTTTAAGAATTTCACTTTTTCCTCTCTCCCAGAGGAACCTTACTGAATTCCAGGATAAAATGTATTCCATGTCCTTCCTTGTAGTATGAACTCAAATCGTAACAATTCAGTCCAACTCATTCAGTAGTTTCGGCGTGACGCGCGGTAAAGGAATTTTACTTTCATCCCTTCTCCCAGAGGAACCTTACTAAATTCTGGGATAAAATGTATCTTTCCTCGTAATATGAACTCAAATTATGCCGAGTTCCATTCGAATTCATTCAGTTGTTCCGTCGTGATACGCGGTTAAAGAATTTTACTTTCATCTTCTCTCCCAGGGGAACCTTACTGAATTCCGGGATGAAATGTATCCCATGTCCTTCCTTGTAGTATGAAATCAAATCGTGCTAGGTTTCATTCCAACTCATTAAGCACTTTCGGCGTCATGCGCGGTGAAGTAATTTTACTTTTATCCCCTCTCCCAGGGGAACCTGACAGAATTCCGGGATAAAAAGTATCCTATGTCCTTTCTCGTAGTATGACCTAAAATCATACCGAGTTTTATTTCAATACCTTTAGTAGTTTCGGTGTGATGCGCGGTGAAGGAATTTTACTTTCATCCCCTCTCCCAGGGGAACCTGACAGAATTCCGGGATAAAAAGTATCTTATGTCCTTTCTTGTAGTATGAACTAAAATCATACCGAGTTTTATTTCAATACCTTTAGTAGTTTCGGTGTGATGCGCGGTGAAGGAATTTTACTTTCATCCCCTCTCCCAGGGGAACCTGACTGAATTCCGGAATAAAAAGTATCCTATGTCCTTTCTCGTAGTATGACCTAAAATCATACCGAGTTTTATTTCAATACCTTTAGTAGTTTCGGTGTGATGCGCGGTGAAGGAATTTTACTTTTATCCCCTCTCCTAGGGGAACCTGACTGAATTCCGGGATAAAAAGTATCCTATGTCCTTCCTCGTAGTATGACCAAAAATCGTGCAGAGTTTCATTTCAATACCTTCAGTAGTTTCGGCGTGATGCGCGTTTAAGAAACAGACAGACAGACAGACAGACAGACAGACAGACAGACAGACAGACATGAATGAAAAAAAATACAGTTTTGGCTTCAGTATCGATAATAGAGTGCCCTACAAAAAAAAAATTCAAAATATCTTCAATGTACAGAATTGGACCTGTTACAGTTTTATTATAAGTATAGATTTAAAATGCAGGGACATAGCGGTTGCGGCGGCGCGCGGCGGTACCGACCGAGGACCGATTCTGTCGTATATTTGATATCAGCATTGCACCCGTGCGAAGCCGGGGCGGGTCGCTAGTTACAGATATGATGATGATGTAGATATTATGATATTAGTATGATGCATGCAATATAAAACAAACATCCCTCTGATTTCGAGTTTTGACCACCGGTTATGCGGCGCGTATTGTATCATTCACAGCAAGCATGACGACCTCAGTGGCGCAGCGGGCGAGTGTCCGCCTGCGACGCAAGAGATTGCGGGTTCGATTCCCGCCTCGAAACAAATTTATGTACTATCTGCAGAAATTTGTTCCGTTGGTCTGGGTGTTTTCTATTTAGATTAATAAAATATATCTATCTATATATATAATGTATTAAGTGTATCAGTTATCTAGTACCCATAACACAAGCTATGAGTAGCTTACTTTGGGGCTAGATAGTGCTGTGTGGATTGTCCAGCATTATTTATTTATTATTTATTTAAATTATACGTTACGCCGCCGTGTCTAAAGTCCATCTAGTTACTTGTTGTTCGTTTTTGTTTTAAGGTAAGTAAAAATACTCTCTCTCTCTCTCTCTCTCTCTCTCGTTGGAAGCGCCTTCTTTCCCCGTACTGACAGCACGAAAAAAAAAAGCTTGAAAGCTTGCTGTGTAACATAAGTCCCGTAACGCCGGTCCTTAAGAAAACATGGTTGCAAAAGGCCAACGCTTCAATTAATTTATAGTTCCTTAATGACACTTGTAAGTAGGGTTGCCAACTTATTTTAGTTCGAATATAGTACCTAGGTTTGGGGATCTTGCTCATAAAAATATAGTAGGATAGGATAAATATAAAAAGTACATAGTAACTACCTAGCTTCTGTTTAACATAGTAATGTTCTTTTTTTTTTAACTATTCTGTGTAACAATAACATGGCTTACAAAATGTCACACTATGCGTCAACGCGCTAATCGCGTCGCGAATTTGACAGTATACGTATACGGCAAAATATTGACATTGACAATATTCACGCCAAGGATTCCTTTAAAATGCGAGGATGCGATCCGTTACACACAAAAAAGAATTATTGCATGACATCACATTCCTTTGGGCCCTTTTAGGCTACAAAAATATAGTAGTTTCGCCAAATTTTGCCAATTTTTTCCATAAATATAGTTGGTGGAGTTCAAATATAGTAGTATACTATTTAACGCATTCATGGCCCAAGACGCAGATGTCAGTCTTCTCCCCCATGTCGCGGCGGCATGCCCCAGCGGGTCGCATCACCTGGGCTGGGCAGTGAATGCGTTAATATAGTAAGGTTGGCAACCCTACTTGTAAGCCAGCAACAATACAATGATTGAAATACACGAGACATGCGAGATACGACCGGGTATTGTATACAAACAATGGCATTATCTGGGCTATTCGTGGTATACCGGTCTATACGGTATCTTGCCCATTTGTGTCTTAAAGATACCCGGGATATTAATAGGTTTTAGGGGACAGACAGAAGCCATGTGGGTGGGGAACGGTGGTGAGATGTTGTATGGGCGTTTAGTCGTGGTTCGGTATTTTCGAAATAGTACATATATAATATTAGTGTGATAAAATAGGCTGTCAGGGTCCCTGAGCTAGATATTTTTTACATAGAAAACACCCAGACCAACGGAACAAATTTCTGCAGATCGTACACAAATTTGTTCCGAGGCGGGAATCGAACCCGCAACCTCCTGCGTCGCAGGCGGACCTTCGACCGCTGCGCCACGGAGGTCGTCAATTGAGCGATCTTTAGATTGTTTGCAAAAGTCTGTAGTTGGCTTAACTGTTTCAACTGTAGATACTATTTCTAATTTGTTTCTTTTCTTTAGATGTAATTTTCTTTGTTATCAAAATTATGTATTTAATTTTACTTTTACAGAAACTACCTACTGGCTTTCTTGATTTCACAGTATCGTTAATTTCGTCTTTAAATTTGGAAACAGTGAAGATATGATAGAGGGTGCTCATTACTGTGATCCGGCGGAAAACTAGGGGAGGCTGTCGGATCGGAAACGCTCCGGAAACAACCCCCGCGAAGCCCGCTGTAAAGAAAAATATAACGCGCCTCGACTCCTACTCTGCTTCTAAACGAAATAATTAATAATGCTGGACAATCCACACAGCATCAAGCACCAAGCTAAGCCTAGCTTGTGTCATAAATATAAATAAATAAATGGATAATGTTGGACAATTCACACCGCATTATCTAGCCCCAAATCAAATCAAATCAAAAACTCTTCATTTCCATAAATACATAAATACACTTAGAAAAGGTCAAATTATAAAACTAAACACTGACACGGAAATAAAGTGATATTTTTTATTTCTGTCGATTCGGTATGTAGACTAAAGTAAAGAAGCGACGAAGAAACCTTTAGCCTGTTAGTTGTTATTTTTCGAGCTGGAGCAAAACTGGTCCCAAGCTTTTTTGTCCTCTAAATAATCTGATATTTTGTAGTAAGCCTTTTTACAAAGGATATGTTTGACAATTGTTTTGAATTTATTGTTTGATAATTTTTGCAACTCACTTGGAGTTACAAGTTAAGCAGAGCTTGTGTCATGGGTACTAGATCACTGATATACTTAACACAATACACTACATGGATAGATTTTTTTTTACATAGAAAACATTCAGAACACCCTGAACAAATATCTGCAGATCGTACAAACATTTATCCTGAGGCGGGAATCGAACCTGTAACCTCTTGCATCGCAGGCGGACCTTCGCCCGCTGCGCCACAGAGGTCGTCATAAGAAGGTATTATTTAAGCATCTATTTTTCGGTATTTTTTCTATCGTTTTAAAGTTATTTTACAGCACAACTACAAAGTTAGGTAAACCTATCCAATAGATCCAGTGGATGTGAAAAGTTACCGGCTATATACAGTGGTGGTCATATAATTAGAAACACTTCTTAAGAATTATGAAAGTTTGACGTCCATGTCATCCATTCTTGAAAAATTTATAAATTCAATTTTTAATAATCATGCAACAATATAGCCACTCTTATGTGGCTACTCATAGTAAAACAAACTATCTAAACTTCATCATTAAAAGAGTTTAAAGCATACATAGCTTATTTTCTGTTACTGGTCTCTTGGACGCCTAATTAGAAACACTTTAGAAAAGCATCCACGGCACATTCCATTTTTGAAATTTAAAAAATAGAACTTCTTTCTTAGCTATTTTCTAATTTTCTATCGTTTTGGCGGCAATTGACATCAAATTGAAAATCCGTTTACAATTTTTCGTTCAAAATGGGCAAAAATAAAAGTTGTGACGCGTCAACTAGGCAAATAATTGTTAATTTGCACATGTTATTCATATAAGAATCACGGTCGATACCGTAACAAAAATAAAAAAGTGCGCAACACCCGGATTTCGCGATAATAATGCCAGAATACCGGTATACGGATTAAACCGTTACATGGATTACACGGATTTTTCACCTCTGAATACATTCGCACGATCGCACCGGCTTATGCGATCGAATATGTTAATCATTCCAATCACATGATTAACAGTAATACGATTTTCTCGGAATAACCTATTGTTGGAAAACATTTTCTCTGTGGATTTTCATATTTTGTATGAAAATTTGTCTCTTGACAACTGTCAAGCACTTTAATGGTTTTTAGGCTTATTAATTTACCAGTTGCTTTCGGCATACGGTTTCTAAATCAGTTTAAAAATGACTGTGTTCAAAATTTTCCAAGGGAAACGTCAATTTATAATAGTTTTAAGATTTGGGTTGGATCTATTGGTTTTTTTTCGTCACTTAGTTATGGCTGTGTTCTCTTCTGTCGTAAAAATGCTTATATCCTTTACATTTTGTACAGAAGCAAAATTTGAACAACACAAGAGGAAGATAATATTGTGTCGTCTAAAGCACTCTACAGCCAGTTTACGTCTCTCGAATAAATAATGTAACAAGTAAAACGACGTTTATTTCGTACGTTAGCAAGTAGCGGTGTATCTTGAAAATAAAGAGAGCTTGCATTCTTAGCGATTATTTATATTTAAGATCTGGTCCACAATAGTTTTACGACCATAGTCAAATTCTATACGTTAAAAAAAATACTGATCTTTTTCACAGATTAAAAAAAACGCAGAAGGCGCACGTTTTTTTTTTTTTGAAATGTAGTCAGTTTCAGCCAGTTTTTTTGACACCTTTACTTGCTCTCATACTGCATCATCATCATCAATAGCCTTTATCAGTCCACTGCTGGACAAAGGCCTCCCTTAAAAAGCACCTTATTCGCTGTTAGGGGGTAATGCCCTAATCTCTACGCTGGGCATGCGGTGAGGCTATCGTGCCCGCCCTAAGTTGCCTCTTACGACACTTGCGGGAAGAGTTGGGGTAGTAGGTAATTCTGATTATTTATTATTTATTTATTTATTTAATTAATTAAACCTCGGAGCGTGTGTGTAGTGTAAGCTCAAGCCCCTTACAATTAACTTATTCTGAGAATTTAATAACTTGTTGCTCACAAATTTCTATACTAACTTTGCTATTATATCAATAAACTAGTATTTTATAAAAGCGCGAGCTGCAAGCAGCTCGCGGCGGTGGCTGTCACAGGGAGGGGTGGGCTCTGGGGGGGGGCAAATCTCAAAAAGTCGGGATTTTCCCCAAGTCATCCCCGACCCCTCTACACGATTCCGCAAAAAAAAAAACATACCTTCCCATCCACCATCAGGGAGAAAAATCGTGTCAATGAGTCAGTCAGTCAGTCAGTCAGTCAGTCAGTGGTAATCGAGCTTTATATATTATTATTATATTATAATCAGACCCAATTTTGAAAATAGTTAGATACCTTCATTGTTAAAATTCTTTGTTTCATTACCCACAGAAAATCCAGCAAAATATTTATAGAATAGAATAATACCATTTATTTGCCAACAAATAAATGGTATAATTCTATTCTATAATCTTCTATAACTTACTTCAAACATAGATATAGGTCCAATTTCACCGTTGCAATTGAACTGAATATAAGATAAACTCAAAAGGCATTTACAACGCGATATTTACCATGATTTAGAGCTTTTCAATATTTCGGCACAGTTTCATGCGCCATGATCACGGAATAAATCTGCCAAAATATTGGAAAGCTCAAAACTCAAATCATGGTAAATATCCCGTTTTGATGACTTTAGTGTTAATAACCATGATGGATTTAAAAGGTTTAACTTAGTTTTGTTGATCTTCGTTTTAGCAGCAAATAGGACCTTAGAAAGAAAAGATCCCATATTACAAGATGCAAAAGCATAATTTATGTTGAAATGTACCAAAACTGTGCCACATTTGGCGGATGAATTTGCATACGTGTCCAAGTTTCCCCGTACGACACCTTCTTTTGCATCACTTGGGATAATGGATGCTGTTCCGAGTTGAGTTGCCGCGAACATGAGATCTTCTCGTCTTGAATTTACTTTTCCTCTTAACTTTTCGGTGGAGTTAGGAGAGAGAATTTAGTAACCTACGAGAGTGAATTAGATGATATTATATGTAATTCCAAGGTATATTCACTCATTTACATTTTGTTATTGAAAATGTATAAGTATTTGACGACCTCAGTGGCGAGAGTCCGCCTGCGACGCAAGAGGTTGCGGGTTCGATTCCCGCCTCGGAACAAATTGTGTACGATCTGCAGAAATTTGTTCCGTTGGTCTGGGTATTTTAATGTCTAATAAAAAAAAATTATGGTTGTATCTCATTCGTATATTGTTGTTCACGCCAACCCGTTTTTATAAGCTGTGATATGTGCTTCAGTGTGGGATCTTTTTGTGTTTCGTCTCGTATGACGTTTTCTGATAGTGCAAGGTCGCCAATATAATCTGCCTGCAGGCGCGCCACTATTCTGTGAACAGCCAGTTCAGGCTTCGAAGGTAGCTCTTCAGGGTTAGGCATCCTAGATAAGTAGTCTGCGATCATGTTGTTACAGCCTTTTGTATATTCTATGTCGTAGGCGTAGCTTCCAATTATTAGTGCCCATCGTACCAAGCGATTATTAGCTAGTTTCGGTAAGTTCCGTTCTGGTCCCAAAATGTGAATGAGGGGTTTGTGATCAGTTACTAGTATAAATTTGATGCCGCGAAGATACTGATCGAATTTTTTTATTCCAAAAAATATTGCGAGAGCTTCACGGTCTATGACAGAATATTTAGATTCTGCTGGTCGAAGTTTTCTTGATGCAAATGCAATTGGCTGTTCTGTATTGTTCTTCTTGTGGAAAAGCACCGCTCCCACGCCTTTTTCTGACGCATCACATGCTAGGTAAAGTAGCTGTTTGTCATTATAGGCTACTAGCGGTTTAGAACGTACGATTAAAGTCTTTGCTTGTTCAAAAGCTTTAGTTTCATTGTATGTCCATCGCCATTTCATCCGGGTTCCTGTAAGTGCATGAAGATCGGCACAGACACTGTGTAGGTGTGGTATAAAACGTTCGTAGAAGTTGACTAATCCAAGAAATGATCTTAGCTCCTTAGCGTTGGCTGGAGGGGAAGCTTTAGCGATTGCTTCAATTTTCGATTTTGTTGGGCGTACACCATTTCGATCAATCGTGTGTCCGAGGTATTCGACTTCCGGTTGCAGGAAACCGCATTTCTTCAAGTTAACTTTTAATCCTGCTTGTTCTAGTTTTTGAAAAACGATATGTAGTGTTTCAAGATGTTCTTTGTCATTTTTTCCTGTAACCGCAATGTCATCGAAATAGACTGCTACATTCGGTATTCCTTCGAGAAGTTTGTCTAGGTAATGCTGAAAAATTGACGGGGCTGTGGAAATACCAAAAGGCATACGATTGTACTGGTAGTATCCTTTATGTGTCGATATTGTTACAAACTGTTTTGATAGCTTCTACTCTTTACTTATATCTTAGACAGGGGTTGTCTGTCATATAGAATAATAGCTTGTCAACGAATAAATTAGCATGAATTGAATTTATTAAAACGATTATATTATTTATATCAGGAAGTATTAAAGATACTAAAGTAAGACGACCGGTGTCGGACATTTGTATAGTAATATTGAAATAATTTACTTCAGGTCATAAAAAGGAACCCATAGGTTATTTATAAATAAATTAAAATACAATTAAAATTAAAATACAAACCTACTTACGGTTCCCATTCTGGTGCACAGAGAGCCAGAACCTGTACAAAGGGCTACAGATGTTGTTAGCCATATACCTGAGGATGCTATTCTTAGACCATCAAAGATTGGCCCAGAATGACGCAATACGAGATTTTTATGTGCTTTCTCTTGGCGCATGGTGTGTCGCTAACTACGTTAACCACGCGCCAACCTAGACGCTTGCAGTACGGCCGTGGGCTCACTGTTTTGTGCCGTGCTCACTGCTCGTGTCTATATCTATCGATAAATGTATTCGTTGGAATTGGGACGGTTATAATCCAGCTTAAGGTATGTTTTTGGTAGTTTTAGCTCCTACGTTTCACAGAAAAATATTATGTTCCGGTTATTTATGCTATTGGTTTTTGTAGGTATCTACTTCTTAAATCATGATGATTTAACAATTTAGTAGGTACCTATGTACCTACTCGTGCCGAAGAAATTGTATTTTACCTTTTTCTTGTTAATTTTAATGTCAATTTTCCTTGACATACTTGTTGTTTTTCTTGAAAGTTTTTGTGATAGTGGAAATATTTATGGATTTGTATTCTCACTTATAAATTTAATGTAGGTTGAAAATAGTAGATTGTGTCATAAGGCACCAAAATAATGTATTAAGAGTGAGAGCGATTTTCTGATGGATCTAGAGTAGAATCCTAAGCGTAGCGAGGGATCAAAGTACGTCGCTTGAGGTTAAGTAATATGGTACCGTTGGCACACTCAACTTTTCATCCCCCTATATGTGAAAAATAAATAAGAGATGCTTTTAGTAGTGACGAATTTTCACCTAAATTGTGGCTAATATTTTACTCTCACTGCTAGAACTCGTCTTTTATTCAATTTGTGTAAATCAAATTAAAATTGCCTTGTATTATTCTGACAATAAACAAGATCCGTCAAGTGCGAGTGTAACTCGCGCGCCGAGGGTTTTGAACGTTTGTCAACAAATATGTACCAAAAGTACCGGTTAGAGACTTCGCAATTTAACGAATACCTAAGAATAGTAGGTACCAACCTACATTTCAGATGGATCTCTCTGCATGCTTCGGTTAAATGGGTGGTTCGGTTAAGGTGGATAATGGTAAATTTTTCGACTTTTTTCGAAATATTTCAAAAAGCATGAAAGTTACAGAAATTTGAAAATATGGTTTGAAATGTCCAAATCAGTACCTTTCATTTGATACCTTACTCGGTGGGGTAGCCCCCCTTTTGAAAATTATTCCTTTTTGACCATTTTTCAAAAAGGGTTCCTTTTACAGACTTCTATATATTTTTCCTGTAAAATATAGATGCATATCTACAAACGCTTCATACATTTTAAATGGATCGCTCGGCAAACTTCGGAGATAGGGGGGGGGAATGGGTTTTTTTTCGACTTTTTTCAAAATATTTCAAAAAGTATGAAACCTACAGAAATTTGAAAAAATGTTTTGAACCGTACAAACCAATACCTTTTATTTGATACCCCATTCGGTGAGGTAGCTTCCCCTTTTGAAAATTATTCCCCCCCTTTTTGACCATTTTTCAAATTGTGTTCTTTTTTCAAACTTCTCTATATTTTTCCTGTAAAATATAGATCCATGTCTATAAACGCTCCATACATTTTACATGGATCGCTCTGCAATCTTCGGAGATAGGGGGGGGGGAATGGGTATTTTTTCGACATTTTTCAAAATATTTTAAAAAGTATGAAACCTACAAAAATTTAAAAAAATATTTTGAAATGTACAAAATGATACCTTTCATTTCATACCCCATATGACTCTGTAGGTATCTTTTAAAATTTCGGCATCACAATTTGTATGGAAAATATTCATATTAATTTTTCATTTATTTTCATTTATTTTTCTCTAAACCTGTACAGGCGCACGAAATGTATTATTATTTTAAATTTCAAGTTGATAGCTGCAGTAGTTTTTGAGTTATTAAGGAAGGAAAAAAGGACAGACAAAGCGAGACCATAAGGGTTTTGAAACCGATCTTCGATCATCAAAACCCTAAAAACGAAGTTTCTGCGTTTTTTTTTTATTTGGTTATCCAATGCCGCGTTGGAAGGCGCGCCTTTTTAATACTGGCCAGGACGTTATCGAAGCGAATAACGTTCAAACTTTTCAATTATATAGTGTTCAAATTCAAAAGTCATTTCATCACATATTATGTCATTCATTAGTATATCAGTTATCTAGTACCCATAACACAAGCTAAGCAGAGCTTGTGTTATGGGTACTAGATAACTGGGTTGGGGCTAGATAATGCTGTGTGAATTGTCCAGCATTATTATTATTATTATTATCACTGTTATTAAGTGCACTTTTCGAGGATTCACCTATTTTCGAATAGATGGGATGAAAATAAAGGATACGCTACTTGGAAGAGAATTAGAAACAAAACAGAAATATCGTGTTCAAAACCTACAAAGATACAAGAAATAAAAAACAAAGCCAACACCAACACATTTTTCCCCACTTCCCTTACCTACAGTTTATTGCGTAAGACACTCAAGAAATAACTATGAAAACGTTACCACAGAAATAAACTCATGGTCGCGAAAAGCTGGAAAATCCTCTATAAAATAAAACATGATAAAACTCCGCCGTTTGCACCACCACCAGCACCAGTGTGCCAAGGTCTTTAAGCTTACTGAATACTACCAGCGCCCCTACCATGAGTTGTCGACGTGAATTAGCCATTTTACACACGTAGAATTTTACATGTCCATCAACATTATAGGTGCCTTTGGATTAAGTGCCTTTTGATTGTTATTTATTACCAACATTATGTCATCTCTCCTTTCCATTTGGGTATAATTTTTTGTAAAATAAATCTTGAATTACTAATTAATACAGTCTCTTGTCTACATGTAAAAGACCACAAGGGAAACTCTTCTCCTTAAAGTCCTTAAGGAGGAGAAAGAAGAGTTTCCCTTGTGTATAAATAAATAAAAAAACCAATATAGTAAAATAATGATCACGCAAAACAGGGACTTGAAAGCTGCAAATCAGAGATTAGTTCATGAATCTATAAACTAGCTAATGGTAATTATTGGTAATAATATTAACTATAATTAGCTAGTTAATGCTGTGTGAATTGGCCAGTATTATTTATTTAATTTATTCATTCATTTATTTATTCAGCGCCCATCAATATTGAATGTTTTTCAAAATGTACCTAGTAAACAAACAATCGGCTAACAACGTTAGACAAGTTTACATGACTATTTTATATTTTACTAGTTTATGCCGGCGGCTTCGCACGCGTTGTTTCTATAAACGTATAAAAGTGATTTTTATCCCATGGGAACTGATTTATGGGATAAAAGTAGCCTATGTTTGATTCCAGGATTAGAATTACCTGTATACAAAATTTCAGCCTTATCCGTTCAGTAGTTTTGGCGTGAAGAGGTAACAAACATCCATCTTTACATCTATCCAAACTTTCACATTTATTATACTAGCTGGTGGCCGCGACTTCATCTGAGCAGGATTAGTATATCGAGTAGCGTATATTATCTACTTTAAAAACCAGAAGCGATAAAATATTTTCATTTAGGAATCAATTTATTACTACCAAATGTGCATTTGAAGTATATTATCAATTTTTATTGTAGTTATGGTTCACTATTTTGGCTATAATGGCTTACACATATGATAAAGGTATATACTGTAGCGGGCTTTTTATAGGACTATTTAAGATAAACATATCGGCCTTAAATTACGTATGTGTAACTTTAGCGGTTTTGGCAGCGCACGCCAGAATAGCTCGCAGAGGGTAGATTTTTTCCTACATACTTGACACAAAACGTCATATTTTGGACAATGCACACAATATCTTTATAAATTGTAGCATGTTTTATTCTGATGTATAAGCTATATTATTGAAAAGTTTCATTAAAATCCATTCTGCTGTAGTTTTAACTTGAAAGAGTAACAAACATCCATCCATCCATACTTACAAACTTTCGCGTTTATAATACTAGTTTATGCCCGCGGCTTCACACGCGTTGTTTGTATGGAACCGTTTTAAGGTTATTTCTATATATCCCTTGGGAAATAATTTATGTGATTAAAAGTCGCCTTTGTTTGATTCCAGGGTTAGACTTACCTGTATGCAAAATTTCAGCCTGTTCCGTTCAGTAGTTTTGGCGTGAAGAGGTAACAAACATCCATCCATCGATCCATCTATCCATCCAAACTGTCACAATTATAATATTAGTGTGATAGTGTGAAGTGTGAAGAGTCGCTAGCAAATCGAATTCGTGAGAGCTCATGGTAGAGGCGCAAGCTTTGTTCAGGACTATTGTTCCCAAAGCCAGTCTATTAGAACATACGCATCCTGCGAATATCGTACTTACAGGGTGGTCTAGAACTGCTTTTTTTATTCTTAATCATATTTATTGCTAAGGACTTTTACTTTGCAAAGTATGTCAGTCCTATCATAACCTGAACTTATTAATAACAAACATAATCACAAATAAATTTACAATAAAGGGTTATTACAAGAACAAAATCACAAATTTTAAAAAACCCCCTACAGATTTTCATGAAACATGGCTAAGAACACTTGAAATAAAATTATCTATGACACGAAAAAAACAAAATGAAAATCGGTTCATCCGTTTGGGAGCTACGATACCACAGACAAATACATATGCGTCAGGGGTTAAAAAGAAAACAAACAACGAAATTAAACTATTCAGTCAAGTTGTAGGTATATTCAAAGGGAGTCACTGACACATAAAAATTTTAAACAGTGAAATGGCCGATAATGAATTTGGTTCCGCTAAAATGATCCTAAATTAAATCTATTTAAATTAAGTTCAGTCATCAATGTTTCCCTTCGATCGTTCAACTTGATGCAGTCTATCAAGATGTGGTGAACATCATCTATAGAACGGCTTTAGAAGTATCTACTTACTTATTTATATCCACTACTTAGATTTAGGACTCACCATATTTAGACTCTTGAAGTCTAGACTTTATGGTTAGGTTCTACATAGCAAACCTGACCATAAAATCTAGAATTTAAGAGTAAGATACAGGTACTAGGCATAACCTAGCGGTTATGTATTATGGGTAACTATAATTCTTCTTTGGTATTCCATTATTAATTTATAAAATGGACTATTACGGGTCTAGAAATTCAGGTTTGTGGACCTTTGTGAGACTAGGCGAAACCGGATAATGGATTTATTAAAATGATAAAAATTCGGAGATATTATACATTGTGCGCCAGAACGCTAAGTCTGACAAAGAAGAAAAAACTTTGTACAGAATAAGGCTTCAAACTTCACTTCGACTTTTAAAGTCGACTAATTAAATCTTTTTTTTTTTGGTCTTCCAACACAAATAAGGTTCGTAGTTAACCCGCTTACATCCGTAATGTAATCAAATCTTAACCTACTTGCTTTTTTTATCACTATTCGATTGTTCTTTCAAAATTAGTAGTTCTTAAAAGTCTGTCAAAGTCATAACAATGTCTAACTAAAATCACTTGTTTTAAGGCACCCTGTGTATGGTAAAATTGTACACACGCACCGAGCACACAATATTTTGCATAACGAAAATCACTGATAGAATCGCACCAACGAATTTACTTCCCCGAAGTTGGTTTGTAAACAGGGGTGAATGTGGTATTCAAATATACAACCAAGACTCGTGCAAGAGCTCTAACAAAATAAAACTACCAACGCAGACATTTTTAGATTTTAGCCGTAGTCGACATTAAATTTATTTATGACTAGCTGCATTCTTACAACCCGTTGTCCTATTACTCGTTTTCCCGTAGGAATGAAGCATTTTCCCGCGGTAAAAAGTAGCCAATGTTCATCAGGAATAATGTGGGCTGCTAATGGTAAAAGAATTTTTCAAATCGGTCCAGTAGTTTCGGAGCCTATTCAATACAAACAAACAAACAATCAAATCTTTCCTCTTTTGAATATTAGCACAGACCAGCTGCTTTCCACGGCTTTGCACGCAATTTTTTGGAATAAAAAGTAGCCGATATGTTATTCCAGGTCCAGATCTTGCCTACGATGTCTACGAGAATTCAGCTCGATCCATTAAGACGTTTTGGCGTTGTCGTCGGCCAACAAAATCTTCACAACAACGGCCAAACTTTCGCCTTATATAACATTAGTAGGATTGTCCTAGCACTGTGTCTATGGTCCCAAGTCAGACCTAGGGCCGTATGCTGTCCCACGAAAAGCTCTATCTTAGAAAGTTAAACAAATAGGATAAATAAATAATGCTGGACCTTTGGTTAATAACCATGATGGATTTAAAAATAAGATCAATGTTGTCCAGAAAGTTCAACTTTTACAAAAAAATATCAAAATTGAAATAACGGGAATTTTTTCGTGTAACTAGTTCTACTAGTTGAACTTATAGTTGAACTAATCGGAACAGGTGTCTTTCAACCAAAATAGATTTGTCGTTTAGTTTTCCAAATGAAATCGTAAAAAAACATTCAGACGCCCAAAATTTGCGTAGTCTTAATTGATTTGATTTTGCCAGTTTTTTCAGTTACTTTTGTCAGTTTGGTTGGGTTGTAAACAAAACTGGTTGAAATTCACACCTAAGTAGGTTTTTGGTCTTACTGGTAGAAATTCACACTAGTTAATTTCTACCAGTAAAACCACAAACACCTACTAAGGTGTGAATTTCAACCTATTTTGTTTACACTCGCCCCGTTTACATAGGAAACCGCCAAATCTCCAGGTTAGTAAGATAACATAAGTTTCATCCTAATTATTTTCCACATTTTTTGTACAAATCGGAGAACTCGGAATAATCTCAGCCTAGAGCGAATACGTATATTTATTTTGTGTCAATAACAGACCGGATATTAAGCCAAATGTTGAAAATATACTTACTCATATCACTTACGTAAATATTGATGTAACAATTTCGTTCAAAATGTTTTTCTGCTACGAAGCACTTGGATTAATGAAAAGCTTATAGAAGGGTAGGTCTATCAAAAGTTTACACAAGCTAGTACCTTGTATCACAGAATATACAGGGTGCTTGGTATTGAGAATAACATAACTTTTGGGGGCTGACTAATTTTAGTCAACCCCCAAAAGTTAGTCTCCCAGGGACAAACCAACCGCGACATATAAGACAGTGGTCTTAAGTGTCACGGTTATGATATGATTTATTAAAGTTTTTTTGAAAATCACCTAAAAGCTTGCCTTTTAACCGTCATTATCTTTATGTTCGTGGTTGTAATGCCACCAAAAAAAGTTGTGCTGTATTTTGCAATGACTTTTTGGGTGGCCCAACAACTCAAAAAATGACGTAGGTCCTAATACATCCTGTATAATGCTTCTATCAAATCTTAGTTGAACTCTCCATTTGCGGGTTATCCTTGACAAGGGTAGAAGTTCGAACGGCTGACACGAATCCCTTGACTTTGTTATTCGTTTGACAGGTGACAGTGAGCACACAAACAGGACGGACAGTCGAACGATCGACCCGTTTGGATAGCTCCCACATACTCGAGATATCGGACATTTACGATGTTTAGACATTTGGATGGTATGGAGTTGGCCACACCATTAATATACGGACCAAAAAAATTAATTACTGGTCAAATTCACCCCTGGAACACATATTCTTACTTGATTTAACTGGGTCCTCTTCCCTCTCAGAGATTTAGGGTAATTATTTAAAAACTAGTTTCCACCTGCGGTTTCTCAATGTTTTCCGGGTTTAAGCTTAGCCTATATTTTATTCCAGATCTAGAACTACATCTATACAAAATTTGAGGCCGATCTGTGTAATATAACTCTGTAGTATTCGTCTGTCAAAGATCCTATGACTACATTGGTCAGCTAGTGTCATAATAAGATAAATTATTGAAATTTAGGGGATAATTTATTTCAAAACTGAATAAAATGAAAGGTCATGTTGAGTGACAACCCTAATACTACATTTTGAAAATCTATTTTTCCCAAAGACCGCGGATGTGCAACGTGGCATTTTTACCACTGATAGGCCTTGTTAAGAGCAATCTTTCTGTGCTAGTCACAAGCCGCACTTTTCAGTTTTCATGGAGAAAAAAAAAACGAAAATCTGAAAAATATTAATTACTCGGTATCCAGAGGTGATAATCTAAAAGTCAAAACTGAAAAAATGTGCCTAAGAATCCTTTGTCAGATTATACTTATTCAAAAAAAAAATATCTTGGCCAGTTACTCAGATTTTTTTTATTTTTTTCTCTTTAATTTTTTTAGGTCCCATTAAACACTGTGCGTAGGTATACAACATCTTTGACGTCCGTAGTTTCGGCGTGAAGAGGTTACGAATTTATACCTTAGCGGTATACCTTATTTACGAAGCTAACTATTGGTAAACCTTTATACGTCCATACGACATTAAATTTCTTCTTAAAATTGTTCGTCAAAAGAAGGTACCAAGTTGAAATTCTAAAGGGAACTACCTACCTTTTTCAAATAATAAGTTACTTATTTATTCGTCAAAAGGTAGGTTCAAATAAACTATTCGGAAGCCAAATGACGGTATCTCACCAAAATCATAGAAATAACATGAATATTGAAATTTTAAGAATAGAAATAATAAATATAGACATAAATATTGATATAAAACTCGAAAAATTAAAATATGTAGTATTAAAGCGACGCGAAATCAATTTTCACATAATCGCCCATCGATCGGGTTACCGCTTCTTAGCTTCCGAAAGCAGAATAGTGATTTAGCACCGTGTGTTACATTAATAAATTAATAAGTGTATGTCGTATGTATAAACAGCAAGCATCCTTTGTACAGACGACGTCAGAATCAAGTAACCCCCCTGCATATCACATGCAGGTTTAAATCCAAACCACGTAGGTAACCTCAAAAATCGTAGGAGTTTTAAAAATCGAAAATAAACTATATTTTATATTTAGGTAACATAAAAACAGAACAATGTAAAAAAACGGATTCTAACCTGCATTGTGTTATGCAAGGGGGTTACTTAATTCTGTCGCTGTCTGTACAATGGTGTTTATTCTCAGAACTTAGTGAACCCTATGTATTTCCAGCATTGAATTCTGAGAAGTCAATAATAACACTTAGGTACCGACCTGCATTACTGAGATAGGAAGTCGAACTAATATTATTATGCCAACCGCTCCTAGCTTTGCTCTTAACATGTATGGTTCTCTAGACTATTTAGAGAGCAATCCGTTTCAGTAGTTTGTTGAAGTATTCGAACTTTGCCTATACTGTAGCGACTTTGCCGCAATGAGTTTACCAAGATGTTATGTTTATTTAACAAGCTTAGGTTGGTTTATTACGACCAATGTGGCGAGGCAAACAAAGGTCTGCCTGTGACGCAGGTTTCGGGTTCGATTCCCGCCTTGAGACAAATGTTTTTACACTGGAAGAACGCGTGCAATGCCGCGGGAAGACGATAGGTCCGTTTTTGAATAGAAGTCTGTTTTTGCTTCGTAGAACTTCCAAAATACTTAAGTACCCACCTGAGTATTTTGAAAGCATCAATAAATCCAAGTTTATCATAAGATTTTCAATAGCTTGTTATTGTTTAGTAATTTTTGCAAAAGTTGGGCAGCTTTCTTGGAAACCTTCATTAATTATTCTCTTCTCAGATTAGGAGCTCAAACAAAATTGATTATGGGTGAAATCTTAACAGACTTTCGCTTGGTCAACGATTTTATCAGCCACCCACACAAAATATTCAAATTTTCAAATCTTTACATAGTATAAAACAAAGCCACTCCCGCTGTCTGTCTGTCTGTCTGTCCCTATGTATGCTTAAATCTTTAAAACTACGCAACGGATTTTGATGCGGTTATTTTGATAGATGGAGTGATTCAAGAGGAAGGTTTATAATGTATAATACATGCATAATATAGAAGACAAACACTGATAATTTTAAAGGTTTCTAATGTGATATTATCGAACGCAACAGTTATTCCGTGATCATGGCGCATGAAACTGTGTCAGTGCCGAAATATTGGTCAAAACTCAAATCATGGTAAATATCCCGTTATAAATGACTTTAGTGTTAATATCCATGTTGGATTTAAAAGTCTTTATATCTGTATCATACTAAATGCATATCTACTACAAAATACTGTATCTCAGCTACAAATAAAGATGTTCTTATTCTTATAAGATGGATGGACCAGATCTGCACCCTAGGTACGAATCTCCCCAAATGCTGTACACGCCGATTAACGGTAAGTGAATAACGTTTAGTAATACTTTATTGACAAAGAAAATTAGAATCAAATAATAGAAATAAATTAGAACTAGTATTTACAATTATAACAATTGAGCTAACTGCAGACTGCAGCAAACAATCTACAGGTAGCTGAACTAATCAATATTTTAATCTTTATAAGATAATTTATTAGTTTTGTCAAGGATAACCCACAATTACATCCGGCAGAGAATCAAAGTTATAGACATACCTCAAAGAATTAGCAAGCTGAAGTGGCAGTGGGCCGGCCATATCTGGCGAAGAACCGACAACCGCTGGGGCAAACGTGTTCTTGAGTGGAGACCACGACTCGGCAAACATAGTGTAGGACGCCCTCCGGCCAGGTGGGATGATGATCTGCGAAAGACTGCAGGCAGATGCTGGATGCGGCAAGCTGAAGACAAGGCGTTATGACGCTCATTAGGGGAGGAGGTGTATTAGTCCATCAGTGGACTAATATAGGCTGATGATGATGATGATGATGATGATGATGAACCCTGATAATTAGACTCGCATCTCTATTTTTAAAAAGTATTTCTATGAAATATTGCATTCTTTCATTCTGTCTTCATTCTCTCACCTGTCAACAATTAGGAAACTTCATAAGTCGTGTCAAAAAGAAAATAAATGATTTAAGTATTAGTGCCTACTTACCGATCTTTACTCCCTTCATGATTTTTTTTTGTTCTTAATATCAGTGGCGGCTTGTGTCGAAATATACACTTGCGAGCTCTAAACTGGAATCGCTTCAAGGGTTGCTCAAGACTAATTTTTACAATTTCTTTGCAGTGAACTATGAGTTAAGTTATGTTTTTCCTTACGCAGGATTTATTGGCGACGACAAATTTTGATTTAATGGACGATAATGTCCGATGCCACACCGCAGCAGTGACTAGACAGTACCGACAGACGTCTTCCATGTCGGCATTCCCACACTAGACTGGCCAGCCCTTATTCCTGACTTGAACCCAATCTGGAATATGTGGGACGAGCTAAAACAGGGGATACGAGGGAGAAATCCAGCTCATCCAGCTCCGGCGCCGATAGAAGCCGAAGATGCCACTTCGACCTATTGCAATAATTCCCAAAATTTAGGTAGCCAATTTAATTAATTTTAAATCTTCTTGATATCACTTGAAAGGTAACAAAATTACCTTTCAAATGATATACCACAATCTATAGTTCATTGTACATAAATTGTTAAAACATTGTTTTGATCAACTCGCGATGAAAGCGATTCCATTTTAAAGCTCGCAAGGTATTTCCTACTTTTATACCTTTATTAGCAGAAAGCAAATGGCTGCCACTCAAATGAACGCAGAGATTTTAAATGTGGGTTGTTTTATTACCGCGTACCAAGGAAACCTTTTTCCACAACCACAAAATTTCGGATTACAGCAATGACGCCCCGAGCGAATATCCTACGTTAAGGTGGATCGGTTCGTGTTGGCGCGAGATTCAAATTTGTTAATGGTTTTGAGTTCTACAGGAACTAAAACTAGCAGAAAAGTAATTTGCCGGAAATCGTAAACCATTTTCTATTTACTTATGAAAAAACGAACTTCAATTTAATGGTATTTTTGGAGCATTTTGGGAAAATAAGAGATTGTGGGTTAAAAATCAACATATTCCCAAATGCTCCTGAAATACAAATTACTAAATTGAATCGAAGTTGGTTTTATGACGGCAAATGACTTTTCCGTTATTTGTATTCCTCGTAGAACGCAGAAAAAAACCCATAAAAATCTTGCGCTAACACGAAACGATCAACCTAAAATATTTAATTAACATGCTGGCATATATCAAATTATACTTCCCTCAATTCCACTCAATAATCACAGGAAACTTTAACATTTATCAACTGAAATACGATACACTAGAAATTCGAAATGTTCTGATATGTTATCTTATCAATAAACCTTTGAAGCAATCAATGTTATTTGGTAGGTACTTAACTATTATAATTTGATCCCTCTTAGATGCCATTGAATCAAAATAGAACAAAGTAAGTACGAGGATTCTCGGTAAGCTTGTGTTGAAAACATTATTAAGGGATATTATTTCATTAGTTGCAAAAACAGGTCTGTTTTATATAGTTAGATGCTAGAGGCGTATTGCGGATTCCAAACATTTCCAATGGTTCATTTTAATCCCGCCACATTAACACGTCCCCCCTCCCCCGGTTCGCTTTTCCCCGCCGGCTTAGAAGGGATTAAAATACCGCTAAATTCATAAAAATACCATAAATGGAAGTTCTATTTGCAGTGTTATAAGGTAAATAGGTACTATGTATCTGTTTTAATCGGCTTCAGAGAGTTAGTAAAATATATAACCTACAAGGTAGATAGATAGATAGATAATACTTTATTGTACCACACAAAGACAAATAACAATACAGAAATAAATGGTAAGAGTAGACGAAGTACAAAGGCGGCCTTATCGCTATGAGCGATCTCTTCCAGGCAACCTTGGGATGGACTGGACAAAATAGACGGTGGTAAAAAATTTACACCACATACAGTCGACCTGAGTGGCGCAGCGGGCGAGAGTCCGCCTGCGACGCAAGAGGTTGCGGGTTCGATTCCTGCCTCGGAACAAATTTGTGTACGATCTGCAGAAATTTGTTCCGTTGGTCTGGGTGTTTTCTATGTATAATAAAAAATATCTATCCATGTATATAATGTATTAAATGTATCAGTTATCTAGTACCCATAACACAAGCTATGAGTAGCTTACTTTGGGGCTAGATGGGGCTGTGTGGATTGTCCAGCATTATTTATTTATTATTATTTATACAATAATACCTACATATACCCTACAAATAACATAATAAACTTACATAAAACTAAAAATAAAGTTGTCTAATTTTGTAAGGATAGATAATGCTGATGAAGCAGTTTTTTAAAGATAAGGAGTGATTTGGCACGTCTGATGTCCAGGGGGAGAGCATTCCATAGACGGGTAGCTTCTACAGTGAAAGATTTGTCGTAGAAAGTGGTAGTGTGGACAGGGATCTTTTAAGACGAGTCTTTCAGAGGATCGCAAAGAGAGAGAGTTAGAATCAGAGCGCTCCTTGAGATAGGAAAGGCTAGCATGATAGAACAATCTCCTTCTGCGAAGAGGTTATGTCGCAGAAGGAGGCCGCTGAGCGGGTCAGGGAGGATGACGCCCAATCTGACCCGCTCCGGCGCAGACGTCCAGGGAGACGAAGGGGGCGGTTCGCCCGCCTCCTTCGTCCCCCGTAGTGGGGCCACTGGTGGAGAGTCGGGTGACTCTCTGCCGGCTAGCACGGCTCCACGCGTCTGAGGGGTGACCTGTGTGAAAGGGTTGCTCCTCCTTGAGGCCGAGGCCCGGACCGGTTCCCGGGCCACCCGCCGGAGCGAGATGGTGAATGCCAACGCGACCCCATCTCGCCCCATGACGGCGGTGGACGTTTCACGGGGGGGTTTTAGTGGGTTCGAGTCCCACATACCCCCTTCCGTCACCCCCATGGCGGAAGGGAAGTGCGAGGGCATTTCCCCCCTCCAAAAAAAAAAAAGGATGATAGAACAATATACTGGACTTCAACTTCTTGTCAAAAAATATACTGTACAAGAGAGTTGGTATGTGTGTGTAGGATTGGATAAACTTCAATGTTTCCCCTGTAGGTGGAGCTAACGGACAAAAATCGCGTCCCGTCGTAGTCGAAAATTTTGCGATATTATTTGATTTCTTAGACAATCGATTTTGTTTGAAAATAAGTTGTAATCGGTTTCCTTATTTTTGCTCAACCTTTAGTATTATTTTACAGATATGCTCAGGAATCTAATAGACTATTTTTAGAACCCGAATATTATATACCTAACGCTTATAAAACCGTGTCGTTGTTAGCTACTGACGTCTGCCCGCGTTATTACACGTATTTTTCCGGGGTAAAAGGTAAAACAGACTCTATTTCCAATACTTATTCATGAAAAAATTACTAGAATAATCTTCGTTCCTTAATTAGTCGGTCCGATATTGTCGGCTCGATAAAAATAAACTTCGTAAGTCCCGATGTTTTTCGAGTCGACAAATTCGCATCGGTAAATTGTTAATAAGTATGGCATTCCGTCATTCATGCTTCATTCAATCACCTGTAAACAATTAGAGTAGGTACCTGCTTACCTACTTCATAAACGGGCAAATGCCAAATAGAAAATAAGTGCGTGGAAGGAGTACAAGAGGGCTTATTGATAGGCACAACGGCTATGCCCCAAAAACACAAGTCATTTGCCAGTTAACTTGTCCAACTGTTCTCACATCGTTAACCCGGCAAGGGCAGTCGTATGCATTCTGCCGCCGCAAATGGAGGGAAGCCAAAGTTTAAACGGTGTAGTGAAATACCGCGGGACTACAGATTATGCCGTGGGCCGACTGTCTGCTGAAGCGCTAGTTAACACAATCATGGCCCACGACGCACCCGCCCACATGCAGCTCCGTGTAGCGGCGGCGCCTCTGTGCTGCACTGCTCTGGGTTGCACCGCCGAGGCTGGGTAGTGAATGCGATATACCTACTCAGCTACCTACCCACATCATCCGTCCACGTGTTAATAAAACAAGAACGTCAAGTACGAGTGTATCTCGCGCGCCGAGGGTTTCGAATGTTGGTCAATTATACAAAAAAATATGTACTAAAGGTACCAGTTAAAGACTTCGCAATTCAATGAATATATAAAATAGTACTACATTTCAGATGGATCTCTCTGCATACTTCGGTGATAATAAATTAAGAAGAAAGGTTTTTGCTAAGATTTTTTACTTATTTTGTGTTTTATTATAACGCACACACTGCAGCTATTGCCATTTTTAGGATTTGCAAATAATATTTACTTATCGAAACGATTTACTTACGAATCAGCTATAAAGGTTGAAAGGGTTCTTAGAATAACTGCATAAAATCACACAAAACAGAGGAATGCAATGGATATGAATAGGATTTACAAGGATTGCATCACTTCAGTAGGTCGTGGCCTTTCTCTGCAGAAGCTCTATATCTTGCGGGTCGGCAATCTCGTGGGATGTTCCACGACTTATTTATATGCCGCTGTGCTTTAATTATAAAAGGAAAGATTTCGTTAGAATTTCCATTAACAAAATACATGTAGCGACCTATTTGAACATGTTCGAAATTGTGAGGTTTGTTATGTTAACCTGTTTTCTCGTATTGTACTCACGAGATTACCTACGAGCGTTCTGATTCTAACGGGTTCGGTCCGATTCCTTAAATTTCCAGTCTTCAAGTCTATTGTCTCAAAGTCCATTCCCCAAATGTCTAATTCCCTGAACGTCTATTTACCTGTATGTCAATTTACCTGTACCTATTCTAATTCTAACGGTTTCGGTCCGATTCCTTAAATGTCCGAAAGTCTATTGTCTGAAAGTCCATTCCCCAAATGTCTTATTTCCCGAACGTCTATTTACCTGAATGTCTTTTCTTCGAATGTTAGTTACCTGTATTCTACATAATTCCAACGGGTTCGGTCCGATTCCTTAAATGTCCAGTCTCCAAAAGTCGATTGTCTGAAAGTCCATTCTCCAAATGTCTGATTCCCCGAGCGTCTATTTACCTGTATGTCTTTTGTCCGAATGTCCATTTACCTGTATGTCTATTTACCTGTAGGTACCTATAGTATAGACATAGTAGTATACCCGATAGATGTCTATTCTACGAATGTCTATTTACCATGTTGGTGAAGTTAGCAGAGCATCTTCCAGCAGAGCATAAATAAATTAGAGTTCTGTTCGCATGCAGGTGAGTTCTATAGTTCCTGATACTTTTCAGGAATAGTTCTGGCGTTTTTACATGAAAAAAATTAAGTGAAATTATGCTCTGCTAACTTCGCGTAGCAGAGCATTTTTCATAAATCGATACAAAAACCGGTATTTATTATGCTTTGACATCTTACGAACAGTTCCTGTTAGTTTTTAGAAATAGTTCCGGTGTTTATACAATATTATTATTTATTTTAATGATATGATCAGGTACATTTCCGTTCGAGTCGTAGTCGTGACTCGATATTCCTTCGACCAATGTTAAATTACACTGCATCCAATTTAACAAAAAAAAAGGTTTGTTCTTATGTTTTTGACAAATTTTATAACCGTACTCCTGAAATTTTTATTCAAAACGGTCTTGAAAGAGATTAAAAATCGAAGGAATTTTTCGTCGAAATTGTAATATATCAAATACAAGTAGAGCATGTTTTATCAGAGTTCCAATAGCATGCACGGAGTTTTAGATAAACACATGTGTTTTCTTATTAAAGGGATACTTTTGACATTCAGAACTCTGGAAGTTTTCAAGAAACCGGTCTATGAAAACTGATGAAATCCGAGATTAGTGCGTTGAATTAGTATTGACTCAAACACCTGTAAAACAATTTGATCAGAGTTCTAATAGCGTGCATTGAGATGAAGAGAATATAATGATATTTCTTATGAATAAAATTATTTTCAGGAGCAGAACACCTGAAACTTTCATAAAAACTCTCTTTGAAAACTGACGCAATCCGAGATTTGTGCGTTGAACTTCAATTGAATAGAGCACTTGTAAAAAAAATTTCGTTAGAGTTCTATTAGCGTGCATTTAAGTGCAGGTAAAATAAGGTTTGTTCTTACGATTTTGATACTTTTCAGAAGCGCAACTTCTGAAGGTTTCATGAAAAAGTTTTTAGAACAATGACAGAAATTATGATATTTTCGTTGAAAGTGTACCGATTCAAACACAAGTAGAGCAAGTTTTATCAGAGTTCCAATAGCATGCACGGAGTTTTAGATAAACACATGTTTTTTCTTATTATAGGGATACTTTTGACACTCAGAACTCTGGAAGTTTTCAAGAAACCGGTCTTTGAAAACTGATGAAATCCGAGATTTGTGCGTTGAATTAGTATTGACTCAAACACCTGTAAAACAATTTTGATCAGAGTTCTAATAGCGTGCATTGAGATATAGAGATAATAATGATATTTCTTATGAAAAAAAATATTTTCAGGAGCAGAACACCTGAAACTTTCGTAAAAACTGTGTTTGAAAACTGACGCAATCCGAGATTTTTGCGTTGAATTTCAATTGACTGAAACACTCGTAAAAATTTTTTCGTTAGAGCTCTGTTAGCGTACATTGAGGTGCAGGTAAAATAAGGTTTGTTCTTACGATTTTGATACTTTTCAGAAGCGCAAATTCTGAAGGTTTCATGATAACGTTTTTAGAACAATGACAGAAATTAAGATATTTTCGTTGAAAGCGTAGAGATTCAAACACAAGTAGAGCATGTTTTATCAGAGTTCCAATAGCATGCACGGAGTTTAAGATAAACACATGTCTTTTCTTATTATCGGGATACTTCGACTATCAGAACTCTGGAAGTTTTCATGAAAACGGTCTTTGAAAACTGATGAAATCCGAGATTTGTGCGTTGAATTTGTATTGACTCAAACACCTGTAAAACAATTTTGATCAGAGTTCTAATAGCGTGCATTGAGATGTAGAGAACATAATGATATTTCTTATGAATTAAATTATTTTCAGGAGCAGAACACCTGAAACTTTCATAAAAACTGTCTTTGAAAACTGACGCAATCCGAGATTTGTGCGTTGAACTTCAATTGAATAGAACACTTGTAAAAAAAATTTCGTTAGAGATCTGTTAGCGTGCATTGAGGTCCAGATAAAATAAGATTTGTTCTTACAATTTTGAAACTTTTCAAAAGCACAACTTCTGAAGGTTTCATGAAAACGTTTTTAGAACAATGACAGAAATTATGATATTTTCGTTGAAAATGTAGAGATTCAAACACAAGTAGAGCAATTTTTATCAATTAATTACTTATAGATATATTTTATTGTTGTTTGTTAGTTGTTACTATATAAGTGCAGAATAAAAACCGAACTTCGGCATTTTTGATTTTTACCGAATGTTCGGCCGAAATTCGTATTCGGTTCAAACCACATTCGGCCCATCACTAATTAATAAATATTGGGGGTGCCCCTATTCATAGAATAGAATTTATAGTTTATAGGTATTTCCCCGCCGGTATAGTCCTGCTAGGAAACATTCAGGGTGAATGTAAATCGATTAGTAGTGATTAGAGATACGCAACATAAAATAAATGTTTATCGATTGATCGTTTTTTGTCAATATTTATTTTACTATAGAAAATTTGAAAAGTCAAAAGATCTAGTCTGGAAATGAAACATTATAGGTCGAATTAATTTAAAATAATGCCCTAAACTAAAAAGGACAAAAAAAAACAAAACAAACACTTGTTTAAAACAATTTGAACTGTTTGTTTTATAAAATTTAAAAAAAACTGTTTTTTTTTCCAACCCTGTTTATCAGAGTTCCAATAGCATGCACGGAGTTTAAGATAGATACATGTGTTTTCTTATTATTGGGATACTATTGACACTCAGAACTCTGGAAGTTTTCATGAAACCGGTCTTTGAAGACTGATGAAATCCGAGATTTGTGCGTTGAATTTGTATTAACTCAAACATATGTAAAACAATTTTGATCAGAGTTCTCATTGCGTGCATTGAGATGTAGAGAAAATAATGATATTTCTTATGAAAAAAAATATTTTCAGGAGCAGAACACCTGAAACTTTCATAAAAACTGTCTTTGAAAACTGACGCAATCCGAGATTTGTGCGTTGAAATTCAATTGAATAGAACACTTGTAAAAAAAATTTCGTTAGAGTTCTAGTAGCGTGCATTTAAGTGCAGGTAAAGTAAAGTTTGTTCTTACGATTTTGATACTTTTCAGAAGCACAACTTCTGAAGGTTTCATGAAAACGTTTTTAGAACAATGACAGAAATTAAGATATTTTCGTTGAAAGTGTACCGATTCAACCACAAGTAGAGCAAGTTTCATCAGAGTTCCAATAGCATGCCCGGAGTTTTAGATAAACACATGTTTTTTCTTATTATAGGGATACTTTTGACATTCAGAACTCTGGAAGTTTTCAAGAAACCGGTCTTTGAAAACTGATGAAATCCGAGATTTGTGCGTTGAATTAGTATTGACTCAAACACCTGTAAAACAATTTTGATCATAGTTCTAATAGCGTGCATTGAGATGTAGAGAACATAATGATATTTCTTATGAATAAAATTATTTTCAAGAGCAGAACACCTGAAACTTTCATAAAAACTGTCTTTGAAAACTGACGCAATCCGAGATTTGTGCGTTGAACTGCAATTGACTGAAACACTCTTAAAAATTTTTTCGTTTGAGCTCTGTTAGCGTACATTGAGGTGCAGATAAAGTAAGATTTGTTCTTAATATTTTGAAATTTTTCAGAAGCACAACTTCTGAAGGTTTCATGAAAACGTTTTTAGAACAATAACAGAAATTAAGATATTTTCGTTGAAAGTGTACCGATTCAAACACAAGTAGAGCAAGTTTTATCAGAGTTCCAATAGCATGCACGGAGTTTAAGATAGACACATGTGTTTTCTTATTATTGGGATACTATTGACAATCAGAACTCTGGAAGTTTTCATGAAACCGGTCTTTGAAAACTGATGAAATCCGAGATTTGTGCGTTGAATTTGTATTCACTCAAACATCTGTAAAACAATTTTGATCAGAGTTCTCATAGCGTGCATTGAGATGCAGAGAACATAATAATATTTCTTATGAAAAAAAATATTTTCAGGAGCAGAACACCTGAAACTTTCGTAAAAACTGTGTTTGTAAACTGACGCAATCCGAGATTTGTGCGTTGAATTTCAATTGACTGAAACACTCGTAACAATTTTTTCGTTAGAGCTCTGTTAGCATGCATTGAGGTGCAGATAAAATAAGATTCGTTCTTACGATTTTGATACTTTTCAGAAGCACAACTTCTGAAGGTTTCATGAAAACGTTTTTAGAACAATGACAGAAATTAAGATATTTTCGTTGAAAGTGTACCGATTCAAACACAAGTAGAGCAAGTTTTATCAGAGTTCCAATAGCATGCACGGAGTTTTAGATAAACACATGTTTTTTCTTATTATAAGGATACTTTTGACACTCAGAACTCTGGAAGTTTTCAAGAAACCGGTCTTTGAAAACTGATGGAATCCGAGATTTGTGCGTTGAATTAGTATTGACTCAAACACCTGTAAAACAATTTTGATCAGAGTTCTAATAGCGTGCATTAAGATATAGAAATAATAATGATATTTCTTATGAAAAAAATACTTTTCAGGAGTAGAACACCTGAAACTTTCATAAAAACTGTGTTTGTAAACTGCCGCAATCCGATATTTGTGCTTTGAATTTCAATTGACTGAAACACTCGTAAAAAATTTTTCGTTAGAGCTCTGTTAGCATGCATTGAGGTGCAGATAAAGTAAGATTTGTTCTTAATATTTTGAAACTTTTCAGAAGCACAACTTCTGAAGGTTTCATGAAAACGTTTTTAGAACACTGACAGAAATTAAGATATTTTCGTTGAAAGTGTACCGATTCAAACACAAGTAGAGCAAGTTTTATGAGAGTTCCAATAGCATGCACGGAGTTTTAGATAAACACATGTATTTTCTTATTAAAGGGATACTTTTGACATTCAGAACTCTGGAAGTTTTCAAGAAACCGGTCTATGAAAACTGATGAAATCCGAGATTAGTGCGTTGAATTAGTATTGACTCAAACACCTGTAAAACAATTTTGATCAGAGTTCTAATAGCGTGCATTGAGATGTAGAGAACATAATGATATTTCTTATGAATAAAATTATTTTCAGGAACAGAACACCTGAAACATAAAAACTGTCTTTGAAAACTGACGCAATCCGAGATTTTTGCGTTGAATTTCAATTGACTGAAACACTCGTAAAAATTTTTTCGTTAGAGCTCTGTTAGCGTGCATTGAGGGGCAGGTAAAATAAGATTTGTTCTTACTATTTTGATACTTTTCAGAAGCGCAACTTCTGAAGGTTTCATGAAAACGTTATTAGAACAATGACAGAAAATAAGATATTTTCGTTGAAAGTGTACCGATTCAAACACAAGTAGAGCAAGTTTTATCAGAGTTCCAATAGCATGCACGGAGATTTATATTAACACATGTTTTTTCTTAATATAAAGATACTTTTGACAATCAGAACTCTCGAAGTTTTCATGAAAACGGTCTTTGAAAACTGATGAAATCCGAGATTTGTGCGTTGAATTTGTATTGACTCAAACACCTGTAAAACAAATTTGATCAGAGTTCTAATAGCGTGCATTGAGATGTAGAGAAATAATGATATTTCTTATGAATAAAATTATTTTCAGGAGCAGAAAACCTGAAACTTTCATAAAAACTGTCTTTGAAAACTGACGCAATCCGATATTTGTGCGTTGAACTTCAATTGAATAGAACACTTGTAAAAAAAATTTCGTTAGAGTTCTATTAGCGTGCATTTAAGTGCAGGTAAAATAAGGTTTGTTCTTACGATTTTGATACTTTTCAGAAGCACAACTTCTAAAGGTTTCATGAAAACGTTTTTAGAACAATGACAGAAATTAAGATATTTTCGTTGAAAGTGTACCGATTCAAACACAAGTAGAGCAAGTTTTATCAGAGTTCCAATAGCATGCACGGAGTTTAAGATAGGCACATGTGTTTTCTTATTATTGGGTTACTATTGACAGTCAGAACTCTAGAAGTTTTCATGAAACCGGTCTTTGAAGACTGATGAAATCCGAGATTTGTGCGTTGAATTTGTATTGACTCAAACATATGTAAAACAATTTTGATCAGAGTCCTCATAGCATGCATTGATATGTAGAGAAAATAATGATATTTCTTATGAAAAAAAAATATTTTCAGGAGCAGGACACCTGAAACTTTCGTAAAAACTGTGTTTGTAAACTGACGCAATCCGAGATTTGTGCGTTGAATTTCAATTGACTGAAACACTCGTAAAAATTTTTTCGTTAGAGCTCTGTTAGCATGCATTGAAGTGCAGGTAAAATAAGGTTTGTTCTTACGATTTTGATACTTTTCAGAAGCACAACTTCTGAAGGTTTCATGAAAACGTTTTTTAAACAATGACAGAAATTAAGATATTTTCGTTGAAAGTGTACCGATTCAAACACAAGTAGAGCAAGTTTTATCAGAGTTCCAATAGCATGCACGGAGTTTTAGATAAACACATGTTTTTTCTTAATATAGAGATACTTTTGACAATCAGAACTCTGGAAGTTTTCATGAAAACGGTCTTTGAAAACTGATGAAATCCGAGATTTGTGCGTTGAATTAGTATTGACTCAAACACCTGTAAAACAATTTGGATCAGAGTTCTTATAGCGTGCATTGAGATGTAGGGAAAATAATGATATTTCTTATGAAAAAAAATATTTCTAGGAGCAGAACACCTGAAACTTTCATAAAAACTGTCTTTGAAAACTGAAGCAATCCGAGATTTGTGCGTTGATTTTCAATTGGCTCAAACACTTGTAAAACAATATTTGTTAGAGTTCTGTTAGCGTGCATTGAGGTGCAGATGAAATAAAATTTGGTATTACAATTTAGAAACTTTTCAGAAGCACAACTTCTGAAGGTTTCATGAAAACGTTTTTAGAACAATGACAGAAATTAAGATATTTTCGTTGAAAGTGTACCGATTCAAACACAAGTAGAGCATTTTTATTAGAGTTCCAATAGCATGCACTGAGTTTAAGATAAAAACATGTTTTTTCTTATTATAGGGATAATTTTGACAATCATAACTCTGGAAGTTTTCATGAAAACGGTCTTTGAAAACTGATGAAATCCGAGATTTGTGCTTCGAATTTGTATTGACTCAAACACCTGTAAAACAATTTTGATCAGAGTTCTAATAGCGTGCATTGAGATGTAGAGAAAATAATGATATTTCTTATGAATAAAATTATTTTCAGGAGCAGAACACCTGAAACTTTCATAAAAACTGTCTTTGAAAACTGACGCAATCCGAGATTTGTGCGTTGAATTTCAATTGGCTCAAACAGTTGTAAAAAAATATTTGTTAGAGTTCTTTTAGCGTGCATTGAGGTGCAGATGAAATAAAATTTGTTGTTACAATTTTGAAACTTTTCAGAAGCACAACTTCTGAAGGTTTCATGAAAACGTTTTTAGAACAATGACAGAAATTAAGATATTTTCGTTGAAAGTGTACCGATTCAAACACAAGTAGAGCAAGTTTTATCAGAGTTCCAATAGCATGCACGGAGTGTTAGATAAACACATGTCTTTTCTTATTATCGGGATACTTTTGACTATCAGAACTCTGGAAGTTTTCATGAAAACGGTCTTTGAAAACTGATCAAATCCGAGATTTGTGCGTTGAATTTCTATTGACTCAAACACTTATTTAGCAATTTTCGTTAGAGTTCTTTTAGCGTGCATTGAGGTACTGATAAAATATGGTCAGTTCTTTTGATATAAAATTTTTTCAGAAGCACAACATCTGAAGGAGTCATGAAAACGTTCCTAGAAAAATAACAGAATCTAAGATATTTTCGTCGAAAGTGTTGTGATTCAAACGAAAGTAGAGCAAGTTTTATCAGAATTCCAATAGCATGCACGGAGTTTAAGACAAGCATATGTCTTTTTTTATTATCTTAATACCTTTAAGCATCAGAACTCTGGTAATTTTCAAGAAAACGGTCGTTGTAAATTGACGACATGTGGTATTTGTGCGTTGATTTTGTATTGACTCAAACACCTGTAAAGCAATTTTGATGAGAGTTATACCAACGTGCCTTCATATCTTGAACCAATAATGGTTTTTCTTTTGGCTTAAATAATTTTCAGAAGCAGAACTTCTGAAATTTTCATGAAAGCGGTCTTTAAAATATGACGAAATCCGAGATTTGTACGTTGAATTTCTATTGACTCAAACACTTGTAAATCTATTTTCATTGGAGTTCTTTTAGTGTGCATTTAGTTACAGATAAAGTAAGATTGGTTCTTATAATAATGATACTTTTCAGAAGCAGAACACCGGAAATTTTCAGGAAAACTAAAACAAATAGAAAAATTGTTTTACAGATGTTTGAGTCAATACAAATTCAACGCACAAATCTCGGATTTCATCAGTTTTCAAAGACCGGTTTCATGAAAACTTCCAGAGTTCTGATTGTCAATAGTATCCCAATAATAAGAAAACACATGTGTCTATCTTAAACTCCGTGCATGCTATTGGAACTCTGATAAAACTTGCTCTACTTGTGTTTGAATCGGTACACTTTCAACGAAAATATCTTAATTTCTGTCATTGTTCTAAAAACGTTATCATGAAACCTTCAGAAGTTGCGCTTCTGAAAAGTATCAAAATCGTAAGAACAAACCTTATTTTACCTGCACTTAAATGCACGCTAATAGAACTCTAACGAAATTTTGTTTACAAGTGTTCTAGTCAATTGCAGTTCAACGCACAAATCTTGGATTGCGTCAGTTTTCAAAGACAGTTTTTATGAAAGTTTCAGGTTTTCTGCTCCTGAAAATAATTTTATTCATAAGAAATATCATTATTTCTCTACATCTCAATGCACGCTATTAGAACTCTGATCAAATTTGTTTTACAGGTGTTTGAGTCAATACAAATTCAACGCACAAATCTCGGATTTCATCAGTTTTCAAAGACCGTTTTCATGAATACTTCGAGAGTTCTGAATGTCAAATGTATCCCTATAATAAGAAAAAACATGAGTTTATCTAAAACTCCGGGCATGCTATTGGAACTCTGATAAAACATGCTCTACTTGTGTTTGAATCGGTACACTTTCAACGAAAATATCTTTATTTCTGTCATTGTTCTAAAAACGTTATTATGAAACCTTCAGAAGTTGCGCTTCTGAAAAGTATCAAAATCGTAAGAACAAACCTTATTTTACCTGCACCTCAATGCACGCTAACAGAGCTCTAACGAAAAAATTTTTACGAGTGTTTCAGTCAATTGAAATTCAACGCAAAAATCTCGGATTGCGTCAGTTTTCAAACACAGTTTTTACGAAAGTTTCAGGTGTTCTACTCCTGAACAGTATTTTTTTCATAAAAAATGTCATTATTATCTCTATATCTCAATGCACGCTATTAGAACTCTGATCAAAATTGTTTTACAGGTGTTTGAGTCAATACTAATTCAACGCACAAATCTCGGATTTCATCAGTTTTCAAAGACCGTTTTCATGAAAACTTCCAGAGTTCTGATCTTCAAAAGTATCCGAATGATAAGAAAAAACATGTGTTTATCTAAAACTCCGGGCATGCTATTGGAACTCTGATAAAACTTGCTCTACTTGTGTTTGAATCGGTACACTTTCAACGAAAATATCTTAATTTCTGTCATTGTTCTAGAAACGTTATCATGAAACCTTCAGAAGTTGCGCTTCTGAAAAGTATCAAAATCGTAAGAACAAATCTTATTTTACCTGCCCCTCAATGCATGCTAACAGAGCTCTAACGAAAAAATTTTTACGAGTGTTTCAGTCAATTGAAATTCAACGCAAAAATCTCGGATTGCGTCAGTTTTCAAACACAGTTTTTACGAAAGTTTCAGGTGTTCTGCTCCTGAAAATATTTTTTTTCATAAGAAATATCATTATTATCTCTATATCTCAATGCACGCTATTAGAACTCTGATCAAAATTGTTTTACAGGTGTTTGAGTCAATACTAATTCAACGCACAAATCTCGGATTTCATCAGTTTTCAAAGACCGGTTTCTTGAAAACTTCCAGAGTTCTGAGTGTCAAAAGTATCCCTATAATAAGAAAAAACATGTTTTTATCTAAAACTCCGTGCATGCTATTGGAACTCTGATAAAACTTGCTCTACTTGTGTTTGAATCGGTACACTTTCAACGAAAATATCATAATTTCTGTCATTGTTCTAAAAACGTTTTCATGAAACCTTTAGAAGTTGCGCTTCTGAAAAGTATCAAAATCGTAAGAACAAACCTTATTTTACCTGCACTGAAATGCACGCTAATAGAACTCTAACGAAATTTTGTTTACAAGTGTTCTATTCAATTGAAGTTCAACGCACAAATCTTGGATTGCGTCAGTTTTCAAAGACAGTTTTTATGAAAGTTTCAGGTGTTCTGCTCCTGAAAATAATTTTATTCATAAGAAATATCATTATATTCTCTTCATCTCAATGCACGCTATTAGAACTCTGATCAAAATTGTTTTACAGGTGTTTGAGTCAATACAAATTCAACGCACAAATCTCGGATTTCATCAGTTTTCAAAGACCGGTTTCTTGAAAACTTCCAGAGTTCTGATTGTCAAAAGTATCCCAATAATAAGAAAACACATGTGTCTATCTTAAACTCCGTGCATGCTATTGGAACTCTGATAAAACATGCTCTACTTGTATTTGATATATTACAATTTCGACGAAAAATTCCTTCGATTTTTAATCTCTTTCAAGACCGTTTTGAATAAAAATTTCAGGTGTACGGTTATAAAATTTGTCAAAAACATAAGAACAAACCTTTTTTTTTTGTTAAATTAGATGCAGTGTAATTTAACAATGGTCGAAGGAATATCGAGTCACGACTACGACTCGAACGGAAATGTACCTGATCATATCATTAAAATAAATAATAATATTGTATAAACACCGGAACTATTTCTAAAAACTAACAGGAACTGTTCGTTAGATGTCAAAGCATAATAAATACCGGTTTTTGTATCGATTTATGAAAAATGCTCTGCTACGCGAAGTAAGCAGAGCATAATTTCACTTAATTTTTTTCATGTAAAAACGCCAGAACTATTCCTGAAAAGTATCAGGAACTATAGAACTCACCTGCATGCGAACAGAACTCTAATTTATTTTTGCTCTGCTGGAAGATGCTCTGCTAACTTCACAGACACCTATTTACCTGTAGGTATTATGTCTATTTACTTGTAAGTTTATTCAAACCTCCGTAAAGACAAGCGAACACTACAACAACCATCTTTCATGGATGTTAAAAGCCAATCATGATGACTAGCGTTTTACGTTTTATAGTTATCTCAAAAACCAGTTTTTTTTCACGAATAATTTATTATGTTTTACGGCAGCAGGCAGGTGGTCTTGTACCTACTCTCTCTACTCTTCACAGAAAACCCCTATGAATATTAATTTATTAACGCACGAAAATGTGTGACAAATTTAACAAATTCAAATAGAGCCTAGAGGCGACAAAGCGTTTTGTCAAGGCGAAGTTATTAACGAAACGGAAATTAGACACAAATGGCGAAGTTTCTGGGTCATTGATCTAATTTTAATGTAACTGGCCTCCTCCGGAAATAATCCTTGCTATCGTGACTTGCTGGTTTGAATAGCGGTTCAGTGCTTTAGAGTAGGTTGACACATAAAGGCATTTTGAAGTGCGGGTTTTAATAACGAGTGTTTGAAAAATACTCCGGTTCCATACATCCGTACACACAATGATGATGCTATATCCTACTAAACGAATTGATGATTTCAACCACGGCGACTCGCTATGTGCGCAAATACAGGTGTAGTATGTCGTAATGTGAACTTGGACATTCCTGATTCTGAAGACGAATTGAGGGTAGTCGTGGATACTGCCGTCAATTCTCAGCTGTAACTCCGAGTACATCTAGTCGCCCCGTGACTACGATCGCTGTAATGCGGTAGAAACGTAGGGGAAATAATAACCAAAGGTACGCGATAAATAACCGATTGAATCATTAACTAAACAGGTGCACTATCTATTCCATCACTCTCATAATGCGATGAAAGTCAGGCGCAGGACCAACGGCTTTCCGTGATTTCCGAAGCAGGGCAGTGGAACACCGCCAACTTCCTGACTCACACACACAATTTGTCTTGCGCACATGGCTGGTCGTTGAGACTGACTGCTGTGGCCACCACAATTCAAGGAAGACATATGTACTCGTATTATCATCACGTCCGATGCGCGTTTTAATATGCCTAATGTATACTTTCTTTTAGGGGACGATGGACTTCATGTTCATCGTTCACCTACCCCATTAATCTCCCAAGCTAGCTTATAATTATAATTAAGTATTATTAAGAGAACTCTAGTGTCTAGATAAACCTTTGTTAGGATTTAAGACGCTATTAACGTTAAATTGTAACAACTTTGAAACAATAAATATCTATCTATCTATCTATGTAGTGTATTGTATTAAGTATATCAGTTATCTAGTACCCATAACACAAGCTCTGCTTAGCTTGGGGCTAGATAATGCTGTGTGAATTGTCCAGCATTATTTTTTTTTATCTATCGTGCGTAGGTATGACTAACGTAGTCTAAGTCGCCCTCTGGTCAGGTGGGTTGACGACCGCGGTTCCAGCGTCTGACCTGTCTGTTTCCTAATCGGGGGGAGGAAAGGTGACGGAAGAATGGGCTCGGCGAGTGTGTGGATCGGTGGGCTCGCCGGCCATGTATAGGAGGAAGAGGGGACGTCAGTCGGGCCGCGTAGGTTTTAAATGTTCCCGTGGTTCGGCGAAAATGGCGAGAGAGGGACACCGGAGAGGTTTTAGTGGGTATTACGTTCTTTTCAGGACATCGAGTCCCACATAATTCTGGTCCCTTCCAGACCAGTTTATTCGTAAACGAATTTCCTCGCCGAAAAACAAAATAAAAAAAAGGTGGGTTGACGACCTCCGAAAGACTGCAGGTAGATGTTGGACACGGCAAACTGGCCGAATCCAGCAAACAAGACAATGCTTTCCTTCAACAGAAATGACAACTCAGCGTGTGATACAACAAGACTTTTGTATGAAAATACGCATTTCACGCAACTCACAGCCCAACTCAAAAAATTAGACTCGTTTGGCCTCATAACCTTTAAAAAACAATGCCAATTTCGACCAAATACCTAAGCTTTCACAGCTTCAAATTGCCAATCACTAGTGTCAGATGAGAAAATATTTTGAGCTCTAAGCTCTAATTCATTTATTAGCTACGTAAATTTTCGTTCAGAATACTCAAAATTCGTTCATTAAAGAACAAAATGTAAACGACATTCTGTTGGCTACAGTCATGATGAAAAGCCCCTCTATTAAGAAGTACTCTTACATAGCCCCAGGGAAGTAGGAATGACAGGGGTTGACATGTCAAAAACAGCTGGATTTCTGGACATGTTGTGAAAGATTATGGTTTGCCTCTTTGCCTGAATACACATATCGTTATACGTGATGAACTGAGCCTTTTTTATATAACTAGATGTTTTTACGAAAACTCAAAAAAACTTCAAATTCCAGAAATAATTAACTGTTTCTTTTTAGTTTTATAGGACAATTTATGATCCCTCGGGAATTACACTTATAATATATATTATTTTAAATTTTATTGCTCTTAATTAATAGTTTTCAGTACTGTTATAAATGAATTTCGATTTGTACCTATAACTGAGGTGGCACTATGTAAGATGTGTTTTTGTACGAAATGGCCCATAATTCATGTTTTGGTGTACACTGTGTTGGTTCAATTTATTAAATAAATAATGGACCACCTCGGGGTACTTTTCTACACACAGGCGAAAGCAGAGATTTCGAGTAACATACATACACATTAACATAAAAAACATACTAACGAATTGAGAAGCTCCTCCTTTTTTGAAGACGGTTGAAAAAGCTTTGTGCTTGAATAATTTGGCTTGTTTTAAAAAACTATAAACTGACTTCAAAAAGCGTGGTCAAACATTACAATCAGTGAGTGAACAATCAATCATCCCCTGTTTTCCTACACTTAGGTTTGGATATTTTTTTTCAAATTTAAATGAGACCACCTTCGGGGCCTTTCCGATAAAAAAAGAATTATCGAAATTGGACTACTCTAAAAGTTATCCGTGGTCATACATAAAAAATATATATGCGTCGACTGGAGTACCTCCTCCGTTTTTCCGTTTACAAAGCTTTCACCTGAATAAGACACTCATGCATACTTGCAAACCTAATAATTTACCTTCAAATTCATTTCGCTATGTAAAATTATCTAGGATATCTGTTCCTTAAATTTTTTGGCTGTCTGAAACCTTAAAATATCTTAGAGCTGTTTTTTCAAGATGAAATTTCTCGAAGTTTCCTTAATAAAACTAAATAGCGGAATACTCGGTCTTTGCTTTAAACAGACCGTGAAGATACCGCAGCGCCTCGGCTAGTTAAATTAATTAAAGTGAGCTTCTAACTGTTATTCTCCACTATAATGATATCTACAGACTTGTACCGGGCGATTTTTTAAGTAAGATAACTTCTGCCTTCCTTATTTTTAAATTAACGGTGGCGTTCTAATTTCTAAGCTATGTTACAAAGAAACACGTTAAATACAAGCGCTAACAATTTTACCGAAATGGAGCACCTTTATCAAAATATTTACATAAAATAATAAGGACAATTCACAGACCAATGACATATCCTTATAATAATTACCAATTAAAAAACATCTGGGCCCCAGCTAAACAGATCTTTAATCGAACCAAAAACATAAAATTGGAAACATTTTATTTATATTTGGATTTATTTTTTGTAAATAATTTGTTTGTAAAGAAAACATCTGCATACCTAAGCACATTTTTTAACGACTAAACCAACCTTATAAAAGGAAAGGTGACATTGACAGAGGAGCGGTAGAACGGTAGAACATAACTTATTACGTTACATAGCGTTGGCCGATTCAGCAAAAGCCTCGCAAGTTCAGTCAGCTCAAAATTAATGAAGTAGGTACTTGCCTAGTGGATGTGAATTACTTTAATTTTCCCTTTCGTATGGACTTTACCGCAATCAAGGAATCACCCTGTACACTCAGCGAGCGCTTCTTTACATTCGGGCCACAAAGACATTGGACTGAAGGCGTTCCCTTCGAGTACAAATATTATTCTAGAATTTAATCAAATTGTTTCATTGAATACAGAATAAAGTCTAGATTTAAGTCTTGAGTAAGAATCTTTCCTTAATTATATTTAAGTTTACACAATCGTCGCCTATTTTATATGTTTCTTTTTAAAATTGTTCATTGTGTTAAGAGTGCAATTTATACTAACTTCCATTTGTAAGACTTGTTTTGGACTTTTGGAAAGTTTGAAGGGAAGGAACTATACAAACATTCCACATCGAGGTCGGCTAATGTATAGGTACCCACCAACAATTCAACAGGCCAAAGTGGCCTTAGTAAAGTAAAGCAAGTAAAGTGTATCTGTCTGTGGTATCGTAGCTCCCAAACGGATGAACCGATTTTCGTTTAGTTTTGTTTGCGTCATAGATAATTCTATCCCGAGTTTTCTTAGCCATGTTTCATGAAAATCTATCAGCGGGTTTTTAAATTTTTAATTTTGTTCTTGTTGATATATATATTAAGACTAATCGTGATTTCACTTTGATCTCTACACTAGGATACCCTGTGCTGTAGAGTCAAAAAGTAGTATAGTTCTTGTTTAAAGTGACATAGATGCACTAAAGTAATTTTCGGAACATGCTAATTCTATGTTGCAATAAATAAAAAACATCTACAAAATCCCATGTTTTGCGGGACAAAAAGGTAGGTATAGGAACCCTCGAGAATTAAATGTATATGGAACCACCCCGGAATCATTTCTATTTATAAAAAATCTAAATCGGTCGCAATTTGACGGTGAAGTCGGCAAAATATTACATACATACAACTGAAACTTACCTTGATAATGAACTTGTCTATTATAATTTTGACGACCTCCGTGGCGCGGCGGGCGAAGGTCCGCCTGCGACGCAGGAGGATGCGGGTTCAATTTCCGCCTCGGGACAAATGTTTGTAAGATATACAGATATTTGTTCAGGGTGTTCTGGATGTTTTTCTATGTATAATAAAAAATATCTATTTATGTAGTGTATTGTAGTTATCTAGTACCCATAACACAAGCTCTGCTTAGCTTGGGGCTAGATAATGCTGTGTGAATTGTCCAACACTATTTTTTATTTTATTTATTTATTTATAATTATGTATCTAAGTAATCTGTACCTGTTATGTTTCACACACGTCTAAGCGTTACTACATGTGTATATTTTTTTAACGGTGGAAATACTTATTGGTTTTTGTATTGACTCTATGTCTCCATTATATTCTTTATTATTATAACTGTTTGTTTCCTAAATAAAAAATAAACAAAACAAAACTGAACATATACTCTCCTCCTTATTACGAAGTTGGTTAAAAATTATCAATTCGTAATACCAATGATACGCAATTGTGCGATAAAAGTTTTATATCCGCTTGTCAAAGTCAAGAACTCATTTAGAGTTAGAAAAATTCACAGTAGCAGCCCGGAGTCTGGAAGTTTGCGGTGTTACACCCCCGTGCCTCGGATAGCACGTTAAGCCGTTGGTCCTGCGCCTGACCTCTACCCGGTCGTGTCAATCTGTCGTCCCATCGGATTATGAGAGTGAGGGAATAGAGAGTGCTCCCGTGTTTGCGCACATACTTGTGCACTATAATATGTCTTGCGCATCTGGCTAGTCTCCGATGACACTGGCCGCCGTTGTCGAAATTCGGCTAGGAGGACATTATTATTACGATAGGTTTAATGATATTCATCCACTTCTCTATTGATTAATAATAAATTGGTTTCGACATCTTCTTAGGCTCTCAGATGATATATCTAAAGCCTTCAAACTTTTCTTGTTATAAAAACTCAGCATTTTTAATAAAAGGTTCTAAGATTTCTGCTGAACCTGCGATGTTCACGCCATCTTTCTTTATTGAAAAAGTTCAAGTAGGTAAAATAGGAAAATTAAGTTTTGGGCCTATCTCGGCTGATATCTTGACATATATGTACCATCACCACCAGTATGCTTGTCATTTTGTGACAGAGAATAATTACATTTTACTTTACCTTAACAGATACAATCTGTAAAAATAAGCAAAAAAACACATTTTGGGAAATACTTACTTACCTAGGTAGCCGTTGTAAAAGTTATTTTATGTGTCTAGTCTATGCAAAATAATTTATTGGCAATAAAACCGAAATTCACGGCAATTTTACTTTAAATTTTTCTATGCAGTTATATGTATAAAAAATCCCGCGTGCAAACATTCAGGCAACCTGCCAAAAGTTAAAAAACTTTAGCAAATACTTGCTTTTGCCTCACGCTATTTTAAGCCGACTGCAATGGACTGCAATTTTTCGGCTATGAAATACCTAATTTCCATATTATTATTATAGGAAGTCTGTTGTGTCCCACTGCTGGGCAAAGGCCTCCCCCTGGTCCTTCCACGTATGTCAGTTCTGAGCCAGCTGGACCCAAGCTTCGTCAAAGATGTCCAGTTCGTCAGGCCATCGTTTCCTCGGTCTGCCGCGGATTTTATTATAGTCACTAATTACAAATATTTATTATCAAAGAAAATTACAATTGAGTAAGTAATAGAAAGAAATTAGAACTAGTATTTACGATTAGAAACAATTGAGCTAATTGCAGACTGTTACAAATAATCTACAAGTAGCTCAACAGTCGAAAGCATCCCCAAGACGCTGGCTGCATTACCCCGCTGTATGGCAAAATACGGAGATCCTCGGTACTCCACGGACCTAGGGTCTTGACTCCAAGGGAAGCACATGGGTAAGCTCTGTCCTGCATAAACCAACTTTTGCACGACAACGTAAACGAAACTTCGATTTTCCTTTTCTGTGTAGGCCCCTTGATTCGTCGAAAAGCGTCGCAACGTTAGTCAGCTCAAAATAATGACAACTGCAAATTCTCTTTACTCTTCATTACATTACCTGTGACTTCTTAGAGAAAAGAGATCTGAAACGTATGTAGAGTCAGCTGTGAAAATATGTATACACTCCTAAGATTTCAATTTGATCTAGTAAGTGTACGGTAACTTTCCGACCCAGTGCACAACTACTATGCTCAACTGGTTGTGAAGCTGGTACTGTTGATTCCCTTCTACACAACTAAGGTACCAATGACTCAACCCGGACCCACGGCACAACTACTATGCTCAACTGGTTGTGAAGCTGGTACTGTTGATTCCCTTCTACACAACTAAGGTACCAATGACTCAACCCGGACCCACGGCACAACTACTATGCTCAACTGGTTGTGAAGCTGGTACTTTTGATTCCCTTCTACACAACTAAGGTACCAATGACTCAACCCGGACCCACGGCACAACTACTATGCTCAACTGGTTGAGTCGTAGGTAGTTCAGAAACCACTCTGATTCCCCGTAGCACACCTCTATTCTAATTACCGCATTCTGACAAGTACGATGACTACTTTCTACGAAAAATGTGTGTGAAAAGTTCGGACTAAAATAAAAGTGAAAACTTGGGAGTGTATACATATCTGAGTAGCTGACTGTGCCTATTATAGTTGGTTGCAGAATAATGGACTCTAATCCTCTTAGCAGGGGTCTTAGTTTTGTTTACTGGAAGACGAGAACGCCCAGAGATTACTGGCGGGAAAAAATATGTAGTGCTACAGAGCCATTTCGCTTTGCTTTTGGTTCGATACAGTTTCTGTTAAGTTTTTTGTTACGGTTAGGTATGGCGGGTTATGACCTTTTTTTTTAAATGGGTTAAAAATGGTACAGAGTGCGAAAACCAAACGTAGACAAACGTAAGTGATCATTTTGAAAGAACTAAGAACTAACTTTGAATTCTTTTATATTTACACTGTTTTTTTAAGTATTGCGGCACAAATAGTCATCCTAAAGCCAAAAGAACCATCAATTGACGGAGGAATCGGTAAACATACCCTAAAAAAAAATATACAGCCGATCATAAAACCCCCTTGTTTTTTTCGAAGTTGATTAAAAAGCGCATTAAAAGTAATATATTAAATAATTCTGTACAATTCATATATTTCATACTAGCTTCCGCCCGCGGCTTCGCACGCGTATTTTCGGTATATTAAGTAGCCTATTATCTAAGTTAGGCTTTGCCTTAAAAGTACGCCATTTTTTTTTTTTTTATAAACATTATCCTATGTCCGTCTCCTGGCTCTAAGCTACCTACCCACCAATTTTCAGCCATATCGGTACAGCCGTTCTTGAGTTATAAATAGTGTAACTAACACGACTTTCTTTTATATATATAGATTACTAGCTGCTGCCCGCGGCTTCGCCTGCGTAGTTCCCGTTCCCGTGGTAATTCCGGGATAAAACATAGCCTATGTCCGTCTCCTGGTTCTAAGCTGCCTCCCCACCAATTTTCAGCCAAATCGGTTCAGCCGTTCTTGAGTTATAAATAGTGTAACTAACACGACTTTCTTTTATATATATAGATAATTTACTGTACAATATTTCTCCAAAAAATTTGTTAATTAATTATTTTACAACGCAGAGGTGTTTTTTTATGGCTTGTCTGCGCTGGACATTGTAGAATCGCTTATGGTTCTAGACTAGGTACCCATTTAAAATTAAATATGGGTCCTAGTCATATTAAAACGTATGATATTGTGTACAATTCTCACAAAGACATAAAGCATAATACTATTCACTCCTCCAAAAACTTGTATTGCATTCTGATTTAACTTTATTTAGCATTCGTTGCCAGTAAACACTTAAGCAAATACTAGTAAGAGCAAATCGTGGTACAAGTTCTGAAATGTAGAGTTGGGTTGGAATATCATCTCAACGCACAGTGCGCACATGTTTTTTCGATGACCGACTCACCTTCACACTGTCTGTCACACTGGTGTGAAAGTTAGGAATAATCCGAGATAACCAAACAGATTTTCTTATCTATGACACAAAAAAACTAGACGAAAATTGGTTCATCCGTTTGGGAGCTACGATACCACAGACAGATACACAGATACACAGACAGACACGTTAAACTTATAACATCGCTCTCTTTTTGCGTCGGGGGTTAAAAAGCATTATGTTATTCAAGATATAAAACAACAAAATTTCAGCGACGCACGCGTGCGTCGCAGACGGACCTTCGCCCGCTTTGTGGTTCGATTCCCGCCTCGGGACAAATTTTCGTAAAATCTCCAGATATTTGTTCCGGGTGATCTGGATGTTGAGTCTATTTGACGTGATCTAATGAAAGGTGATCGTGACATCGACAGTATAGGACTTGCGTAGTTCCCCTGTCCGCACAATAGAGGCGTTGTACCAAAAATAACAAAATTTAAAATTTAAAAAATCCCCCCGATAGATTTTCATGAAATATGGCTAAAAACACTCGGGATAAAATTATCTATGACACAAACAAAATAAACTAAAATCGATTCATCCGTTTGGGAGCTACGATACCACAGACAGATACACTGATACACAAACAGACACGTTAAAATTATAACACCCATCTCTTTTTCCGTCGGGGGTTAAGAAGGAGACATCAAAACACGTGTCGTTACTAACGTCAAATAGACTCGCCTCTCTGGGTACTTAGCACGGGGTATGATCTCAAGGGTAGAAGAGACAATAATGATATCGCATCCTCATACATTGCGTACAATAATGAAGTTGAAGGAATGAGTTTCAAACATATTACGCATTCGATGACAAAGTGACGTAATTTTTCTCTATTCGACCCTAGACAACCATCACCATGCTTTCCCTACAGGATCTGGTGGCTTTCTATGCATAATAAAATACCTATCTGTTGGTAACTATATTGAATGAAATATAATTATCAGTTATATAGGACACATAACATAAGCTCTGATTAGCTTGAAGCTAGATGATGCTCAATGATGCTGTGTGAATTGTCCAGCATTATTCATTTATTTTGTTAATATTTCCAAACTTTCGCATTTTTATTAGTGTGCTCCACAATTACACCACAGAATGTATAATTTGTTGGTTATATTTCTGTTGTTTTTTTTTTGTTATATACATAAATTTTCTAAAAACTAAATTGTAATCTTACTGAAATGTAGATAAATTATTAGCTTAATTTTTGTAATTTTTTTGGAACTCTAACCACATAAATTTCGGAGGAGGGCGTCGTCATCTGCGACACAGTTTTTTTAACTTCAACTGATGACATCGTTTTTCATTTTATAACCATGTAACCATTGTTTTGGTTCCATAATAAAATATTTATTATTATTACTAGCAGTGCCTCGTGGTTTCGCCCGCATCGTTGCCGTTCCCGTGAGAATTCCGGGATAAAATATAGCCTATATGTTATTCCAGACTATAATCTATCTCTGTGCCAAATTTCATCCAGATCCGTTCAGTAGTTTTTACGTGAAAGAGTAACAAACATCCATCCATTCATACTTACAAACTTTCGCGTTTATAATATTAGTAGGATAGAAAACAAAACGCTCACCGCTCACACCAAGAACCAACGACAAAGAAACCTTCTAGGGCAAGTCCTAGAGGCGTCAAAGAAAAATCGCTACAATTTATTTGGCGAGGCAGCCCAATAGAAAGTTTCACTGTCCGCCATTACGACCCTTTCTCAATGCTCTTATGTAATCGCCTCGATTAATTTGCGTACTAGTGGCAGGCCGCGGGATTTCTCGTCGTCGTATGGACTTGTGATGAAAAAATAGATATCGGAGCTTAGTGCCGACTTTCGCACTTTGCCGACTTTTGCAGTATTCAATACAGGTAATAGCGGAGTGCCGACTTTAGGAAATTTTTATGCAATTAATCGCTTATCGACGACTTTTTATAGATTTTTGTATTTTATGAGTACCTTGCATACTTTTATAAAATTCGATACGAAAGCAAGATGCCGACTGTACAATTGATAAATGTTGTGGGTTCAAATGCCGCGCAAACGTTACTTCAGTTTTGTACTTCCAATGGTACGCTTGGGTTATTTCTGTTAAGAATGCATTGAGATAACAAAACATAACATTTTCCCAAATGCTCCCAAACTCGCACAACAAACAAACATTACCTACAATGATCCATCATAGATGTTACAGACAGGTCAATGGTGCTGATGATTATGGGATACCTACAGGTTCAAAGTGCGAAAGTATGTCCTTCAGCGAATTCCTCGTCAATTCGTCTTCTTCTTAGTCGTAACACTCTAAACAGAGCAGTCGTTTTCGTCATAGGGAGTGGTGGCTCGTTCATGAAAAGGACCGTAATCAAAAGTCCCACTGTATTCATCGATCTAAGTAAAAAGGGAGATGAGGTAACCTAGTACCTCATCCGTACCATATCTACAGATTTGACGTAGACCTATGACTGTATTAGAGCTTTTTAGAATTTTCGTCCCGGGAAAAATAAAACCGGCCAAGAGACCGGATTTCCCGAATCCGGTCTCTTGGCCGCTTTTATTTTTTTTTAATTGTTTTTATAAGATATTTTTTAGGTACATACATTGGTCAATTTAAACAAATATTATGTGTATTTAAGACGTGCTCCTATATTTAAGCAACATAACATAACATCGTATGTCATGTTCTGTAAATAGAAAATTCGGTGTTTCCCGCGTTGTCCCGAGAAATTGAGTTTGAGAACTCTCGTGACTTGAAAAACCTCGGAACCTCAAGACATTGTATTTACAAGAAAAAGTTAGTTCATTTAGTCTTTCACATAATGATATTAGCAAATGTATTAGAGTATTATTTGGACTTGAGAAACTGAAAAGCAAATAACGAGAAACAATTTTATCAGAAGCTCACTACAAACTTTGTTCTAGTCTGAGTGATTTATCATGTATTTCAAGTTAAATATTTAAAGCTTCGGGCTACAGATTGTTTAAAATAGATGTTCAGAGAGTCTACAAAAGGTAGGAAAGTTTTAAAAACTTAAATTTGAACGGGTAAAAACGGTTAGGATTTCTAATTTTAGTAAATTAATTATTATCCGCGGTTAGAAATATTTTTTTGCCTTCTATCGTTTATCACTTAAAAGAAATGTTATTTTAACACAAATACAACACATAAAATAACAAAAATAAAAGCCAAAAAATAGTTTTATTACACGAAAGCTGGATCACACAAAACACTATTTTACGGACTTTTATAATATTGTCGCTATGAATAACCTATTTTTTATGTTTGTATTATCGTTTATCATTATTTGAAACGTTTAATATCAAACGCTGATACGCATACATAAATTTAATAGGTGTTATAAATGACAGGGATCCATTCACAAAGGTTCATTAATTTAGGGAATCAAAGGCAACGTAATGAAATCAAAAGCGTCCCGATTACGACCTGTTAGATGATTTATTATAGCACACCACGTTTAAAGAGATTATCTTTCATTTTTAAACGTTTGTGGTCAATTTTATTCTAATAGCAGTATTATATGATATATGATTCTATGATATATATATACTATAAATTTTATGTAGAATCTTAATTTTGACAGTGCCCTTTTACAGCAGCTCTAGTAATTAATTTATAATTATTCTGTTTAATTTGATTATTGACAATGCCCATTTACAGCGGATACCTATGAGTATTACTTTTTTGTTTTGTGTTACTTTATTTATTTATTTTATCTTATTATTTATTTCTATTATAATGTAAAATGTTGAATAAACCAAGTATGCCTTGTGCTCCTACGGCGAATAAATATATGAGTATGAGTATATAATTCTCTGCTAATAGTAGGTGGATACTCCGTTCTAGAATACTTGACGACCTCTGTGGCGCAGGAGGCTGTGGGCTCGATTCCTGCCTCGGGACAAAGGTTTATACAATTTGCAGACAGTTCAGGGTGTCTTGGGTGTTATCTATGCACAATAAAAAATATCTCGGAACGGAAGTGTACGATCTGCAGAAATTTGTTCCGTTGGTCTGGGTGTTTTCTATGTAGGTATAATGAAAAATATCTATCTATGTAGTGTATTGTATTAAGTATATCAGTTATCAAGTACCCATAACACAAGCTCTGCTTAGCTTGGGGCTAGGTGATGCTGTGTGAATTGTCCAGCATTATGTATTTTATTTATTTATACTGTGTTTATATTCCAGTATCATCTAGCTTCAACGTAAGCAGAGCTTGTGACTTACCCTAGTCTCAGCTTGGTGATGATGATGTTGTCCTAGCCGAATTTCAGCCGTTGCATCTACTATCATTTATGCAGGACATATTTAATTTTTTTTAAATTATCGCAATTTGTTATATAGGTATGTGTGTGAGTCGTGATCCGACTGTACTGCAATCGGACACGGTCAGTGTAGTGTGTCGTAATGTGAACTTGGACATTCCTGATTCTAAAGACGAATTGTGGGTATTCCTGGATACTGCCGTCAATTCTCAGCTGTAACTCCGAGTACATCGTGTCAGATCACCCATAACAAGGTACCTCTGTCACTTCTCAATCTTCCGCCTAATTTGAAGCTCAGAGATTAATTTAACTTTGGGTCCAAGGTGAGCATCCCGCTACCCACGTCACGTATGTATTAAGTAAAGGCGTTTGACATTAATCGGAGTAGAACAAGTTCATGCCAATAACATTAAACCATCCAAAATGGATCGTTATTTAGTGGAAACTTTGAAAAGGGGTTTGAAAATTTTAACCCTAACATCGATTCCTATTTTTTTTTAATCGCCGCGTATAATAAAAGTTCTATATTTGGAAAGAAAACACTAAAATAAATAAAAAATGTCTACCAAAATAATTTCATAAAATAATGCATCAAATTTCTAAGATATTCACATATGGAAATAATTATATTTTTTCTTCATAATATGTGAATATCTCAGAAAGTTGACGCTTTAGGACATTATGCTATAAAACATTTTTAAACCTTCAAACCTCTTTTGTGGCATTTCGTTCTCATTAGGAGGTTGTTTCTGAGAAGAAAGGGAAAATAGAGAGCGAATTTTTTATATGCTTCTGCAACACACAGTTTTCAAAACGATTGACAAAAAAGGAGTCGGACAAGAAAACAAAAATAATATTCAAAATACATATTCCTCCTACTTGCGGAGTCGGCTAAAATGAAGAATAATTAAATAACTAATAAACAACGCTTGAAAATATGAACATAGCTTTTTGTTATTATTTATTATAAAAACTAAAATTGTAAGGGAAATAAATGCATCAGTTACTTAATAAAACATACATACTTACGATTACCAAAAAAATATTCACTTTAATCATTTAATTTCCTCCCATTCTATTCCTTGAACTTCTTACTTTATAAATTGAAAGCGGGTTTTGTGAAAGTTTTTCCACGTATGATACTCTAACAGATACAATACAAGATAACAAAAGATACAAGTAAGTACAAACAGAAACATAATTTGTTTTTCATATATTATTGAAGGTTAACAAAACTTACCTAGTCGCTGCATCTGAAGTTAACGTGTTTGTTGTAACAATAAAAGATAACATGTTTTCATGTTATCTTGTATTGTTTGTTACCTATGTTTTAGTATTTTATTTCAATAAAGAGAAAAAAAATACAAATTACAACTAGTATTTACACTAATATCAATTTCTTAAAAATATAAGCCGTCACCAGAAAGCAGAGTGCCCAGAATCCTAGCAGCATCGTCAAAATGGAAGCCAGCATTCCGATCACCTGTGGTTTATAAAAGAAAACTTTTTTATTTATTTTTAATCATTTATTTTCCTCCCCTTTAGACGCAAAACTTTGATTTCCATATCAATATGTCCCCATCCAATAAGTATTTCAGTTCCGGTTACTGTAACATTTAGGTAGATACGACCTTTCAGGAACGGAAAGTTCTTGGGGATCAGGTATGTGGGTATGGTCATATTCGTCAAATTGTATACTCCCTGAAAAAAAGGAGAGATGAAGGGCTGAAGCCTTTATTCACAAAGAAAATTACAATAAAATAATAGAAATAAATTAGAACCAGTATTTACAATCGAAACAATTGAGCTAACTGCAGACTGTTGCAAACAATCTACAGGTAGCTCAACTGATCCTAATCAATACCAGTCGGAAGCGTCCCCAAGACGTTGGCTGCATTGCCCCGCTGTATGGTAATGCTGATGCGCTGTGCCAGATACTGACGAGCTCTCGGGTCACGCGTCGCTTCCACCATACGCTCAGATAACTTTTTAAAAACCCAAAGAGCCTCGGTACCCCGCGGACCTAGGGTCTCTACTTCAAGGGGAGCAAATTTGTAGGCTCTGTCGAGACCTGCATATCTGCACCTCTTGAGATCCTCGGCCAAATCTGAATGAAGATGAATCAACAACACCAGACTATACCAGTCATCCTTTTCATCGACTTCTGATATGACAGTTATGACATCGAGGGAATAGAAAGAGACTTTTGTTTCCGCACACACTTATAATAGGTACGCGAGTCTGGCTATCTAATGTTGACTGGAAATGTTTGCTAACATAATTAAAGAACTGTGTATATAAATTTCAACATAAATTCTACAAAACAAATTGTCGATGAATAATGATGAGTGATCTTGTTTTACCATTTAATGAGTCCGAAATTGAAGAAAACGAATAATGTATACTTAGTGCGTGCGTAGGATAAAAAAATGGACTTACCTCTTTTTCAGTATCTACTCTCAGTAGCCAACCCTATTGTGACTGCCGCCGCCGTAGCTGAAATACGGCTAGGAGGACATCTCTCCCGTCATTTTTATCTCTTTCTAGTTTCTGCCCGAGGGTTCGCACGCTTTGTTTCCCGTTTTAAAAATAACCTTTACAATCTTTACATACGTTAATCCAACAGAGATCCGCAAGCATGAGCTAAGACACTGCATTGCCCCGCTCATGTTGATACAAGTAGAAAAATAGATGCCTTCCACCACAGAAACGGCTGCATCTTCTTTATTTGTATAATCTCATATTTGGGGAAAGCATGTTCAGCTATAGACGTGTGTATGTGGGCTGATATGGAAGTGCGATAGTTTATTCTTACCCGTTGAAATGGGCAGGTCCTATTCTGGAATGCATTCCGTAGCACTGGCCCGAAGAATATACCCTCTAATAGGGCATCGCAGATTCGATAATGTAGCTCCACAAACGACCTTTTGTACACATTTGTCAGGAACTCAAAGAAGTAAAAATTTAGCTGAAAAAAACTGCTTAATAAATATAAATAGAAAATGATATCGATCAAGGTCATCATCATCATCATCATCATCATCAGCCCATATTAGTCCACTGTTGGACATAGGCCTCCCCTAATGAGCGCCATAGCGCCCTGTCTTCAGCTTGCTGCATCCAGCATCTGCCTGCAGGCATCCAGCATCTGCCTGCAGTCTTTCGCAGATCGTCATCCCACCTGGCCGGAGGGCGTCCTACACTACGTTTACCGAGTCGTGGTCTCCACTCAAGAACACGTTTATCCCAGCGGTTGTCGGTTCTTCGCGAGATATGGCCGGCCCACTGCCACTTCAGCTTGCTTATTCTTTGAGCTATGTCGATAACTTTGGTTCTCTGTCGGATGAATACATCCGACGTAACGAATACGTTACGAATTTTAACGAATTTTATATATAATCGATCAAGGTATTCGGTTCCATTCGGGTAAAACTATAGTTTTAGTTACTATAGTGCGTAAGCCCTCAGGGTGATTTCTAAAACCTTTAACTATGGTATTACCCCTCTATTTTAATACATCAATTTTGACATGACTATCAAATAGTAGAAACAAATTAGAACTAGTATTTACAATTGTAAAAATTGAGCTAACTGCAGATTGTTGCAAGCAATGTCCAGGTAGGTAGTTCAACTAATCCATATCTGGCTTCTGTATAGCAATGCTGATGCGCTGCGCTGCTCAGACAATTTTCTTTAATTTTTTTGACATTGTTTAATTGGATTAGTTGGCAGGTTAGGTAAATTAAACTGGATACGTGGATCGCAGGTTGTACAAGTTAGATAAATTATATTGGATACGTGGATCGCAGGTTGTACAAGTTAGATAATTTATATTGGATACGTGGATCGCAGGTTGTACAAGTTAGATAAACTATACTGGATAGGTGGATCGCAGATTGTACAAGTTAGATAAATTATACTGGATAGGTGGATCGCAGGTTGTACAAGTTAGATAAATTATACTGAATACGTGGATCTCAGGTTGTACAAGTTAGATAAATTATACTGGATACGTGGATCGCAGGTTGTACAAGTTATAAAAATTATACTGGATACGTGGATCGCAGGTTGTACAAGTTAGATAAACTATACTGGATAGGTGGATCGCAGATTGTACAAGTTAGATAAATTATACTGGATAGGTGGATCGCAGGTTGTACAAGTTAGATAAATTATACTGGATACGTGGATCGCAGATTGTACAAGTTAGGTAAATTATAATAACAGAGAGCTTTATTTGGAGTCAGTTTATCCGTCACTTACGGTCACGTTGTTGTCGAATGCGTTGACTAATTCAAAGTTGAGTCCGACGTAGTATTGGGGGTCCTTCCGATCGTAGCGCCGAGCCGTTAATGTCACATCTTTCAAGTATGATGTATTATACCACCGAATTGAGGGGTGTTCAGTGGCAAAAAAACGGGCCTATAAAATAAATGGCGACTAAAGGCTAGCGTCGATAGGCCGGCATCGGACGCTCCGCACTGACCGCATTAAACGGATTTTAGTATTCTTTGTGTGGTTTGCCATAGAAGTGCGTCCGCTGATCCGCACCGCACGGAACGGAAGCATCGGACTGTTGGTTATACGTTTAGCGCGGATGACGTCATGATTGATTTGCAAATGCGACCGTCCGATGGGGTATGTACCAAATGATCATACGAAACCCTGTCGGCCTGTCGACGCTAGCCTATTTAAAGACTTACAACATGATGCAATGGGTAAGTAAGTGCCTTCTCGGCTGTGTTACAGGATCGGTTTTTTAGAGTTCTGGTGGTGATGGCGTATGTAGTTGCAAGTTCCTTAACACGACAGTATATTTATGAAATAAGAATTATCCCCTTAGCTAATCTATACTAAAATATTATAGTATGGATAAAGGACGACTTCAGTGGCGCAGCGGGCGAAGGTCCGCCTGCGACGCAGAACGACGCGGGTTCCACTCCCACCTCGGGACAAATGTTCGTACGATCTGCTGATATGTGTTCCAAGTGTTCTGGTTGTCTTTTATGTATAGTAAAAATATCTATCTATGTAAGTAGTGTATTGTATTATGTATATCAGTTATCTAGTACCCATAATACAGGCTCTGCTTAGCTTGGGGCTAGATGATGCTGTGTGAATTGTCCAGCATTATTTATTATTATTATTACTATCAAATCGAAATTAATTATGTCTGTCTGTTGACTTTCACGCCTTAACCTCTGAACGGATCTGAAATTATTCAGGGAGGTAAACGCTATTCCGTTATTACACAGGCTCTTGAAAAGCGCGTCCGAAGCCGCGGGTTTAAACTAGTAGGTAATAATTATATTTTCAACACACTTGCTCATAAAGTAGCTCTATGGTCACCGCAATTAGGCACAGAATGACACCCATAATCAAACTGTGACTTTTTCATTGCTATAATATAACTCACTAGTGAGTTATAGATTTTTTTTTAATTTAATTGGTTGAGTGGCTTTGTTCTCGTGTTTAATTTATTTATTCTATTGAACAAATAGAATAAATAAATTAATGTTCCTATTGCTTGCTCATTTCATGCAACTTCTTATTTAAATAGATAATTTTAACACGTGTTTAATAAATAAAACTTTCATTCAAATATAACTTTTGTTTTCTGAGTAATAAAATGAGTTTTTTTTGTTATTCTATTCAGAAGTGTGTTGAAAAACGTCGTATGATACACGTGTGTATTGATGATTACCGTCCTCAGCTCTCTTAAGACCCTCGCCTACGGCTCGGGTCTCAATGGCGCCTCGGCGGTAATCACCAATGCTACACACTAGTACCATAATGTACTATTCTTACCTTCTCGGTCCAGCATATTGTAAGCAAAACTGCTGACATCACGGCGCAAGTTAACAACAGTGAAGTCATTTTAGAACTGTCAAAAATCCTGATAGAAGGCTCAAACTTATGAAGTTATTTCAAAATTATGCTGTAGCCATATGAAAGAAGTAGGCAGATCACGATGTGCCTAATGAATGAGGCATTTTAAAAAAATAATCCCTCGATTTATATATCAGTTTAATAACGAACTCAAAAAGCAGATGGCAGCTAAGCAAATATTTCGCGGAAGAATTAGGTGTTCTTCTGCGAAATATCTGCTGACGCTGTCATTACGATGTCATGTCCAGCTATGCAGAATCAATGCCGTAAAGGACGGACCCATAGTATAAGGTAAAATTCTGTAGATTATGGTACGGTCTACCAGCGCTAACTCAACCAATGCCCTGTGTTGTGTTACAAATAAACGCAACGATTAACTATTTCCAATCTTTTGCATAATATCTACCTAATCAACAACAAAGATGGAAGGACGTACCTAGACCGAAGTGAAGCCGACACAACAATACGCACGCGAAACACGAACGTCGGCAGCGCGGGTCCGACATGACTGATGTCGAACTATTGGCAATAGCCCAATATTATTAAAACGCATACAATATTATTATCTGTAATGGGCTATGTGTGTTTCTTTTTCTGTTATGCCGATTACTCCGTCGGAAATGAAAAAAAAAAATATTTCCGTGGGGTTAGTATTCCCCGTCCCTAAAATCTTAAAAAACAGATTAAATATTAATTATTAAAGTTTAAATCTTGACAACAGTTACACAATTAGTCACATCCCATATCTTAGTGACGAATGCACGACGTTCGAATACCGCGGTTCCATACTAAAATACTTTTTTTATGATTTTTTTGTTTTATATAATATTATGTTCTTTCCTATTGAATTTTTAATCTTAGATTATCTTTGTATTATTGCATGCCAGGACCATAGCGAGACATGAGCACATTATTTGTAATTATGCCACCTGTTGACGCAATTATAATAGGTACATACCTGTTTGAATCTTAAAGAAAAAGTCAATCAGTCGTTTTATGAATTGCCCGAAAACATTGTGGTCTTCTTCTACTTAATGCTAGTTGAGTAATCATACTTTGTAGAAGGTAACCAACTATCACAATTGTTTATTTATCTATGCAATCCACCTAAATGGAATTGTCAATCATGGAATTGTTGCCTTTACCAACATGGTTATTTTAGATGATCATCATTCAAATAACATTGGGCTAGATCAATGAAGTAATCATCGTAAAGGAAATCACCAAATGAAATAAAACCAGCCAAGTGTGTAGGGTTCCGTAGCTGTTTGATTAAATAAACCGTACAACAGTATTCTTATGCCAACAATTGGCAAACCTCTCTTAGTTACCATGTCAAATTAAATTTAATAGGTACCTAGATTTTCTTAGCAAATCAGCGTTCGTTTTGCAAGCCACACTACACTAGCCATTCTACAAACGGGTTGTAGAAAAATTAAAAAATAGTTGTTGGTTGATTCTACGATTAACATAACGAGTAAAAGTCGATTAACTTAAAAATTGTAGGTACAAATATCGTCTTAAGACTTGGAAAATGACTTTAGCACACAGCTAGCATATAATATTGACTACATTATGAAATGTAGTTCTTAGGTTTGATAAACAGGTATATAGTTAATGTATATGATAATGAATCGCGCAATTGCAGAACCCCAGACAGCGCGTGTCCCGACGCGCACTTGACCGGTTTATTTTATTTTTGGACATGTCTTTTCTTTTCATCTATTTTCATGTGAGTCCTTTAGATATTTAATTTAGTTGGTTTCGAGATAACAATTTATTTAGTACATATAAATTACAATTACAGAACAAAATTATTAACAAAATCAAGGGTTTCAACCCCAAACGGCTTAAATATACATATTTACGTAAATATACGTATTTTCGTTGTTTAATTAAATTACTTAATTATTTCTTAAGTTACTCTTCTATCTAGAAACACCACATACCTAAGAAAGGCTTGTAAATATCTCAGAGGCCAACACTTTAACTTTGGCCAGAAGAATAATAAGTGGCCTCTTGGCATCTCATTGAGTTTTACCCTTAGCAACTAATATAAACTCTGTGGTCCCGTTGTCAAAGTATTAGAGAACTCGTTATCTGAGAGGTATTCACGATTCACGGCTAGGGTTGTGACACGAAATTAGTTTCACGTTTTGAATAATGTCGATGAAAGCATAACAAGTTTTTCGATTTACCTCGTCCTTGGGTGACTTATGGCTGACGACGTAAGGTTAGTTTAGGTTAGGTGGGATTTCTCATTGGTAAATTCACAAGGGGCTAGGGACTTTGGACTCAGATGACCTAAAAAGACGTTCTAAGACACGACACCACTACCAGAATATACAAGCCGTAGACCTTTCATATAGTGACATCGTGAGACCGTATCGCCGAGAAAGCATATTTGTCTAATATGCTTACTTGCTTAAAAAACATATGCGAAACAAAAAACAATTCTTATATCTTTTTCTCCATCCTATAGTTGGCTGGGAGAAATCTCTCTCAGCGATAAGGCCGCCTTTTGTACTATGTTTATTTTTTATTTAGATATAAGATTTTTATTAATGTTATTTACGAGTACAATAAAGTGTTCATTCATTCATTCATTTATTCATTCATTCAACAGAAAATAACAAGGTGGTATGTAATCGGTCGATCGATCGATTGGTGTGGTAATACCCTATTACCTTAATTACCAGAGGAAGCAGCTTTCTTGTGCGTATTTTACCATCTCCGCTGCGACTACCATTTCACCTGCCCAAACTACCCTCTGATAAGGCATGTCCAGCATTGGACGTGTCTTCTTCTTAGTCGGTCACTCTTAGTAGAGAAGTCGTGGTTATGATAAGGTCCTGAAACGGCTGCTCGTGCAATGCACCGCCATCGTTCCCTGTTGGTTGCGTTGTGGGAGCAATCGGTCATGGTGAACTGTGTCAAAGAGATGATGAGGTCTGACCGTCTTGTTGGAGAGCGACCACGAGACGTCTTGCCCTCCATTCTGCCCTGAATTACGAGACGCTCCATCAAGTCTTCATTCCGTACCGCGTGCCCACAGAATTTCAGTATTCATATCTGCACAGTCGACGCTAATATCTCCTTGACACGAAGTTCTTCGAGGATGTAGACTTTAGGCCGATGCGCAGTCCACTTAATCCTCAGGAGAAATGTCCAGCACCACATCTCTTGTGCATCCGTTTTTCTCCGCTCCTTAAGTCTCAGAGTCCACGTCTCGGCTCCGTATAAAAGAATTGGAAAGACACGACTCCGCATCAGACGAAACTTGCTGGTTTTGTTTAGCACATCTTGGTGAGCCTTTCAGCAGCAGATCGTGTGATAGTGCAGCGTCTTCTGATTTAATCTTCACAGCATTTGGACAGCATTGGACGTAGTTATGCTGATAGAAAAACATCTTGTGAAAAATTTACGTACCATGGTGTAAAATATTCGTCCCATGGTGTAAAATATTCGTCCATCCCTAATCGCTACCCGGGTAGGCCGATAACAAAACTTTTTCCGTTAAACCTTGCAATTTATAAGTTGCGACCACTTCGGCTTTGATTAGCTTGGGTTTGAATAGGATATTTCTAATTTTCTTCCCTGCCCAGTCCAATAACAATAAGTAAAATTTGTTCTACGAGCCAGGTGGTTTGGTGTTTTATTTGCTCGACGTGCGAACTCTGTGTTTTCTATACCTACCAATAGTTTATCATGTAGGTACATACAACTAACATTACCCTCCTTAGCTCTAAAGTATTGGCTAAATTTTAATTCGTACAAATTATTTCAAGTTGTTACCACTCTCAATCAGATAACAAAATATTTAAGAAAGTCAATTATAATTATAATTTTATAATAATTTTTTTATTATAATTTTCTTTGTGAATAAAGGCTTCAGAAAGTCAATAGATAATATTACTTTTGACGTGACAACGTCTTATAAATTGGTTTGCCGGGTGACACTTCAAGAAACTGCGTTACGCTCCGCTCACGTTATGCGCTCACAATGAGAGCGAGTGAGAGGCACGCGTCCCTTCCACTCGGGTATGGTTAGCCCGCCTAAGAGCGAGAGAGACAGACATAATTATTTTACCACTCAAAGTCGTTGTCACGTAAAACTTTCGCCCGTATACCGACTTTACAGGCAACCAATTTTTTCTACCTGTAGATTGTTTGCAACATTCTGCAGGTAGCTCAATTGTTTCAAAAGGAAATACTAGGTAGTTAATTTTTTTCATTTCTATTTGGTGATAATATAAATATTCTATATTGAACAAACTAACTCTATCGTCCTCTTAACGTTATTCGGCACTTAACTTATATTATATTTGTACATTTCTTAGATATTTTTACAAATAAAAGTTAAACTTTTACAAAAAACATGTTTAAAGGAAAATACCTACCTAAAATTAAACGTAAGGTGCCGAATAACGTAAAGAGGCCAGGTGGTTTCTGTTCCTGAAACTCTAACAAATATTTCAAGGAAATCCCGCGTGATTGGCTAATAACTTGAATAATATTTTACAGTTGAGGTACTAAAAGGTCAACTTTACCGTAATAAGTCTCAGATAGCATGGGCAGGTTCCTTCCTCTGCCTGATAGGCCTGATAGCATAATCTATATTCTTTAAGGTCAAAGAGGGCATAAGGATGGACCTTGGTTTTATTAACAAGAGAAAAGTTGATGGATAAATAAAATGCTTACCCCATCTCCCGAATTTTACTTACTTCGATAGCTGATAGGTCATACAGTATGTAGAAATATAGCGCTGTTTTTCCGTGGTTCCATTATTTTGTCCCATTAATGGGACCACGAGGGAGAACTATTTCTGGTAGTCCCATTACTATGAGTATTTATCTAATTCCTGTTAACAAAATGAGGATGTGTGGTTTGCTAAAAAGGTACAACAAGGTACCTACGTCGCGACTTTTCATACAATGGCACCAAGGTTTACCGGCATTGCATGAAAATGAACAACCTAGCCCAACCTAACTGCGATCTCCAACCCGATTGCCCAGCGTGGGGATTATGGGCATTACCTACTATACATAAGGCGCTTATCAGGGGGAGGCCTGCGTCCAGCAGTGGACCAATACAGGCTGTTGAGGTTGAGGAACAACCTATGTAGGTATAGGTTTATTAATTATGATGATGATATGCATGGATTCTGAAAGATTGTAGACACGTGCCAATTTCAACCAGATTATCAATTTATTCATATTGAAAGACAGTTTGTTGAAATTAATTAAATATTTTAATTGATTTGCATCAGCAGTTAACGCGACACGTCGCTCAAATCTCATTACAATTAATAATTATGGTAATTTAATTGGACTGTGCGATTGTTGCCAGCACAGCAACAGCAAATCAAAAATATGGGTGGGTATTTTGGGTAGGCACCTAGGTACAGTTGCTGTTATAATTGGTGACACAGCCTTAAAATAAGGGTAATTATAAGTATAAATGACTTTGTGGATTTTAACCTAGGACCCAAATAATAATAAATATTAAAAGGTCGTAAGCACCACGAATGGCAGCAAGACACTCTCATCAGAATCAAGGTCACCACTTTCTGACCGCCACTGTACATGAAAATACGTGCCCCGTTTCGCGCGATCAGCGGTATTCCATTGAGTATTTTAGGATTACTGTATACCTACTCGGCTTTCGCTACCGCTCTGGGTAGCAAATACCGCGTCGAACATGAACGACCATAAATGCGCTTAGCAAAAAGCGATTTCCAGGGTACTTCTCCATTCTCATTTTATTTGAAATGTTAATAATTTAGTCCCTATTGCCAAGACAGTTGGCACCAAGCATTTGCATCGGCATTTCAAGATTTAGAAAATTCAGAGAAACTCGCATAAATAATGGAATTCTCCCGAGAGGTATCGGAGAACAAGCATTTCCCGATAAATCGTGCATTATACGAACTTAGGTAGGTATTTTGTACCTTTATTAAAATTCCTGAACGAACGCCCGACTGGGGAATTTTGTCTAAAAATTTAGCAACAGCCGACCTGTTGTTACCTATTACCTATTAAGCTCAAGTAACAGACTAAAATATATTCGCTTTCTGATATATGACGTACAGGGAGCTTAGGTATAATTACACAAGAGCTCTAGAAAATTCGTAAAGACTGTATCTTCTTTGAGTAATTTGTACGTCGAGAAATATTCCACCAGACTGGTGCTTCTAACTGGGTTACGTATAAATAACTAATAATTACACATTTTCTTTGCTAAATTACTAGGAGAATAACTTACTCATTTCTAGGGCCGCACATCATATACTTTAGCTGTGTGGTGCCGGTTTAGAATTTGCACCACTCCAACTCTTCCCGCGGGTGTCGTAAAAGGCGACTAAGGGATATCCACCGGGGGTGGGCAGCAGCAGCCTGCAGAACAATTCTACCTCCGAACTGCGATCCCCAACCCGCATGTCCAGCGTGGCAATTATGGGCTTTACCCCCCCCCATGAGATAAAAGCTAATAAGGCGCTTATCAGGGGGAGGCCTGCGTCCAGCAGTGGACCAATACAAGCTGCTGAGGTTGAGGTATATCTTTTACACCTTAGAATCGACAGGTTTGAGAGGAAAGACCTAGGTATTCTAGTATATCTACTTTAATTCTAATAGCGAAAAGCTGTTAAGTCGTAAGTTGAGTCATAAATCGTCATCTCTGGCTAGTCTCCTTTGACACCGGCCTCTTTTATGATACCACCTCGGGATCATAGGTACTCCATACAATATCGAAATATTTTTCCGATAATGGTCCATAAGACGTTAAAATCGAACAACATACATAAAAACAACAGCTCTATTCCAATAAGTTCAACTCAAAGTTCAACGACTTGAACTAATTGAATTGGAAAGATTAATAAAAATATTTTATTTAATTTTTGTTTTTTAACCATTGCTGTCCCACAGCTGGGTAAAGGCCTCCCTTTTCTCCTTCCACGCCTAAACAAACATAATTTTAAGAATATTTTACTACTTCCAATTGAACTTTCACGAGAAAAATATTCCATTTTTTTTACTTTCACAAAGTAGTTACAAAGTTGAAAAAATTAGAGAAAAAAATTCAAATTAGTTCAACTCGTTGAATTTTGAGTTGAACTTATTGGAATAGAGCAAAAAACATACACATCCGAACATAGAACCTTCTTTTTTGAAGTCGATAAAAACAGTAATTCAATATCGCAGCCCCAGATACAAATACTTTCCCGGGCGCAAAACCAGGAGCTGGCTCTCCTCCGTAGACCGAGACACGTCTAGGAGACCCAGTTGACCTAATCACCGCCGCTTACCCGGAGGTGACGGCAACCGATTCGCTTCCGCACACCACACAATCGCCCAAAAACGAACCCCGCCGGATGCGGGTTCGAAGAACTCCCCGCTTCCGCCAATAGGTGCACTTGTGCACCTAGGCGAAACCTCCCTTTCCTCTCGTTCTTCGTGCGGTTTGCGGATCCTGGTTTCTTGATAGCTCAACCAGGATAACCACTATTAAAAAAAATAAAGTTCTTCCCTTGCCATGTACGAGTTTGTTTATTAAAGAAATCTGCATATTCGTAAAACGATACCCATATTATTTCAAAACCAGATTTTTATGCCAAATCAACACTCTACGCTTTTCGCACGAAATTCGTTTTGCATGGCAATTAAAATATTTAATATGTTACCAATAGAATTAAAGGACTTGCCATTGCCATTGTTTAAGAATATACTCAATAAATGGTTACTGTCTCATTGTTTCTATAGCGTGGAGACATATTTTAATTTTGGGCAGATTTTTGATTTAATTCTCAATCATTATTATTATTTAAGTAGGTAGGTTTATTAAAATTCACACACCAGTTCAAGATTACTGATAGTATTACATTGATACCACTGATACAACAACATCATTGTAATATTTGACTATGAATTCTATTCTATTTTCATAGCATCTGACAACAGCCCAAGCCGAGGCTCGCACCTAAGTGGTGTCCCTTGTGCGTGTTGTACCAAACTTTTAACCGGCGAGGCCCCCTCTGCGCTCGCCAAAAGTCCGGTAACGCTGTCATGGCCATCTGCGGTCAACAGCATTGTAGTCCTTTCAAAACAAAACAAGATCCGTCAAGTGCTAGTGTAACTCGCGCGCCGAGGGTGTCGAACGTTTGGCAACAAATATGTACCAAAAGTACCGGTTAGAGACTTCGTAATTTAACGAATACCTAAAATAGTAGGTACGAACCCACCTTTCAGATGGATCTCTCTGCATGCTTCGGTTAAAGTGGGTAATGGTGAGGTAGCCCTCCCTTTTGAAAATTATTCCCCCCCTTTTTGACCATTTTTCAAAAAGTGTTCTTTTTAGCAACTTCTCTATATTTTTCTTGTAAAATATAGATCCATATCTATAAACACTTCATACATTTAATATGGATCGCTCTGCAATCTTCAGAGATAGGGTGGGGGATGGGTATTTTTTCTACTTATTATTATAAGTATTGTTAAACGGGTATTTATCGCGTTTATTTACCTATTTTTCCCGACGTTTCAACAGGTTTACACACTGTCGTGGTCACGGGATGACTGGAGTACTGGAGCTACCGCCTCTGCGAAGCGGGGGCAGCATTACTTGAAACTACCCTCACTTGGTTTTCGACACTAGATATGTCCATCTGCACACTCGGACGACATACAACACTAACAGTATCTGTGACGCACTGAGAAACCGGTCTACGACGAGTACACTTGGCTATAACTGGATTCCACGAGGCAGAGAGTTTGAAACCGTCATCACGATTGAAATTAGGATATTTCTTAATTTCAATCGCTTCCCGCACCATTCTCTTGTAGTAATGCCTTTCATTACAGATGACCTGCGGTTTGTGTAATTCAATCCAGTGATTGGGTCCTGAGTCTACTACATGCTCAGCTATTGCCGACTTGTTGATTTGTCGATTTTTGACCGCTGCTATGTGTTCCTTAACACGTTCCGCGACCGTGCGTTTAGTCTGGCCTATGTAGGAACGCCCGCAGCTGCAATCGATCTTGTAGACTCCAGGAACTTGCAAGGGCACTACGTCTTTTGGTGTTCGAAGTCGCTTCGCCATCTTGGTGAGTGGAGTGTAGATCGACTTGATCGAAAACTTCCTAAGAATGTTTCCAATTTTGTCCGTCACTCCTTTCACATAAGGCAGAAACGCAGGCTGTCTTGTCACTTCAACATGTTTTTCCTTGCGCCTCCGATTGGGTTGCCATCTGATACTATTATTGTAGCCATTCCGTTTCAGAACCTCCTGAACATGTTCTAACTCACTCTGTAGGTGTTCAGGGTCACAGAGATCATGAGCTCTGTTTACTAGAGAAGATACTACTGACTCCAGATGTGACGGATGGTGGTGTGACGCAGCGTTAAGATATCTGTCCGTATGTGTCGGCTTTCTGTACACAGTGTGTGCTAAGGACCCGTCGGATTTTACCGTCACTTTTAAATCGAGGAAAGCCAACGATCTGTTCTCTTCCATTTCGTGCGTAAACCTAATCTTAGGGTGTATGGAGTTCAGATGCTCTGTCAGCTGATCCACTTCCTGGTTGCTTCCGTTGATTATACAAAACACATCGTCGACATATCTCTTCCACAATTTTATACCAAAAGCTGCTAGGTCTATCCTGGATTCAAAATGTTCCATCCAGATATTGGCAAGTACAGGTGCCACAGGACTACCCATAGCTACACCGTCTATCTGAAGGTAATGTTGCCCTTGATATAAAAAGAAATTGCCATCAAGACAGTTCTGTAGAAGTAATACATGTTGCTCAGGAAGTTCATCATCACTCAATCTCTGTCTCACAACATCAAGACAATCAATAAGTGGAACATTAGTAAACAGAGATTCAACATCAAAGCTCACCAATAAATCTCCAGGTTCCAACGTTATGTCATCGATGATGCTGACAAAATGGCACGAATCCCTTACAAAGGACGACGTCTTTCCCGTAAGTGGCTGTAGAACCCCAGCTACGTACTTAGCAAGATTGTAAGTCGGCGAGTCTATTTGACTTACTATTGGTCGTAGTGGTACGTCTGCTTTGTGTACTTTTGGCAGGCCATATAATTTTGGCGACTGCACAATGGCTGGTCTGTACAGACGGTCGAAGACATCCTCAGTGAAAAGGTCCTTATATTCGTGTATCAGTGCTCGTACCCGTTTTGTCACTCTAGCCGTGGGATTGTAGGTAACTGGCTTATACACCTTCTTGTTACTTAGCATCTGAACTCCATACACCCTAAGATTAGGTTTACGCACGAAATGGAAGAGAACAGATCGTTGGCTTTCCTCGATTTAAAAGTGACGGTAAAATCCGACGGGTCCTTAGCACACACTGTGTACAGAAAGCCGACACATACGGACAGATATCTTAACGCTGCGTCACACCACCATCCGTCACATCTGGAGTCAGTAGTATCTTCTCTAGTAAACAGAGCTCATGATCTCTGTGACCCTGAACACCTACAGAGTGAGTTAGAACATGTTCAGGAGGTTCTGAAACGGAATGGCTACAATAATAGTATCAGATGGCAACCCAATCGGAGGCGCAAGGAAAAACATGTTGAAGTGACAAGACAGCCTGCGTTTCTGCCTTATGTGAAAGGAGTGACGGACAAAATTGGAAACATTCTTAGGAAGTTTTCGATCAAGTCGATTTACACTCCACTCACCCAGATGGCGAAGCGACTTCGAACACCAAAAGACGTAGTGCCCTTGCAAGTTCCTGGAGTCTACAAGATCGATTGCAGCTGCGGGCGTTCCTACATAGGCCAGACTAAACGCACGGTCGCGGAACGTGTTAAGGAACACACAGCAGCGGTCAAAAATCGACAAATCAACAAGTCGGCAATAGCTGAGCATGTAGTAGACTCAGGACCCAATCACTGGATTGAATTACACAAACCGCAGGTCATCTGTAATGAAAGGCATTACTACAAGAGAATGGTGCGGGAAGCGATTGAAATTAAGAAATATCCTAATTTCAATCGTGATGACGGTTTCAAACTCTCTGCCTCGTGGAATCCAGTTATAGCCAAGTGTACTCGTCGTAGACCGGTTTCTCAGTGCGTCACAGATACTGTTAGTGTTGTATGTCGTCCGAGTGTGCAGATGGACATATCTAGTGTCGAAAACCAAGTGAGGGTAGTTTCAAGTAATGCTGCCCCCGCTTCGCATAGGCGGTAGCTCCAGTACTCCAGTCATCCCGTGACCACGACAGTGTGTAAACCTGTTGAAACGTCGGGAAAAATAGGTAAATAAACGCGATAAATACCCGTTTAACAATACTAATAATAATGTGTTCAGATCGCGTAAGTTTGAAAATATTTATTTTTTCTACTTATTTCAAAATATTTTAAAAACTATGGCACTTACAAACATTTCAAAAACTATTTTGAAATGTAAAAACTGATAACTTTCTTTTGATACCCCACATGACCCTGTAGGTATCTTTTGAAATTTCGGCATAACAATTAAAATTTGTATGGAAAATATTCATTTTCATTTTTCATTTATTTTCAATAATTTTTCTTTGAATCTTTACAAGCGCACGAAATGTATTATTATTTTAAATTTCAAATTGATAGCTGCAGTAATTGCTGAGTTATTAAGGAGTAAAAAAGGACAGACAAAACGAGACCATAAGGGTTTCGAAACCGTTCTTCGATTCCGAAACCCTAAAAACCAGGTGCTGATAAAGTCTGAGCTTCACATCGAAATACTTTCTCCATAAACAATACAGTCTGCTGTTGACGAGGAAAGTAGTCCAAGCAACAGCAGGTAAGAATTAATTAAAACTAAGATAAAATGCTTGCACGAGCTTACTTGGCGGCTGACAGACGGGCAGTTCTCTCGACTTAGATACTAACGCTTTTCCTTATCATCTACGGCGGCGCTTCTGTCGCATTTTTAATTAGCAAACAACAATGAGTTTCCGCAAAATGTAGAGAGCGGTTTAATTCATGACAAGATAATGGTAAAACTTTTAAATCCGTCATGGTTAAACTAGAAGGGCTACGAAGTTGAATTTTTGCATGGAGGTTTCTATTAAGATGTAGGCACCCGTTAAAAACGGATTTTTGGAAATTCGTATTTTAAGGGGGTCAAAGGTCATTTTTACAATAACTTAGAAAGTAGGCACTCGCTAAGAACGGATTTTGGAAATTCGTATTCTAAGGTAGTTAAAATGGGGTCATAATTGAATAAGTAATTTATAATCAAGCATTCTTAGAAGGATGAAATGGGATTTATAGGTTTTCTTATAAATACTATACTTTAAATTGTAAAGAATAGGTTGTAAAACATTGGCGTTGATAGTTTACATGGAAAGCAACATTACTTGGGGTATTGGTATTATTAAAGTCCACGCGAATGAAATCGCGGCGGGTCAACTACTTTTATACAGGGTGGTTTTTTGAAAAGGGCGGTGATGTCCAAGTCCAAAACCACGAGAGTTAACGAAAAATCGTGAAAGGAGTCATGCCCTCGATTTATAAGAAAACAATAAACTGCATATTTAATTTTATTTAAATATTTTACTTTCGAAGGATAAACGAACGATTTTTTAAACCTCCAATAAAAAATCGTTTACCTATTATATGGGTTTTCTACATACTAATCTCATTCCCTTTCTTCCAATTTTAAGAATTGAGACCTGGTGTCTTCACGGACGTGTTCATGATGGTGGGCAGAACCTTACCAATAACCCTGTATAGTATAACATCGGCCCACTTTCACCGTTTGACGCCAAAACTAAGATCAACAAAACTAAGTTCAGCGTGATCTACTTTAAATTCGTAATAGGTACCTTATATGTGACATGACACCTTTTGAACAAGGTTTTGTATTTGAACCGGTTCAAGTTAATGTCGATAAAATGCGCTAAACTCGTTTCAAGCCCTAAACTGAGTTAATCATTATATCTAAATATATAAAAGAAAGTCGTGTTAGTTACACTATTTATAACTCAAGAACGGCTGAACCGATTTGGCTGAAAATTGGTGGGGAGGCAGCTTAGAACCAGGAGACGGACATAGGCTATGTTTTATCCCGGAATTACCACGGGAACGGGAACTACGCAAGCGAAGCCGCGGGCAGCAGCTAGTATATTATATATATAGTAACGGGGAAATTGGACCTTAATGCGCAAAAATGTACTGAAACTTATCAAAAACCATGGCCATGGCGTGATGCATAACCAATAAGTATTTCTTCTTGCGTTGAAAGTTCAAATTCATTTGTAAAGAAGATACTTTAGTCAGAAAGAAAATTACAATCAAAGAAAATGTCTAGAACCGTTATCCAATACCAGATACATATATCATTCAGGACTGACGAAACTTGATATTTTCTAGCAAAAACATTTACCGTTTCGAAGCCTAGTTCCTGCTTTGAACGCTGATGTGAAAATGATGATTATCTGTTCGTCTTTAGTTCAGTTCGTGTTTGCGTCTAATTTGGCAAATCGTAGGCGACATGCAAACTGATAAACATGGACTTTCACTAAACGGTACAGCGCAAACGAGCCACAGATGGCAACTACTGATGGGACTACTTGAAATGGCCGTAGATATATGTAGCGATATGTCTACTTATGTTCTTTTATGCCTACCATGTCTATTATGTTCTATTATGTATACTCTTACCTATAAACTTTCATGTTGTGTTGTCCTTTTGGTTATGTTTGTTGTACGTTTGTTTAAGCTAAGTCAAATTGAAGCAAAATAAAAAAAATTCGTTTGTAAGACTGATCATACAGGGTGTGAAAACTGCTACCGAAAATGGGAGGAGTGCAATCGGACCATGATTTGAAATTATTTATCAAAAAAAACCGCGAAAAATAATGTTGAATAAATTTTATGTTTACTAAGTGCATTGTCTGTTGAAATCCACCGCAAAAGGAAAATGAAAAGAGATGCGTGAGCGGATCGTCATTTCAACGCTTTCTGCTCGCTCAGTCCTTTCCGCTCGACTATTGGTGGAAATACAAGTATGCAGTTTACTCTTGCGAGTTGAACGTAGTCCTTAATAGATCCACTCCGCTGCAGTGGAGGGTTTCCACCGCATGGCTGAGACTTAAGCATGAGCTCAAGAGTCGGCATGTATTTAAGGGGCGAACCTAATGGGTTTGGTTGTCGAATTACCTACATAAAGTGACTGAATTACATAAAATTTAACATATTTTATTTGGTTCCTTGAACGTGAAAACACAATTATGAAAAAAAATACGATAAAATAAATAAATAAATAAATAATGCTGGACAATTCACACAGCATTATCTAGCCCCAAGCTAAGCAGAGCTTGTGTTATGGGTACTAGATAACTGATATACTTAATACAATACACTACATAGATACATTTTTTTTATTATACATAGAAAACACCCAGACCAACGGAACAAATTTCAGCAGATCGTACACAAATTTGTTCCGAGACGGGAATCGAACCCGCAACCTCCTGCGCCACAGGCGGACCTTCGCCCGCTGCGCCACGGAGGTTGTTGATAAAAGCTCTAAAGTGTTCCTCGTTTGCCCCCTAGTCGCAATAGTAGACCTATTTTACTGTAGTTAAGTTCGGTTTTCTCGACAGGCTACAAGCACTAAAGTTAGGGAATAGATTGGAAGCTCCAACGCGACAGCACCGCAACATTCAAGACAAATGTTTGTTGTAAAACATGTGTTCCTCTCCTCCCGAACCTTGTTGTGTTGCGGTTTTATTGTTAAATTGGGCAAGTTGCTCATTACCTTCAACTAGTGAAATCCTCCTACTAGTAAAAATGCCTGTTGTTACCTATTACCTATTAAGCTCAAGTAACAGACTAAAATATATTCGCTGTCTGATATATGACGTACAGGGAGCGTAGGTATAATTACACAAGAGCTCTAGAAAATTCGTAAAGACTGTATCTTCTTTGAGTAATTTGTACGTCGAGAAATATTTCACCAGTCTGATGTTTCCAACTGGGTTACGTATAAATAACTAATAACTACACATTTTCTTTGCTAAATTACTAGGAGAATGACTTACTATACACTACTTATATTTTAGATCCCATTTGTGCGTAGCAGGTTTAGGGCAAATATGGTTTACACTCAGCATTGTGCTGCGTAAAGACTGTGTCTACCCAGCGCTAGTTTTCAGTGCATGCCAAAGACAGGTCACGTCACGACCATCCGTGGTAGTGCATGCATTCCAAAAAATTAGGTACTACAACTAAAAATAAACATAATTTAATTACATTTCTACACACATTATAAACCTATTAAACTATGCAAAATAAATTCAAAGGTAGTTACACATTTATACATTATGCAATTAAAATTGACTTGCATTATCTGTCTGAGACATAGAGCAAAGGCTGTCGTTCCCGAGGTTGGCCGGTCGAGTTTGTTATTCTGCGAGTTAGATTGATGCTATTAGGATGCTGCAGCATTCAGATCTATTCAAAAAAAACCAGGAGCTGATAATATCTGAGCCTCACTTCGAAATACTTTCTCCATAAACTATGCAGCCTGCTGTTGACGAGGAAAGTAGTCCAAGCAACAGCAGGTAAGAATTAATTAAAACTAAGATAAAATGCTTGCACGAGCTTACTTGGCGGCTGACAGACGGGCAGTTCTCTCGACTTAGATACTAACGCTTTTCCTTAGCATCTACCGCGGGGCTTCTGTCGCATTTTTAATTAGCAAACAACATTGAGTTTCCACAAAATGTAGAGAGCGGTTTAATTCATGACAAGATAATGGTAAAACTTTTAAATCTGTCATAGTTAAACTAGAAGGGCTACGAAGTTGAATTTTTGCTTTAGGTTTCTATTAAAACGTAGGCACCCGTTAAAAACAGATTTTTGGAAATTCGTATTTTAAGGGGGTCAAAGGTCATTTTTACAATAACTTAGAAAGTAGGCACTCGCTAAGAACGGATTTTGGAAATTCGTATTCTAAGGTAGTTAAAATGGGGTCGTAATTGAATAAGTTATTTATAATCACTAGAATGCGAGAACTCAACTTTCCTATCTCGGAACCCTTGTTGTGATGCGGTTTTATTGTTAAATTGGGCAGAAGCCTTTATTCACAAAGAACATTACAATCAAATAATAGAAAAAATTAGAACTAGTATTTATAATTGAAACAACTGAGCTTACTAGAGAATGTTGCAAACAATCTACAGGTAGCTCAACTGATCCATATCAATACCAGTCGGAAGCGCCCCCAAGACGCTGGCTGCATTGCGCCGCTGTATGGCAATGCTGATGCGCTGTGCCAGAAACTGACCAGCTCTCGGGTCACGCGTCGCTTCGACCAGACCCTCAGATATTTTTTTAAAATATAAATAAAAATTTTAAAATAAAAATATAATTTTTAAAATTGGATGAGTTGCTATTATACCTTCAATTAGCGAAATCCTCCTTTATCTACTATTAAAAATGCGAGAACTCAAAAAAAAAACTCAAAAAACTCAAAACTCAACTTTCCTATCACGGAACCAGTCTGAATACTCTCGTCATGGGGCACCGCTTTCCACGGCGATACAGATGGAGCTAAAGCAGTTCAAACTATAGCTAGAGCCAACCTGCAGCTTACAAGAGAACTTACACCCGGCTTGCCTGTGGATTTGCTAAGAAGGGCGACATTGATGGAGTCAATGATCCACTTGGGAGCCGTGTCTCCATGGGAAGTCGGATAGCAGTATAGAGCCGGATGTGGATACTGTTAGTTTCGTATGTACACAGAGTATACCTACAATACCCGCCACGATGAGATCTTCGGGAGAATTTGGCGTTCCTACTCAACAGCATCGACAAGCAGAGTGCCCCCCACCACCCCCACCCCCGGCGCCTACGAGCCGTGCACTGCGTGCGTTATCCCGTAGTGCACGCAGGGACGCGGTACAGGCGCGACGCGAACCGCACTCGCCCTAATGAAGTCCCTCGTTAAGGGATGAAACTTTGGTGTTCTTCCAACACAAACTAGGTTCGTAGTTAACCCGCTTACATTCATAATGGAGTCAATGATGTTATCTATGAGCAAATTTTGTATTTATAATTAACTAGTTTCTGCCCGCGGCTTCGCACGCGTTGTTTCTATGGACACGTTTTAAGGTTATTTCTATCCCATGGGAACTGATTTATTTGATAAAAAGTATTAGACATACCTGTATGCAAAATTTCAGCCAGATCCGTTCAGTAGTTTTGGCGTGATTAGGTAACAAACATCCATCCATCCATCCAAACTTTCGCATTTATAAAATTAAGTGTGCTGCAGCGAATTTTAGGTCTCGAGTGGAAATGGGCGGGCCACATACAGATAGTTACAGACAACCGCTCGAGTCAACCTATCACAAACTGGTCACCTCGTGGAGAGAAACGTGGGAGGGGTAGACCACTCAGACGATGGAACGAAGGCCTAAGAAGAAGGAGCTGGAAATCTTTGGCAAAGAACTGCAAAAAACAGAACGGCGTGGAAAAACTTGGAGGAGGCTTTTACCGCCCTAGGCGGTCCGTACACAGAAATAGATAGTATAAATTAAAACAAGCTATTCAAAGTTAATTTTATTTAGTTATATTATAAGTCAGAAGTTTTAGTTTGTATTTTTTCTCTACTGTATTGTGTATAAGGATAATAAAACTGATTTTTTTTTTGTTTTTTTATTAATTAATTCAGAAGCTCGAATCATAAAAAAGTATCTGCTTAATCATGACCCTAGCAGACAAGTATCTCTTTGTTTGACCACCTAATAGGTAATTTCTTACGTCATGTAGCATCCTTTGAAAGGAAAATAAATGAAAAACTTTTTAAGAAGAAAGCTAAATATGACGTTTTTATGGTTTTCGAGGTTATCGCGATTTAAAACTTTTACACAGACTTTTGACTTTCAATGCTCGCAACTTTTTTTTAAGTGAATTGTGTCAAGTAATAATTTATTTAGAACAAGTATACATTGAAGAACACAGCATAAACTGTAATTGTTTTGCGGCGTTACAACCACATACAAAAAAGATATGGCGATTTAAAGGCTTTCTGGTTATTTTTAAAAAGACTTTTCAAAATTATATCTCAGGAACCGCGATCATAAGGAAGTTGAGTCTACCGGGGAAATATAGCCGATGCCCCCCTCCCCCCTTCCAACTCTCCAAAAATTTTAAAAATTAAATGTCAAAAATAAAATATCCTACTGCTTCTAATCTAATAAATAAATTAGTAGAACTACGAACAAACGCTAATAAACTTAGCCAACCGCCCGCACAACGTCAATGGAGTAAATAATAATCCATCATCAGGGAGCCAGTGAGTCGCGAGCAAAGTTTCACGAAGTACGGCTAAGTTTCCACACAACAGCAGCTCATAGAATGTAGTAACAAGCTGCTTCACGGTAAAACTCGATGTTTCTTCAACTAGAGGTAAGTTTGTTAGCAAGTAAGATGGGGCTCTTAGAATAATCAGATTTGATGCAGGGTAGGGAATTTTTCTTATTTAAGTATTAAGACGATGCTCACAGCAGCATCGTCTTAATACTTTGTCTGCTACCGACCAATGCGTACGTATTACAGTCAGATTGCACCGATAGAAAAACCCGTCTGCTTCCCGCACTAGGTCTTTTCAGCCTGTGTAGTAAGATAACAAAGAGCCTGTCCAAAAGGCACATGTATTTTAAACAAAAGAGTTTAGATGTCAAGCAACGATTAGTTATTATACAGAGTGGTTTTTTGAGAAGGGCGGTGATGGCCAAGTCCGAAACCACGCGAGTTAAAGAAAAGTCGTGAAATAAGTCAAAGAATAACTGCATAATTAAAAGTAATTTCTTAAAATTTGCTTTTTCCTTTTATGTTTAGGAATATATTTCTTTGCAAAGATTGATCTTCAGCAACAAAACTCATTGGTGAAATAATACAGGGTGTCTTTTTTTGAAAAATAATTTGTGTCGAATTCCGTCATAAGTAAAAGGTTTTAAAAACAACTAAATAAGCAGTTATTGTTTTCTTATAATTCGAGGGCATGACTCCTTTCACGACTTTTCTCTAACTCTCGTGATTTCGGACTTGGCCATCACCGCCCTTCTCAAAAATAAGCTAAACTTAAACTAAGTAAGGTTTACTAGTCTTAAAAGTCTTTTACATTGCCTTTTTCATGCCTTTTATGCATGAATTCGTTGTGATAATCAGATAAGATTTTCATTTTTAGAGACGCTTTTATCATTGTAACAGAAACAAAATCGAAAACATAAATATTTAACATGAAAATGGAACGACAAAAAGTTTCTGATCAAAAACCTGACGCAGACGAGTATATTTCCTGTAACACCAACCCGCGAAAATCTCAATCATATAAATACCGAATACATGCATAAATCCGGAATTCCGGATGTATTAATAAATTCCAATTTTAACACCGAACTACGGCGCAAGCCCGAGGACTTGTTTACAGCTATTCGTTATTCATTTTTAGAGATCCGTAAAAGTGTCAACATAACCACTCAGTAAAACGTGTCAATGAAAATGCTTGGTAAATGAAACGTTGCTGGTTTTATTAGCCAAAATGCATTTACATTTATTACAAGTAGGTATGTGATGGTATGAATAAATGAGTAGGAATTTTAATTTCTAATCATCAATTCAGGGTTATGACAATAATGATATCGTCACAGAATCAAGAAGCATGCCGTATCTCAAAGTCACTTAACTTATTAAAGAAGTTCCGAACATTCCTTTAGTAGCTACCATTTATGTCACACCTGTACCATGTAAATAAATAAATAAATAATGCTGGACAATTCACACAGCATAATCTAGTCCCAAGCTAAGCAGAGCTTGTGTTGGTACTAGATAACTGATATACTTAATACAATACACTAAATAGATAGATATTTTTTATTATACATAGAAAACATCCCAGACCAACAGAACAAATTTCTGTAGATCGTACACAAATTTGTTCCGAGACGGGAATCGAACCCGCAACCTCCTGCGTCGCAGGCAGACCTTCGCCCGCTGCGCCACGGAGATCGTCATATGGTGCTGGCTTGGAATTTACACCCGCCGGGACGAGTAAGGATTACTCGTCCCGGCGGGTGTCGTAAGAGGCGACTAAGTGGATTAAAGGCCAGGGCGGGCAGCAGCGCCTCCTGCAGAACAATTCTACCACCGAACCCGCATGCCCTGCGTGGGGATTATGGGCACTACCTCCCATTAGATTGTATTGTAATTCTTTATTAATAAAAACTTATTCTATTGTTATTTCTACGACACTTTAAACCATATAAGGTTTGTCTAGGGTAGACAGTTACAGCGTATTGCCACATTTTTGGTATGAAGCTATACATATATAAACATTGTCATAAAAATACTAAGTCAACCTAACATCGTCAGCGATTGACACAAATATTACAACTATTAGCCAAAGCACCAATACACAGTTTATGTACCAGTCACACTACCACTAGGTTATTTTATCATTTATTTTCATTTTATGAAAACCAATAAGGCGCTTATCAGGGGGAGGCCTGCGTCCAGCAGTGAGGTGATTTTAATTTTAATTTTGTGATGTCAGACATTTTGTCTGTGTTTGCGCACACTGCACTCATAGACTTACTTGCGTAGGTATAATAATATAACGTGGTCTAAAATGTCTAAATTCGGCAAGGACGTAATCGGATAGGATAGTTGGTAACATCTCATTTGAGTGTGAATCAAATGGATACGGAACCACTGTACTAAGAAATGCCTTACACTTGAAAATTTTGTTTATTCCTCGTGTATGTAGTACGTTTCCGGGTATGATTTACGCCTACGATGTGGTCACTAGCCTGAGTTTCATTATTCCTAGAAAGCGAGGTCTACACAAGCTGATTTTAGAGCCATTGCAATTACTATCCAAATTCGTCAGTTTCACACTAAGTTGTAAAGGAATACGTTTTAATGTCACGGCAATATTTGAACATTAATCTGTTGTAGTAGGTGAATCATCTCAATCAGTATTGTGCACTTATTTTAAAACACCCTGTATAATACTTACTTGTTACTTGTGTTCATGACACTCGTCACCCGTGGTCCCGTTGGGTTGACCCATTACCGGAACCATGGGTAATATTAATTACCCGTGGTTCCATGGCATTAGGAATTGTCCCGTTTTGCCTCGCTCGTGACGGGCCATAAAATTTATTTTTCTCATTTAGCCCAGTGCCGGGCTAGCACGTATCACTACAGAGGATCTTAACTTCTGAAAATCGCAATCAAATGTTCAAAATGTAGTTTATTTTAGATTGGGGCTAGATAACGCTGTGTGAATTGTCCAGCATTATTTATTTATTTTCTAGGCTAGACCAAAGTTGGCAAAACTTGATTGCGATTTTAGAAAGTCGGCGAATTCTTCCTGAGGCATCAATATGGACTTTAACCTACTGGGTATTTGGAAACGCTATAAGATACCCTCATTAGGGCAGGCCTATGTCAGCAGTGGACTAATATAGACTGATGATGAAGAAAGGCTACCCTTAAATAGTCCGAAGGTAAATAATCTTCTGAACCTTCTTTTCATGTTAAATAAAAACCTATACAATACATCACTCAACATATTTAATTCATCAAAGCCTGTACAGATCGTAATAAATCCTCGTAATACAGTTAAGTGGTCTACACTCAAGAGAGCAACCAGTCAAAGCTAAACACTACGTTCACAGGGGTCTTAAACATTCACATCTGGATGATTTACGGAAGCAAACATTTGATTCCTTGGTTCAGGATGCGAGGCCTATGTGTCTCGAATACCCTACCTACGCTGTGTTATTTTGGCTAGTTTGATAATCCTCTTGCCTCGCGGCCCTTGTACTGAACGGACGTGTTCACGATACTCTATTCGCTGATTTTATAACTTGTGGAGTGACTGCGCCCTCGTACATTGGAGCTCCCGCCCCTTGTCCTCTGGAGCCCCATCTCATCGAGTGTGCAAACTGGTCAAGTGAGTGTCATACACACGGGTGTCCAATTTTTGAGCTCGGCGGCGGAAAGCACAATTTCAACATCAGGCGGACTTGAACCAGCGGAGGTCGGCGTCTAAGGCGAGTGTTAAACCAACTACACCAGAGAAGCAGTGAGCGATCGCCCCGAAATTACCCAACATATCGGACGGTGAGTGCTACGAGCTTACGAGTGCTTGCTACGAAACCAGTCTACGTGCTACGAAACTGCTACGAATCTGCTACGATTCATTATCTGCTACGCCGGCTTCTGGGCTTGCTACGGCTACGGTGCAACGGTAATCTTTCTTCTTTTAAAAATGGATATGAGCTACGAGCAGTCAGATACCACTATAGACAAACAGGATGAAACATCCTTGCTTCATACACCGCCAAACTATGTTTCTCAACGAAACAAACCGGATTGGTCGACTGATTTCAACGCTTTTAAGGAGGAAATGAGAAATCTTTTGACTTCCTTGATGTCACCTCAAAAAGATGACATTAGTAAGATTTTCTCTCCGCTAGTAGAAATTAAAACCACGAATAGTGAGATAGACATTTCTCTAGCTGCTCTGACGGCACAAAATGAGGAGCTCCGCTGCAAATTAGAACAACTTGAACTCCAAGCTAAGAAAGATAGAGACTGCATTACGGCCTTAGAAGAAAGATTGGAGGATCTTCAACGTGGAAGTCGGAAAACAAATTTGGAGATAAAAAATGTGCCTAAGCAATCTCAGGAGACTAAGGAAGACCTAATCAAAATGACTTTAGGTTTATCAAAAACTATAGACTACAAAATTGAAAAAACTGATATCAAGGATATCTATCGCGTGCCGAATAAGCGTAGCAGCGCGAATAATAGTCCAATTGTGGTAGAGCTAACATCAACTATTGTTAAATCAGAATTCCTGAAGAGGACAAAATCATTCAACATTAGACATAAAGAGAAATTATGTGCAAAACACCTGGGCTTGAAGAAGGATGAGTACGCTCCTATTTATGTCTCGGAGCAGCTTACGGCTAAAGCAGCCCGCTTGTATTTTCTTGCGCGGGACTTAGCCAAATCAAAGGAGTACAAGTACTGCTGGACTGCTTATGGCAGGGTCTACATTAGAAAAGACGAAAACTCTCCGATAATACCAATACGATCAGAAGCACAGGTGCAGAGCTTTATGCAAGGCAAATGACTAGATATAATTTCGTATAAACTTTTTGAAAGCTTTTTAATTTATATTATATTGTCTAGAGAACTAAAAGTAATTTTTGAGATCATCAAATTAGCGTTCTTAACCGCTTCAATGATCAATCATCCATACTCACGAACCTCATCCAAACAAATATTATCACTTACAATAGTAGCGTCGGCAAATAACATTTTTTACAATCAATGCCTCAACTCTTGCAAACAGTCGCTCATCAACGTATACAAAGCAAAACCCGCAATAGCTAGCGTCCTCTATTTCTCATCAGATTTCAATTATGGATAGCACACTAAACATTATACAAGAAATAGATAACTTAGAAATAGCCCAAGTCTTTGGATGTACTATTAGTGATTTTCCGAATCTAGTTAAAATAAAAAATACTGACTTTACAATTATATCCCAAAATATCAGGAGTATTTATGCCAATTTCGACGACATGCAATTAAATCTAGCAAGCCTTAACTCAGACATAGACCTTTTAATTCTCAGTGAATGCAGACTACATCCAAGCAAACACATTCCTCAAATAAAGAATTACACATCTTACCAAACAACTAACCATTTGAACCAAGCTGACGGAGTAGTAGCTTATATAAAAAATACATACAAAGTAAAAGTTAGCGAAGTCAACCTTGTTCATGCATCATGTTTACAGATAAAAATACTTCCGGATATATTAATACTAGGTATTTACAGATCTCCATCTACACCAAACGCTGAAGAATTTACTAATAGTCTTAGTCAACACCTAACGTCGATCTCTCTACAGTATAATATTATAATTACGGGTGACATCAATATAAATCTTATTTACAGAGAAAATGAGAATACTCTTACGCGCTCTAATAGATTAAACTACTTAAACATGCTGGCGATGCATGGGATGTTGCCTGGACATATGCTTCCTACGAGGGCTAATAACTGTTTAGACCACTTCATTATAAAAATTAAACCAGAAGTAAATAAATTAACAACTATAGTTATTCTAGACTCTACCATCACTGATCACAATATGATATTCCTTAAATTATCAAACAATTTAAACCTAAGTAAAATGAATAAAAATAAAACCATATTTAATTTGGAAGGAGCTTTAAAATACTTACATGAAACTAAACTATCAGAACTTACAAATATCAATTGCCCAAATAAACTCATTGAAAATCTGATTTCTATATTACAACAATGTATTGCAATTAACAGTATAACTAAGCCTATACCCCAGAAGCAAAAATTTATCAAGCCTTGGATGACTGCTGGATTACTACGTTGCTTAAGAAACCGAAATAACATGCAAAAAAGCTTAAAACTAGATCCATACAACGAAATATTAAAAATTACTTTTAAACGCTACCGAAATTATTGTAATTCTATAATTAAAAAACAAAAACGTAAATATGATTATGACCTTTTACAAAAAGCCAGTAAAAATCCCAAAAAATTGTGGAATGCAATTAATTACATTACGCAACGTAAACCTAAAAACACAACAAGTGATGAACTGTTACACATAAATTCAACCCCACAACAGAGTATAAATAAGGTTAATAAATACTTCTGTTCTGTAGGTAAACTTTTAGCTGAAAATATCACAGCAGCAAGCTCTGTCGTAGCGAATCAAAATCCAGTCATAAACTCTGATTTTAGGAAAACCGTAGCTACTGATTCTTTTGCACTTTTCAGCACTGATGAGGATGAAGTAAGATCCGTCATTATGGGCTTAAAATCAGAGAGTGCGCCAGGAATTGATAAAATACCAACTAGATTCATAAAAACATGTCAACAACAACTTGTCCCCATAATTACTCATTTAGCTAATCTGTGCTTTGAACAGGGAGTTTTCCCTACAGCCCTAAAGGAAGCCTTAGTAACGCCAGTGCACAAGGGTGGGAACGGATCTGATCTTGTTAATTATAGACCTATCTCAGTCCTATCGTCTATCTCAAAAATTTTGGAAAAACTAATAAATAATCGGCTGGTTAGCTTTCTTAATAAATTTAATTTATTGTCTTCATCTCAGTATGGATTCCGAAGGGGTAAGTCTACAGAAGATGCTATCCTGGCACTTGCTTCCTCTATTACGGACCAGCTGGATAGTGGTAGTAAGTGTCTCACTGTTTTTTTAGACCTCCAAAAAGCTTTTGATACGGTGTCCGTTCCAATCCTTGTGGAAAAACTAGAAATGATCGGAGTCCGTGGTACACCACTTTTATTATTCAAAGACTACTTATCTGGTCGAAAACAAAGAATTAAAATAGGAGACCATATAAGCGAAGACCAAGCAATAACCTTCGGTGTCCCCCAAGGCAGCGTCCTGGGACCAACGCTGTTCCTTATATACATAAATAATTTAAGTAGTATGGAAATACATCAGGGACTAGTTCCGTCATACGCGGATGATACAGCTATAATATTCTCGGGGAAGACATGGGACTGTGTTCAAAAATCTGCTGAAGCTGGACTGAGAAAAGTTGCGACATGGCTAGATATTAACCTCTTAACATTGAATGTATCTAAAACGAATTATATATGTTTCTCTATCTATGACTCTACCCAACCCACTCATGATTTTCAACTCAAAATACACAAATGTGAAGATTTGAGTCCTACCTGTTCTTGCGTTAAACTAAATAGAGTAACACAAACTAAATATCTAGGTATCATGATCGACCAAAGACTATCTTGGCATATGCATACGGAACTAATTTTGAATAGAACAAGAAAACTGGTATGGTCTTTCAAAACACTACGTCATATAGCATCAACAGATCTTCTCAGCCAAATTTACATCTCGCTTGGTCAATCTGTAATAGGTTATTGCTTGCCGATTTGGGGAGGGGCTACAAAAACTAAGTTCTTAGCTCTAGAGAGAGCACAGCGTTCATTATTAAAAGTTATGTTCTTCAAGCCTTACAGGTTCTCTACCGAAAGTCTCTACCTCGAATCAGGACTCCTAACAGTAAGAAAGCTCTATTTACTTCAGCTAGTCCTTAAAATGCATAGGTCACTATTTTATGACGCAGAACATGATAACATAAGAAGTCGTAGAAGGAAACACCCGGTACCCAGAGCTACAGCTAAAACTACATTTGCTATGAGACAATATAAATGGCAATCCTCTTATGTGTATAATCTACTAAATTCACAAATTGGTATATTCTCGATGACATATTTTAACTGTAAAAAATCTCTAACTGAATGGCTGATGACGAAAAACTATGAGGAAGTTGAAAGTATTGTGCAAAGGATGAGGCTCTAAAATAGTAACAAGTGTAACAACTCACGTTTTGTGTTATATGCTCTATGTTATTTTATCTTAACTACCTAGTGGTTGTCTTCACGTTTGTTTGTCTTAATCTAAGTACATTTTACATGAATATTTAACTGTTTATTTTGTTTAAAACCACTGTTTATTGTTTGTAATTATTAATTTAAATCTCTTAGTGAAAATTATGTCTGATGTTCTCATTATTTTAATTTAAAGTCTTAACTTAGTTGTATACCTTGGAACGCAAATACTTAAATATTGTTACAGTATTATTGGTAAGAGCGGGGTCTCCTAACACAAGCAAACTGTGCTTAAAGGGTGACTCCAGAACCTGTATGTATAGTTTTTAAGTAATTGCAATAAACATTTATTTTATTTTATTATTTTATTTATTTTATAAGGTTAGGTTTTTTATCTGCTATTTCTCTTTTTTATCAGCTGTGTGGCTTAGAATTTGCACCACCCCAACTCTTCCCGCGGGAGTCGTAAGAGGCGACTAAGGGATAAGGGGTTTTTTCTAAAAGTTTGTGCGTGTAAATAGCCAATGTCTCGTTACAACCTTTTGGTTATTTTGATATTTTAAGTTTGTTCATACAAATAATACTTAAAAAAAAGATGATGATGAAAAATATAATTTAAAAAAAAAAAATCGAAGATATCACATCTTTAAAATGAAGGGACATAGTATTTTTAGTACCAGCATTGCACCTGTGCAAAGCCGGCGCGGGTCGCTAGTATAATAATACAAACGTAAGTCGTGGGATCCAGGGGCACGCAATATACAGGGTTATTGGTAATTCTGCCATGCAACGTGGCAATGTAAAATAATTTTCTTAATCTAAGTTTATCATTTATTTTAGTCTAAGTTTAGTATGTGTAAGTCTGTTAACAAATAAATTTATATTCTATTCTATTCAATGCTGCCAGCATTCTGGGCACTCTGCCTTCTGGAGACGGCTTAGATTTTTAAAGTGTAAATACTAGTTGTTATTATTTTATTCTAGAATTTTTATTTTCTATTTGCTAAATAAAGTAATTTATACTAACGTAAGCATAATATCACAATAAATGAAATGAAAATGAAGATGAAATAAGATCCGTCAAGTGCGAGTGTAACTCGCGCGCCGAGGGTTTCGAACGTTTGTCAACAAATAATGTACCAAAAGTACCAGTTAGTCTTCGTAATTTAACGAATACCTAAATTATTAGGTACCAACCTACATTTCAGATGGATCTCTCTGCATGCTTCGGTTAAAGTGGGTAATGGTAAATTTTTCGACTTTTTTCAAAATATTTCAAAAAGTATGACACCTACAGAAATTTCAAAAACTGTTTTGAAATTTCCAAACCGATACCTTTCATTTTATACCCCACATGACCCTGAGGTATCTTTTAAAATTTCGGCATCACAATTTGTATGGAAAATATTCATTTTCATTTTTCATTTATTTTTATTTCATAAAAATGACAAAATGCATCGCCCCGCTTTTGTTTCAGCTATACCTATCCACCGAAAACGCAGCTTATTTGGCTCGGAGAACATAGTTATGAGCATCACAGCTGATGATTCAAAAGCTGTAAAGCTCTATGGCACATTGCTATTGGGAAATTATACTATTGTCTAACTAAGCTTAAATTTCAGAATAAATTTTCATGAATGAAATACTCTGGCGCGCTCAGATACAGCATTCAAATTCAGCGTCCAGCTAGTGATTACGTATTATATCACGCTAGCCTATTAAACTGTATTTAATCTCGTTACATAAAATTATATAATTCCGGTAATCAACAATACAGCCTTAGATAAATTTTTCAAGGCTTATAACTAAGAGAATGCCTAAGATATGCAATCGATGAGAATCGTCATTTACTTCTATGTTATACTGTTTTTGTTTTCCGTTTGTTTATTTCTTACTTTTTAAGTACCTGGGGGTCTATTATAGTTCTCCACATTCGACACTATCGACCCGAATGGCATACGAGTCAAAAAACAAATAAATAAAATAAAAATATTTTATTTGTGACTGCAAAATGATCCATAATTTGTTAGTAAAATATGCACCTATAATTAGGGTTAGTTGTAGGGTCGTATTATTTATTTTATTTAGTCGTATGGTCGTATGATACGAACGACGCACGCAAGTGGTACCTAGCTATTTCTGTTACTTCAGGTATGTATAAGTTTGTACGGAACCCTCGCACAATTCCTACTCGTACTTGAATTTTTTATTTCATTTGTCCTAAGTTTCTATGCTCTCTGGTTGTTTCATGCACATGATCGTTTACGAAGGTAGCCAGGTGTGCCCGCATGAAAAAATCCCATCCGATAGTGTAAAAGAATAGCTATCACTTGCGTGCGTCGGTCGTATGTCATCCGGGTCGACAGTGTCGGATGCGGAGACAGAATAGATACCCTCAGCGGTACTACAAAAACCAATGTAATCACTGGTCTAACAAGCGTTTAGCTAAACAGTGTCTAAACAGTTAGACATGGGTTTAACAAGAGTTCAACTCTCGTTTAAACTATGTCTAAGCCGTGTCTAACTGTAAACCGTCGTAAAACTCAGTTTTGTGTTAACGCTTTCGTTAAACACGCGCTCAATAGATGTCTAACTTTTTTGTAGTACCACTGTGTCTAAATAAATGTTTTTTCTGTTCTGTCTATTCGGGGAGATATTAAGCGTTATTAATAAATTTTTTGATGGGCCGTCAGAACCTATTTCTTTATTTTTACACGTTTAAACAGAAATGAATATCTTCTATCAAATTTCAAATCCGTGACAAAACCCAGCTCATAATTTTTAAGCACTAACCTCTCAACCCTTGGCTGAGGCTATCAGTTTAATTTTAAAATGTATCAGATGGTAGTACGGAAACAGTTACAAATGCCGTTCAATGCGGTTTTCCGGTTGTTTAATTGGTCAATTAGCAAAATGCCACGAACTAAGCTTGTGTTGTGTGAAACACTTGTGGTGGCTTTCATTACCTGCTTCAATTATTTTAAACTGTAGGTATTCAATTGATTAAACCTATGGAGCTTGTCTAGTAGGAATCTGTTCAGTATTTTTAACCCCCGACGCAAATTACACCTATTCTAAGCACAAGGTGATAAGAATCAATTTATACCCATGGTTCCCGCTGTTGATTGTCCATGAGAAATAATTAAATAATAATGTAATTTGATTGTTTTGAAAAAAACTAAGAACAGGCAATCAGACAATAAGCAGGGAATCTCTTAGTTTTAAACTGTTTTGCGGAATTAATACTAATCCCTGGGGAAATTAAATTTTTATGGGACCATAAATATTTCATTCCCCGTTTTGAAATCATCATCTTTAAGGGCAGATTAAACCATCTTGATAACCGGCAACGTGTTTAAGGGATTTATTAAAGATGTTTTTATCTCTGACTGCACCTTCCTAAAGTTATAGTTCACCTAGGCTCCTTTATTAATTTGTGTGTTAAAACGAAAATCTTAAAAACAACCGGTGAGAAACGAACAATTATTATTACTTTTAGCTTATGGAGCAAAACAGTGCTACACCCAAAAAAATCATTCAAATTTGTGTATCAGACCCTAGTCTGCCATCTGAGGGGTTAATGAAACAGACGTAAATGTTTTTGGACTTGTGTCACATTTTTTGACTGTGCGGTAGCGGTGAACCCCTGATCTAAAACAAGCCCTTCACGTCCTCCTGACTTAACATGCCCAGCATCCTGTAAATCCACCGGGTTATATTACACTCTAGGCTTTGTTCGTAGTTGGAAGACAGACAGCGGTAATGCGCTATGTAGGCAACAGCTGCTTGCCTTGATTAAGTCATAAATATGCAGCATGGGTGCGGTGTACACTCGTCTTAAGGCTGGGTAGGCCAGCAGAGGACGCATTTTTGTGATTCTTAAAAGCATCTGAGACTTAGAAAATATTGTTTAAAATTCTGAAAAAAAGACATTATAAGGATCTAGTCTAGTCAAAGTCGCATTCAGTTACAAGATCTAATGAACTTCACTCGATAGAAAATAGTCCCAAAGTTACCCCTTTTTCTAACGTTTTTTTCAATACTATGACTAGCGAACTACTGATATCACACTTTTATTTGTACTCAACTAAGGACACTGAATATTTCTAAACAAATTCGTAGAGTTTGACTTGATAAATTGATTTTCTTAATCACCATGTTTAAATAACTACAAAAAACACGAGCGCGGTGGCTTGGCAGGCGCGCATTTTCCCTTACGCCTACTGCTGTAGGACTACCTAGCCTTAAGTGAGTAGAATGAGGAGAAGAGACAAGAGATAAGTCGTTGAATCCACTTGACCATGGATTCAACTAATTCTGTGGAAGTAAAAGTTCGTATCAAATGCCTCAGACTTATCTTGGTTATTTTTACGCTCTGGAAAGGTATTTCAGATTTCAGGAGTCAACAGCATCTTATAAACGCTAGGAGGTTATTTCAGCAACTTAATAGAGAGGCTGACTGTACTAACGCTACCCCTTTTCAACTCTCACAGCTCCCATAAATAGTTTTATTAATTTTTTGCTCTTCACCTATGTACCTATAATAATTCTGAACATATGAAGTGGGAGTGTTTATGACCATAATTCATTTATGTGGCAAGACAAGACAAGAGGCTGTGTGTAAGAGCACTGCTTGAACGATAGTTACGCTAGCGTCATACTATTGTAAGCCTAAGTTAGAACACGGTGCGGATCGCGTTTATACGTGAGAAATTACCATAGATTTATAGCCCTTAACTGTAGTGGTGAGACGGAGTCACTTTTCTATAGTCGTGGGTCCACGGGACCCACGTCTATAGCTACCTACTTTAGATTATTAATTTTGAAAAAATACAAAAACAGATGAAATTTTTACGCTTTTTTATTAATAACTATTTATTAAACTATCATAGTTTTACAAAAAATCAACAATAGGAACTTTTATTCTTCTCTAAACTGGCATTTTTTTTAACCAGTCGTTATTTACTGAACCTAATAACATGCTTTAGAAAAAAAATCACATTAAATGGAAAAACACAATCAAAAACTTAAATGAAACTTTTTTCATAAACATAACATAACAAATTCTAAGAAAACAAAAACAACAACTAAAAATCTTCTTCTAAAAAAATTTTGACATCACCAAATGATGAGCCAAGTTATAAGCATGAGTTACACACTGTTTTAGCACAAGTCATGCAAATAGGCAGTCTACACTTAGGACATAAATGTAAAGTCTTCGCTCTTTTGTTTGGCGGACAAAAAGAGCATCTGTTTTTTTTATTCCTATCCAATTTCAGGCTTTCATCGTTTGCTGAAGCTGTCCCTGCTGGTTGAACGATTTCATCTTCATCGCTGTCAAATTCTACGTTTAACCACTGCTCTCATATATCGTCTCTATTTGAAGAAACATTCCTTTGATTTGCCATCACAAATAACTGAAAAAAATAGTAAAACCAATAAATAACATAAACGAAAAAAGTTACGTAATTATAGTCGTGGGTCCAATGGACCCACTCACACACCAATACTCACCTTAGCAGTAAGAAGCGAAGCGCGTCCGTCCCATCACGGGTGCTTCAGCTTACCGTCGGAAGGTACCTAGGAGCGGGAGGCGCTGGGGCACACGCCGTGATTTTTACACACGTTCAAAGATTGCACCTGGGTCCATTGGACCCACAACTAAAGTTAAGGGATAGAATTAAATTTGAATGATTTATTTTATAGTTTTGAGGATCTTTTTTACGGTTTCAATATTGTTTTCGAAACCCATAAGGTCTCGCTTTGTCTGTCCTTTTTTATGTCTTTGATAAATCAGCAACTACCGCACCTATCAACTTGAAATTTAAAATGATAAAACATTCCACACGCCTGGCGGTCCATCTGAAATGTTTGGAGCATTTTAGATATAGGTTTATTTTTTACAGGAAAAATATAGAAAAGCCTGTGAGTAGAACACTTTTTGAAAAATGGTTAAAAAGGGGAGGAATAGTTTTCGAAAGGGGGGGAGGGGCAACCCCACCGAGTGGGATATCATATGTGAGGTGCTTTTATTTGTTACCCCATTCGGTGTATCGTATAGTTTTTAAAATTTCTGTAAGTGTCATATTTATTTAAATACTAGCTGTACCCGCGACTTCGTTCGCGATTGCCTCACCTGCCGACTAATTAAGTTCACATTTAACCATAGTCTCTCATATTATGAAACGCCGCCGTGCAAAAAATCGTGTAGGTTCTACGGGGGATAGCATGTTGTCATCTTCAGTCCCATAGATGTAAGAAATTATGATGAATGCAGATGGAGAGACGCGCGTCAAGTTTGAAACTATTAATTTATCTCGCACGCACTATCTGGAGTTTTATTAATCTAAGGATTCTACGTGATGATTCTGCGACGATTGCACTGTCATACTGAAGCAATTGTATTGCAGAATTGGGCTCCTGATCCATTTGACTGGACCACCGTAATTTTTTTTTCGATAGTAGGTAGGTACAGTTGGCTGTGTACCACAGTAAAAAATATTTTTCTGTGGTCCAGTTAGTTTAATTGGACCACTTACTCCAACCAAACATCGGTAGTACAGATAACCGGACCAGCTAAACCACCATATGTCATGTAAGGTAGGAACCTAACTTATTTTTCCAAGACGCACCACCTTAGTAGTAACTAATGGGTGCGTCTTGGAAAAATTAGATAGGAACTTACCTACCCTTTATCTACAATTTTTTTTCTTCAATCTACAGATTATTTCATCAGTCTACTGGTTTTCTACTCGACTTTCTACTGATTTAGTCAAATTCGATTTTGAAACACTGTTTCTAACAAAAAGAATTCATGATATCGGACGACGCGTAGACCCGTCGGGTTGCGCGGTTTAAGAATTCTACTTTTTTCTCTCTCCCAGGGGAACCTTACTGAATTCCAGGATAAAATGTATTTCCATATCCTTCCTTGTAGTATGAACTTGCGAGATATTGTAATTTATTTAATAATTATTTAATATAAAATATAACAAGTATATATAGTGGTAACCAATAAGGTTTCAAAGATATTCAATACTAAAATGTAAAAGGCCTGACTTCCGACTTGCTTTCCCCGCTCAAATTCAAATATTAGGACAAATCAGTTTCATTACATGAATAAGCTATTTGCGAGATATTGTTATTTATTTAATAATGAATTATATGATATAAGAAGTATATGTAGTGGTAAACAATAAGGTTTCAAAGATATTCAATACTAAAATGTAACAGGCCTGACTTCCTACTCGTTTTCCCCGCTCAAATTCAAATTCTAGTACAAATCAGATTCATTTAATGATCAAGCTATTTCATATTGCATTATATTGGATGTACTAAGTATCTTAATTGTTAATTTATATTTAAGAACATTTGTCATGGATATTTTATCATATTAGAAGATATTTTAATGTATTTAGTTGTGAAATGTTATGACGTTACGCCCTAGCCAGTTATTGGCGGTATCACTCGAAATGTAACGGCGGAATTGTTAGTGGTAATAGACGGTGAGCTGGCTGGCTCTGCCACTCTTTGATGAACCTGTAAGCTGGAAGCATCTCCTATTATGGTAAGATGTTTTACATTGTAGAACCTTTTTCTAGATGTGTCCTAGTTTGTTTTAGCACTGAAATTATTGAAGGTCACGATTAAATTATAAGGTTATCTATCCTTTTAGAATGTTTCTATTTGTATGGTTTATTGCTTTTATTTTAAAAGGAACATTGTAAGTATTAGACACTTAAGTGATTATATAAATGTGCTGGTGGTTTCTTTTTCACTTCTTCCACCAGTGGACAAAAGATTGAAGTGAAGAGAATTTCAATAACACTTTATTTCTTATTTGATGGTAATTGATGGGTATACTTGTCTATGTGTTATCTTGTGAGCCTAAAGAAATAAAGGTATTGACTTCTGACTTCTGATTTCATTAATTCCAATTCCCAAAATGTGAGGTTGCATTGTAAGGTAGGTAATTCTATGATTCTATCGAAATAAGACCATTTTATAGGTAGGTAAAGCCCAAAATTCTATCATCAGAAGTGGGATAGCCTGGAACTGTTTCAAAATTCTAATACATTCTTGTACAAGTTTCAGGATGGATCCTGCAGCAGACCTTCAAGGACGAAGGTCTGCTAAGGCGATTTTTGACTGACGCTGTGTCTTCCAATCTGCGACAAGATGGTGACGACGACGTGACGCTGCCAATGACCCGATCCCACGACGGCGGCGCTTCCATTTGGTGCGACCACATTGGGATGCTCATCAACGAAATTTGGACGAAGGAGCAGCGTGTCAGTTGGCACAAAGGTTCTGAAGTGTTCGTAAACTTGGTACGACCACGGATAATCCTGACGTTGGACGATACTAACGGTATTTCTTATAGCAACAAACTTTTATTACTTATATCCTAAAAAGAAACCTGTTCAATAAGTTGGTAGCATATTCTATTTTCAAATTCATAAAAACTTACACAACACTAAAGAAACACGAAAGAATATTTGCCACTTCTAGTAACGTTCGATCTATGTTTCTCGCTATTGTTTTGGAATTCGAGTTGTTGGAGTTATTTCTAACTACCGGCAGATATTAATTTTTGAAGCTTTTCTGCTTCTGTACGATTAGCCCAACAAATATTCAACACTTATTGTCATAACTGTCTTTGTAAGTGAATCAAAGCGTTTTTGATAGCCGGTTGTAGGTACTAGAACCCGCTATGGTAACTTGTTTTAATTTTTACGTTAAATTCACCATTTTTACTGTGCAGGCCTGGCGTCATAAAAATCTAGATATTTCATTCTTGTTGGTTAAAATAATAAAACGTTGGTAGCCTCTATAGCCAACGAGTTTTTTTTTATGGTGTCTGAGAAACCGACAAGTAACAATTAGATCAGAGTAAATTCTCGAGTCTTGGGTTATATGTCAGTGATTTTTGCCTCAGTAGAATCGGAGCCTATAGATAGGTACTCGATTTTTTTTAAAAAAGATTATTTACAAAATAGATTACCAATCCCGCATTTTTAAGGCTTAACCTAAATTTAACCCTCTTTTGATCATTTTGTTCAAATTTAAAGTTACCTATGGATACATGATGTTACCTATGGATTAGAGACCATTCCTCAGTGGATTTTATTTTGGATTTGTTGACATAGTTTGCAGCTCACTCTAAGCTCGACTATAGTGGTGTTTAAAATAGTTAATAAAATTACCCTCCCTGTGCGATTTGATGACTTTTGCATCAATTTTTTTTATTTTAAGTAGTTAGATAATGAACGACACACACACAATAGATTTACCCTCACCCCGTATTATATTGTGTGGGCTGATTGGCTCACATGTGTCATTGTGTCGTACCTATACACATAATGGTTATTCAATTTGTTTATAAAGTAAATAATAGGAAAACATTAGAACTAGCATATATACAATTGAAACAGTTGAGCTAACTGCATATTGTTGCAAACAATCTACAGGTAACTAAAGTAAAAGTTTTTGAATATCCTGATTTCACATGGTCACAAGAAAATTACAATCAAATAATAGAAATAAATTAGAACTAGTATTTACTGGTCACTTATATTAACTATTGATAATTGTAGGGTAAATAATAATAGTAGAACAAAAGAAGAAAAATTTTGTACAAAGGAATTTCAGTGGGCCTGAAACAAATATATTTAAATTATACCTATTTAAAATGAAATTAAATGAGATGATATGAAATGAAATGAAATTATAAGAAATAAAATGATATTAAATGACCTTAAAATTAAATGACATTAAATGAAATAATATGAAACGAAATTAAATGAAATGCAATTAAATGATATGAAATTAAATATGAAATGAAATGAAACAAATGAAATTAAATGAAATTAAATAAAATTGAATAAAATGAAATTAAATGAAATTAAATGAAATTAAATGAAATTAAATTAAATTAAATTAAATTAAATTAAATTAAATTAAATTAAATTAAATTAAATTAAATTAAATTAAATTAAATTAAATTAAATTAAATTAAATTAAATTAAATGAAATTAAATGAAACTAAATGAAATGAAATTAAATTAAATCTTCATAAATTTCATTATACTGGCCAATCCACACATCATCTAGCCCCAAAGTAAGCAGAGCTTGTATGATTCGCTTAACATTTCATTTATTTCCAGTGTATGGATAGATTGCATTGGAAGGTACATGTTCATAAAATTGATAGCATTGAGATCTCATTTACTTTTAGTTATTATTGATCAATAATTCCAGAGCACCAAGCCACCAGTCTAAAGATGGCTCGACTGTTTTGATGATTTTTCAGGACTACATCTGTAAGCTCCGCTATTTTGTATTCTTTAATAATTTCAATGGATGTCGTTACAGACTATATTTTTATTATAACAATATCACACAAACTTCGTAATAGGAAACACAATAAAGTACAAGAAAAAAAAAAGAGAGACAATTGAAATATTAAATAAAAATAATAAGTCAGTTTCAAATATTAATTAATTACGTAATTAACTAAAAGGTATGTCAAAGTATGCTGCTGTATATGGGCATTGTCAAATAAACTTAAACAAAAATAAAAATAAAGGAATAAATACAGAATCTGTTAAAAAATAAATGGTACTTAAATACACAATTTGTTACTTTTAAACATAATAAGAGATTATACCCAAATAAGATTGCTGTTAGCCACGTACCTAATACCAAAACAAACATTTTACAGGGTTGGTTATAAAAGTGCTTTAAAAGGAATTTAGAAAACTTAAATTAATTGCTAATGTATGTATTTGTGTACTATGCTCCATTATGGGGCCAATATCAAAATAAACTTATTTACACAAAAAATGCAATTTGAAGGCCAATTCAATGAATTAGTGAGAATATTTTTATTTGATCGAAATAGTTTTATTTTTATGTAGTCAGCTTGGCCGAGCGATTTTCGGAAGATTCGGTAATAAATCAATAAATATAACCATACAACCATTAGATATAACTGTATATATTATTTGTAATTGTTTATTCTGTTACTGTAATTTTCTATGATTTCTGATAATTTGTGACATTACCAAAATTTTCATCATGCTAAATAATTATCCTGAATTTATCCACTCCGATTACTTTGTACATAGAAGTTGAGGTTAATATACAGGCTAGAATAAATGACGTACTTGGTGATACTCGCCTAGAACCGCAGATGACTGCTCGATTTCTTACGAATGATATGAAATGGTACCCACCTATCTAGTATCTACCATTATCTTAGACTAAGTTATTCGTTTTAGTTTGTTTTAACTATTAAACATTTATGTGTCCATAGGACAAAAAGGTTGGTTTTAAGTAGGTACCTATGTTGAAAATTGAAAATAATACTTGAGAATAAAAGGAAAATAAAACACAGAAAATTTTAATAAAACGAAAACAAAAATACATTCCGTCCGCTGGCGATCGTTGACTTGGTGTATACTTTAGATATTTGCAGTGAGTATACATGTCGAGGTCTATCGATCAGAGGAATAAAAAGACAAAATTGCTTGATTCTAAATGAAAATGGTTCCTTCCGCTGTCGACCGTAGACTTAGCGTATACTTTGGATATTTGCAGCGGGTATATGGCCGAGGTCTTCTGGTCAGATGAAAAAAGAAATAGGTCCTCCCGCTAGTCGACCGTACACTTAGCGTATACTTTGGATATTGGTAGCGGGTATAGCGAGTATATGGCCGAGGTATACGGTAAGAGGAAAACTAATAATGCTTAATGAATTAGGTCCTTCCGCTGGCGGCCCACGGACTTGGTGTATACTTTAGGTATTTGCAGCGGGTATAGCGAGTATACATGTCGAGGTCCCTCGGTCAGAGGAAAACAGACTTGTGACTTAACTTTCTACGACTAACTTTGAGTATAACTGTACAGATACAATAATGCGAGTCCCGGCGTTGGACTATAAAATAAATGAAAAATACTGTTCAATAACTTTGAAAACAAAAAATCAATAAAGGTACCTACATAATATAAAAGTGCTCGATTGTTAAGTTACTATGATATAGAGTTGTAGAAAATGTGTAATAAAACGTGCAAATAAGATGCTCCGAGAACGAAGCATTTGTCAGAATGGCAGTGCGAGATATTGTAATTTATTTAATAATTATTTAATATAAAATATAACAAGTATATATAGTGGTAACCAATAAGGTTTCAAAGATATTCAATACTAAAATGTAAAAGGCCTGACTTCCGACTTGCTTTCCCCGCTCAAATTCAAATATTAGGACAAATCAGTTTCATTACATGAATAAGCTATTTGCGAGATATTGTTATTTATTTAATAATGAATTATATGATATAAGAAGTATATGTAGTGGTAAACAATAAGGTTTCAAAGATATTCAATACTAAAATGTAACAGGCCTGACTTCCTACTCGTTTTCCCCGCTCAAATTCAAATTCTAGTACAAATCAGATTCATTTAATGATCAAGCTATTTCATATTGCATTATATTGGATGTACTAAGTATCTTAATTGTTAATTTATATTTAAGAACATTTGTCATGGATATTTTATCATATTAGAAGATATTTTAATGTATTTAGTTGTGAAATGTTATGACGTTACGCCCTAGCCAGTTATTGGCGGTATCACTCGAAATGTAACGGCGGAATTGTTAGTGGTAATAGACGGTGAGCTGGCTGGCTCTGCCACTCTTTGATGAACCTGTAAGCTGGAAGCATCTCCTATTATGGTAAGATGTTTTACATTGTAGAACCTTTTTCTAGATGTGTCCTAGTTTGTTTTAGCACTGAAATTATTGAAGGTCACGATTAAATTATAAGGTTATCTATCCTTTTAGAATGTTTCTATTTGTATGGTTTATTGCTTTTATTTTAAAAGGAACATTGTAAGTATTAGACACTTAAGTGATTATATAAATGTGCTGGTGGTTTCTTTTTCACTTCTTCCACCAGTGGACAAAAGATTGAAGTGAAGAGAATTTCAATAACACTTTATTTCTTATTTGATGGTAATTGATGGGTATACTTGTCTATGTGTTATCTTGTGAGCCTAAAGAAATAAAGGTATTGACTTCTGACTTCTGATTTCATTAATTCCAATTCCCAAAATGTGAGGTTGCATTGTAAGGTAGGTAATTCTATGATTCTATCGAAATAAGACCATTTTATAGGTAGGTAAAGCCCAAAATTCTATCAAACTCAAAACATGCCAAGTTTCATACCAACTCATTACCTATGTAGTTTCGGCGTGATGCGCGGTGAAGGAATTTGACTATCATCCCCTCTGCCAGAGGAACCTTACTGAATTCCGGGATAAAATGTATCTTTCCTCATAGTACGAACTAAAATCATGCCGAGTTGCATTCGAATTCATTAAGTCGTTCCGTCGTGATGCGTGGTTAAAGAATTTTACTTTCATCCTCTTTCCCAGGGGAACCTTACTGAATTCCAGCATAAAATGTAACCCATGTCCTTCCTTGTAGTATGAAATCAAATCGTGCTGGGTTTCACTCCCACTCATTCAGCACTTTCGGCGTCATGCGCGGTGAAGAAATTTTACTTTCATCCCCTCTCCCAGGGGAACCTGACTGAAATCCGGGATAAAAAGTATCCTATGTCCTTCCTCGTAGTATGACCTAAAATCGTGCCGAGTTTCATTTCGATACCTTCAGTAGTTTCGACGTGATGCGCGTTTAAGAAACAGACAGACAGACAGACATGAATGAAAAAAAATACAGTTTTGGCTTCAGTATCGATAGTAGAGTGTCCTCCAAAAAAAAATTCCAAATATCTTCAATGTACAGAATTGGACCTGTTACAGTTTTATTATAAGTATAGATATCGAAAAAATTACTAATTCCTTATCACCGAAATATGCAGAGCGATCCCCGTATGAAATGTATTTTGGTACCTACTATTTTTAGGTATTCATTAAATAGCGATGTCTCTTACCGGTACCTTTAGTACATATTTGTATAATTGACAAACGTTCGTAACCCTCGGCGCGCGAGTTACACTCGCACTTGACTTATCTAGTTTTGAATGTTTTTTTACAAATTGAATAAGAGAGGACGTGACAAAAGAGCCAAAGTTACGGTTAAAATTACGTTACTCTACAATTACTCTAAAATTACGATAACATGATATTGTATCGCTGTGTGGTGCCGGCTTAGAATTTGCACCACCCCAACTCTTCCCGCGGGTGTCGTAAGAGGCGACTAAGGGATATCCACCGGGGGCGGGCAGCAGCGCCCCCTGCAGAACAATAATACCACCGAACTGTGATCCCCAACCCGCATGACCAGCGTGGGGATTATGGGCATTACCCCCATGTGATAAAATCCAATAAGGTGCTTATCAGGGGGAGGCCTGCGTCCAGCAGTGGACCAATACAGGCTGTTGAGGTTGTTGTTGAGGATATTGTATTGTTGGGTTTTTTTATTACCATAATTACATGAAATAATACCACCACGATTAAATAATTCCAAATTCATCATTCCTCAGTAAGGTTTTATGTTTTAAAATTTATCAAATATTTTCTTAGGTAAAATCGGCCCTTCCAAATGACTACCGTAAAACAAAAAACTGATTCCCTATTTAATTAAGCAGAAATAAACGGAGTTAGCACTGAATAAAAATATCTTATCCTCGCGTAATAAATTATGTGAGTACCTTGCAAATATCAATTTACTATCAAAACTCTTTGGCCTTACGGAATAGGAAATGAACTCCATTTGTTATAATGTGGTCCTAATTCCTTGAATCGGTCGAATATCTTTTGTGACAAATTTTTTGTAGCTTTCTCATTAGTTCAAAATTTGCCATTTCAGGAACTTATTTTTTTGACTTGATACTTAATAAGTAATACAACACGCAACATCATCTGAACCAAAAGTATGATACGGTAATACAATGAGGTGTAAAATTTACAGTCACCTCTCTTTCTAAATCGAAAAATATTTTACAAATGGCTAAATGAAACGCCGATCCACGGCATTTATTAACGTAAGAATTAATTTGAATATTCAACAACAGCTTGGTATGAGAAATATTAATTTTAATCCGTTTTCTCTGATTTCCATAAAATAACATCAAGCTATAATAGGCTATTATCTTTATCCTTAAAAAAAATACGGCGACGGTGATTATTTAGTACGTAGCCTAAAAATTTTATATAATTTAATACCTATTTTAAAAATCGTAAATTCAGAAAATGTTTACTAAACAAGTTTATGTGACATTTATTACTCAAAGGCATAAAGAGATTTCCATTTTTATTTTGTCCCTGGCTTAAAGTAAGTAAAGTAGCCATTATTCAAAATGAAGATCATTCAATTTATCGCATTATTTAAACTTTACCAGCTTCACATTATGGCGCGCAAAAATCTTATGCTTTATTTTGCAAAGTTCAAGTGATTCATTGTAGAACAAGACACTCCTTTTCGAAAAATTCGATAAACTCAGTTTCTTTATTCAAACTATGTAATATTAAATTGAGTTTTAAAAATAGAGGTTAAAACCCAATTTTGAAGTTTCGCACGCTCGCTCGCTCACCAAAAACAAAGTCCTTATAACAAAATACAGTCGTTGAAGCTGATTAAAATCGTTTGTTAACTTTGTGTCTTACTCTTGCACTAAAGTTTTAAAAACGTTCACGGCAATAAATCGCAGTTTATTAGCCTCAAGTTGTTCGCGTGTTCACAGCAAAAAGAATACAGTTTTTGAACAAACAAAGCGCCAACACGAAATAACTCCTAGTTACTGTGGTAACAACTTTGATAAGTATCACGTAGAAAGCACATATATTTTCTCTTGAAAAATATAGGAGGCTACAAAAAATATATCAAAAAGAAAATGGCTGCGGTAGATACGTTTGAAACAATCTTGGTCCGACAACAATCTACATTTGTAAAGTAAACACGCACCAAATATATCGCTGTGTCGATTTTGAAACCAAATGTAACTCCTCGCAACTCGTAATAATGTTGGTTTCGTACATACAAGTACAGCAAAGTCAATTTATAGTATCTCGTAACGTTTACGTGAGGGAAGTCTAATCATCTCATCTCGTCCCAAGGGAACGCAGAGCAGTTTGTAGCAGTTTCTAGCAAGTATGAACGCAGCATCTTGTAGAAACACTGCTGTAACTCAGTAGCATAGCAATTATGTTGACAGTTCGTAACAAAGCATATCGAATGATACATTTTTAAAATGCGACTGTCATTTGTTTCTTTATTCACAATTATCCACGCTGACGTCACAAATCCAAAATTTTAGGCCAGTATAGTAATCATTTAAAATATTAGAGATACCTAAAACCTCTTATAATTATGAGTAAAGAGTTTCAAAATTATTTTGGTCTTTCCAGAGATTTATTTGATGATTTATATGGCCACACTGCAATAATGACGCTATAATGCATCGGAGAGATTGTCGTGAAATGATAGTAGAATACCAAATCAATCAAAGTGATCGACAATCGACAAGGCCGATCTTAATCAAACGGCGCCACTGAAGATTTTCCTTTGAAATTAGTGGAATTGAGGCCCAGACCTCCTACATAAAACAAAAAGGGATAGCGTCAGCTTAAAATTACCAAATCGTAAACCAAAAAATTACAGTTAACCGATATCATAAATGCAAAAGTTTAGATGTTTGTTACTTCTTCACGCCGAAGCTATTGAACGGATCGGGTTGAAATTTTGCACATTTAGTGTTATTTTAAAGAGGCTACTTTTGAACCGCGGATGGAAGCTAGTATCTAATAATTAATATTTTATAGTTATTCGTAGCAAAGATTTAGCATCTGGTAGCAATTTGTAGCAAAGACGTCGCAACGTGGCAAGTCGTAGCATCGTAGCAAGTCGTAGCATCGTAGCAAGTCGTAGCATCGTAGCAAGTCGTAGCATCGTAGCAAGTCGTAGCATCGTAGCAAGTCGTAGCATCGTAGCAAGTCGTAGCATCGTAGCAAGTCGTAGCACCGTAGCAAGTCGTAGCAACGATGCTGTAGCAATTCGTAGCAATGGCGTAGACTAACTACGAATTTCTACATCGTAGCAAAACCGTATCAACTTGTAGATGCCGATAGCAGCTACGTAGCCGTACCTACAGACGCATTACTGTCTCAGGCCGATAACTAGTTCTTAACATAATCCGCCAAACCGCGTCGTTGACTTGGAGATAGGCTTGTTAAGAAACAGCCACATCAATTTACAAACGTAAATAACTAAGTACATAGTTGCGTAATCGCGAAGATCCTACTGGCTTTAAAACTGAGATGTGCTGTAAAGCCAGTAGAGTTGGGTCGGTGGGATCCGGTTTTTGAAACTTTGCTCGAGTCGATTATTATGACGACCTCTGTGGCGCAGCGGGCGAAGGTCTACCTGCGACGCAGGTGGTTGCGGGTTCGATTCCCGCCTCAGGACAAATGTTTGTACGATCTGCAGACATTTGTCCAGGGATGGTTCTGGATGTTTTCTATGTATAATAAAAAATATCTATCTATGTAGTGTACCTATTGTATAAAGTATATCAGATATCTGGTACCCATAACACAAGCTCTGCTTTACTTTGGACTAGATAATGCTGTGTGAATTGTCCAGCATTATTTATTTATTTATTATTTGAATTAAGCAAGATCCAGAAAGCATAGGATGAATTGTCGTTTATTGGTTATTACTCTTTTGTACTTAGTCGCAGTACTAGAATCCGTCATCATCAATTACTCAATTTAAGATAAACTTTTCCAAATAGAGGGTAAATTGCGCAAAAGGTGAGTCTAACTATATGTGAAGATTAGTATTTCGAGTAGCTTATATTATCTACTTTATATACCCGAAGCGATAAAAGTATCTTTTTTCATTTAGGAATCAATTTATTACTACCAAATGTGCATTTCAAATAAATTATCAATTTTTATTGTATTTATGGTTCACTATTTTAGCTATAATGGCTTACACATAAGATATAGATATTTAGATATGTATGTGGCGGGCTTTTTTGTAGGACTATTTAAGATAAACATTTCCATCATACATTACATAATATGTGTAACTCTAGCAGTTTTGGCAGCGCACGCCAGTATAGCTCGCAGATAGTAAATTTTTTCCTACTTACTTGACACTTATATTTTGGGCAATTCACACAATATCTTTATAAATTGTAGCCTATGTGTTATTCTGATGCATAAGCTATATTATTGTAATGTTTCATTAAAATCCATTTAGTAGTTTCTACGTGAAAGAATAACAAACATCCATCCATACCTACAAACTTTCGCGTTTATAATATTAGTTGGAAGTTCACTGTCTACACGATAGACGCGCTGTACCAAATTGTATGAAAAAAGAAGACGTCCCGATAACGTCTCTTTACTAATAAATACTTCTCCTTACTAATAAATACTTCTTACTAATAATAAAGTCAAATAGACTCACCCTTCTAGTCATCGATAAACGCCTATCCGTTACGACTGAGTGGAATGAACTGGATATTGAGAATTTTACTATAAAAACTTTCGTAGTTTGACGAATTCATTACGGATGTAACCGGGTTAACTACGAACCTTATTTGTGATGGAAGAACACCAACGTTTCATCCCTTAACGAGGGACATCTTCAGGGTGAGTGCGGGTCTAGACGCGCGCGTTCCGCATCCCTCCGAGCACTGCGCACGAGCGCGCGTTGAGCCCTCGACGTGAGCGCCGGGGGTGGGAGTGGATGTCCCTCGTTAAGGGATGATACGTTGATGTTCTTCCAACACATATAAGGTTCGTAGTTAACCCACTTACATCCGTAATGAGTAGGTTCTATGATTATTGGCTCTCTCCGAGCACTACGCACGTATGCAACGATGAAACGTTGCTGTTCTTCCAACACAAATAGGTTCGTAGTTAACCCGCTTACGTCCGTAATTAATATTGTGAATCTTTGAATTCAAATGTGGACCATTTGAATTTCAAGATCCTCAATACCTAGTTCATTTCTAAAAGCAATCAGTACCTCAACTGTGGTTTCAGTTGATCAAAATTATTATAGGTACTAGCTGCATTCTTACTACCCGTTGTCCTATTACCCGTTTTCCCGTAGGAATGAAGCATTTTCCCGCGGTATAAAATAGCCTATGTTCATCAGGAATAATTTGGGCTACTAATGGTAAAAGAATTTTTTAAATCGGTCCCGTTGTTTTGGAGCCTATTCAATACAAACAAACAATCAAATCCTTCCTCTTTACAATATTAGTATAGATTAATT